>OY660887.1:8542500-9216250 GCA_962446985.1 Xyrichtys novacula
GTGTCCAACGGAAGTATGGCGCTTCTTCTTCCTCTTTCGTATAATGGCGGATCGAAAGCAACGTTCAATACCGCCACCTACTGCGTGCGTCGACGTCAAAAAAGTTTCAGAATAAAAAAGAAACGTTATCGATGGACAAAAATTCAATTCAATTCAATTTTTTAAATACTTTTAATAGATATACAGCTATTCCTTACTGCTTATTCAATTATTCAGATTTTAAAATGACAATAAATAAACAAACACATAATATTCTGGTTTTAAAAAGTGTTTATTGTGAGTAACAAAATATGATCTGTACTACAACAGTGGTTATATGAAGAGGTGGAATTCACTAAAAATCCTAAAAGTGCAAAACCAGCTGTTTTTAAAAGAAAATATGAACATATTAATAACAGGTATCAGTGTGGTTTTATATCAGCTCACAGTTACTTTGGTGTGTTAGCAATATTAAACATCAAACTAATATGTGTCTGTAATGATCTAGAATCAGGCTCAATACAAGGTTTATAAAAATGGGTGCAAAAAAAAAATAAATCACTGTTACAAATGCACATGAGAAAAAGTACTGGCTTTAACAACATTATGATTGTATGAAATTCAGTGTACAAGAATATTATGATGTTTACATGGTTATATAGTTATACAGTCAGGTCCATAATTATTGGTAGTATTTACATCCAAATCAGGTGAACGATGTAGGAATTAAAACAGTTTGTATGTGTGCCTCACACTTTTTAAGGGACCAAAAGTAACGGGACAAACTAAAAATCATAAATCCAACCTTCACTTTTCAATACTTGGTTGCAAATCCTCACAGTCAATTAAAGCCTGAAGTCAGGAACACAAAGACATCACCAGATGCTGGGTTTCACCCCTAGTGATGCTCTGACAGACCTCTACAGCAACTGTCTTCAGTTCCTGCTTGTTCTCTTAAGTTTTGTCTTCAGCAAGTGAAATGCATGCTCAAAGGGATTCAGGTCACCGTGAAGCATAGTCCATTAAGTTTGGAAGCATTTGGCTGAATATGAGTGAATAATATTGCCCGAAACACTAAGGTAATCCTCCTTCTTCATTATCCCATTTACTCTCTGTAAAGCACCAGTTCCACTGGCAGCCCCACAGCAAAACACTACCACCACTGTGCCTGATGGTAGGCATGGTGTTCTTGGGGTTAAAGGCCTCACCTTTTCTCCTCCAAACATATTGCTGAGCACTGTGGTCAAACAGCTCGATTTTTGTTTTGTCTGACCACAGAACTTTCCTCCAGAAGGTCTTATCTTTGTCCATGTGATCAGCAGCAAACTTCAGTCGAGCCTTCAGGTGCCGCTTTTGGAGCAAGGGCTTCCTTCTTGCACGGCAGCTTCTCAGTCCATGGATATACAAAACACGCTTGACTGTGGACACTGACACCTGCGTTCCAGAAGCTTCTTATTCTTGGCAGATTTGATTTTTGGTGGTTCTCGGTTGACTCTTCACCCTCCTGACCAATTTTCTCTCAGCAGCAGGTGATAGCTTGCGTTTTATTCCTGATCGTGGCAGTGACTAAACCGTGCCATGCACTTTATGCTTACAATTGTTTGCACTGAGAGCCATGGCATAAGATATATATATATATATATATATATATATATATATATATAAATAAATAAATGGGTCGCAAACAGCTGGTCAAAAAAGTAAATATTTAATGCGCATCTAATGTTTGACATGTCTTTTATTTTGAAAAAAAAAACAGCTTATTTTGAAAGGCACGCATTTTGTCGTGGTCCTTTTGTTTTTTTGATATTTATTCACATTTGACCATACTGTTGCATGCTCCTCCTCAGGTTTTTCTGAAACTGAATGATATTTTTTTATATATAATAATGAAGTTTAGATTTGCTTCTGACTGAAAAAATATCTGTCACTTAAATGTAAAGTTTAATCTAACGACCTTTGGTGTTAATAGAAGACAGTTTGTTAATGTTTGCTTCCTTTTCAGCAGGAGTCTTTGGCAGGAAATGGCATTTTCCTTTACATGTAACTGTCACAACCTTTTTAAGTGTTGCAGAAATAGTTTTAACCTCCAAACTCTCAGTAAATTCACAGGTTGAAGCTGTTTTCCCTAAGAAACTCATGTTCAGTAAGGTTAAACTGCTGTTTATGTCTTTGCAGGAGCAGTGTTCAGAGGTTGTGGGTTTAAAAGGTGTTTTTTTATCCCTTTATTCCCGTGAGTACCCTTTCTGCGATGTTGTGAACAACAATCTGAGCCTGTTAGAGACAAAAGGGAACCATTGGTGGGTGTTTGCAGTGATATAGTCTCACGATTGGCTGCCGCTACTGGAACACTGGAACCAAAATACATGTGTAAACCTTCGAACTTTAAGTAGCAGAAATTTCAGGCAGTTTCATAATTATATTCAAGAAGATTCGGGGTCATTACTCTTAAGCTTTAGCAGCAGAGGAGAAAAGGCGAGGAAGAGAAATCTGGATTTTCTGAAATGGAATTTTATTGTTGGTATTTTCTGGAGTTCCATCACATACCTGCGGGGCTGCAAAGGGTCAAATTCATAAAGTTAAGAGTATGGTAGCAGGCGATTTACAGAGACTCTACAATTCATCTTCTTCAAACATGTCACACGACGTATCGCCATGACTACAGACAGATTATTGCTCTTTTCTGAGAGCCCATCTCCCTTTGATGCTACCTAAAGGGCTGAGAACCGTTCAGCAAACATGTTCAGAAACAGATCTGGAAGGCTATGGAGGAAAAAAGCTGCTGAAATCAAGCCTCCCAGAAAAACCAGGATGGAAAATTTCCTACCTATTTATAATTTCTAGAGTTAGCCACTGAACATGCCGTTACTTTAGAGACAAACCCTCTGAATAGAGGCTGCCCCCCCACCCCAGGTAACACTGGGAACAATTGATGAGAAAAGAAATAAAATAAAAATACAAAAAAAAAAAAAAAAATAATTCACAGGAAACAGGCAGTGATCGCCCAGTGTGCACTTCCACCTCCTTCAATCAATCAGTTCATTAAATGTCCCCCCACTTCTCCCCCCTCTGAGCCCAACTGTCCAATGAGTTTGTTTCCGGGGCGACGTGGAGGACGAGTCCCTCTGGGCGAGACGAACATCAGGGAATGGTTTCAACAAAACGTCCAGATAGAAGACACATTGAAGGGCGGGGACACGTTCCTCTGTTGTCCCGGCCGTCGCAGATTCAGGGTGAAAGTCTTTGAGGTGGATGGTTAAGTCCTCCATCGTCTTAAATATCCGACCTGCTCCCCCCGGCGTAGGAGGATTGTTTTGATTAAAAGGGTAAGGGGTGGTGATGGGGTAAAGCCAGCGTCCGTATACACTACAGATCAGAGCGAGAGGGAGGACGGGGAGTGTTATGGAGGAGGTCCGAGAGCTCGACTTTTCTTCTTCTTCTTCTTCTTCATGGGCTTTATTTTTTTTTAGAGCAGGGAGGTGACAGGGGTTCAGGCTCAGGCA
The DNA here is from genome assembly GCA_962446985.1 of Xyrichtys novacula. Classification (NCBI taxonomy): domain Eukaryota; kingdom Metazoa; phylum Chordata; class Actinopteri; order Labriformes; family Labridae; genus Xyrichtys; species Xyrichtys novacula. The sequence goes on from OY660887.1 coordinate 8,545,983, forward strand.
GTGTTTAGTAGGTCCTGTATGGCTCTCTGCTGCGTCTCGTTCAGTGTCGATACACACTGTGTCCATAATCCCGCCGACACCTGCAGGAAACCACAACACGGTCAACGTCTGAGAAGTTTTAAATCTCTCCGTGCTGGAAAATGATGGCATACCGAATACTTGGAATCTGATGTCTCACCTGCACCTGACGGATGACATTCGCGAGCCGTTTGCTGCATGCGTCTTCGCTCTTCACGGATTCGTTTGCCACTCCGTCTGCGATGATTAGGAAGATTTTGGGCAGGTTGGCGTTGTCCGGTCCGAGGACGATGGGGTTGTTGCTGCAAGAAGAAGACATTCAGCATGTTAGCACACCTCCTGATTTAAAAGAAGAAATACCTCCTGAGATAGACGCTCATCTACCTTTCAATGAGGTCACAGAGGAAGTCGAAGGTGTGCACCGCCTCCTCTTTGTCCTCGTTGAGCGGCAGCCAGCTGAGCCAGTGAGGGAGGATCTCGTTGACGTTGACACACTCGGGTCTAAACCTCATGACCTTCCCGACGGCGGAGATGCAGTTCTCTGTGGCGTTGACGTTCTCTTTGGAGCGTGAGTCGGCTGCCTGGATGACTCGGACCAGCATGGGGATCGCCTCTGAAGCACAAACACCGAGTTACCACAGAGAAATAACCAGATCACAGTATCTCAGGTGTGGGGCGGCTGTGGGACGTACCTGTGCAGAACGGGCGGTAGTTCTCCCCTCCATACTGAGCCATGACTCCAACACCGTAGGCGGCGGCCTGTCGGACCTCAGGGCTGGTGTCACACAGCGACTGCAGCATTGGTCGCAGGAAGTACTCGGCGTATTTGAAGGAGGAGGGGCTGCAGTGCTCCACCACATCGTCAAAGATGCAGAGACCCCACTGTCTATCCGCCCACGGCCTGTTAGGACACTGAGGAAGGAGTCTTATGTTAGAGGAGTTTCTAATGGAGAATGAACTTAAAACCTGAACTTGTTACAAATCAAGGGATCTGATGCTTTTCTGTGTCATGGTCATGAAAATAAAACTTGATTTGGAAAAAAGACATGAAGGTATGTTTTCAGTCAGGGGTTCAGTTTGGTTCAGTAAACTCTAATGTTGAAAAATCTGTACCTCAACTCGGGATGGGAATTTCCACCAATTCCCCCGCCAACTAGTCTCAAATTTTATTCGCGACTAGTCTCAAATTTTATTCGCGACTAGTCTCAAATTTTATTTGCAACTAGTCGACTAGTCTCAAATGTTATTAGCAACTCGTGTCAAATTTTTTCCGCAACTAGTTTCAATTTTTATTCGCGACTGGTCGACTCGTCTCAAATTTTATTCACAACTAGTCGACTAGTCCTTAAGCAAGAAAACTCGCCATGTATTACACATATTAAATTAAAAAGTTTAAAATGCAAATGTTTTGTGTATTTAGAAGCTATTTAAGCCCAAACATTCAGGAAAATCTGTTAATTTAAATTCTACTGATGTAAGAACAACTGACTGAATAAAGGTGAACAATTTAAAGAGAAATACATTTTTGATACGTTTGACAATACAATGCATGGAATTTACTATGAATACTGTTTCAGTATGAAAGTTGGATGCAGCAGCATGACAATCCAAACGTCCTACCGCGCAAGAAAATCAGCACCGTTTGGCAGTATTTTGGGGGAACTAGTAAAATACTAAACGTTGAATAAATGAGTAAACGGTTAAACAATTAAACGACTAGTCACGCACATCCCTTATCTCAACATCGATCAAAATAAAGGTATCATGTTGACCTTGTTTCAACTGTTTGGGATATTAGCACCATCTAGTGGCCCTGACTCTGTACTGCATCAGGTCCTTTTTCTACTCACAATGAGCTGGACGATGAGCTGCAGCAGCTGTTCAAACCAGGGCAGCACCTTCTCTTTGTAACTGCTGAACACCGAGTGCAGGATGTCCGACACTTTGGTCAGGATGTACACGTCGTTCTCATCCTAAAAATTAAAAAAAGATTCAGTATTTTAGGACTTTATTTACTCTGAATAGTAACAAAAATGTAGCTGTGGTCTTAGGCAGCAGTATTCACCTCGTCTTGTAACGTTTCCTCCACCTGCTCGTCATAGTCTTCGTCCTGTCTCTTAGCTGGAAAGAAAGAATCGATTCAGGATTAAGAACATTTTGTTTCACTTCCTTGAGTGCTGTCTCTTTCAGGCGGAGAGTAAGCGGAGTAAAACTGACCCTGTCTGAGCTCCTGGTTCTTGAAATGCTCCTCTAGTTTTCCCTTTAGGATTCCGCCCAGCTCGTCGAAATGCTCGTTGTTCAGGCAGCCGTCTCCCATCAGCTCGATGCACTGAAACAGACAAAAAAAAACAACCTTAGAAACTGGATCTGGTTGGTTAAGAGTTTGATTTCATTTCTTTGTGTTGGGTTAGACTCTCAAAGATCTTCGCTAAAATTTAGTTTGTTTTGATAAATAAAAATAAAGCGAAATAAAGCGTCACCTTGGCGAATGAGTGCATGATCTCAGAGAGGACGTCCGAGTCGGGTTCGGTGCCGATGGCCTTGATGAGAGCGTCACACATGAAGTGCCACATCTGGGTCAGGTACTCTGGTCCTCTGACCCGTGCACACTCCAGCAGCAGCGGCATGGACTCAGCAGCCGCCACCCGAACACGTGAGGAGGGTTAAAGAAACTTTGCAGCCAAATATGGTTCAGCAAACTCGGAATTTCTACACGCAATCGAAACATTTGCTCTGGCTTTTTCATTTCAAGGATATCATCGTGGAAGTAGAACTTGAGCAGAGGGACCATCAGCTTCACCACCTGCTCCGTGTACTCCACAAACCCCTCCTTCAGCTCTTTGGCATAACACACCTGCAAGAAAAAAAACACAAAATATTTCACCCACAGTGGAGACTTCTCCTGCTGGCTCTGAATCTGGTGCTCAGATTACAGGTTTTATTCCCCTAGAACTGCACCGAGTCACTCACCAGCATCTGGCAGGCGGTGGCCTTCTCCTCCAGGCCGGCGGTCTTGATTCCAAAACTCTGCTGGTCTCCGAGGTTCACAAACTCCCAGCCGTCGTCCTCTGATATGTTCTCCATGTCCTGAGCTGCAGACAGAGACACATTCATGTACATTCTGCATCTTTTACCGCTTTAGCATCAGGGGGGAAAATCAAAGTCAGGAACGAGACTTTTGGTTGAAAATGATGCAGAACTTTTAACTTTGAATCTAAATTTTTGGAAAAAAAAAAAACTATTTTGCAACGTTTTAGTTTGTTGAGATGAACCCGTAGATGATGGGGAAACTTTTGAGTATATGGTCACGAGAAAGAAAAATGTATTAAGATGAAATGCAAAGTTAAAATTAGGGCCCGACCGATTAAATTGGCCAGTTTTAGCCCATTTGAGACTTATCGGTAATCGGCCAAAACTTGCCACCTTTCGCCGATATTTTCAGAAATAAAATGTGGAGAATAAGATTCGGTTTCACTTTGAAAATGTTCCGTCTTTTGAAAAGTTCCCCAACTTATCCTGTAGATGGCGCAGCGACCTCATGACAATCTTCATCCACTAACTACCTCACAGCACAGCAGAGTGACGGATCTGAAGCAGGCAGCTCAGGGACGCACAGAGGAGAGTGGTCCACCTCAACGGTAAATAAACCAGTTTGTGAAATACGCAATAAGTCAACAAGTTTTAGTTCAACCCACTTCACGATGTTCCCCGCTGTGCTGGTCTCAGTCACGCCGAGTTAACGGTGAAGCACCATGTAATATACAACTAAAGTTAGAGTTAGCCATCTGCTGTTAGCCTTGCTACACTGTTAGCCGTGCCAGTAACGGTAGAATAAACAACAGTACACATTACGTGATCGAGCTACTTCTCTTACTGAGGCAGCTGCATGTCTCCAGATGAGACCGAACTGGAAATGTGTAACATGAGTTAATACGCAGAGGCACCGATCGACAGCGGCGGGCGAAAACACTCTTCTGATTCAAGTTTGATCACTCAGTCTTCCTCTCGGCGTGAAGCGCAGTAGCCTACAGTATATATGTATATTTTTATAACTTTTAAAAATCGTCCGATTAATCAGTAATCAGGTTTTCCCACCCCTAATAATCGGTTTCAGCCCAGAAAAAAATCCATTTCAGTCGGGCCCTAGTTAAAATGTTGGGAGTATCAATAAATCCTAGAGAACATTAGTAATGCAGTTTAAAATCTAATCATTTTATTCCTGTGGGTAGTTTGGTAGGTAGGTACTTTATCAATCCCAGAGGGAAATTCAAAACATCTCAAATTAAATGAGAACTTCAAACCAATCTGCAAAATTAAATTACTATATTTGACAGATCCACAGAAAAGTCACTGCTGTACGACTTACTGTCCAGCAGGGCCACCTCAGGCTTGATGGAGGCAGTTTTCATCAGCGGTCCCATCACCACAGGCAGGTACTGCTGGAACTCCTTCCCCAGGATCTTACACATCCTGGCCCAGGCTGAGATCATGTACGAGATCTGAAACACAGACGGAAAACCTCAGAACAAATCACAGAAACGCTAGAGAGCAGCAGACTTACACAGCTATTTTTAGGTTTTTGTACCTGGGGATCGTCGTCCTCCAGGTCGTTGAAGTCTGTCTGGGTTTTCAGGAGCAGCTGCATGACGGCCGAGGCGTCTGGCATGAACTGAAACGAGACAGAGAGATGACGATGTTAGACGTCTGTATGTGCAGTGAAACCCTTCATGTCCACTTTAAAGATTTAAGGTGGTTGTACCTTCTCTTTGCCGACAGCGAGGCCGATCAGACTGATGCACTCGATGGTTTTTCCTCGCAGCAGCCTCAGCTCCTTCTGCACGGCGTTTTCCACAATGTGTTTTAGCGACGGCATGAACAGGTCGTAATATGGCACAAATTTCTCCTCCGCTGTGTCGGCCACTGAGGCGATGGACGTCACCACCTGCTCCAGGACCAGTTTGGTGCCTTTCTGGATCAACTGTGGAAAGAAAACAGGAGTCATTTAAAACTCCTGATGAGTACCGTGTTTGCAGGAGGCCGATTTTGCCGGTTTTCCTCTCTTACCTCCTGCAGCTTGGCCACCATGATGACGTGGAGGTGCTGCACCAGGCTGTCCAGATACGGGATCAGCAGAGCTTTGGGACAGTCCTCTGTGAAGTTGATGAGAGCAGCGGCAGCATGAGCCTGAACCCGGGGGTTACTCTGGTCCTCCATGGTCTGCAGGAGGGCGGAAATCACCTGGAGGAGGAAGGATGCAAAGTTAGGTGCCAGACTAAAGTGCTGTTTTTAGACCTGAGCTACAAGCCGCTGAGAATATCTCAACTTTCCAAATCTAGTTTACTACATGAGGTACAGAAAATGTCAGAAAATGTTCCAGGTTCCACAGATTGGAGCATCTCTTTAGTTACCTTATCATGAAACTTCTTCTGGAAGGTCGGGGCGAAGTCTGTGGCCATCTGTCCGATAGCGTTGCAGGCAGCGTAGCGAACTCTAGGGTGCTGAGGAGGGAGAAGTAAAACCAGACATATGATCAGAATATATTTAAAAAGCAGACCAGGACTCAGCCTGAATTTGACTTGTATGTTTGTGTGAGTAAAAATCAAGAGTTGTGTCTCTTACAGGATCGGAGCAGAAGAGGAGGACGAAGCTCACGATCTCCTGCAGGATGGCCTCCATCTGTTGGTGGCAGCCCTCTCCGATGGCAGAGAGCGCCATCAGCCCGGCGTGGCGATACTTCCAGTCAGCTAAACACAAACACACACAAGATTGATCTTTGCTCACGCTGATGTCTATGTACTTTATATTCAGAGTTTGAACACAGGTTTCTGCAGAGGGGGGGACCTTATTATCACTGCTGAAAAATTAGAAAGAAATCTGCATCGAGCTCACAGCCTCTAATGATTTTTGTCTTCAGATCTGTTAGATTCAGAGAAATTACTCAGAAATATGTGAATTGAGTGGCTAATTTCTTTTCCTCTGCATTTGCTCATAATCTCAGACCTTAAGAGAGTTTCAGAGCTTCACTCACGGTTCTGCAGCATGGTCATGATGTGCTGTTTGATCATCGGCAGGATGATTTTCCCTCCCAGACCACAGGCGATTCTGTCCAGAGCGCTCTCCCCGGCTACAGCGTTACTGTGGGTGAGGAGGACAAAATTACCATGAGCACAAATCACGTGTATTCACTAAGCATGTGCTGATATGAAAAATTTGACATCACAATATTAGCACATTGTTTATAACGTTATTAAAAATGGCAAAAAACTGCGAAATCACTTCTCTGTGCACAGCATGACACGCACAAACAATATGAGCAAGAGACAGCTAATGCGACGTTGGGAGCATTAGCTTTTTGGAAATAGCAGTAGAGTAGACTAAACGATGCTGGATGGTGTTCACGGAGGTGGGCATGTAGGTTTGAAGTGTTAGATAACTGTGCTGTAACTTCCTTTCCCTCCTTCCTCCTGTTTTGTGAAGCCGTAAAACGGCCATACTGAAGACGAAACCTTTTTAATAGGACGATACAGCCGAGGCGTTTCGTCATTCTCAGTCTCCGACTGTTCTTGGTCCGGCTGCATTGTTATGTTGGTTGGAAGTTTGAAAGTGCATGTCAACTTTTTTTTTTCTTCTTCAAACTGTTTCCGGTTCACAGAGTGGACACGCTCCAAAAGTGCTTTGGGTGGCCGCAGTGCATTGTGGCAGGCCACGCACTTTGTTGTAAAATTTCTTAATTTTCTCTTTTAATGTTCCTGTTTTTGTTAGGCTGGCATTAGTGTACTTAATTCGGGAGGTTGTTTTGGATTTGGGACGACTTTTGTGGTGGTTTGTTTGTACATTTTGCTACCGACACTTTGACACCGTGGGTAAGACTGCAAGCGGGTAGGTTGGTAAGTACTCAGCTTCGCACGCCTACGTTGCGTGCTGCTGCCACTCATCTTTAAATTGTAATTGTGGAACGATTATTAAAAGTAACCTACGATTTCATCATCGCTGCCGTTTAATATCGCGATTAAATCGTATATCAGCACATCCCTAGTATTCACCATTTTGAGTTTTAGCACTTTTTTTCCAGCTTTTTATACCAGAGATAAGAGTCTTAGTTACCAGGAACTGTCAGCATCACAGCTCTCTGCTGCTCAGAGCTGCACTGTGAGCTCTAATCCTGACAACAATGAATGCTGATCATTAAGTCTTTACCATTAGATCAGGGTCAGTTCCCGACAGTTTGTATTTATCTCAAAGTGAGCAGCTTATATTTGAGGATTTATGGTGGTAATGTGACAAAACTTCTGCAGTGTCTGTGTGTTTCAGGCCTTGCTTGAGGATGCTGAACCATGGTTTTATAAAACAGGCTCCTACCTGTCAAAGTCATCATCCTCCAGCTCGTCCGCCATGGCCCACTCATCGTCATCCTCCAGGTCCACCATCATCGCCAACATCTGAGGCACTGAAGCAACAACAGACAGATAATGACTCAGATGTCTGATCTCCTCTGCTCTAATTCTCCTTATTAGGAGGGTAGCGACTGGAAGTGGACAGGATCCTCACCGCTCTGAGCCACGATGGCGGTGTGTTTCCTCAGCATGGCGGCTGCGGTCTCCGATAAAGTGACGATGACCTCCAGAGCTAACTGTCTCTGCATGTTGGTCAGGTTGGTGTCTGCACAGAGCTGAGGGGACGCAGCAACGCAAAGATCAATTATTACAAAAAGAGGCAGAAACACGTTCGATCAGTCCTTTATGTTTGTTCAAAACTTAGATTCAAACCGAACTTCCAACAGGTTGTTGTATTTTTACTTCCTCATATTTCGCTGACTCACCTTGAGACAGAGCTGCAGAGTCGCTTCAAGGTTGGGTCTCAGGTATTTTGGCGCCGTGTCAGCGATTTCCACCAAAGACTTGAGCACTGAGTCGTCTCCCTGGTAGCATGACTCGTTCACCGCCTGGTTTAAAAGACAAGGTCAGTATCGTACTGCTTAATGTGGAATTGATCCCAACCTGAGAGCTTTACCTCTAAGAATGAGTCAGTGATGGGAAAACAGTCAGTAACAGTGTTTGAATAGGGCTTAGTGAGGATACTGAAACATTCACAGCTGTTGGGAAATGACTGCAGGACTCAGCTTGTTAAATTAGGCGGCTTTTCATGACTGATACAGGACTCACACAAGAACCTAAAAGCTACAGTGGACATCTTTAAAAAGACCTTTTTAAAGTCTTAAGGTCCTTACACACCGGGACCGTTTTTGTCGTGTGATTATTACGGACGTCAATTTTTTTTTCCGAACCTGTATACTGTCAATACAAGCGTTCACATCAGTAACATTTTCCCCATCCTGCGACATTACGACGTTAATTTTTTTCGGATCATGGTCGATTTGTCTAAAGTTTCGCATACTGTGTGTCCACTTCTGACCAATCAGATTGCGTGTTGTTGCGACGTCTGATTCACTGGTATATCCAACATGGCAGACCGACTGATTGTTTATGTGTCTGAGAACAGAGTGCTTTTTGATTAAAAAAAACACAAACATTACAAAGATAACGACCTGAAGGACAACATGTGGAGAGTCATAGTGTCGGATTTCTCATATGACGATGGTTTGTGTGCTTTAACAGTTTGCTAAACGTCTTTGTTTTAACTTTCATCTGTGCTAACGTAAGCTAACGGTTGTTACCATAGTTTAATGTGCTTATCTGGTACTGGCCCTGAATCAGTACATGCTATCATGACAGACAGACATCTCAACACTAGTGTCTAATCAGAACTGAAAAACAGTCAGCTTCCGTGGTACAGTTTCAGCTCCTGAACCAAGCAGTGAAACTCTTCATTTTTGTAATATTGGATGCACCCATGCACTACGTTTCTTTCTTTTTGAGAAAGCAAAAGAAGTACCAATTTGCCCAGGATGCGTCTTTTCCCCCCCGGAAAGTCGCAAAATGGTGTCGGTCACGGTGTGTAAGGACCTTTAGGCTATATCACTTAGGACTTTTACGCCATTTCAAACCCTTTTATCATAAGTCCTATGGAAAAGAGACAAAATTTGCACACAATCAAGTGTCACATGCTGGATAGCGAACGCATGAAACCGAGTTGCGGCAGATTGAATAGATATGAGGTTTTGGATTATTTTTACTTGGCTGTCCTCTTTAGTTATTCATTCTCTTAAGCTGCGATAACATTTAACTCCGTTTATATTTGGCATTTAAGAACAAAAACATTTTCTGTGCTTTTCCAAAACCCTCAAAAGGTTTTTTTTCGCTGATTTTAAGATTTTTTTGAAACCAGAAAAATAAGTCCAGGATTTCAGGTTCTTTGCAGGACTTGATTAACCCTGCGCTGTCAAAGAAAAACTGCATAACTATATGATGCAGTCGCTGATAGGAACAGCCAACAGTCCTCCTGTTTGCTCTGCAGAGGGTTGATTAATGAAGACGGTCTGTCGGCAAACAGCGTCATCGCCGCACAACCAAATAATGGATCATAAACCCAGCTGTGACGCTCGACAGTCAGAGCAAACACAGCGTTCACTCTGATGTTTTACTCTCCATCTGCACACAGGCTCCATTGTTCATTCGGCATATGTTGACTTTGTGGAGTTTTAGTTGCATTTTACATGGAAAGAGGGTGAAACTGCACAACTGAGCTTCTACGTCGGCCGTTTACGGTAATCAATAAAAGCTGAGTTCCTAAACGGCTTTTCTAAACCGAAACAAAAACACTTATCTAAATCAATTATCTTGTCGGTTATTTTACGAGATCATTAAAGGAGTAAAACATGATTCAGTTTCCTTTCTCACCTGCAGGATTCCTGGAAGAAGGTCGGCAAAGTGCTTCAACAGCGCTGTGTTGCTTTCATTGGACAGGACGAAGGATGCTGCAGCTCGAGCAGCCAAGGTACGAATCTGAAGAAAGGTTTAAGACAATATCAGTACAGGCGCACACACACAGGCCTATAATCCTGCCTAGAATCACTTGAGGTGAGGTCGTACATGTGGGTTTGCCTGGTCCTGCATGCACTGAACCAGCATACGCTTGATGACCTCCATGTAGTGCTGCTGCTGGTTACCAAAGATTCCTGGAAAGTTCCTGAAAAGGTGAAGACACAAAACATGCTCAGCACTTCTGTTTTTAACATGACAGCCGATTCACTTTAGTGACAATGATTCAGACTTGACTCGGAACTTACCAGAATATGTGCAGGGCAGCTTCTCGCAGGCCTACTTTTTCAGAGTTTACGGAGTCGAACAGAAACTTCAGCAGCTCTGGCCACTGGTTGTTTCCATCATCATCTTAAAACAACACAAAAAAACACCTTGAGGTTAGTCTTTGTCGATTTTTAAACCCACAAACATTTCCTGCAGCAGACCACCTTTGGAAGCGGTTTTCTTACCGATGAGGTTGCGGGAGAGCTCGGCTGCAATGTCGCAGACCTTCTTGCGGATGTTGGGCGAGGTCTCCTGCTGGATGCTGGTCAGCAGCTCTGTCTTGATGGCCGTCTGCATCTCCAGCGTCAGGCCCGGGTAGATCTCCTCGAAGGACGATGACAGGAGCCGCCGCAGCAGCACCGCCGCCATCTGTTTGACCTGAGAGGACACAACAGCTCGTCTCAACACAAAAGGTAACATAGACCCGAAACAGAGCAGAGCTTTTACAAAACCATGTCAGATTTGGTCAAAGGGGAAACCGTTTCTTCTGAGGATTTGATCCTAATAGGATTAGAGCCGAGTTTATACAACAGCTTTATTTGGGATTTGTTTTGGCAGTTTTAGATCTGAGCAGCAGTAAATTAATCATTTGTGTCACATGACTAAGAGCAGCAGCAACAACACATGGAGGGAAACTCTGAGGCTACTTTCATGAATATTTCTAACTTCTCCTCCCTTTGACATGCAAAAATATGCACATTACTTGACCCTGAACATGCTGAAAATGTGGACACCGGTGCAAAAATTCACACTTCAAACAGCAGCTTTTTGGCAGAGCCTGCAGCACTGTTGTGCATTTAATTAGAGCACAAACTTCTCTCTGTCATTTGGAGAGTATTATGAAAAAACACAAGTCAGTAATGTTTAATGTTAAAAGAAGCACTCTGTTTTCTTAAAGGAAGGGGTCAGTGATAGGACTGGGCGATTATATGATTGTGACCGATGATGGTGATAAATTTCAGTTTGATCACGATGATCAGCTGTGAGCATATTTAGCCAATCAGAGTCGAGCTTTTCCTGCTCACTTCTGTAAATTTTCAGAAGTAAACAGAATGACCGAACATGGAGCTAAACGCGGAGCTGAGGGCAGCGAAATAGATGTCAGCTGTGACTTTGAGTCATCCTCAGAAGATGTTATTGTTGAGAAGTTATTCAAAGTCGGTTGTATCTCCAAAGTGACGTCGAGCATTTAAGCCGATGTGTAAGGTATGTCAGCGATCGGAAAGACTTCCTGAGTGATAATGCAGAAAGCATAAAAACGGTATGAGTAGCATTAGCAGTTTCGCCACAACTAGCGGTGAAGCTACCAGAACAAAGCAGCTATCAATCATATCATCTACGTTTACATCATCTAATGTTTACATTTTAAGGCATCTTTATTATCTCTGAGGGGGCGATTTGTTTATTTTGGGTCTTGTATGCCTGCAAAAACACTCAGGACTGTAAACTAATTCACTGTATTATTTAATATTTATCTACATTTGTTGTACTGTTGAGTTAAAATATTTTAAAAATATTTTTCTAAGTGTATCTTATTCAATTTGCTTTGTTATTTACTTTGTACGTTAATAAAACGTTGAACTAATCTCTAGTTTCTTTAGTTTTTAGTACAGATGCTTTAAAACAGGCAGTTAAAAAAAAATCATGATAATAATCGAGATCAGACGATATGACAAAATATATCATGATCGTTTTTTTTGCCAAATCACCCAGGCCTAGTCTGTGATGATAATGAAAAATCAGCCAAAAGTCTCCACATTTGAAACGTAAATTTGGGTCAGCAGTATTTCAAAAGTCCAACTCTGAGGGATTAGTTTGGACAACAAGGCCTAAGTGAAGCTAAAGACTTCTAAAAAGACGAAACAAAGCTGTGTGATAAAAGTTGCAGCATCTCAGAAAAGCAGAGTCACTCTCCGTGGACAGAGCTCCTCTCCGCCTGCTCCCGTTTCAGCACTCTAAAAATATCAACCTCGAGGTAAAGAACAGGAGAGGAAGCGTGAGGGACCAAGCAGCTGCTGGACTCGGAGTAAACACAACTGTCAAAATGCCAAAGTAGTGACTCATAGCTCATAACTCTGACTGATGCGTCAGGCGCTGAGGGTTCCTACATGTGATGACCGGACAGCATTCTCTAAATGCCACCGGTGTGGCACCTTCTGAAGCATGGCTTTAAGTCGTATGGTAAGGGAAGATGCTTGCCCCTAATTGGCTGGAAAGTACCAAACAAAATTGCTATTTCCTGCAACATGCCCACAGTAGATTAAAGCTGAAGAAACACACGTCACCACACAGATATTCCAGTGTTTGGAGCACTAACCTCCTCTGCAGCGGATGCATCTCTGATGGCCTGCAGCAAGAATGTGATCTTGTTCTGACCCGGGATGGTGTCATAGGTCTCCTGCGAAGGAAAATCAGCAGACAGCGGTTAGGGTGAGGCCTGTTCTCTGGTGCATTCGATGCTGACAGATGCAGGAAACACGTATGCACACTTTCAGCCATGTGATGGATTATCTCCACTGGCGCTGACATTATCATTAGTGTAAATCACTGAGGAATATTTTGCACGATCACCCTGTTTTAAAATGAAACAGATGCTAAAGATGGTTCACAATGTGACGTTTTCTGGAAAAAAATAAAGAGGTAAGGATCTTCAGCTGGATCTCAGGGTCAAACTGAACAATAATCAATCTTATCTAGACCAGCCTGACACTGATTTCTTCTACAGAAAGGAGAGTATAACGGTCTTCAACAGCTCCGTCTCATGATGAAAACAAAATCTGATGTGACAGCTGTTTCAGACCTATTACATGGATTTAATCATTTAGGGTTTTTATGATAATTCAGCCTTCTCAAATAACTCAAATTTAAGTTTTATCTGACTGAAAATCAAGTTAAAACTTCAGATTGACACTTTTTTTCAAAGAATCACATTGTTGGCATGCAGAGGTGGATGAAAAGCAGTCACCCAAAGTGTTTTTGGAGGCTTTGAAATTCAGATTTCCAACAAGAAAACAAAGATCTGCTGCACATGCTTTAGAACCAGATTTAAGACTTCTACCTGATGAATATTAATTAATGGAAATAAATGATAATTAGCACAGGTGTGACAGTCAACAATACAGTATATCTAAAGTTAAACTTTAAACTATAATTGGAAGTCACCTCAATCTTAATGTTAAATCCTGATATTTTTATTTTGAGCCAATTTCCTTTGAGCTTTTTTGTCCCCGTCCTCCTCTTTCTCACTTCTGTTCCAGGTTTGTGAATGCATAAGTAACCAGCTACTGTAGAGCTGCTCCAAATGCCATCCACAGTCACGCAATCAATCAAAAAAAGAATTCATAACACAAACTAGACAGAGTAGATTTGATCAAGCAACCAGACTCAGTCAGAGCGCCGTCTAGAACACAAGACTTTGAGCCAAAAAAAAAAACAATAAAAAAATTTAATGATCTTAAATTTTAAAACTTTGCAGGAATCCCAGGACTCTCACTGGGGTGCGTGTGTGTATTGACTAAAACATCCAAACACCATCATGTGTAAACTCTGCATCAAAATCCCTCTCAATTTGATTTAAATATCAAGAGAAACTCAGTTCAGACTGCTGCACTTTGAGATGGAGAAACAAGATAACGTGACTCGAAACACCTCAGATCGGCTCATTGCAAATGCAGACATTTGCATGATAAAAGAGGCAGGCCAGAGAGGAGTGACACAGGGCGGGCGACACTTTGGTGGGGGTGAAAGCAGAGGACTGACCATTTGAAAAGAACTGCGGGACTGAATCCAGGCTGAAAAGTCGGTTTATCAGCTGCATCTTTTAGCCGGTTTTTCAGGAAAGCTTCACACGTTTGAAGACAGTCTCAGGTTGTGTCTTTTAGCCTGTTACCATAGTGTATAAGCTTATTTGTGCTTTCTGCATACATGTCACCCCTTTATTCAAAACACATACTTTTAAATTATCTGACTAAATCTTACTCTGAGCCCTTAAGCTGCCGTTCTGGGTACTTTTTAAACTTCTGGCAGCAGACTTCACTTAGACAATCAGAGAAACAGCAGATCTTTAATTACATATTTCTAGAAAATGAGACCCTGATTTATTGAGCAGCAGTAATATTTTAGATTTTAAAATAAGCTCAATGTCTTCTCCAAAAGGTTTTATTTCAGATTGTGACTGAACTGGAGGGTTTCTGTAGAGGATGAATTCCAATGAGCTTAGCATCCCGGCAGACAGTCTGCGGTTTACAAAGGAAATCGCTGACTGCCAAATGAGTGAGGGGGGTGTGATAAGATTCAACTACCTCATCCAAAAGTCGGGCGCTAAAGAGGTAAACTGTAGCAACAATGCCCTGCTGTGACCAGGGGCTAATCATGGTGGGGGAAAAAAAAAGGGGAAAAGGGCAGCTAGACTGAGCCCAAACAAATCCTGAAGAGCTAATCCAGAGAGAGGATGACCTGGCTTTAGAGTGACGTGGCTGAAAGTGAGATTATTCAATCCTGAGAGTGGGATCAAACCAAACAGGGAGAGGAAAAAGCACTATGTGAATAGGGACGGGAATTGATAAGATTTTATCGATATCAATGCCATTATTGATTCTGCTTATCGATTCAATTCTTTAATGATTCCCTTATCAATGCCTTTTTTTGATCTTTTATTAAAAAAGTAGACTGTAGGTTTTCATCGTTAACTCAAAATCTTATTAAGTCTCTGATAACAGAAAAAAAAATGTATGTATTTGATGCCGTTCCCCGTTGTCAAATGTTTAAACATGTTGCTGGTGTTTCCGCCTTTGCATGTTATCACTGCTCAATATATGTTGCACAATGCGCTGTTGTCGTCTCTCTTGGTAAAATTAAGCCCCGCTTTAGATCGTTTCTGCTTACTTGTCGTACCATCCACCATGTTTTTTCCTCTGTCTCTGTTCTTGCAAAACCCTTTTCAAGGCACCCGGAAGAAAGAAATCGTTAAGGGAATCGTGAAGATAAAATGTAAATGATGTTGATGGGTTGAACCATTAGGAACCGATTCTCAACAAGAACCAGTTCTTGATTCCCATCCCTATATGTGAAACTCTAAACAATTTCAGATCACTTTTAAAAGCCCTGGCCATTTGATTAGCCGGGATCTAGGATCTGATTGTTTGCACACAACTTCACTAATAACTGAAAATATAAGATGATACTAAAGAAGCTGCAGAATATGTGGCAATAAATAAGACAAAATATTCCTTATTATGTAAAAGCCAATCTGATTGTATCAGAAACAGGCTGTAAATATTGACATTATAATTATAAAGCATGCTGAAAATTCAAGAACAAACACACTTAATACTGACAACAATGGTTGTGTCTGAAATGAATCACTCAATCCCTGACCCCTAAACCCCATATGGGGTTTTACTATATAGTTGACAATGTAGTGAACTCAATCACAGGAGGTTTCAGACACTACATGGCAAGACGCAATGCATGACGGGATGCCCACCACCGGCGAGTGACCATCACGGTCACTATATTTTGCAATGCTCTATGGGAAAATTTGAGTCACCTATACAGGGCACTGGAATTGATCACTGAGGTTTCGGACACCCCTCAAAATGGCGCTAACCCCCATATAGTCACCTGTGTAGGGGTTAGGGATCCATTTCGGACACAGCCAATGTCAATAGTTTGGGATGCTTGGATAATGTGTGTGTTATAACTTTATTGTTTATCATGATGACTACCATGTGCAATAACACTTTTCAATTTCAGACACGTCTTACATCTGAATTTCTTTTGAATAGGACATGTTTTACAAAGCTAAAACTATGTTCCAGCCTTTTAAAAGCTGTAAATAAAGCAGGAGAAGTGTTACATTGTTCATGATAATGTGTCCTCAGCAGCAAGAAATGGGGAAACACCACAGTGATAAGCAGTCATTGAGACTGTTATGATCAGCCAAGGTAGAAAACAGTAAACTATTCTGTAAAAATAACTAAAACTAACACGTATACAGAAAGCCAGGACCCTAAAGATCCATGTGCTGGGTTACAGTGACTAGTCTCTGTGACCCTCTTGGTAGTTTTAGCGTTAAATGACGGAAGGCCATTGCATAACGTTGAGCTTTGCTAACACAGCTTACCCTCCCTTACAGTCATTAATGGCTTATTCTTCATCACTGTGCTAATATGGTTGTGTTTAATCACTCAGTTTATGTCATTAATCTATTAACACAACACACTCTGTTGGGCGTTAGCTTGCTGGTTAGACCTGCGACCCTGCTGTAGCTGCTTTAGCTTCATGCTACTTCCTCCACCAGCTCGGTGACTGCTCCAGTATCAGCTGTGATTTTAGTGAAGGCACACAACAAACATTCCACTTTAAAAACCAAACCCACTGAGTGCGACACCAACACGCCAAATCTCACTGTGTCATGACTTCGCTTTGATAGGAAGGGACTAGATTATCTCCACGTAACTACGCAACATGGTGGAATAGTTAGCGCTAGCTGACTAGTAGTACTCTGTGGCGGCTCTACTTTGCACGTGGGCTACAGAGCCTGGATGGTGTGTCGACTGCGAGCGAACTGACGCGGTAAAAAAAAAGTTCGTCCCCATTCAGTGTGTATAGCGAGCGGCAGACTGAGCGGAACAACCGCACGCGGCAA
The DNA here is from genome assembly GCA_962446985.1 of Xyrichtys novacula. NCBI lineage: Eukaryota > Metazoa > Chordata > Actinopteri > Labriformes > Labridae > Xyrichtys > Xyrichtys novacula. Next base: position 8,562,855 of record OY660887.1, read on the forward strand.
CTTCGCCTGCACTCCCGTCAGCTCAGCCCAGCCGGGTCTCTTTTCTTGATTTGTTTAGTCTTTTCAACCCGCATTTTTATCAAAAGGGACGATTCATCTACAGTTTTTAACTAGAGAGGGGTAATTTTGACATATTGAAGGAGGTTAGCGGATAAAAAGATGCCTCTCTCGGCATGGTTCGCGGCAGCATGCTTGAGCGGTGAATATGGCGCTCACAATACACAATGAATGGGGGCGATTTTTCAACCGCGTCAGTTCGCTTTCAGTTGATTCACACCGTAACAGCGTTTCTCCTTTACTGTGTCATGATCAACCATCTGAACACACCACCTGTACATTACCAAGTTAAATGCCCTCGTTGGGATGATTTATATAACTCAGTTATTTGCGCCATCAAGACTGGGCGGATACTGCTTTAAGGGAATTGGTCGCGTGCAGTGGGTCCGTGCCGTGACGTTAGAGCTAACTGCGCGCGCCAGGACAGCTAAGGCGTTTAGCTTCAGCAGCTAGCTCCACCGCCCCTGATTTCTCCACTGGCTCAACTTGTCATCCATTAAATAGAGCTTCGATCTGTCCACTCACCTCTGATTGTTTCCTGATGCTGTTGTCAGGGCTCATCAGGTTGCCCAACAAGAGGTAGAACTGCTGCTGTTCCGCCATTGCAGTTTGATCCAAAAAGACCAGCCGGGTGGTGAAGCGGCGCAATGAGCCCGGCAGACCCTGCTTCGGTCACACAATGCTGCTGAGGGCCTATTGGCTCGGTATGTAAAACCTACTGCCTGCCTATTGGTCAACCGCCCTTGCGCTAACGCACCCCATTGGTGGACACAGGATCTGAACGCTCATTGGTTTGACTGGAGACGGAAAAGCTAATGTGTCATTCCTATTAGTTTATGGTGAATGACTAAAGCGCGGGAATTACTTCATCAGTGAGAGAAAAACAGACAGTGATGCTCAGTATTGTCCATGATAATATCAGCAGGGGAAATTAACCCAACATTTCTCCACTATCACTACATTTTAATACATTTAAGGTACTCTACATGAGTATATCTTCAATTCACACCACTTTACAATTGTTTGAAATTAAGAATAATATTTTTTTGGCACATCTCAAAGCAGTTTATGAAAGTAAACACACAGGATTCTCATTTTTTATTGAAAAAAGGCAGATTTTCAGATATTCTTATATTTGTGACTTGTAATGGAACATATTCTACTCAACTCAACTCAACTCAACTTTATTTGTAAATGGATGAGTTAATAAGTGACTTTTGACAGTTATATTTTTCAACACTCCCTCTGCTTTTACATGTATCCGTTTACTGAATGAATGTAAATATTTTGGACCACCACACAGGCCTACTATACAACAGGTCCGGCACCTGTCACACAGCCTGCTGCCCATAGTGAGGTGTCTGCTGAGAGAATACAGTCTGAACACAAGGGGCACAGGACAGACGACTGGCTGCAGAGCTGGAAGAGACCAGGTAACGTCAGTGCCAGGCAGCAGCTGATCCATGCCAATTATACAGTCTATGGTCTTGTGCGCTATTCTATTTTCTTTTTAGAAATAAAAATTGAAAATCAAACCGTTATGTGACTTTTACTTACTTGTTCCAGACAACTCACCCTTTGAAAGTGTCTGTTCATTTGTAAACCATGAGGTAGTAGCTGGTATTGATGGTGGGTGCAAAGTCTTGCTTCCTTTTTTTAATGAAATAATAATAATAATGATAATTATTATTCAGTTTGACTCTAATTGAAAGATAGATTTTAGCGTCATTCTTTAGAGACTCCTCTTTTAAGATAAGATAAGATAAGAAGATCTTTGTTAATCCTGAAGGGAAATTCAATTGTCTGTTATCTCACATAATATGTCTCTAAAAGTGATCTATTATTTACACAATCTTTCTGTCCTGCAGCGAAGAGAGAGGAGCTGTCCACCATTGGCCCTTTGGTCCATCAAGGTGTTGTGAAGTGGGTGATCCATGTTCTTTAGAGTAGTCTCCACCTTCCTCAGTGTAGATCTCTCCACCACATCCTCCACTGAGTCCAACCACAGAGCCAGCCTTTTTCACCAGTTTATTCAGACGTCTTGCATCTTTGTGTTCGATGCTTCCTCCCCAGCAGACTGCAGCGTAGAACAGAACACTTGCCACCATAGACTGATAAAACATCTGCAGCATCTTACTACAGATGTCTATTGATTGTGGTCTTCCCATGCTGAAAGAGGCGGCTCTGCCCCTTTCTGTAGATGAAGTCTATATTCTTAGACCAATCCAACTTATTATCCAGATGTACACCTAGGTATTTATATGATGTCACCACTTCGATGTCCACTCCACAAGTGTTCAGTGGCTGAAGAGGGAGTTTGGATCTATGGAAGTCTATGACCATCTCCTTTGTCTTTGAGGTGTTGAGGAGGAGGCAATAAGATAATATAAACCTTTGTTCATCCCACTGTAGGAAAATTGGCAATTCTTAATTTCAAGTGTTCAAGCAGTGAACAGAAATCTGCCAACTCATTTTGTGCTGCTGAGTTTTAAAAGGAAGAGTAAAAAATAACATACTGAATCTTGCATGAGTGAGCTTACATTTCCTTTAACAGAATCAAGTTTACATCACAAATTATTACACAAACATTCATCCGTATGCAGGAAATTTATTGTTAGATGCTTCAAATTTCTTGGGAAAGGATCCCTTATCCTTTCTTATGTGCTTAACTATGCTGAAATAAACCCTTTAACAGTGGGTATCAGGAGTGTAAACTCCAGCACTGAAATCTTTGAGCATCCTACCCATGAATTAACCACGATTTATTCACCATGACCACAACAGAAATTGAATTTCATTACAGTCGTGTTTAAAAGTTTTCATACCCATAATGCGCCACTAGATGGCAGCAAAGCATTAAGGTTACTATTTTTAAACCGAGAGCTCTTTTTACTTCAGAAAAGCTTCATCAAAAGTGTGAATTGATGTTGCTCGACGACACACTAATCTTGCTTAATAAAAGTGGAATTAATGTGTGTCTTTATGTGTTGCTTCCCTAAATATATACGTTTTTGACTGATTGTAGCGCTGAAAGATTAGTTTTAAGGTAAGTGTTGAGTTTTAAGTTTAACCGTCAACCAACATTGAAACTGTTAAACCTATCCAGAAAAATATATGCTTATCATTGACAAGCGAAAGCGATAAAATAAGTAAAAATCTTCACAATTTATCAAGTTCTCCCGAAACAGGTACTAGCATTTCAATTAGGAATAAGCTCCGGATACAGGACCAAACCTCATTGAAATTATTGCCAATTTTATCTTGTTTTACCGCTGTTTCGTCTTCCACTGTTTGAAACAGCGTTGAAAATCACGTAATATACATAATACTGTTGCTCAGATTAAACCTTATGTTCTTAGCACGCTTTTCTTCTATAAAGATAAAACTTTAACCTTTTAAAAATGATTTTACTTCGGTTACGGTTCACTTTAGTGTGTCTCTTAATGGCGCCCCTAGCGGTTTGAGTTAATCTGTAACTTGTCTTAATTCACAGACCTCCTCCGGGTAGCAGACTCCACATAGACCTGCTCCATCGTGTCTCCGAAACACAGCTTCAGTCAACAGCAGGAGCACCAAAATGGATCCAAAGTGAAAGGTAGGTTCCCGATTGATCTTCTTTTTAATTTCATTTAGTTAGAAAGCCTCTAAATGACAGTAAACCAACCGTTTATGTTGCATTTAACACCGAGTATTCAAGTAGTCACACCAAACTCTGTTTGGACTTTAAAATGCTATTCATGAAAACGCTAAAGATGTTTAGAAAAGCGTCAATAATACAAGATATTGATCCTTATCCAGGCACCTACAATGGTAAAGAGTTAATTGGACCATTTTAGAGGCTCCTCTTGCTCCTCTGGTCAGTGAAACCTTAATTCTGTTAGTAGAAAGGGAAAAGTGATGAGTTTTACAGTTTTTTCCAAACTTTGAAACAAATAGAAAGATTGAAAAAACTTGAATGCTGTTTGATAAAATGCTTAAAAGGACCCGTTTCAGTACTCTTATTCACCCCCAGATTATACTAACAGCAAGAACTCAAATCTTAGTCAGTATTTTTTGTACAATTTCTAGAAAATGTGTCTCCTGAGTGGAGGTTTTTGACCTCTGTGAAAGAGACTAAATTTCATAATGATGTCTCTTTATGATATTCAAAAGCTAACAAGACCATCAGTGACAAGACTTAAGATATATCCTGAATTGTCACGTCTGAATGATGGGGTAGGAGTCAGCCAAGCAGCTGAAGAAACAGTCCCATCTTTAATTTTCCACATTTAATATTCACTATACATGCATTTGACTGTCAATAAGCAGTAATGATGGATTTTGGGTGTGAAGCATGGACTGTATATACTATGGACAACTTGTTATACGGATTTGAAGCCAAAAAGCTCTCGGTATTTCTGGGATTTTTCTTCATTTCCTGAAACCAGCGCTGCTCAGTAGCGTTGTGCGCATTCCGAGGAAGAGTCGCCGAGAGTCGCTGTGATGATGCTCTGCTCAAACAGCGTATCCCCCTGGTGAGCTACGCAATCCCTGGCTGTATCAGGTGTCAATAATTGAAAAAATGAACCCCCTAAAAACTTTTAAAAATGGAGCTTCACAGAAAAAAGGACATAAGTACAAACCAGTCTTACTGTAACTACATGTCAACATCGCAAGCAGGAGGGAGAATAATTTATATTCTGTGTAATGAATTTGTAATAAAGTTTGTCCACAGCTTCATAAGCTTTGCTGGCGGAGGGTGCTGTTCTCGGAGTGGTTTCACCCGCAAAAAACAAGACTGCTTTGTCCAGAGGGGGCGCCAAAATGCACTCAAACAGGTTGTTAACTGACACTTAACAATCTGAGTATGTCAGTAACAGAACTAAACACATTATGTAGGTGAACTTTGATCAGCTTCATCAGCCTCTAAGGATGTTGTTGCTGTGTTTACAGCCTTTTTTGTTGCCGTAGACACGTTTCATGCCTGTTTATAATTCAGAACTCAAAATATGTAAATAAAAAAGGAATCTGCTTTAAGAATATCTCTTTAATGAATATCACTTCTCCAGAGAGACTTGATGTTTGCAAGGTGCTAGGTGAGAGTTTACACGCAGATGTTGGAAGATTCTGGCTCGCGTCTTTCCTTGAGTAAATACAGGTTAAGCGCACTCACTCACACTCTCACAGTGTTAGGTTGTGAATTCAGGTCTGTGTTAGTGGAGAAAAAGCTGAACCCTCTCCTCTCTGCCGCCTGTCCATCAGCCCCTCAGCACTAAACAAGTTCTTTCTCCTCTCATCCATCTTTCTGTCCTTTTCCACTTCAGCTTGACCTCATGAGAAACTGTGGAGGTCTGTGGCTAACACTCTCAGGTCTCCAGTTTAATGATTTAATGCCACTTCCATTTAGGGGGTTATATATATTAGAGGCAGCAAGCTCTTGTTTGTTCTAGCAGCTCTGTTTCCATTCAGCTCTGAGGCAGGGAAAACTACAGCACAGTCATGTCTTTGAGCATTAACTAGCAATGAATACATCTGATATTTCCTACATGAATTCTCCTCAAGAGTTTAACCTCTCTGGTTGTTTTTCCATTTTTAGCCTTTGGATTTTGCAGCTTTTAAGAGACAGAATTAAAACATGGAAGGAAATTGTACTGGCAGGCAGCTTAAGAAAAATAACATCTGACTAAATGGCACTCATGCTGCTTAAAATTGTGTGTCCTCGACTTTTTGTGGCCCGTTTTGGCCCCAAAATGCTCTTTACTCTGCAAGTTGTCACTTCATCGCAGTCTTTCACAAAAGATCAATAAGTTATTGAAAGTAACTATTCCCACCCTGCTCTTTGGACTGTAGTGAATTGGATGAGACTTGATTGGATTGAATTAGGTAAAGTTGATTGTATTGGGTTATGTTTAATTCAGTTGGATTGGACAGAACTGGACTAGACTAAATTGGAATCCTTTGATTTGATTGGACTAGACTTGATTTGACTGCATCAGATTTCTTTGGATTGGATTGGATTTAGTTGAATTGCATCGGACTAGATTGGATATGATTGGACTGGATAACTCCAACTGTTGGTAAAGAAATAGCTCTTCAAACTTTGAATTTCTATATCTATATGAGCAAATAAACAAAATATGAAGAGCAAATAAGACAAGTTTGGCGCTTTCAGGCACCACTTTCCCCATACATTTAGGGCACACAACTTCCCCATGATCCTATAGTTTGATTTAATTATCAACGTTTGTATTTCTCATAATTTTCACATTAGTGTATTTCCTGGAATCACAAATTATCCATTTAATAGAGATGCTTATGAAGTGTTCTCACAGGGATGCTTGTCTAACCTCTAAACTGCAGCTTCCCCGTCTCTACATCAGTGTGTGTGCGTGTGTGTGTCTCCCCTGAGCTCAGTTTTATTGCCCCAGTGAAAGGTAAACCTCAGAGACTCCTGGGATTTCAAACGTCAACACATCCCGCCTTGTTTAAACCGGAGCGAGCTGAATGTTTTGAAGCATTTAAAGTCAATATTTCTCTGTGACACACTGGGCGTCTCACAGTGGAGCTCTGTGCGCAGGACAAGGCGTCCATTGAGGGCGGTGACGTGGGGGCTAGGGGTCGGGGTCGGCTGCTGGTTTGGGGGGTTAAGAGCTGCTGGAAACCACTGCAGACCTTGCGAAGGGACAGTCAGAGATTAATGAAGCCCTCTGAGATTTAGTGAGATGATTCTTTAATTTATGGAAAGAAATTCAGTAGGTCAGTGACTGCTTTTACCCTACATTTACACCGAAATGTTCCTTTAAATGTACTTCAGCGCTGCAAAAACAATATAAAGGAAATGCAGTTCTCTTTAAGTCAATTTTTTCTCAATTTGATGTAACTACTCTTAGATTTTGGTATTGCAGAGAGACTGCAGGAATGCACTGTTTCGCAATTTAAAGAACACAAGAACATGGTTTTTAAGTAATCTTCTTTTTAGGGCAGTGAGATGTAAAATGATTGAATGTTCAAAAACTCCCAGAGGGCTCAGTTGACAAGTCAAAAATTAAAAACACTTTGTGTCAAATAGAAGTAAAATACACCTGATACACCAATAGGCTGTATCAGGTGTCAATCAAAGAAAACATGAACCCCCTAATAACTTTTAAAAATGGAGCTTCACAGAAAAAAGAGGACTTACAGTAAAAACATGTCAACATCGCAACCAGGGGGGAGAAAAATATATGTACTGTGTAATAAATTTCTGTTTTTGTTGATGTAAATAATTCGTCAACACCCCTTTTTTTCCACGACAAAGACGTGACCTTGACAAGCTAAACATAAGTCTTAGATGACTAAGATGTGATGAGAAGAATGTGCGTTTACGTTGACAAGACAAGACTAGACGAAAAAGTTAGTGGTGGACGATGTACAGAGTTGCAAAATTCGTGAACATTTCGTCAGTCAAACGGTAAACATATACTCTGCAGTGTTGTTTTTGTTGACGATGACGTTGACGAAATATTTTCATTTGTTTTCTTTGACGATGACGTTGACAAAATATTTTCGCCAACGTCATCGTCAACGAAAACAACACTGCTGCACACCATATCAACACTGATCTGATATTTTGCACATTTATCTCTTTATTTTTAAGAGTGATATCTTTTCACAATGATAAAAATAAACCCTGAATTTTCAGAACAATCACTCTGATGCTGTCTCCTAATTGTTTTGGCCAAGACCAATCCAAAAACAGACACGAGAACAACACAAAGAACACAGCTATCAAACCAATAGGTAATTTTAATTAAATTGAAAAAGACTTGAAATGATAAACTGTACAAGAAATCCCTCTTTTAGCTAAATTCAGCCAAACTTTGTGCTTATATCACTGTTTCCTGTGCAGCTGTAAATTGACATTCACCTAGTCCTAGACCTGACATGATTGTATTCTGTTGCTCTTAAACAGTGGTTCTCAAGTCCAGTCCTCGAGGCCCACTGTCCTGCATGTTTCCCTGCTCCATCACACCTGATTCAAATGATCAGCTCGTTATCAAGCTCTGTCATGGCTTAATAACGAGCTGATCATTTGAATCAGGTGTGTTGGAGCAGGGAAACATCCCAAACATGCAGGACAGTGGGCCTCGAGGACTGGACTTGAGAACCACTGCTCTAAAATAAATCTTTATAAAGCCAGGGAAATAGATCACTTTGAAAAATTAGCTATCAAAAACATACTCAGAGCTGCTCATGATAGTTTAATTTAAATGTTTGAGTAAACTCTATGCACCCAAAGAAACTGGCCAATCACAGATGTTTTAAAAAGCCTCTAACCATTACTCAGCGGTAACTTTCATTAATTTTTGTGTATGACAGTTTGGTGTCCTCCTGCCGCCTCTGAAGTCCACTGAGCGTCTCTCACTGATTCTGTTTTTTCCTTTTCACTCAGCTCCCCCTGCGTCTCTCTGTGTCTGTAATCTTTCAGCCTCCGCAGTGACAGGAGGGCTGTAAAAACAGAGCCGGAGGAGGTAATCTTTAAGTCCAAACGCAGGGTCGAGTCATTCATCCTCCTCAGGGGGTTTGTTACTTCTCTGTGGTGAGGCTGAAGCGGCTCAGAGATGAATGTCCCGCTCTGTAAAGGTTTTGGGATGAGGCCTGGAAGTGTTATTTGTCTCCTCTGCTCTGCAGGGCTCACGGGGGGCGAAATCATCCTGTAGTTTTTCACTGGGTATGATTTATTGGTGCCATTAATTCCTGATTGTAAGGTCACCTTCTTCGCCTTCTCAGATCGCCATCCTCGTCTGCAGTCAAGCCAGACTGGTGTCTGTCCACAGAACAGAGAGTACCATTATTCCTGCATGTTCAGACACTTAATCAAAGTGTTTACTGAGAATCTGAACACATCTCTGAGCAAAAATGATCGTTTTTATCCATCTAAAGCTCAGTCTTTGTCACCTGATTCTTTCTTAGAGAAAATATTTTAACAGTAAGGGTGGGAGAAAAAATCGATACAGCATAGTATCACCATATTTTGTTTGGTGATATATCGTATCGTCTAATTTACCGAGTATCAATTTTTTCCAAATTTATTGTTAATATGAAGTCAAATCTATGATAATGGAAAAATAAAATCAACTGTTTGTCCAGTGAGGTTGGTCAAGGTAACATCATTGAGCAGGAGAAAGTTGGTACAACAAATATATACAAGGTTTGCAAGATGTGCTACATGAATATAAAATACAAGAGACAAATGCGAAATAAGCTTAACAGTTAAAAAAATGGTATAAAATGCAATTAATTGTTTTACAATAATCACTGTATTTCAAAATGTTAAAAATCACAATAATATCGTATCGTGGTCCAAGTATCGTGATAATATCATATCATGGTCCAAGTATAGTGATAATATCATATCGGGGTCCAAGTATCATGATAATATCATATCGTGGTCCAAGTATCGCGATGTATCGTATTGTGGTCCAAGTATCGTGATAATATCGTATCGTGGCCCAAGTATCATGATAATATTGTATCGTGGTCCAAGTATCGTGATAATATCATATCGTGGTCCAAGTATTGTGATAACATCGTATTGTGGTCCAAGTATCGTGATAATATCGTATCATGGTCCAAGTATCGTGATCATATCGTATCATGGGGCCACTGGTGATTCCCACCCCTAATAAACAGGAAAAAATTGAACCTTCTGAAAAGTGCAAACGCTACTTCACTAGCAATGGATCCCTGGATCCCAGTGAGTTTTCTTAATTCAGGAGTTGCATTCCTACCAAACTGAGAAAGTTTTCTGTGGACAAAGGGGGAAAAAATGGAGTAGAAGCTGTTTAATTACTGTACACCACCAGAAACAAGTGACCTACAAATGTGGTGAGCTGCACAGAGAATCAATCTAAAGCCTGCTGTTATTTTATATCAGTTAGTTTCTTGGTTGTTTATGATTACTTGTTTATTGTCAATAATAATGAACTGGCACTCTCCTGCTGTGATGTGTAAGTCAGTGATCAGTCGTTTTGGGATCCATGCATCTGTATTTTTGAAATTGTGTTGCTCTGTCAGGTGTACTGTATATATATTAATTGTACCTGCTGCCTTCAGGTTTGTATTGACTCCACGTAGTACTTACACTTTGTTTGTTTTTTGTCATTGGCAAGTGACTTTAAACAAACTCACTCAAAACAAAGTGAGTTTTTGTGCTGATAGACACAGGTGACTCTAGAGGCTTGACTAGATTTCTTTGTGTGGGTAAACACGATGTTTGTCTGAGTTAATGACATTTCCTGTTGACTCTATCTTTCGTTTATTTGCTCTTTAATGACACTACAACTGAAATCGACCAGCAGCACCAAAGCTCATTTTCTGTCCAGATGATTTAAAGCTTACCTTCGACACTTACCTTTGAGTTTTCTGCTGCGTCACCCTGAACTCATGCAGATATTTAACAGATTCTATCAGGAAAAAAATTCTGGGTAAAGTTGGGTATAGGACCTTTGCTTTTTGCGTTCATGCGTGCATCCATCATAACATTTCTGGACCTCTTTGGGAGTTTTGTCCATTTGTAAATCGAGTAATAGACCCTAGCTTCTTTTGCGACAAGTGTAAGTGCCTCCTGTTGGTCATTAGAAATATTGCAAGTTAAAGAAACTTAAAAATTGGCTTTACTTTAGTGGCAGACTCTAAACTGGTTCAATCTCTCAGTGTGCCTGTGAGAAAAATAAAGGAGCGAACACATCCTGAATGACCTAATTTTCTCACCAATAGAAAACTGTGTCTCTCGAAAGTAACAATACAGACACACACTCACACACACAGTGCCGACATCCCCGGCTATTCACAGAGTAAAGTTTGCTCTGAACAAACAGGAATGCTTTGCTCCCCCCTCCCTGCACACACCCCTTTACTCCAACCCGCCTCTCACCCCCCACCGCTCGTCCTGCACACACTCCGGTCAGCGTGCCACTGTGTGCCGATGTGTAACAACTCCTCTCATACCCTCTTTTTTCTCTCTCTCCCACCATGTGAAGCTCTGGCGCCGCTGGTTTGAGTCCCAGATTGTCGGTTTAAAAGTAAGTAAGTAAGATATAAAAGTAAGTTTGTTTACCTGTTTGCAGAGCGTGTCTTCAAGCATGTTTGGTGCGGGTTATTCAGTCTTTTTGCGCTGTGTGTTCTCCTTTTTTTGCATGTTTTTCTTTGCTTGTTTCCCTCCCGTCGACTCATTTCATCTTGAATGATCTATAACATGACCTTTAACCTTACCCCCCTCTCTTTTCAAACCTGTCTTTGGTGCTTTCTCTCACTTCTGAGCCTACTTATAGCATGTGGGGGTTAGTATGATGTGAAGTTAGAGTTAAAATCAAGATGGAAGTGATTTGGGAAAGAAAATCAGAGAGGATGGAGAAAAGAGACCCACAAAACCTGGATGTGTGTGATGTGTAAATGAGCGTCTTCTTTATCAGAGCCTTTTCTGGCTTCTATTTTTAATTATGGCTCAATAATGTGCATTTTTTAAAGTTCCATCCCTAATGGGTTTATTTGGTCTAATGAACCAGAATTCTTTTATTTTATTGTTTTTTAAGCATCATCTTGAAAGACATATCTGTTTTTGTTGATTCCTTTGGCTCCCCTTTTCATCCTTTCTTCACTTTAGAGGCATATATGTTGAAAAGTTCCTCTAAAACAAGTTGTCTTGAGCCTGACTAAACTAAACCCCTCTTTTAATGCAGTATCCTTCTACTAGACGCAGCTGCTGTTTTACAAATGTAATGAAAAATTCCACTTAACGTGCCTCTTTTCTTGGAAATGATTGCTCTTCAGAGTAATAGGATCAAGACTGACTTACCAATATTTAGCAGATTAATCTCTCGTGGTATTTTAAGTATTAGTCATTACGGGACAATAATAGTCATATTCCTGGCTTCATAATAATCTTTAAAAAATATGCTTTTGACTGTAATAAGAACTACTTTCATTAAAAACGACAAGATGTGTTTAGTTGGACTTATATTCAGATATAACAGCAGTTTTTGAACCAGCCAGCTGAGCTAGAAATAAAAATCAAAAGATTTTATTCATAATCTGCAAGCAAAAAGAAAAACTGCGCGCACTGAAGCCTAAAAACTCTAATATTTTTATATATAGTGTTTTATAAAGACACTAAAACTTTAATATCTCCTGCTTTAGTACCTATTTACCATTCAGCCTTTATAAAGCTTCTTTTTGTACGCCATATAGAGCATAGGGATTATATTTTAATAATCATTCTTGCTATGAAATCATCCATGTGAACTGTTTGTGGACTTTCAAAGTGCTTTTGTGACTTTGGGAACAAGTTTGGACTTTTTCCTGGAGCTCTGACCCAGATCTCTCAGTACCAACTTCCCCGGCTGATAACAACCGCCCCAAAATTTTGAACACCAGTCATGTGACAGCAGGCGCTCAGATTGTCGCTAATACAGTAAGAGGATTTTACCCTCTACTCAAAGATAACCGATTGGAACCAAGATGGATGATGGTTTTTCTGAACCTGCAGATATACGCTGTGTTTTGTAGACATGAATTTCAGGATACATTTTTGTAGCTGCATTTTTGCTCACCCCCTTTGCAAATTTCTGAAACTTTTGTTGCTGTAGATTCAAATGATTGTTTGGCATTTTGCAAATCAGCCTTATTAATACAAACCATGTCAACACCATTTTAGCATTATTTGTAGCCTGAGTAATTATACATAGCTCCATTGTTCGACTTTTTTTTGCTTTTGGTTTGTCTTAAACTTTGATTTTTTGGGAAACAGAGCCAGATTATAAAAGCGTGTTTAATCTCAGAGGGCTTCACAATCTGATATAACGCTGTCTAGTCTCAGCCTCATAGTGTTGCCAGCACATAGACAATGTCTCGGTGGGTTTTTGGAAGATTAATGATGAATGTTTTTACATTTTTACCATAGAAGATCACCATCTATGATCAATCACTTAAGCTATCTTTGGTCACTGTCTGCCATTGTATTTGGTCATCTGCATCAATATTCACATGCTTTGTTGATGTTTCGAGAGATGATGCACCTGTTGATGTGCTCAAAAACGTCCGAGATTAGTTTATTCACATCACGCTTTAATGTCTTGTGAAGGTGATATTTGGGGATGGGAATCAAAAACTGTTTCCAACTAGTTTGATCCATTGACATAATTTGCCTCTTTGCTTAATGGTTCCCTTTGCAAAACAACGGAAAGGCAGTCTGTGTGAACAACAACTAAAGAAGTGATCATGGAGGATAGTGATACAGAATTGGTCCAAAACGCTGCAGACTACTGTATAGTATTGTTGTGTTTACAAAGTCAACTTTTAAGATAGAACAGTATAACATACTTACTGTGAAATCCACTCGCTTCGTTAGACTGGTTAACTTCTATGTGTTTTTGTGACTTCCAGAGAGGATCAGTGTATTTTCAGAGACCAGGTCCACTCTTTTAAAATGCAGGTAAAGGCTGTTTCTATAAATAGCTGATCACAACAAGAATCTAGGCCTCCCTCTCTCCGCAGAGCAGTGATGGTAATAAAACCTCCATCCATTATCCATGATCTTTACCGTTTATTACTTGTGGGTCACGCCCATGCATATGGGGGTTCTCCCCTGGTACTCCAACTTCCTCCCACAGTCCCAAAACATGCTCCTCAGGTTAATTTATCAATCTAAATTGCCTTTAGACTCGCTAGGGGGGAAAAATGTAGCATCAACAATATAAAAAGACCTGATGCTAGAACTAATAGGTAGATGACATATCACAATGAAATAACGGTCATGTGTTTCAGTTTTTCAAGTGTGCCAGCACCTTTATTGGCGTAGATTCAGGCACATTATAGATGGTCAACCTGATGTAATTTTGGTGGTTTTTCCCTCTTCAAAGCGATTCATAAAATAATAATAATAATGATAATGCTAATTTATTTCTAAATTTAAGTTTGCAATCAAATACTTAAAGCTGTGTATTAAGGCTGAATCCACTCCAACAGCAGTTGCATGCAAATAAAACAGGCAATCAATGGCTTTTAATGCTGCACAATATCATTTTTAATGTACAAAACCCAATTCCATTGAAGTTGGGAAATTGTAATAAATGTAAATAAAAACAGAATACAATGATTTGCAAATCCCTTTTAATCTATATTCAGTTGAATACACTACAAAGACAAGATATTTAATGTTCAAACTCATAAACTTGATCTTTTTGCAAATAATAATTAACTCAGAAGTTCATGGCTGCAACACGTGACAAAGTAGTTGGGACAGGGCCATGTTTACCATTGTGTTACATCACCTTTCCTTTTAACAACACTCAATAAATGTTTTGGAACTGAGGAGACTAATTGTTGAAGCTTTGAAGGCTTGATGTACAGCTTCAGTTGTTCAACAGTCCGGGGTCTCCGTTGTCGTATTTTACGCGTCATAATCGAGTCGAGTACCTGCACTCTTTTACTATGAAGCCACGCTGTTGTAACACGTGCAGAATGTGGCTTGGCATTGTCTTGCTGAAATAAGCAGAAAGGGCGTCCATGAAAAAGACGTTGCTTAGATGGCAGCATATGTTGCTCCAAAACCTGTATGTACCTTTCAGCATTAATGTTGCCTTCACAGATGTGTAAGTTACCCATGCCTTGGGCACTAATGCACCCCCATACCATCACAGATGCTGGCTTTTGAACTTTGCGTCGATAACAGTCCGGATGGTTCTTTTCCTCTTTGGCCTGGAGGACACGACGTCCACTATTTCCAAAAACAATTTGAAATGTGGACTCGTCAGACCACAGAACACTTTTCCACTTTGCATCAATCCATCTTAGATGAGCTCGGGTCCAGAGAAGCCGGCGGCGTTTCTGGATGTTGTTGATAAATGGCTTTCACTTTGCATAGTAAAGTTTTAACTTGCACTTACAGTTGTAGCGACGAACTGTATTTACTGACAGTGGTTTTCTGAAGTGTTCCTGAGCCCATGTGGTGATATCCTTTACACATTGATGTCGGTTTTTGATACAGTGCCGCCTGAGGGATCAAAGGTCACGGGCATTCAATGTTGGTTTTCGGCCATGCCGCTTACATGCAGTGATTTCTCCAGATTCTCTGAACCTTTTGATGATATTATGGACCGTAGATGTTGAAATCCCTAAATTCTTTGCAATTGTACTTTGAGAAACGTTGTTCTTAAACTCTTCGACTATTTGCTCACGCAGTTGTTCACAAAGTGGTGAACCTCGTCCCATCCTTGCTTGTGAATGACTGAGAATTTTTGGGGAAGCTGCTTTTATACCCAATCATGGCACCCACCTGTTCCCAATGAGCCTGCTCACCTGTGGGATGTTCCAAATAGGTGTTTGATGAGCATTCCTCAAATTTCTCAGTATTTTTTGCCACCTTTCACAAGTTCTTTGGCACGTGTTGCTGCCATCAAAGTCTAAAGTTAATTATTATTTGCAAAAGAGTTTGAACATTAAATATCTTGTCCTAGTAGTGTATTCAATGGAATCTAGATTGAAACGGATTTGCAAATCATTGTATTCTGTTTTTGTTTACGTTTATCACAATTTCCCAACTTCAATGGAATTGGGTTTTGTACATTTGCTGTTTTGTGATGCAAAAAATGTAGATTTTGCCAGAAACTTTGGGGGAAAAAATCTTGAAGTGGGGGCTACAGCAGGTATGCTTTTACTAATTTGCCTTGTTGTGTTGTTTTCCTGAAAGCAGAAGCAACAGAGTTGATGATAGCTGAATAGAAGGAGACAGAGACGAGAGAAGAGATAGGAAGAGAGGGATCGCTGCAGCTGTGAGCCTCTTTAGGATTCCTGCTCTCTACCTCCTCTCGCCGGGGCCAAACCGGCATCATTAGGTTTGGCAAATTACCCGGGCGGCCATTGTGGCGCGGCCATGGCACGTTAGTGTGTCTTTTTAACTGTGGCTAAACTCAGTCCATTCACTTGTAAAAGAGAGCGGCCATTGGCAGATAGTTGGCAGGTTGCACAGAGAGGCCATTCACCCTGGTAGGAAGGAGCTGAGAACACTGCCTCGGAAATGGTCCTCCCTGAATATTTTGATGGAGAGACTCTGGATGCCCTCTCAGTGCACATTTTACTCCAACGAACAAATCTGCATGAACTGCCTACATCTGAAATTTATATTTATGCTCTTCAAAGGTTCAGTTTGAACGGTTTCTGTAAGAGCAAGGGCGATTTGCTTCCGGCGGCAGCTGCTGTTTTGTGAATCGGAGGAGTTCAGAGTTAAGAATCTCAGGTTTTTTTCTGTCTCAGGGAGGCGGTGGGTTTTTGGGGAGATTCAGTGTTTCTTTTAATGATATCTGGATGAAGTCCAAGAACAAGTGAGTTCAGACAAGAGGCTGATACACAAAGGTCAGATGCTGTACCCGCTCCTTTTATTCCTGATGCCATGGAAGGACAAATTACAGAGCGTCTGAATGAGGGAATAATTACTTGCAATTAATTTCCCTGTCATATATCACCTCAACGAAGAGGGTTCATCTTGATTTAATGGGGCTTAGTAAAAAAGGAATTCCTTTGTTTTAAAAACAAAGCCCCCTTTTTACATATTTGAGGGCCCAAAAGACTGAGAGACAAAGAGTTTTGGAAAAGCTCCAGTTGTTCCAGTTGTCTGCAGTGAAACAAGCTGTAATGTCTGCAACATAATCCCTCCGATCAAAGTCGGTCCACTAAAAGTTCTTGTTTTGGTCCCCAGCGGGCTCAGATTAGTAATTTAGGAGTGTGATGACATTATAGAGAGGATTCTTACTGAGGTGGAGCTTTAAGTTAAAAAGGAAGAGGATGCTTTGAAAATGAAACTCAAAATATTTTCATACACAGTTATGTTGTGCAACACAGCAAGAAGGTCCTGGGTTCGAATCTGGGTCAGGGGGTTTCTGTGTGGAGTTTGCATGTTCTCCCTGTGTCTGCGTGGGTTTACTCCGGTTTACTCCCAAATCCCAAAAAGAAGCAAAAGCGGGGTTAGGTTAATTGTTCAATTCCAAATTGCCCGTAGGTGTGAATGTGAGTGTGGATGGTTGTTCGCTTCTATATGTCAGCCCTGCAATGAACTGGCGACTTGTCCAGGGTGTCCCCTGCCTTCGCCCCAAGATGCTGGGATAGACTCCAGCCCCCCTGTGACCCCCAACCAGATAAGTGGTAGAAATTGGATGGATGGGTGGAGTTATGTTGTGCAAAGATTATGACTCATTTAGGTGATTTTTCATACGTTACCTGGCAGACTTCTTCTTCCCTGTTTTTGTCCATGAACTGGGGCATGTCTTGATATTTTTCAACCACCTGTTGCTCAGTTAGATTTTGTAACACAAGTGTTTCAGCTCTGCATTTAACCCCTCAGAAGTGCATGCATGTGTCCGTTCTTGGCAAACACAACAGGAACCCTCTCACTGAAAAAAAAAGGCTCCATAGTGTAACTACTCCACAGAGGACCTTGAAGTGTTGTCAACTTGTTGAACCAGGTACTCAGGGACATGTGAAGCAATGTGTGCAGGTTTTAAGATTGTTCAGAGAGGCTGTAAGATAATTAAGGCTGAAAAAGGCTTTAAAAGGTTTTTTATTTTGTTTTAGTAAGTGTAGTTTCTAAATTTTGCTTTGTGCAAACTTCAGAATGAAAAAAAAAACCACATGTACACAGTTTTTTTTCTATCTGTGCTTGCAAATGAATATCAAGAAATGGTAAGGTTGGAAAAAAGTCAAGGTCAAAATCAAAAAGCCAAGATTATGGCATAAAAAATAGGATAACAAAATGAAAAGTCAAGTTAGAATATGATGAGCTACATCAATTACCTTACAAGTCACTATACTATGATTCTGATAAAAAAATAATAATAGTAAAAAAACTTGAAAATAGTAAGCTAAAAAAGGAAATCCTGATATAACATGTGCTAATTAGGAGATATCTTGGCTATAATTCTTGGTAATTTACATTTAAAGAGTAGTTGTTAAAAAATGATTGATCACCTTTAGACTGAACTTTGAAATAAACCAAATTTTGCACCTAGTCCCAGTCCTGTGTGTCCTTAACTGACTTTAGAGGCCAAAAGTATTGCCGGTAACAGTGAAGCAGAGTTTGAACCTCCAAACTTTTAACATTTTTAAGAAATGAGCCAAACTTGCTACAACTTTGCATTTTGTCCAACATACAGGGCTGATTATACTCTTCTCAACTTGCCATTTTGTTTGCTCAAACTTGAGATGTGTTATTATCAGACTTTCTTAAAATGATGCAAACAAGTTTTGGAGTTCAGTGAATAAATTAATTTCACTTTAAAGGCAAGTTCACATGAAATAATCCTCCAATATTTACATAGAATCCAGCTGTGGTAGTGAAAAAAGTTTTTTTTTATGTGTTTTAAAAAGTCTCTTTAATGGACGTGATTGGCAAAAGTACATATTTGTGATCTATGTTGAGTGTTTTATTCGGAGGTATTGAAGGGAAATCCCTCTGGTCTGTGTTTCTCTGACAGCTCCTTAAACTTTAAACAGACTCTCAAACATCTCAGAGCCATTCAGTCAAGTCTGTGTTTTCTCCGAGTGCAGTCTCACGTGATGTTTGAGCTCTCCTAGAGGAAAGACACGAGTTAGGAGGATTAGTCTGGAGGAAAATCACACGGCAAACAGAGCTGTGATAGATGCTGGAAGATCAAAAATACACCTGTCAGATTTTGGTTTATTGATACAGAGAAACCACCTTTTAAACTTTACACTCGGTGGTAAATCCTCAGCAGCAGGGGGAAAATCTTGGCAGAGTTCCTCTCAGTGTCGGTCACATGTTCCTGCCGTGTTTCTCCGCACGGTTTTTCCTCCCACAGTCCAAACACACTCTGGTCACATGAATCAGAGACTCTGTATTTCTAATCTCCCCTCAGATTGTTAAAGCTGTACTCTGTTTTTCCACCACATGCACCAACATGAGGGAATGAATGTTCTTACACACTCCTGGCACCAAAAAACAACAAGCTGGATGTTAGAAAGCTTTCACTTCCTACTTTCTGTCAACACAGGCTCCAAAATCTGAAACACAAAGAAACAGCTGACTTCTTAATGCCCAAATCTGCAGAGACCTCATCTAACAAAAACAACGTAAATCACGACTGTGGTTCATTTCTTAAACTCACAGAAGTTCCCCCAAAATGTATGTCTTGATATAAATTAGAAAACTATGATCAAATAAAAAAAACCTGAGTAAATACAGTAATGACAACAATAGCAGGTTAAGCTACAAATCTGTGGACATGAAATCTGTTGACTAAACAGTAGAGTTGAGATAGAAATGTCTGAAGATGATGCTTAAAATGTCTCAATGATTTGTACGTAGCTAGTTTTATTATGGGGTGAGATTTAAAAGGTTGATTGTTGTGATTCATAGTATGTATGGATTCATAGTAGCTCTTTTTTACTTGTATTTTGAAGAAGAAATAAAAAATCTAAATGTGAAGTCATAATTAAAAGGGAGTGAGTCAGAGATAGAGAGTTGTAATGATACGATAGAAAATCAATATTTTGAGATGATAATAAAGAATAATAAATTTTTTATTTAAAATATGAAATGGGAAGCCATACGTAATGGTACAAAAACCAACATTTAGTGTTTAAGTCAAAGTGGCTGACTGAAAATCTTCATTTTTAGACTCAAAAGTCAAAATTGATAAAAGTTAGAACAATGAGACATGAGGTCCAATGTATAAAAAATAGGTCAAAACAACAAAATGAGCCACTATAGGATCTATGCACAGCCCCACTACTTCCTGAACTTAAGGCAGCTCCTTTATTTCCTGTCTTACATTATTGGACAAATTAATTAATCCAGGTGTGACTGATCATTGTGACAACTCAGATACACCTGGATTAATCAGTCTGTCTAATAATGTAAGACAGGAAATAAAGGAGCTGCCTTAAGTTCAGGAAGTAATGGATCGGTGCATAGAGCCCATTATCTTGTTATACTGGACTATACTAGGGCCTGTCCCATTTATCGACGAGCCGATTAAATCAGCCAATCTTAGCCCGTTTGAGAGTAATCGGTAATCGGCCAAAACTCGCCAATATTTTCAGAAATAAAATGCGAGAATAAGATCCGATTTCACTTCGAAAATGTTCCGCCGTTTGAAAAGTTCCACGAATTATCCTGTAGATGGCGCAGCGACCTCGTGGCATCTTCATTGACAAACTACCTCACAGCACAGCAGAGTGACGGATCGGAATCAAGCAGCTCAGGGACACATGGAGGAGAGTGGTCCACCTCAACGGTAAATAAACTAGTTTGTGAAATGCACAATAAGTCAACAAGTTTCAGTTCAACCCACTTCACGATGTTCCCCGCTGTGCTGGACTCGGTCATGCCGAGTTAACGGTGAAGTACCATGTAATACGCAGGCTAAAGTTAGAGTTAGCCATCTGCTATTAGCCTTGCTGCACTGTTAGCCGTGCCAGTAACGTCGAAAAACCTGTGGCAGCTGCATGTGTAACGTGAGTTAGGATGCAGAGGCACCGATCGGCGCGCAGGGGTGGGGTGGTGTAGTTGAAAACGGTTTTCTGGTGAGTTTGATCAGTCTTCCTGTCGACATGAAGAGTAGAAGCCTACAGAATATCTACAGTATATAGTATATTGTAGTATAAAGTATACTGTAGATATCTACATTCTATATATTTTTATAACTTCATAAAAAATGTACAAAATCGGCCAATTTTTAATCGGTAATCCCCCCCCCCCCCCCCCCCAATAATCGGTATCGGCAACGGCCCCAAAAAATCCATATCGGTCGGGCCCTAGACTATACTGTAGTGATTATTATGTAGGTCTGGCGTGTTTATAGTATAAGGCTGATTGAAAGTGTGCACGTGTTTTTGAGGGAAAAGAGGGTAAAGGTTTTTAAAAGTCTGATTCTGGAGACTGAAAAAGCCTGTTTGGGCTGGAAATCTAGCTGGAGGCACTGTGAAATAGGTTTGGTTCAAACACAGCTACAGCTGAAGAAAGAAAGCGCGCACAAAAGTGTCTGAATTTATCTGTTTATTGACTGAACCTTATTAAACCCCTGCTCAGGGTTCAGCACATCAGTTGTTTTTACAGGTCCTTATGGGTTGTTTTGAGTGCCCTCTTTGTGCCTATCACAGACTGAGAATCTGCATCCACACATTTCTTCTACCCCTGAACAATCTGACTGACGTCTGCTGCACTGGGCTGAAAAGACAAATCCCAGAACACAAGGCCTCTCACCGGCCCGCCTTCGCACTGCGAGAGCAGCATTGGCTCAGAACAAAAGCAGGGCCAGCGGTGGAGGCTCGGCTCCTGTCGCTTCATTAAGCAGCAAAAACCTCTGCTTCACACTCAGTCAGTCGTCCTGGAGAGCAGCAGACAGGCTCACATTCAGAAAAACCTCTCTGCAGAGGGAGCAGCAGCTGCAGAGAAACCAGTTTAACAGTTAAAGACAAAAAAAGAGAAGGGGTGGAGGAAGTTAATCAGACCTTCTAAACTGTAGCTGAAGATGGCAGCTTCAGGTGTTTGGGAGTAAACTTCAACGTTCATAATTGTTTCTCCTACTTTCAACAGTTTTCTCCTTAAATGCTCTTTATGACCGTGTTTTGTTCTGTCATAAGCTGACAGATCAACTTCCCTGACAGCTTCTGACTGAAACATAAGCTTCTTTAAACTGTTACTCCAAAGCTGTTAGTTCAGTCACTTAAAGCTCACAGGGCTTAAAACAAAAGCATGACTGATATAATGACTGGATGTTAAACAGTTGAAGTGAGGCTGCTCTATAAAACTAGGCATGGTGGTGTATTTTTTTCCCCCTTGCATAAGCTTAGTTTAAAGCTCATACAAAGCAGAAAATGGAGTTTAGGAATGTTATCATAATGAAGTTTGTCAGGCAGAGTGAGCTCTGATTCTAACCTCAACAAGGTTTAATAAACACCGAAAGAAACAGCAAATAAAAAAACAAAAACAGAAACCTTCCTCTCTTGAAACAAATTGCATGTTTCAGCATTCGCAAACAAAGTGAGCGTGAATGCACCAGTGAAGTTTTATATGTGCAAAACTAACATGCAACAGGTTAGTTTGATTCAAGCTTTTAAAAAAATTACTATATCAGATGTAATGTCTGCAATAAATCTCAGGAACCTATGTCTTTGTATTCAACAGGGTATCCACGGGGTCTTGAAAAGTCTTCAAAGATCTGAAATCGAGTAATTTGAATTTAAGGCCATAAAATGTCTAGAATGATCTTAAAAACTCAGGAATCTATGTCTTAAATACAATTTTAAAAGGTATTAAAAATGCATATGATCTACTCATAAATAAATAATGTGCCATAGAAATAAAGATTAATTTAAAGTAATGTGAAATGTTCTGATTTCCCTTCATGTCTTTTTTACTTTTTTGCCTTAAATCAGTCATAAATTAGTCTTAAATTGGACTTGTTGAAACCTGCAGAGACCCCGATTAAAATTTTGCACAGCAACGCATCTTTTTGTGCCTCACTGACTCTAAGTACTGCCTCTGTTTTCCCTCATTAAACCCCAGAGGAAGGATTTGGCACTAAACGTTGCAGAAATGGAGTAACAGGGGCATAAACATTGCACCTTTGGACTCACAACAGTCAGCCTAAAATAGAAAAGGGTCAACATTTTCTGACCTAACCTGTTAAATAGAGGGCAGTGTATTGAGCAGGAAAAAGGAGGGAGCAGAGAACGACATGCAGGAAAGGGGCAACAACAATACTGAGAGGACTACATCAACCAATCGACCAATCACAAGAATTTTAATGCTGTTTTATGATACCTGCTTCATCGAGGAGCTTTCACGCTGTTATGACTCCTACGCCTGCCTAATCGTCGTCATATCACTGGCTCTGAGCAGATTTGATGAACATAAAGGGATTCTGATGTTGACACAAAGACCCCTCATGGGGCTCACAGCTCAGAGTTCACACCCCCGTGTTTGGCTGCGGTCCTGGGCCCGTCTCTGAATGGATCCCCTCAGTCATAAAGATTTTTGTTGACGGCGCCCTCGGTGTCGGAGTCGGCCTTAGAGAGATTGGCGGGTCAGGCCTTTTGAGGTGAATTAGCCGTGACCGAGTCGTGCTGACACAATCGAGAGGCTGGAGAGCAGACAGACAGAGACGGCAGGGCAGAGGGGATGGAGCAGAGGTTTAAAACTACAGTTAATTTGCAGCAGGACTGTATTTTACCTCCAAAAACATCAGAAATGTTCACCCCAATCCTTCTAAATTTTCTAAACTGAAGCAGACAATTTATTTTTTTACTTTTAAGAAATTAACAAACTTTTCCTTTTTCAGCAGGTGTTTCCTGAGGACCTGACAGAGGACTTAATGTGATTGTAGCTATGGTAACATCAGGGTGGGGGGCGTGGTCACTCTCCCCCTGTGGCCTTGTGCTGGTCGTCTTCACGTCCCTGTGTCTGTCCCAGCAGCCAAACGTCAAACCAGCAGAGTGCAGCAGAAAGGAGCATCCTGTGGTTACATACCAAGGTGAGTGCAATATGACGTGTGGTTAAATGCAGAGGTGGGAGTTTGCTACCTTGGGGTCGGGGTCACGGACAGCATCTGCACCTTTGCCGAGAAAAACCTGGTCCTAAGTCCGAGGTCACAGGACAATCAGATACAGTCACAGTCCTGACTATAAACAAGGCCACCTCATGACCAGGCTCCCCCCTGGGCTCGGTGCCCTCTTGTCCTCAGGTTCAACCTCCAGGGGGAACTCTGGGTGTGGACTCTGTCACTGAAGGAAAGAAAGCCCCCTGAATCAGTCCCCTTAGATTGACTAAATGAGAGTGGAGAAGCCACTGCCTTGGTGGGGACCTGAGATTTGAATCATCCCTGCAGCTCTGAGAAGATTTGGGACATGACCAGCTCCCCCAGGGGTTCGCCGTTGCCCCCCTGGGGGTTTACAGTTTCAAGATGAAAGCTTTGCATGGCTCTAGTCAGAAGATATTATTAATCAATCAATCAATCAGTCTTTATATCAACCAGTCAGTCAACCAAACCTTATTTTTAAAGCACTTTTCATACAGTGAACCACTGGTTATGCAAATTATTAGACTTTAGGATGAGCAGGACCCTCTTTGCTTTGTACCAGTTTGCATCATATTACTCCAAAGGGAGAACGGACAGATAATGAGAGGTTTACTCTTCATTTTATTGTTATTTTTTGCAAAGAAAGAAACTTTTCATTGTCCCCTCTTCTTTGTTTTGCTCTGCTCTGTTCTGCTCTTTTTCCTGCATTCATGCCTAACCTTCATTTGTCTCTCCATCTCTCTTCATCCGCTCTCCATCCAGCGCTGAGGCCATGGATGCCTGAGTTTTCCCACAGAGGAGCGAAAGATTTCTCCCAGCTGGCCCTGGACCTGAGCAGAAACCAGATTGTTGTGGGAGCAAGGTGAAACATCAAAAGCAGACAGTGGTCAAACAGTATTGATATGTTTTAATAAAGTGTTATTAATAAAACATATATGATGAGAGTTTTTATTATGTCTAAAATTTCCAAATCTCTTTCACAGAAACTTTCTCTTTAGGCTGAGTTTGAGCAACGCGTCACTGATACAGGTAACCTTGTTCAAAAACACAACAAGCACCAGCATTTGCCCTAATTTGACCAATTCTAACTCAGCAGAAGTATCACCTGTGCTGAGACTCTGCTCGTTAATCTGATTTCAAATAAATTAAAACATCCTATTTCTCCTTTACAGGCAACAGAATGGTCACCTGATGAAGAAACAAAGCGTTCGTGTCAAAGCAAAGGGAAGACCGAGGTAATGGCGACATTGTTCACAATAAAAATAACCCAGTTTATAGCTGTTTTATTCAACACAAACACCCTAAATGAATGGAAGGAGTTCCTAGTGCATAAAAACGGTGCTGTGATGTTTTTTGTCTCTGCAGGAGGAGTGTCAAAACTATATCAGAGTGCTGTTGATTAGTGGATCAACGCTCTTCACATGCGGGACCAACGCTTTCACCCCTGTCTGCGTAACCAGGCAGGTTGGTACCAAAAGGGTGAACAGGTGTTTGCTCTACCTCCCCTTACCCCTAATCTAAACAGAGAGGAGAGTAGTTAGGATGTAACAGAGCACATAGAGAGATGATAGAAGGAGGACAGAGAAGTCAGAGCCAGGGTGAGAGTTAGGGCTCTATTTTTGTGCCCACCAGCAGCGCGGTGGACGGTGGCGGACACCGCACAGTGGTATTTTCGTCTGGCGGAGCCCAGTGCACAGCCAGTTTGGTATTTTGCGGTATTTTTGACAGTGACATTTTCATGCCTGCTGGCGGCATAGAAAGTGTGGCATCGCTGTGGCATTACTGTCTTCAGACATCTCTTGATCTCTTTGACGACTTCACAAAAATTGTAATACTCCTCGCCGGGGGCGGATTTAAAGGTGAGGAGAGGAGCTTATGTGATTGGCGAAAACAGGTCTTGGCTGTGTTAAATCCACTCCATGCCTTATCCCCTCCCTCTCTACTACTTACGCTGCTGGGAGGAGCTAAGTTAGGGAGGGGGGATACTTACGCCGGGCTGCGCCGCTCACCAAAATACCAAAATGTGCTTGGGCACGCCTTGTCGGCGCGGCGGACCTGACTTGCGCCGTGCCTACACAACGCCGCCAGCTAGGCACAAAAATAGAGCCCTTAGAGTTGTACAAAGATGTACACTGTACCTCCTCTGTTTTCACTATTTTTAAAAGAGAAGAGGCGACAGGCAAAGAGGGGTAAAATGAGATCAAAAGTTTTTCCATAGTTTTACAGCTCCTAAATGACTTTATTACCACTCATCCAAATCCACTGATTGGTGTGCACGGGTAAAGCAAGAATTACACATAAGTCAAAAGGTTTAACAGATGTCTGAGATGGTCTAAGAACAGCTCAGTAAGTGAATATTTTGTCTGATATTTACATGAAAAAAATCTCTAGAGGCTCCATCACCACAAACATGCCCTCCTCTCTCTCAGATCACTAACATTAGCCAAGTGATGGACTCTATAAACGGTGTGGCTCGCTGTCCGTACGATCCAAGACATAACTCCACTGCCATGGTCACAGAGCGTGGCGAGCTGTATGCAGCAACAGTGATCGACTTCTCAGGACGGGACCCGGTGATCTACAGGAGTCTAGGAAACATGCCGCCGCTACGCACTGCCCAGTACAACTCCAAATGGCTCAATGGTAACTGAATTCAACACTGACTGTTCTGTTGTTCTGGTAATGAGTCATTACAAACCAAATTGTCTTTGTGTCTTCAGAGCCTCATTTTGTGTCGATTTATGAGATTGGCCGCTTCGCTTACTTCTTCCTGAGAGAAACGGCGGTGGAGAACGATTGTGGGAAGATGGTGGTCTCCCGTGTGGCCCGAGTCTGTAAGAACGACATGGGTGGACGTTTCTTGCTCGAGGACACCTGGACAACCTTCATGAAGGCCCGGCTGAACTGCTCCCGCTCTGGAGAGATTCCATTTTACTTCAATGAGCTGCAGAGCACGTTTTACCTCCCAGAGCAGGACCTGATTTACGGCATCTTCACCACCAACGTGTAAGTGAGAATATCCAGAACTGTTTTTTACAGACTCTGTTCATAGCTCATATTGAATCCTGATTCTGTTTGACTTCCTTCAGGAACAGCATTTCAGCCTCTGCTATCTGTGCCTTTAACCTGAGCTCCATCACTCAGGCCTTTAACGGGCCTTTTCGCTACCAGGAGAACCCTCGCACTGCCTGGCTCGCCACACCAAACCCCATACCCAACTTTCAGGTAGCTCACATGTTTGAAACTAGTTGCTGTTTATTTCAGACAAAGTGGTGGTAAAGAGGTGATTAAGTTAAAAAAATAGGAAAAAAAGAGTTAATAATAAAGTGTCAAAGAAAAAAAACACAAAAGCACTAAGATCATAAACATTAGAGCTCCTCCTTGTGTCTGCAGTCTACTAGCAAAGCAATTGCGATGGAATTCTGGTGCACTGTTATTTTGGTGTACACTGTTAATAACTTTTTAATGTAATAATTATTTTAATTTTAATACTTTAAATAATTTTAAAACTTTTTGTCCATTAATTTTCATGTTTTTTTTAATCATCTGCAAAAACAAACAAAAAAATAGATTTCAGAATTGAATGGACCACTGGCTGACCTGCTCACTAATTGTAGGCTTCAGATCTTTTCCTTTCATTTATTCTTTATTTCATTCCTTTAAAAATAAAAACAAACAATTTAATTTAAATACAAATGTTCTCTTTTCAAGAATGAAAGGGAGCAGAAAGAAGACTAATCTTATTATATCTGCCCCTTTATCATCAGAAATCAGTTTACAAAGAACAAACTTAAAATGATAAAATAAAAAAAGCAACAACAGCATAAACAAAACACAACAAAAAAATATATATAATGAAATAGAAATAGAAATATAACTGCTTGCCACCATAGACAGTCATCTACCATTTAGTTCCCAAGTTACAATTCAGTTAATGCCACTCAAACAACAACAAAAATTATGGTATGACGATCAGATCTAACTAACATATTTCCTTATATTTCCTTAACATACTGGCTTTAATTATTCTTTTAAATGTAATGTTTGACTTGGATTCTTTGATGGCTTTGTTTAGATTGTTCCATAAACTGATTCCTTTTACAGAAATACAACGTTCCATCAATTTAGTCCTGAATCTTGTTTTTTTTAAAGATCTCTGTTCCTTTTAAATTATACTTGCTTTTTCTTTTTTCAAATCTTTTCTGAATGTTGACTGGCAAATTTTTTTTATGAGCTTTCAGCATAATTTGCAGGATACTATAATCTATTAATTCATGAAATTTCAACAATATTAACTGAAGGGATAATGGATCTTTTCTATCGTTACAGAAGCTTTCTCTGAGGTCTTTGTCCAATGTCTTTTGGCTTTTGAAGCATCAAAAAAAGAAAACAGAATAAAACCATTCACACATGAACTCTAATTCCTAAAACACTAAAACCACATGACATTAACTTCTTTCTGTTTCCTCAGTGTGGGACTCTGGAGGAGGGCGGCCCGGGTGGAAACCTGACCGAACGAAGCCTCCAGGACGCACAGAGACTCTTTCTCATGAACGAAGTGGTCCAGCCGGTCACAGTCAACCCTCTGTTTACCCAGGACAATTTACGCTTCTCCAAGCTGGTGGTGGACGTGGTGCAGGGCCGAGACTCACTCTACCACATCATGTACATTGGCACAGGTGAGAACGACAAGACAGTGAAGGTGCCCACGTCAGAGGGTTTATTGTGAAACTCTTCAAATTAAGAGAAAAAAAGAAGTCAAAGATGTTCTCCTGGTTCTTTTTTGTCCAATCAGAGTACGGCACCATCATGAAAGCTCTCTCCACCACCAATAAAAGCCTCCATGGCTGCTACCTGGAGGAGCTCAGGATCCTCCCTGAGGGGAAAATTGCACCAATCAAAAGCCTGAAAATCCTCCATAGTGACAGATCTCTGTTTGTGGGGCTCGAAGACAGACTGCTGAAGATCCCGTTAGAGCGCTGCTCCAGCCACCCAACCAAACGGTAAAACTAGTATTACTGCAAAGTGTGCAACATCTATGTGGCTCGATTATAATCTTGGGCACATTTGCAGCAGTGTTTTGTTTCAGCCTATTTCACTGCTGCAAAATGAACCAAACAACCGGAGCGCTTCCAAAGCATTATGCAAAATATGATCAAATAAAGCCCATGTTCATCATACTCCAGAATATGACAACCCTCCTTTCACAAATGGCATGAATATGACTCATTATTGACGTAGAATTCAAAGTATAAAGCAAACTTGGAGTCTAACATCTGAAGTCAGGGCTCTGTTTACAGTTTGCTGCTGCAAAAGGTGTTTGTACAGGATTAACAACTCAACTTTGAAATACTTAATAAGATTTATGAGTCCACCGCATTTACGGATATAAATGTACGGCTGTAAAGTCTGAAACAATAAGTGCTGACAAAGACGATTATGTTAAAAGCTTAGTTAATTTCCCTGTGAACAAACCGCTGTTGGTGCTGCCAGTTTAGAGTTTGGCAGAGCTTAGTGCAGATATTTTGTCAGCAGGCAATAGAAGGTGGTTGTTGGTTGATTTTATTGCAAAAATATGTCAACAATCTGCATGAGGTGTGATAAAAGAGCCCCGTTATGGTAATTAGATGATGAAATACAAAGATTTTTATGATGTAAAGCGCAGACCTCTGATGTTTTCATGCAGTTTTGAGTCACAATTTCACATCAAACATGACTGTGTCCTAAAGGATTTGATTATTAGGCCAATGCAACACTGACTGACCGACTCCCGTCTCTTGTTTTAGTCACTGCTTGGACGCGAGGGACCCATACTGTGGCTGGGACCTCAAACAGAAGCGCTGCACCACCATCCATGAGAGCACAGACATGAACCAGTGGATCCAAAACATCACTGAGTGCCCGGTAAGACACAGATGTCCAGTTTTCATGTTTGGCGGTGTTGGATTTATTTACAGTGTCTTAAAAAAGGCTAATTTTTTATCTTTTTACACCAAATTTCTACAAAATCTAAGTGTTGTTGTAATACCCTTTTTGGCCACAAGAGGCAGAAATGCACCCCTAAAATATGAAATCCTAATACTATCTCAAATGCATTTTAGTTTTCTTAAAGTGAAATATTTTTTATTTTAACGTTCCACACTCATAGTGAATATTTTTTTGCACATTATAAAATTCAAACATTTTAGAAATGCCTCATCAAATGTTTGTATTTTAAAACATTTAATGAGGCGTTAATGTACAAAATGTTGCTATGAGTTAGGTAGTTGTTGTAATTGAGTAAACATTTTAGAGAGCTGCAGATGTAGATCAGTTTGATGCATCAAGATGAATTGAAGCTCTCCCTGTAGATGAGAAATCTGACACAAGATGGTGGATTTGGTCCCTGGGCACCATGGACGCCTTGTAACCATGATGACGGTGAGGGCTCGGTCAGCAGCTGCATGTGCCGGTCTCGCTCGTGTGATGGACCCGTGGCCCGGTGTGGAGGGGAGGAGTGTAAAGGATCGACCATTCAGGTGGCAAACTGCTCCAGGTACGCTCGCTCGCTCAACACCGCACCCTTCAAAATAAAAGGCACCAGAAACAAACAAACAAAGAAGAATCTTTAAGTTCAGATCATCTGCAAGATTTTTGATTGGATTTTAGCCTCATGGAGTCAAGAAGAGTACTGACTTTTGATATTTCCAACTTTGTTAAAAAAACACGTAAAGAATTATGGCTCGTTGTTTCCTTCTGTCTTTTAGGAATGGCGGTTGGACCCCTTGGTCTTCATGGGGTCAATGCAGCAGCAGTTGTGGGATCGGATTTGAAGTGAGGCAGCGGTCCTGCAACAACCCCTCGCCTCGCCACGGGGGTCGAATTTGTGTCGGCCAGGGCCGAGAGGAGAGGTGAGGAGGAAAATGTTGCGGAGGCTTCGTAAAATTTGAATTTAGCATCACGAATTTGGATTGAAATGGTTTCCTTTGTGTGTCTCCAGACTGTGCAATGATAAGAAGCCGTGTCCCCTGCCTGTGTCGTGGACGGCATGGGGCCCCTGGGCTCACTGCAGTGCTGAATGTGGAGGCGGGGTCCACTCCAGGACCAGAACCTGCGAAAACGGCAACACCTGTCCTGGATGTTCAATAGTACTGCGTTGTTTTGATCTCTTAGAACATGTTTAGAAGGAAATAAGGCGCAAACTTTAAGAATTTCAAGACTTTTTGGATCAGAAATTTCTTTAATCTGGTCTTTTTAAAGCCACCTAACTATTTAAAAAAACAATAGTTAGAAATAACATGTTTTTTGATTTGCTCCCCCAAATCTGCCTTAATATGTTTGTCTGTTTTTTTTCCCCCAAAATTCTGTGTAATAAAGAGTAGGACTTAACCTTCCTCTCTCTTTTTCTCCAGGAGTACAAGGCCTGTAACCTGGAGGCCTGCCCTGAGGTCCGCCGTAACACCCCCTGGACCCCCTGGATACCTTTCAATGTCAGCCATGATGGGTCGAGACAGGAGCAGAGGTTCAGGTACACCTGTCGGGCTCTGCTCCCTGACCCTCAGCAGCTTCAGCTGGGCAAGAAGAAGCTGGAGACCCGGTTCTGTCCGAATGACGGGATCGGAGCCTGCCAGACCGACTGTGAGTACTGTAAACAGGGGGGGGTGATTGATAGCTCTGAGGGAACCTTCTCAACAGGATCAATAAAGTCTATCTAATCTAGTCTAATCTAATCCAAACATATAAGTAGATTGTGTTTTCTGTGTGTTTTGCAGCTCTGGTTGAAGGCTTGGTGAAGTCTAGTGGTCAAACCCTATCTCAACCTCAGGGTGTCCGCTGGGGATCATGGGAAACGTGGTCCACCTGTTCCCAACAGTGCTCCAGAGGCTTCAGAACAAGGAAGCGTAGCTGCTTGACCTCAGAGGGCCGCACCAACCCCAGCGCCTGTGTAGGGTCTCCTGTCGAGTATCAGGACTGCAACACTCAACCCTGCCCTGGTAACGTAAAAGTAGATTTTTGTCTGTTTTTAAAAGCAGAACAGGAACGGTGCAAAGAGTTTGTTTGTTTTACAGTGAATGGAGCCTGGTCGTGCTGGTCCTCCTGGTCCCCATGCTCTTCCAGCTGTGGGGGAGGACACTACCAGCGGACCCGAACGTGCAGTAACCCACCGCCTGCTAGTGGAGGAGACATCTGCATTGGTCTGCACACTGAAGAGGCTCTCTGTAACACACATGCATGTGAAGGTACAAGAATACATCAACATGTAGTAAAAGCAGCTGCTTCAGAACACGACGCTGCAGTAATCTCATGCGGTGACCTCCAGAAAACCACTCGTGATCAAAAAGGAAAACACCTCATAAACAGGTTTTCCTCATTTACCCTCAGGTTGGGGTGAGTGGACCAGTTGGGGGGACTGTGATGATGAAGGTCTGCAACATCGCACTCGTCATTGTGGAGAGGATCAGGAGGCGGAGTCTGGTCTCTGTCAGGGAAACATCACGCAGTCTCGGCCCTGCCAGCCTCATGAGGTGCCTGGTAAGCACATAGAGGTTTTTATAAGCTCATTTCTGAAACAGGCTCGCTGCGTGTTGTAAATTTTCTGCAGACTGTCGCTGATGTGAAGTGGAAAAATCCAGGCAGTCTTACAAAGGTTTAATCAGACACAGTAAACGCTGACGTGTTCTCTCAGTAGAAATTAAAAAGATGAATTAATGGAGGTGTCAGCATAGTGCCTCAATGTAGAACAATGAGGCCTCTTTACAAATTAACTTGTCTGTTTGATCTTCGAAGCTCCAGTGGTTTTACTCCACCACTCTCATGTCTTTTTTTTTCTCTCTCTGCTTTTGTCTTTTTCAGTCATTTTACCGGGACAGGAAAACCAGAGCTGTGGAAGTGAGTGAAAACTAATTACATCTTCACAATTACTTGGATTTTTTTTTCTTGTGCACACACCTATTGTTCTAGCAAACTCCCAAAAGATGATCTGCTGCCTTCATTCTCTCGTTGCAAAGTAAATTTTAACCACCGGGGTTTGATTGTTGTCTCCAGAGATGTACAAACACAAAGTTAATGCAGCAAAGTGACAAAGTTTTAACTGTCTTTTGTACCTAATATGTTCCCAGAGTGCTGGATGGAGGTGTATTGATGGAAGGTTGACTAATTAGGAAATGTGTGGGAGGAATAGCTGAGGGTCACAGTCAAGAAAGTGGATTCAAGAACTAGGGAGAGCTTCCCAAGGACTGAACTGAGCAGTAAGAGCCAACATGCACAGACTGCTTCAAGACAGGAACTACAAATTCCATGTTCCTAAAATCAAGACACTCTTGAAAACATCACATGAGTCTTACCTGAGCTAAGGAGAAGTCTGGTGTGAAGTTTCTGTGGTGATTTGGGTTCATCTGATGCTGTTTGTCCACTGTGTTTTATCAAGTTCAAAGTCAGCTCTGCCATCTACTGGCCATTAGTAGTTTATTTTTAGCCCCACTGTGAGGAGATGGAACATTTTTTGTTTGTAACTTCATTCAGTAACCTTATTTGTCTTCCCCGTGTTCTAGCCTTCACTCTCTTCCAGTTGGTAGCTGTGGGTTTGGCCAGTTTCTTTGCAGCTGCGTTACTGTCGGCACTCACCTACTCGTACTGCCACCACCTGAACCGCCCGTCTGCAGAGTCGGCCGTCATCCACCCCAGCACTCCCAACCACCTGACCTACAACAAGCAGGGCAACGCCACACCAAAGAATGAGAAGTACATCCCCATGGAGTTCAAGGTGGGCTGGTTTATCTTATTCCGTACGCTGTCTCCTGTTCCGTATCTATCATTCATATATTTTGTTTCTTTTTTTAAGACTCTAAACAAGAACAACCTCCACGTTAATGATGAGACGTGCAACCACTTCCCCTCTCCGCTACCCCCCACCAACATGTTCACGACCACCTACTACCCTCCCAGCTTGAGCAAGTATGACTTCCACCCAGACTCCCCCTGCAGGACCTACCTGCACAGCTGAGAGGAGACCACACTCTGACCACAAACAAAAACCCTCTTTCACAAACTGTCTGCAAGTGTGAAAAAAGAAAAAATCCAGATTTTCATGGACCCTGAGTCTGAATGTCACCATCAAAAATATGCTCCGGTCAGATTTTAAGTGTCAAAGGTTCAGTTCACTTAGATTTCTTCATGATATCAAGGATTCAGAACTGAAAAGCTACCTTTAAAAAATCCTTAGCACTTTACTCCCAGAAACACATTTACTGAGAGTTTATTAGGGACTCTTTCTTAAGCAGGAAAATCAGCCGAATTCAGTGGTTCTCAAGTCCAGTCCTTGAGGCCCACTGTCCTGCATGTTTTGGATGTTTCCCTGCTCCAACACACCTGATTCAAGTGATCAGCTCGTTAGTAAGCCATTACAGAGCTTGGTAACGAGCTGATCATTTGAATCAGGTGTGTTGGAGCAGGGAAACATCCAAAACATGCAGGACAGTGGGCCTCGAGGACTGGACTTGAGAACCACTGGCCTAATTCAACATTCCTGGATTTTTATTGAACAGAATTTGATTTTTCAGAAAGTTTCCCTCAGAAGCTTCATTATTTTCTTTAATATGAGCAAAGTATATCTCTTTGTTGAGCTGGGCACATGTCCTGTAAACATTAACGGGACTTGGTGCAACATTAAAGTCATACTAGGTTAACACTCAGTCAGTTAGTTTACCTGAGAAAGCAGATTCTAAACCCTGGTCTGAAATTGTGAGATGGATCATGGACAACTTAAGCAAGATCATATATGGCGTGTTTGGATTAAAATTTCAGCTAAACTTAGATCGTGGGGACCCTTTTAGTTGCAGGAAGAGAGGAGGCGGCCCATCAGACATTAAATGGGTTCAACATAAATGTTAAAGTTAGCCCCCATAGATAATGAACTGAATGACAGTTATTTTGGTCTTCAGTACAGTCTTTATTTGAAGATAATCAGTCAATGGAGCTTAATTCTTGATTAACTTTGCCATCTTTTTACCCTTCAAGTTAAAGCCGTAATGTAAAAGTCCTTCAGACCTAGGTGACATTTCATCAGAGATCTGCAGACTCAGAAAGAAAGCCCTTTAGATTTTCCTATCCTACAAAAAAATCCAACAAAGCACAAATTCAGCTTTTTAAAAATCTTCCTCTGAATTGTGTTTACTCAGCATCCTATCAATCTAATTGTTGTCTTTGAAACAAAGTAAAATCTAATAAGAAAGATTTCAGCTAAATTTAGGCTGACGACTGAAACACAGTGACACAGAGACTCCGCAAAGACAGATACATCCAAGCTGTGACTCAGCAGAAGCAGATACATTAATAGTAAGTCAGCAAGAACACATACGATGAAACTGACACTCAACAGAAACACATACGATGAAACTGAGTTGGCAATAACAAATACAGTGAAACTGTGACCCAGCAGAGAAAAAAAAGAGTGAAAATGTGACTCAGTAGAGACATTTACTGTGAAACCAAGACATAGCAGAGATAGATTCAGTGAAAAAAGACCCAACCGAGACAGATACAGTGAAACTTAGACTTAGCAGAAACACATACGATGAAACTGAGTCAGCAATAACAAATACAGTGAAACTGTGACCAAGCACAGAAAGAAAAAGAATGAAATTGTGACTCAGTAGAGACATTTACTGTGAAACCAAGACATAGCAGAGATAAATACTGGGAAAAAAAGACTCAGCCGAGACAGATACAGTGAAACTGAGACTTAGCAGCTATAGACACTGAAATTTAGACTGAAGAGAACCTGACACAGTGAAACTAAGACCTATCAGAGAAAGTGAGGTATGTGATCATAGAAATCCAGGTACTCATCCTTGTTTGCATGTCATCACTGTTTAGCCTCAAGTAGCTTCAAGCAACAAGGAAGTGAATTCAGTTCATAGGGTGGGGGGATACCCAAAAGAAAAAGATTCTAGGTGATGCTGTACACTCAAACCCAAGACATTTCATTTTCAGATTTATTTAAAAATTCAACTTTGTTCTACCAACATGGGTTAACATGAAGATCTTACAGTCCAACTCCTGAAAGCAGCATAGACAGAAATTCACTCTCTTTTCAATCTGATTGATCACTATTTGAAACCCGTATTTGTCCACATCCCTTGTACAGTCCCTTGTGAAAAGCTGGTTATCATCCCCTATTCTTTTTCTAAAGCTTTCTTCTTTCATTTGAGGAGAGGACAGTTCGCTGGTCACATGGACAATGAGCAGATTTGTAAAGAGGAGCCAGATGTTGGACACTTTTGAGATGCATGCGTGTCAAGCCAGGATGACACTCATGCGGCAGCATAAGCTAACCCAAGTACACCAACTTGTAAGGTACACAGGAGCCTTTTTATCCCCAGGTAGGACCGCTTTTTCCTCCTTTCCTCCTCAAACACCCTCCCTGAGGTGCTAAATTTGTGCTCAGGGCAAAGCAGGATGGAGACCAGAACTCCTGGGCTTTGAGAGGACTCCAGACTTTGTGAGTACCTTCATTTCCACTGGACAGAGACTCATGCTGTGTTCTTTGTTACTTGTCCGGCTTTATTAAGGTGGATAATATTGGAACTATTTGGCACTGACACTTGAGTGTATTGCTCCTGAAAAATAACGGACAAATGAAGAAATGAAGAAATTTATGTGCTTTAATTTTTACTGTTACGCAGAATCTACACCAGAAAACAACACTGAAGAGGACACTTTGACTCACCTCACTTTGTACTGTACACTGTAAAAAACAAACGTGTTGATTCTGCTGTTGTCAGATTATATGAAGTATCACAGGTTTACTCCCTGAAGATACTGTTTGTGTTTGTTACTCTGTCCAATGAATCAAAATGTTTGGTTTCTGTGAAAATATCGGGCATTTTCTGTTGTCATTCAATCTTTTTCTGATGTTACTGCACAAAAGGTTATTGTCCAAAAATCACCAAATACACTGCAGCAAAACCTGTAAATCTCAGCCTCACACCAGAACTGTTCTCAATATGTATTTTACTTTATGTATCACTGTGATGGTTTAAAAAGTAATATTGTGTTTAATCCTGGGCACTACTTTTACAAATATGTAGGGGTCTAAATGTCTAGTAAGATTGAAACCTTTGTACAGTTGCTGCTGTAACTTCTCTAGAAGTCCTCTCAGAGTTCTTGCATTGTTATAGACTGGCTCTAATTGTTATTTTAAGTATTTAACAACCTGATCCCTGCCTTTACTTTTTTCTGGAAAGAAAATGATGCTTTCAATAAACCAAAAGCAGCTTTTACATTCCTTTTGCTTAAAGTTACCAGACTCCATTGGAAAAAAAAACAGCAATTAATCCTGCACAACAGAGTTTCTCCTATTCTGCTGCTTTCAATAGGAATGTTATCCATGTTGATTTGTGGATTTTGTGTTTTAATCAGCTTGTTTTGATCCATTAAAACTTTTATATCACACACAGTAACACAAAAAAAATCCGGCCAACGATGTAAAGTAGCTTTTGTCGTCTGTGAAGTTTAAATTGTTGTTTTTTTCAGTGGAGTCTGGTGTCTTAAAAAAGGATGGCGTTTACAGACATTTTTGCTGTAAAGAAAAAAAGCATCTTCCTCTTTGATCAAAAGGTAAAACAATCTGAAACTGATGTGGGGAAATTACAAACTTTTAGTGGACGTACTTTGATTGGCCCCAAAAGTTATGTAGCAGTTCCTAAACCTTTATGTATCTACTGAAACTGTTTATTTTCTCATAAAAAGAGCATGTTTTAGTTTTGCCGTTCTGTTTCAAAATTGATGGAGACAACTGTTATGATTAAGCAAGAAGGATTAGCCTTTCTGGTTTGAATAAGCAGATAAAATGCAGTGATAAGCCGACATCAGAGACAATCTGTATGACACTTAACTGGGTAATTGGTTGAGCTGTATACTGATGTAGGCTGTCATTGAGATCAACTGGTGCAGCTTGATGTCATGGCTTGCCTGAACTAACACCATGCTCAATGTCTAACTTTAATTTGTTCCTACGTCACTGTATAAATTCCAGTCCGGTATAGTACTGCTCTAAATGTGCTCCCAATTGTATATTCCTTTTTGTAGTTGTAAAGTTGTAAATAAAAGTAAGTGAATTCAGGTGTGTTTCACCTGGTTAAATGTTATGTAGCATAAAACAAGCAGCCCTGATATTACGTGTTCACAATTTGATGTTTTGTGTAAGAGTGACTGCCTGCACTGACACTCTTGTCATAGTTTTCTGCACGCTTGTGTGTACTGTACAAAAATGTTTGTATGTATATTTCCCAGATGGTTGAAATTTTCATTTGTAATGGGAATTTTTTTCATTTTATCACTGATTTAATTTGGGTTTTTTTTTCTTC
Organism: Xyrichtys novacula; assembly: GCA_962446985.1. NCBI lineage: Eukaryota > Metazoa > Chordata > Actinopteri > Labriformes > Labridae > Xyrichtys > Xyrichtys novacula. The sequence continues at coordinate 8,600,806 of OY660887.1, forward strand.
TCAATTGACACCTTATGATGTGAAATTGACTGAACACTGCCTTTTGGACACTTTAAACCTTTGGTACTCTATATTTTTGTATAATGTACACTGTAAAAAAAGAATAAATCAACACTTGTTCCAGTTTTTTTTGCTAAAACGTTAATAGGCATATCTGGAAAAATGATGATGCCCTTTTAAGCATTGTTAGTGGTTTTCTTTTATCTCTGTAATGTATTATGGGATTGCATGTGTTTCAAAAGTTGGTTAAAATCGATGAAAAGTTTTTTGAAATGTTTTTAAAGCTTTGTGAATGTGGCACAAACAAGCAGACAGGAGTTCCAGGATGCACTCTCAGTGACTTCTCTCCATCAATGTCCTTGTGTCTTGAATAATTGATGATCTAGCGAGGACATCCATGCAGGTGAGTCTCTAAGAGCTCAATCTCCATTTTTCCCCTCACGTCATGTTTATCATGTTTGTTCTTCATGCCTTTAGGTTAAGAGATCAGAACTTTTAAATAATTTAAGCTAAAGGAGTACCCGGTGGAGGAACAGCAGCTAATTCAGCGTCACATCCCGGGGGTACAAAGACATCTGGTGAGCAGCACTCCTCTTCAATCTCCCAGTTAAATTTGTGATGAAAACCAAAGACACTAAAATAGACAACCCCCCTGCAAGTGTGTCCTACATTTCTCTATACATTTACTTTTTTTTCTTCCCACTCTGCAGCTTGAAAAATTGGAGCAAAAACTTCTAAAATATTAAACACAACATATAGGACATAGTTCTATTTAAAACAGCCTGTTTCATGCTGCATATAACTGGTACTTTATATCAGTCTGTTTCCTTTGAGGCGCGAAGATCAACAACTGTGGGGAAGTCAAAAAAAGCACAAAATGTCTTAGTTCCAACCCCCATTGTAAAATTTCTGCAAGACATTGGGGTGAACAGACATGAAAGTGCAGCATGTTAAAGTAAGGAATACTCATACAACCAGTGTGCAACCAGTATTATTTTTATGCAGACAATAAAGCTGCTTCATAGTTTTTTCTGCTACCAGCTGACTCCTTTCCTCTTTATTCATTAATATTGAGCAGTGGCTCTCAAGTCCGGTCCTCGAGGCCCAACACACCTGATTCAAATGATCATCTCGTTATCTCGCTCTGTAATGGCTTAATAACGAGCTAATCATTTGAATCAGGTGTGTTGGAGCAGGGAAACATCCAAAACATGCAGGACAGTGGGCCTCGAGGACTGGACTTGAGAACCACTGTTATAGAGGTAGAAACTAAGTTTCAGTGTCAGATAGTCAATTTTCTTCATAACTTTGAAGAAATAAGATAAAAATTAAAAAAACAAGTTCAAAACCTTTATGTTTTGAGAGGCCAAACTTCTTATTGTTTGGGTATTTGCTTTATTAGTGGCCCAAAATCATAATAACTGAAGACTGTTGTTTAAGTTGGAAGGTAAGGCTCTGTTTTTATCCCACAGTGTAATTCTGTGGAGTAACATCACCACCTACTGTAAATCTCAAGCAGTTGACATACACTTCATCCTGCACTTGCACTTTTGCATCTTTTTGTTTGGTAATCCTGCCCTCTGCTGGACAAAATGAAGAACAGCACCGATTGTTTTAATGCTTTCTGACTGCTGCAGCTACTGCCATTAAAAACACAAGAAAGGCACCTTATTGTACTTCCAAAACAGAGAGCAATGTGTAATGACTATGTAACACATTGTGGTATAATAGACCAGACAAGACTTTATTGGTTTAGACAGTAAAGAAAAAAAACTTAGGGCAACACTGAAGACAGATTTTTTAGGATTTTTTTCCTGAAGATTAAGAATCTTAAAGGTAAAAGTTGTAAGACAATAGTCCTCTCATGAGAATAAAGTCATAGCAAAATCATATTCAAAGTTTTAGCATGTGTTAAAATTGCTGAACATTAAGAACAATTAAACAAGTCGCTCCATGTTCCTCATTTTGAAACTGGCAGCTGGCTGCTCAGCCATTCAAAGATATAGCTTTATCACCTCTTTATTCTCCTAACATGGTAACATATTATGACTTTCATATGATTTTATTTTTGTAATATTGTGACTTGTAAACATGATATGGCCTGAATTTTCATGACATTATTATTTATCGTTAAGTAGGCTATCATTTTTAAAGATTTTAATGGATCATTTGCACAGTAAAGTGTTTTGGGTTAGCTTGGGGTGTTATGGTAATTAGTGTTGTGTCGTTCATGAACGTTTCGTTCAAAAGAACGGAACTGCTGAGTGAACGGCGTGAACTGAATCACTCCGAGACCTGATTCGTTCCTTTTTCAGTTCAGCTGAGCTCAGCCGAGAGCCTGACATGCCGGTCAGAAGTTGAACTGCCGCCTTTGACTCTTTGGCGAACGACACACAGCCAGCCAGCCAGCGGACGGAGTCTTGTGATTCACTCATAACTAATGAACGACATGTTTCAGTCAGTGAACAAAACAGTCAGTGAACGAAATGTATCAGTATGTGAACGGAATGATTCAGTCAGTCAGTGAACGAAATGAAAGACTTCCGAATGACTTGATGCAGGCAGAGGAGGGAGGGGGTGTAGTGTCCTTCACTTACTGCTGAACACTGGTTTGTTCACAAAGGCTAAGGTAAAACAGTGATACTGATACAACAGACATGATTTATAGTGCCTTTACATCAGGGGTGGGCAATCATGTGCCATGGAGGGCCGAGAGGCTGTAGGTTTTCTTCCCAACCCAAAACTCCACCAGGTGATTTCACTGATTAGTCCCTGCTCTCTGCTTGGAGGTAAGGCAATCAGTGAAATCACCTGGTGGAGTTTTGGGCTGGAAAGAAAACCTGCAGCCTCTCGGCCCTCCATGGCACATGATTGCCCACCCCTGTTTTACATTAATACACGTGTATGAACTTTCTTGCAAGAAGGATTTAATTTCAGCCGATTTAAAGAAATACACTATTTTCAGTGGTTCTCAAGTCCAGTCCTCGAGGCCCACTGTCCTGCATGTTTTGGATGCTTCCCTGCTCCAACACACCTGATTCAAATGATCAGCTCGTTATCAAGCTCTGTAATGGCTTAATAACGAGCTGATCATTTGAATCAGGTGTATCAGAATCCTCGCTACAGCTGCAATGTTTATTTATTTTTTTATCTCTCCACTTTTCTGCGATATAAAAGAATGACGACTCGCGCTTGTTTAGGGGGGGCGTGCTGCTTGCTGCCGTGTTGTTTTTCGTCAACAGCGATACACAGAGAGGTGAGTTTTTCAGGGCAGGGGAGTGATTCTTCCTTCAGGACTTGGCGAATGAATGACATGTGTCACCCAGGGAATGACGCTGTGAATTCAGCAGCAGGGGAGGAGCTCGTTCAATGAATGTGTCACTCACTTGTGTACTGCACCAGCAGGACGGGGCTCCGAAGCACTGACTGATTTAGTGAACGACTCTTTTGAACAAATCCTTTTTATGAATGGATTCTAAAGATTCAGTACGGTCAAAAGAACAGTTCTTCCTATCACTAATGGTAATGGTGCCTCATTTGATATCTTTGCCCAGGAGACCTAGAAATCCGAGGAACGTCCCTGCTACAGTCCCTGACTGTTGAGTATCCACTCTTTTTTGTGGTATGATACTACATGTTTGAAGCATGCTGCTATTTTTAATCCTGAAGTAGTCCCTCTTTTAATCGAAAGCTGTAATTTTGCTCCTCTATCAGACCCCCTCCCACTCAGGCTAAATTTAGAACCCCCTCCTTTGTTGAAAATAGTTCCGTCCATCATTCAGACGCAGCTGCTTTTGAGTGGCGCGCACTCTCCCAGCGCGCACGACAGGCTCGGTGAAAGCAGTGGGTGAACCTGTCCCGGACTCACTCAGTGGTCTCGAGGTGGGCAGGTGAGGAAAGCAGCAGTGGCTCGTGGGGCGTTCATGCTGTGCTGTGTGGCGTGAAACTGGAGCACACAGCCCGGAACCCGCAACCCCTCCGCTGGGCTGGACCGGAGCAGCCCGCCCTCTGGACCGATGTCCTGGCCGAAATGTCCCGACACATCTACATCAGGAACAAGATCGGAGAGGGCATCCAGGCGCCCATTTTTCAGGTGAGCCATTTCAAACATCTCTTTCTGCGGATGCACACCTTAAAACTGTTGAAACCACTTAACTATTTACACTTAACAGGTGTTTTGGCACAGAGTTTAAATCAAGATAAAGAGTCCACGTGTGACAATTAGTTTATTTGACTCTTAACTAAAGTCCATAATTAGGAGCTAGCACCTTCTTTGCCATATTTTCATAACACTTTAAATTAAAAAATGCTTCTGAATAAAAGCTTACATGGATATTATTTACAAGACTAAAGAAATCAGTTAAAACAGTGGTTTTCAACTGGTGGGTCCCGACCCAAAAGTGGGTCACGGAGACTTTCTGGATGGGTCACGAACAGCTGGTCAACAGAGTAAATATTTAATGCGATATTTATCAGATATTTGATATTTTTTGTACACGCAACTTCAGAAGTTGTCGTCCTCATGTTGTACCCTTCATGTGCTCTGAAATGCACTTTACTCAGTAAAACAAGTGGATTTATGTTTAAGATTAGAGTCTTTTAAAGTTTTTATTTATATATAAAAATATTTTTTTTCTTTGGTTAGAATTCTATAAAAGTGGGTCATGACTTAAGGACCATGGGAAAATGTGGGTCCCAGAGTAAGACAAGTTGAGAACCACTGAGTTAAAACATCTGAAACAAAATGGCTAGAAATCTAAGTCCTAAACTCTGCAAGAGGAGGAGGAACTCTAAATATTCAAGCCCCCCACAGGAGCTTTGAAGGGGAACATTTTTAGTTTAAAAAAAAAAAACAGTTAAGTATTGTAATAAATGTTTTATTTTTAGTGCTTATGATCAAAATCTAAAGACTAGATTGAGAAAAGGAACCCTCATATAAGAGACTTAAAACTGTTGTGAAACTGGAAAATATGTTTGATGACATGATTAAGATAAATGACAAACTTTATTGCCAGGTAAACATTTTGGCAATGTTTTCTGTGTTGTTATACATTTATAAATATATATTGCACAGTGTCATATTTCCCCAAGTTACTTATGATAGTTATTTTAACAGATTCTTAAAAAAAATTTCGAGTAGAGAGTAAAAAGTTACTATTTTAACTTTTCTGTAAAGGTAGTATTTATATTACTCTGAAACAGCTTTAGCCTTTTTTCTGGAATCTTGAATTCACATACAGTATCGTGTGAGTCTACATATTTCCTTCTGTTTCCTCTGACAAAAGAAACCTAAAAACATTTTTAAACATGTTCTGTACTTCTTTAAATACACGCCTTTCTGTGTTGTTCTGTTTTACATCTCTGTGATCTTTATCATATTTTGTCTGGCTGAAGAATTTATGCTTTTCAAACGTACATTTAATTAATCGAAGGGTGTTTACCTCCCATTATCTGAATTCTTCTAGCATTTTCTATGAACTTTTTTATAGATGATTTAGGGCAGTGGTTCTCAAGTCTAGTCCTCGAGGCCCACTGTCCTGCATGTTTTGGATGTTTCCCTGCTCCAACACACCTGATTCAAATGATCAGCTCGTTATCAAGCTCTGTAATGGCTTACTAACGAGCTGATCATTTGAATCAGGTGTGTTGGAGCAGAACCACTGATTTAGGGTTACAGTCAGACATTATGTGCAAAGGTAATATATTTTATAAAGTATAAATAGCACTTATATCTTTATTTTAAAAGGAGCTAACTTATTTATAGTTTCATTCGCTAACTTTAAATCTGTTTTTTTTTTTTTTTTTTTACTTGGTGCAAATATTTTGTTGGTGAAAAACTTTTAAAAACACAATACATAATCAGAAATACAAACAAGGTTTTTAACTTTTATATTTAATATTGTTTCAGGTGTAGTATGTGGCACATTTTTATAAACTGTGAACTGATAACTACCTCTTCTCTCAGCCTAATTGATAATTGGAGGCTAGATTCTTGTATTTGGATGTTGTATTCATAGACTTGGCTAACTTTATCCATCAAAGCTCCTCTTGGCTTGAAATGAGAGACAGTGGAGAGATGGTGACCCAGATTAATGGCCCTGTTTCATAAAATTCAGGGAAGTAGGTCCTGACTCTTTGACGGTGACATTGTCATTAACTCTAGAGACTTGAACAGAAGTGGGGCAAATCACTGGCAGATAATTAATTTAGCTCCCTGGAGATGAACTCTGCTGTTAAATTTGGACTGTTTGGAAGAGGAAAAGAAAGACCGTCAGGTGGGATGGAGAGAAGTTAGCAGGAAAAACACTTCAGTCATATTCAAGCAAAAATATATTTCCAACAGACAAGGATTTGGCTGATTAAAAAAAAAAGGTATGTTTTTAATTAGCTGTGTTTTCTCCCTCTCAGGTGAATCGAGGGACTTATTCCAGGAGGAGCCGACTGAAGAGGTCTGATGGAAGCACCACCTCCACCAGCTTCATCCTCAGACAGGTACTGACATGAACCTCCTGCACGCTAAAACACTAAGACAGAAAAGTTTGCTCAAAACCAAATATTTCATAAGATTCTCCACTAAATTTGCATTAATCACTGTGATTCCTGAGCTGTTTTTTCAACTCCATGCATGTTATTTAGAGGGTTCTGTGACTCTGCAGAGTATTTTGTGTATAATTTCCTGCCAGTTCAAACTCTTGAGGAGTCCTCTGCTCGCACCACAAATAATGTCATTCAGGTCGTGCAGCTTCTCATGCGCAATTTCTGTGCTTTCAGTGAAGAGGCGCCCTCTAGCGGCTGTTGGAATAATGATGTGAGGAAGCTGGGAGTCAGTTGGTGGAGTTAAGAGTGCTACAGAGGCACCTTCAGATAGAAAGTCAGGTTGATGATCCCTGTTAGTAAAGCTCCAAAATTGTGTTAAGTATCAAAACTGATAAGAATATTAAGCAAAATCGAGGCCATTACAAAGCATTAAGAATCTTAACTACCTGCTTTTATGTTCCTTTTTTAACTGCAGTATGAACAGAGTATTTGTTCCAAGAATTGACACACTGACAGTTTGATTTCACATATTTGACTTTTATCTGTTTGAGTTTCTCAGCATGCCATTATGCTTTTTCCATGGCTGATACCAGTGGTGGTTAATACAGAAGAGGTCAGCTGATGGCCAAAATATATAACAGTGATCTCATGTTGTTATCTTTGTTAGATTTAGCAAATTTAAAAACATTATCAGTCATTAATCCATGCACATTTATATTCAATATACATGATTATACGTGATTTTTAAGCATTTGGCAGGAGCTTTTAGAGTATCTTACTGAGAAAAACATGTTATCACTGAGACAATGTGATATTGCTGGAGAGCAGCCACACTAACCAGGTGGCCTGCAGTGTCTGCAAAGTCCTGAAGAGCCCAGGTATCGACCAATGCTGATTATTTCCAAATGCCATTAATTGATCAGTCTATTAGGCTGGATTGATTCATCCCTACTGTCTAGATCCATCATAGATCTGGGTTGTGTAAAACGCTGTGTGAAACCCAATCCAGAAAGGTCAAACAAGTTTCCCTCTGTTATGGTCCAGGGCTTGTGGTTACGCTGGAGGGACCAGTGATCTTGAAAAGCCTCAGGACTAGCCAATCAACCTCTGGTGATGTTGTTAAATGCTATGGTCACTGCAGACACATTTATGAAGCTGCAAGCTCATTTTTATACCTTTATGTTGTTATGAAATTCTTATTGTATTAAGTTACAGTTAGTGCAACATACATACAGTAGTTTGAAATGCTCACATCTCTAGTTTTGCTTCATTACTTTTGTTAAAAGATCGTTGTCTTGTGCTTTTTTAATTTAGTTGTCAGTTTCTTCTCCATTTGAAAAGGAGAGTTCTTTCAAAGTGCTATTTAAGCATTTCAGCCAGCTCTGCCCCTGCTGATCCTGACACTGTTTGCCTCATTTCCATAAAACTCCTGGTGCTTAATTTTGAAAGCATTGAAAAAAAAAAAAGGAAGAAAGATCAAGTTCGCGAGTTTTAAAAATGTTGAAAATCTTTGCAAAGTATACTGAGTTATGATGTGACAGTAATGGCAACTGCTGGGTTTTCATCCTGTATGTAGGCTTGGTTAAGAGGAAATACAACAGACATCATTTATAAAATGTTACAAATATGTGGAATCATCACACTGCTAAGTGGGCATTTCTGCACACTGAAGGTCCTTACACACTGGGAACGACGCAAATATATGACGCGAAATTACGAAATAATCAGAGGTGAATTTTGACGCGCCTGACTATACACATCAAGCACGATGCGATTTTGCGACTTTCCGGGGGGAAAAAAAGATGCATCCTGGGTGGAAGCGAGAAGACTGACACAACAGCAGACTGAGTGTTTTTCAGTTCTGATTAGACTCTAGTGTTGAGATGTCTGTCTGTCATGATAGCATGTACTGAGTCAGGGCCGGTACCAGATAAGCACATTAAACTATAATCCATAAACGTAAGGTAACAACTGAGACCTAATGGTGCTGTGACAGCAACGCCATTGAGTTTGAGACAGTGAAAATACATATGGTATGTTGTATCTGAACAGATTAGCTTACGAGCTAAAGTTACTTAGCACAGATGAAAGTTAAAACAAAGACGTTTAGCAAACTGTTAAAACACACAAACCATCGTCATATGAGAAATCCGACTCTCCACTCTCCACAAGTTGTCCTTCAGGTCGTTATCTTTGTCATATTTGTGTCTTTTATTGAGAAGCACTCTGTTCTCTGACACGTAAACAATCAGCTGGTCGGCCATGTTGGATATACCGGTGAATCTGACGTTGCAACAACACGCAATCTGATTGGTCAGAGGTGGACACACAGTATGCGAAACTTTAGAAAAATCAACCATGAGCAGAAAAAATAAATGCCGAAATACCACAGGACGGGAAAACGTCGCTGATGTGAACGCTTGTATCGACAGGATACGGGTTCTAAAAAAATATTGATGTCCAAAATAATCACATGTAAAAAACGCTCCCGGTGTGTAAGGACCTTAATACTGAGCAGACGGGCATAGACACAATGCACCCAAATGTTAAAGTGTAATCACGAGTGCATAATAGTACAGTCCCCCAGGCTCGAAATGAGCAATCTGTCAGTGCCTGCTGCAAGGAGTGGCAAGTTAGCTTCACTTTTGTAAAGCAATAGGAGGTAAAGACACATCATCCATCTTTATACACAGTCAAAGGGTTAACATGTAGAAAAAAATACTTAGAACCAGGGCTCATTCAGTGAAAAATACCTATATGTTAAGTTGCATGTGTTGTCTTAAGATAAAATCCTTTTTTTCTGGTTGATGGTGCAGCTTTGATTCAAATTGCTTTCAGCTTCCAGTTTTAAAATTAACCTTTCTTTTCTCAGTTCATGCATTTAATGTCTAATTCTCCCATCAGAGCTGAATCCGCTGCATTTTTCCAGCCGCTCTCTGTAACCGTTAGAGGATAAAAAAGGCAGAGTGAGGACAGGAGGTAAGAGGGAAATGGAGGATGCTGCTCCCCTCTTTTACTCCTCCATCCCCCTCCCCCGTTTTCCCCGCTGCCTCTTCGCACTCATCCAAGCTGAGTGGACAGCCAGCCAGCCAATCAGCTCGCTGCACATTGGCTCTGTCATCAGGCTTGGATATTGAGGAAGGATCTGCTGCCTCTGCTGCTGCTACTGCTGCTGCTGCCTCTGCTTCATTGTGTGTGTGTGTGAGTGTGTGTGTGTGTGTGCACCTATACATGTGTGTGTGTGTGTGATGAATAAAATGCCAGTGTTGGGTTACCTCCAGGGAGAGCCTCCTCGTCCTATAATGTGAGCCAGCAGCGCAGCAGCAGCAGCGCCGTGCGATCAGGGAGAAGCTGCATCCATCAGGCCTCCAGAGGACGAGGCGTGATCCAAAGGAGAGACCTTTTTTTATTTTTTTTTTAAAGAATTATTCATCTCTGCTGTGGAGAGACGGGATTGTCGTCATCTCCCCCATCCATCCTTTTTTTTCTTAGCGGAGCCCCCTCCTTCCTCCTCCGCCTCCTCCACTCTCGTTTTTTATTCCCCCTCGTTCTTCTAGAGGTGCTCGTTGGATTATCAAACCTCCATGTATGACAATTTGTACCTGCATGGATTTGAAGACTCGGAGGCGGTGAGTGTTTTGGGTGTGTGTGTGTGAATCTCAGCTACTCACACACACACACACATTTTGGAGGCCTTTTTTGATGGGTTGGCCAGCAGTACAGTGTAGCGTGATCGTGGGTTATGCTTGGCTGAAAGGGGGTTGGGTGGGTGGGTGTTGGTGTGTGTGTGAAGGCGGGGGTGCACATTAGGCAGATGGCTTCTGACGTGTGACATTCACACACTTCCTCTAAATATAACCTCAGATTTTCTGCATTTTGGCTGATATGAGAAGAAACAAGGAGCCATTTCTCTCAGGCTGTACTTCCAGAAAAAGACTGAACCGGGACTCAAAGAGGAAAACGGGAAGATTTTAATCACCAATTTCTAACCCGAGGCCCATAACATAACCACTCGTGTCACATTTCTGCATTTATCACTTTTGCTCCCGTTTATGTGTCCCATAGGATTGCAGAAACATGCATCGTGATGCCATTTAGTAGATTCTGATGTTGATGAGTCACATGCTGAAGCTACTCCATTGGTTAATAGCTGGGATGCTACGGTACAGTATGAAAGCATCCGCACAGAAATGTAGTTAGGATGACTCACTTCAGCTGGAATGAAGGATTTTCTCAGAAATTGTGACTGAAGGTAGAAAAATCCTTTTACTACAAGGGAGTATTTTAAGTTTACACTCAGTTTGTTTGCATGGTTTACATGCACCTCTGCACTTATGCTTTTGCTTTTCCACAAAGTTAGTGGACCTGAAAGACAAAAATAGCAGCAATAGAAGCAGCACAGGCCAAGATATCAGAATTTAAACCCCCAAATTCAGAATTACTCACTTAAGTCAGCTCTTGATTTAAAATTACAGTTTAACCATCTTTGCATTGTTCTTGCTAAAAATGAATCATCCACTCTTTCTACTGAGATGACGCTGATGACATCACCCTGACATCAGCGGGGCTTATTTTTCAAGGAGGAAGATATTATACAACAATTATCACCTTCTGAATAAGCACCTTTGACAGGCAGATTAAAGAAGGTTTTTACATGTTTTGGGGCTAAAATACTAAAATATATCTTGTTGTAATTGCCAATGTAAGGAACCTTTTTTAACAAGAAACAGGTGCTTTAATAGCCAGACGTATATCAGTGAGGAAAAAAAAGAAACAGGTCAGTCTAACTGTTTAATGTAGAGGTAGACTAGTAGTTCCTGTTGTCTGTGAGGTGTAATGACAGTTATTTTTTTTCAACGGGGTCTCGTTTCTCTAAAGAAAACAATACATAGATTGTTATGCAACCAAAAAAACAGCCACACATGGTAGCAGTAGACCGGCAACTCCTTTGTCTTGTATTTTTGTTACAGATGTTTGATGGCTTCGTGGATGATAGTGCTGCCTATAGAAAATGATGCTTATGTAAAACCTGAATTTCATTAAACTCTTAACTTCCAGTAAAACCAGTACTTTTAACCCTACAGTAAACAAGAGTTGCTGGTCTACCTCTGCATTAAACAGTTACGTAATATTGTTTTTTTTACATGCACCAAAAGTACTCAGAAATTCATACAAACCATTTAAGGTGACACAAAATCAGCAAGTCCTTTGTCCCTGCCTCCGTTTTTGATAGTGGAGTATGATGGCTATGAAGACTTTCATGTTGTGGTGCTTACTGTATCTGGATTTCTCCAAAACCATATAAGGCAAGGAGTTGTTGGTCTACCTCTGCATTGAATTTTTAGATCATGATGTTGTTTCTCCTCTGATGTAATTGAGGTTGTAATTTATTCAATACAAAAACACTTAGAAAGACAAACTAAGCATAAGCATTAAGGACAGCAGCAGACCAGCAATTCCTTTGTCATCTCTCTATTTATCGGTGAAGTTTGGTGGCTCCAAAGAAAGACATGTTACAGGGTTTGCTATAGAATTAAATGGTTTTTAAAACCTGGATTTCTATAAACTCTTTTAGTTTCACAAACTTTTCTGTTAAAACCAGTAATTTTACCCTGGAGCAAAGAGGAGTTGCTGGTCTACTCCTGCATCAAACAGTGAGATTGCTAGAGCTTCAGCTTGTATCACCAATATCATGAGGGCCATAAATAAAATGCAAAACTTACACTGAAATACAGACAAACTATCCTGTCAGAGTAGCAGTAGAACAACAACTCCTGTGATATAAGAGAACAGTGGTACTGTTTTTGAGGCTGAGGAGGGCAGTGTTGCAGCATATTTTATGGTAGAGGTCTCCAGACTTATCTGAGTGCCTGTACATGGACTGAAGTATCCTGGTTATGATGTTCACATACTCACAAATCTGTTTCCGTCGGCTCCTTTGTGACTGCTTTGTCAAGTATGTCCCTGCGGCGCTCTTGAGCTTTTTGCATCTATTGTAATTAAGTTATGGACTCAAAAATATGTCAAGACTGGGAAAAGTGGAGACAGTTTCAGAGAGATTGATCTGTTTTTGTCTCTTCATTCTTGGAAATCTTACAAGCCTTCCATTTCCTCAAAGCCAGAGCCCTTTTAATTTGACCGAATGTTGCACTTTGTGATTAAATGAACACAGTCCAGAAGAGGAGGTTTGCTGAAGTCAGGCCTCACTCATCCCTAGACTGTAAAAAAAAAAGTGCTTATCTGTGATGACTGGAGTGATTGATCTACTCAGGTCCAACGGTCTCCTTTAATTGAATCATCAGGCGTTGTTTTGGTGACTGTAGCGGAAGAAAGCGCTTGGTTCAGACATGTCCCAGCAAAAAAAAAAAAAAAAAAAAAAAAAAAAAGGATTTTGCATTAACTGAAAACTTGCAAATTCTGCATGTCTCTAAAAAACACGGAGCAAGGGGAAAAAAACACAAAACCGAAGCGCTTGAAAACCCTGCTGCTTCTGCGAAAAAGTAAATTCATAATGGTGATAATGATTGTTGGTCGACGTGGAAGAAGATCTTGTGCAGATTTTGAATGATGAGACCATTGCTTACCTGTGTAACTTTGGTCTAAACTTTGTAAGACTTTATTTAAAAAAAATAAATAAAAACATTTATTTGAAAAAAACAGTGTCACTGTTAAACTTTTGCAGGAATGTTCTACTTGGAACAACCCTAAAAAGTACTTCCAGAAACCATTGTCTGCAAAGACAGTTTGTTGCTGTATCTACAAATGCAGATCAGAATTGCACCATGTGAGGCGCCCGTGGCCAAGTGGTCTAGGTCTGCCTCATATACGTGCTAAATCCAGAAAGCCTCAAAAATAAAAACTTTGGAGTTTTGTGCTCTGAAAGGTGAGGGACCACCCAATTTGTTATCCAGGCATGGTTCAATAACAAGAATTAAAATGCGTTGCTGGTGTTGAATCTAAAATAAGCAAAAACTTTGTAAAGTCAGTGAAATTCCAGTGTTGTCTGAGCACTACTGTCATAAATGATTTGCGAACTCTTGAATTTTGTTTACACTTTACACAGCGTCCCAACTGTTTTGAAATCAGTGCTGTTGGATAAAAAAGATGCTCTTTCTTTATATTGAATTTTAGTGCCTGTGTTTAGGTCAGATTTGATGTGCTAAAAGCCAGGCTGATATTCATCACTCACCCTAAAGTGTCAATGTTTAAACTGTGCTTGTAAACTTTGACGCAGGGATGTAAGTTTGCAAGCAGAGGAGTTTTGTTTCCCGAGATAATTTTGTTTTTGCCCTCATGGGTGGTACTGGAGTAGGACTGGCAAAAAGACATATAATGACGTATTATTTTATCGTGATCCTTTACCTCTCTCTCTTGTTGGTTTCCAAGAGTGAAATAAAATAACTTAAACTGGTTTGTTTGTGCTAGGCTGATACATTTGCAGTAATTTGGCATTTTTAAGTTGCTCTAAATGCATCTCACCTACCTACTTACTCGCATCCACAACGAAGTGTTGGGTTTCAAAAGAAAATCTGTCTCACAGCAAAGTTTTGAGCACCATCAATTCGGCTGTAGTGGTTGTTTTACCATCATGCTAGCCTCCAGTGGTGTCTCAAAATAATCACATCTGTTTTTTCCAGGTGCAGCGTGTTTCTGCAAAATACCGAAACCCTTACCGAAGCAGTTTGTACCCCAGCTTTACAACCCCCAGTAACCCGCTGTGTATGCTTTCTGTTTGCAGGGCTCAGCTGATTCCTACACTAGCAGACCATCAGACTCAGATGTCTCTCTGGAGGAGGAGCGAGACGTGCAGGCTCAGGTCCAGAGCCAGAGCCCCAGCCAGAGCCAAGGACCGGGACAGAGCCGCCAAGAGAGGGAGCAGCAGGCCACCATTCAACTGGAGAGAGCCAAGGTAACCGAACGGAGGCACTACTGAGCCAGGAAATCTGCAGAAATGTTAAAAACACAATCACAGATAAACGATGCTATGAGCTGGACTGGTTAAGTTAAAGTCTGTAGTTTAATAGTTGAGTCTTGGCTGGAGGTTTAAATACCATTCGATTATCACTGCGATCTTTTTAAAAAATGTCACAACTTTTTATCTTTACTTTCAGCCATTTTTAGGGAAAACATGGATGTGGTTTCCATTGACCAGATTATGGATTATATTTTCAAAAATAACCAAGCAAAGACATTTCAAATGTATTTTAAATGGTTTACCCAGCTGTATATCTATGACATGGATAGTGATTTTAACATACTTGAACATGCTCGTCCTCTGAGACTAATGGGCATTGGGGAGATGGTGGTAAATTAAGCAGCAAGGAGCTAATGCCAGTAGCCGGCGTTGCCATAACAGCTTGGCGGCTAACTTTGGTTGGAGTGTCATTGTTGACAGATATGTTCGTAATCTCGTCATGGTCTGCTGGAGCGTCTGCACCTAGGGAGGATGTGTTATCAGTGTTCGGAGTCAGTGACAGTTTCATTAGTTTTTGGATATCTGTGGTTCATGATTGCATCAACTTTGATATCTGTATGCAAACTTAGCCACAAGGATTCACTAAAGTTAACCCTGCTGTTGCATACATGTTGCAAATGACATGCGGGACAGGTCACATGATGACCTGTATGTGACAAGTATTTGTATTTTAGGGTGCAGAAATATGGAATAAGGTCACAGTTCATGTTTTACATCCTTGTTGAACCAGCAGAATAATACCTAATTTAGGAGAAATTCCATATCCATGTCTTGTTCTTCCTCTAGACTAAACCTGTGGCCTTTGCTGTGAGGACAAACGTCAGCTACTGTGGCGCTCTGGATGAAGATGTCCCTGTTCCTGCAACAGCTATCTCCTTCGACGCCAAGGATTTCCTCCACATAAAAGAGGTACGTGCCTATTTTTCGCATTTGAATTTTACAACAATACTGGATTATGTAATCATCCTTTCATATGCAACAGAATTACAGTCTCTATGCTCGTACTTGTCAGTTTTATTCCATCTATTAGACGCTTATTTTAGCTCAAGTTTGAAAACATTTGCAAAGTAAAATCAGCTGCACACGTCAAACATACAAAAAGATGATACAGAAAGTAAGCTCGGGCTTTTAGCTGTGAAAAGAACAAGTGCTTTGGCTCTGAGAGTTTTAATTTAAATCAATTTAAACAGGATTATGCAAACAACAACTTTGTGCTGCCGCCCACAGAGGTCTGTTTTTAAATGTTGCAACACCAACTGTGTGCAGAACTTTTTCACAAAAAAGCCGTGAAACCGGAGCCTGCTGATGAAAATATTTTCCACTTATTTTGTGTTTTGCGTTCCCTCTTTTGTGTTCTCGCCTTCAGAAGTTCAACAATGACTGGTGGATAGGTCGGTTAGTGAAGGAGGGCTGTGAAATCGGCTTCATCCCGAGTCCTCTGAAGCTCGAGAACATCCGGCTCCAGCAGGAGCAAAAGAGAGGACGAGTCCAAGGGTAAGTCACTGAAAAACACACCCTGTCTCCGTCTATTTATACAATAATGCAACATTAACTCGGATAGGTTTTTACCGAGACAAAATGACCCTCCCAACACACAAAAATATTCTTTAAATAAGAATCTTAATCTGTGCATTTTGGATAAAAGTTATAGCGGTGATCCATAAAAAAATAAAAAGGCTCTCTTTCCCATTTAAAAATATTCCATGTGCAAGAAACACAAGAAAAAAGTGAAAAATATCACTTTAAGAAATATATCACAGCAGCAAACTCCATTTTCTTTTCTTAAATAAAGAGACGTATTCAGTTTTTACAGCTCAGGTCAGGGTTAGGGTTTAGGGGTTAGGGTTAAAATCACTGTCCAGGACCTTTTGGAGGAGCATGTTTCAGACCTTTTGGAGTCAGTTAGTACAAAAAATTAGGAACAATATCTTTTTTTTTTAGGTGTTAGGGCTTCCTTTGGGTAACAACAGGGTTTTGGGTTACGGGGCTAGGGTTAAGGTTAGGGTTTTTCAGTTTTACAGTTTGTGTTAAGACCCTCCATGACTAGAGCGTGAAATTATTTTGACTTTTGCTTTTATTTCTCCTCCGAACTTGAGCTTTATGCTGACATTAAAATGTGCCAAACCTGTTGGTATTATAGATTAATAACCACTCTGTCTCATCACTTCATTCATAATTTCCATCTTTTGTTTTGGGTTGTTTTTTCTCTCTCTTGGTGACTTAAAAGAACCTTAAAAGCTGAAAATCTGCGCACGTAAAGGGTGTGAAATCAATGAGGTAAAAAAATAAATTGCAACACTCTTTTCTAAACAGCAGTAGGCGCCATCTGCCTTTGACTTCTCTTATCACGTAGCATGTATATCCTTCTCTTGTGTTTCACATCGACAACCAGTGTCTTGGCCTTTAATTGAGGTGAAGTCAGACAGGACGATGCAGAAAGTGATTGACCCCGGACCAACACAAACCTGGTCCCAAGTTTGAAGTTTGTGCTGCAGCTATGGAGAGGGAGACAGTAAGATAGGCGTTAGAGAGCATAACAGCACTCCCACGAAGGCATGACATGTGCTTGCTGATGGAGTGAAACTGAGTTTTTGTTGAAGGCTCAGAGATGATCTCAGGATGCATGAGGACTCTGTCATCACCAGTGCTGTACGTGAACGTGCTGAAATGAACATGTTCATCAGACATGCTCATAATTTGGTGATGAGCTGCTCATTATGCAACTCACAAACGAGAGCATGTTCGTAGTTCACTCTGGAGACAGCGGCTGATTTTCTTGCAGGATCCGAGAGTTACTGAGCACTGGCTTGCTCCTAGTATCTCGCATTTGTAGTTGTAGTTAGCTCTTGAACATATGAAGTATGAAATATAAAAGTCTCTATGGTTTCATAGAGGAGATTATTGAATAATGTAAAAAATATTATTTAAAATGTTAAAACTTGAGCTGTGAAGGTGAAGTGCTTCATTTCGATCTGTAAGAGCTAATTTTTTTGTGTAAACTTGCACCACACTGGTCATCACTTTCTCATCTCTTGCCTGCTTCGGCTCAGCCCTGCAGGGGCCAAAAAACTGCAGATTGAGACCCTCACCAAGTGCACTGTCACATATGTGCATAAACAGACACACACAGACAAACTCACACTCTATTCAGGTGTATTTTCTTTATAACCCTGATGAAGGATTTATTGAAAATGTCACTTCAGTGAAACAGAAAATAAAAAAAAGGATTTTATTATGAAATAAAAGATGATTTTAGTATGATAAATAACGAAAAAATTGAAGCTTGTGTTAAAGTAATAATATATTGGCGTACAAAAAAAACCAGACAAAAATGAAGGCAGATTTTTTTCCTTTTTTTTTGCCGATTAAAAACTAAAAAACATGTTTTGATCTACAGTTTTTTTTTTCTTAAAGCTCCTGTGAGTAACTTTTGTGTTGATTTTGGCTTCCCCTGTGGACAAATTGGTGTATTATAAAAAAACCCAAATACTTTACCCTATAATCTTAGTAAAAATTTTAATTATTAAAAATGCACAATAAACATCAAACAGTAAAAAATAGTGTAAGGTTAATACTGTATGACTGGTGCAAACCCCCTGAACAACATCTTAGACTATAAAACTAAGTTTAAAATGATGAATTTCGATCCTGATGGTTTTGTTTGCTCTGTGTGTCATTTATACGCCACATTATTAATTTCACTGTGTTTCATAATCAGCTAATATTTCTTCACCACTGACCATCCAGTGAGCACACAACACAGAACAAGAATGAGATTGACAGCTCACTTTTTGTTTTAGTTACTTTTTGGTTCTGCCTGATACTGTCAGCCTTTTAAAACATTGGTGAGGTGAAGCTGCTTTGTCTTGTGCGTAAATGTACTTATGTCTGTCAGTTTGGAAAGTGGCTTTTGTTTCTGTTGTTTAGCAGGATTTTTTTTACGATGAAAACATCAATTTATGCATCATTGTAGCTTAAACAGTGAGCTGCGTTTGCTGTCTGCATTAGTAGTGGCACAGTAAAGGGAGAGAATTAATTAGCTGTCTCTGGTCCGATGTGTTGAAGTGGAACAGCTGGAATCTGCCGTGTAAATAGTAACACACCTGCCCACAGTTACACCTGTCTCTTAAGAGGAATGAGAGCAAATGCACAGATTTTTTTTTTAACGTATTTTCCACCCAAAACATGTCCATGAATACACCCTGAGACTTACTCAGCAACCTGCTACTGCGCCACTTAACTTTCAAAATATGGTGGGACACGCCCTAATTCACTTTGAACCATGAACGTATGTCTGAGACAGTGGTTCTCAAGTCCAGTCCTCGAGTCCTCCAGGTCCAACACACCTGATTATAATGATCAGCTCGTTAGTAAGCCATTACAGAGCTTAATAACGAGCTGATCATTTGAATCAGGTGTGTTGGAGCAGGGAAACATCCAAAACATGCAGGACAGTGGGCCTCGAGGACTGGACTTGAGAACCACTGGTCTAAGAGGTTATAGGGTGTTGTTACAATCTCTGCAGGTGTCTGTCTGGGTTAAAGGGGAAGAGACCAAATGTCAAGTCACAGAATAGAATAGTTTAGCCGACAAATGAGGCAAATACTTCCCCCTGAATCTGCCCCTGCTTTATGACTCCATGCTCCGTCACCTCTCTGCGCGCATGCTCATCACTTAAGCACTTGGGTAACTGTAATTATCACTTCTATCATCTTCTACTGAACTCTGCGTTTGTTGTAATTTGTCCTGAAGGGTCAGTCATGCAGACTTTGTACAGTAGCTCACCAGCTCGTCCCCCCAGCGCCTTCCTGAAGTTTAATACTAATCCAACAGGACAGGAGTCTCAGAGCTTCACATACGAGCTCGGCTTCTGTGGCTTTTTGTCATGGAGCTTCACAAACAAAGAGAGACATTTACTGTAACTGAGGAACAGTTTAGAGATGAAGAGCCTTTCAGGAATGTTTGAGAGTCTGAAAATCTTTAAAAATAAAGATTTATCTGACTATTAAAGCAGTGTCTAACATGTCTGTAAAAATCAGTTATCCTCATTTTTTAAAATTCTAACGTCCATAAAATAAACTTGGATAACCCATGCCGTCAAGATGAAAACTGTTTCCAAACGATTAAAATTATTGTGTGTACACTACAACAACTTTTGGAAACAGGAAATCATCTTGTTTGCACATTATAAGAGGGTTTATTTTAGGGTCGTCTGTTTGGTTTCAAACTTATTCCTGTTCATTTTATCTTCACTCGTGACATTTTGACTTTATTCTGAAGATGACAAACATTAACTACTTCTCCCTCTGGTTCATTCTTTCTGAATGCCTCGCAGTGACCTAAAAGTCTTTCCTTATTCCCATCAGTATTTTTAAAAAATGACACAAAAGTAAAACTTCCTCTCTATCTCTATACCTGCATTGATTAAACTTCAGCATCAAAAGGATCGTCGATAATTTTTCTCCATGTTTTGATCCTTCTTCTCTGCGGTGAATGATGAGTTAAAGTTTTTCTTTATTTCTTTTTCATTTTCCACATTAATACCAAGGTCTGTTTGTGTCTTTCTTTATCCCCTCTTGTCTTTTTCAGTAAGTCTGGAGGGAACTCTTCTTCCAGTGTAGAGGATGAGGTCTCGGCCTCTATCCGCCCCCTCATTTCCTCGGCAGGTGAGAGCATCGACAGGGGGCGGGGCTTCTCATATCCAGCTGTCAGATTAGAGCCGACAAACGTAGACAGAAAAAGCCTCGAAAGCCTTCCCATGTCTCTGCGTAGAGCTTAAGTTCACTGCGTAGACTTGTTGGTACATTTTCCCATGATCCTCCTCTTCCTCCAGTTGAGGACTGCAGGCGCTCTGAGACTGGGGCTTACAACAGTGAAGACTATGAACCCCCCTGAACTGCACTCATGTGACTTTGTGACTATAACTTTAGGACAATAGAAACACTTTTCACACTTTCTATATGCCGGTTATCCTGATAGGTTTCATTTCTATGACTTTTTTTGATGATTTTGACGCATGTTTTAATGCCCTGAAGATGTTTTGGTGACTTTATTTCTAACAGCAGCTTCTGACGGCTCTCTCACTGTGTTCTCTCCCTCCTGCAGGAAAGCAGAAACAGAAAGTGGTAAGTTTGGTGACGGTAAAAACTCACTCATCCATCATCCACTAGACATTTGTCCCATCATTAGATCGATACAAGTTACAGCCTCTTATTAGATGTTTGCAAAGACTAGATTATTTACATCAGATTTAAACTTATTTATCAGAGGTTTACATTTTTTTGAGTCTCTAAAAGTAGAAATAAAAGTGGCATTAAGAGGAAAAGTGTTCCCAAAATTAAAACCCCTAAGCCTTATTGTGACATTTGTGTTTGTGTGATCAGACGGAGCACATCCCCCCGTACGATGTGGTTCCCTCCATGAGGCCTGTGGTGCTGGTTGGACCCTCGCTTAAGGGTTACGAGGTGAGCTGATGAGAAAATCTTGCAGACGGTATATAAGTCCTGATTATTCTCCCATATTAACTATGTTAGCGCAGTTATCGCTAACAGCACACATATCATTCAGATTTCCAGCATGTGAACTGGAGTTAGAGGTCAGATCATTTTTGCCCTTTTCAGATTTTGCTAATTTTCATTTACTGAATGTGAAGAAAACTGATCAGCTGAAACAGTTTAAGTGTGTGTTGCTGCTTCTCTCAGCCCTTGTAGAGAGAGATTTCTGGTTGGTTAAAGAAAATAAGTCAAGATGTATAATGAAGTAGCATCAATATTTGATTCTTCTTGCAGAAGCAACACCAATCAGAAAACAGGCAAATGACACTAAAGATCAAACACCAATAATGACTAATGTGCATTTTATCTCTGCAGGTAACAGACATGATGCAGAAAGCTCTGTTCGACTTCCTTAAGCACAGATTTGATGGCAGGTAAGACAGATTTAACAATAATGGTCTGCAAAGTTGTCAAAATAATGGTTCTTGATGCTGCATGCTTGAAAGAAATACCCAAGTTGCATGTCTTTTTCTTTCTCAACAATATTTTTATTAGTTTTATACAGAATATACAAAGGAAACACATCACAAACTCCATCTTTCCCTCAAAACCCCGTCTACTGCTGGATATTGCCATTACTGTGCTTAAATAACAAATTCTGGAGCTACAACAAAAATAATAGGATTAAAAAATAAAAAATAAATAAAAAATACAAGTAAGTGCTGGAATTTGGGTTTTGTAGATCTTGAAATACATAAGATGTTGAGGAATAAAAAGTAAAAAGAGAAGAAGTTTAATGAACAACTGTACGTTAAGAGAAATACAAATATAGACACGTCGCTGAAAACTGAAAAAGTCCATAAAAGAGATAAGAATTTAAATTGTATGATTATAAAACATCTCAGAAATATATTTCAAAAAGAAAACAACTAGAAGCACGTCTTTTTTTTTTGATTAGGAAACAGGAATTTATCCTTTAAGTGCACAATTCTTGCAGTAATTGACTAACTGGGTTCAGATATAGTATTTGTATAGAAGATATTTAGAAGACTATTTGGACTTGATGACAAAATTCATGTAAAAAAAATAATAAATAAATGCAGCAAATACTCCAGAATCATCACCCAGGTACAAGAGGTCACCTGTACTACAAAGTTGTGTTGTTTTTTTTTTTTACATTGATCATTTCTCTGTTCAAAACAAATTAAAAACGTTTGTTTCTTTTTGCAGGATATCGATCACACGAGTCACAGCAGATATATCTTTAGCAAAGAGGTCTGTCCTCAACAACCCCAGTAAGAGAGCCATCATTGAAAGATCCAACACTCGCTCTAGCTTAGGTGAGAACATCTTTGCTCTGCTTCCATCACATCAACTTTGACTGTTATCATAGATCTGTTCAACTCATTTCTATATATCTGTATCATCCACGGTACCTGGTTTGTGTCTAAGTCGTGTATTTTATTCGTGTCTGTCTCCTCAGCTGAGGTTCAGAGTGAGATCGAGAGGATCTTTGAGTTGGCTCGCTCTCTGCAGCTCGTGGTGCTGGACGCTGACACCATCAACCACCCGGCCCAGCTCCTCAAAACCTCACTGGCCCCCATCATCGTTCACGTCAAAGTCTCCTCGCCAAAGGTACTGAATACTTGCTGCATATCATCAATCATCAACTCTGTAGCAAACTTCTGTTTTTGTTTTTATTCAAACCTTTTTTACTCTGAATATGAAACGTGGATTAAACAGAAGTTAATCCTACGATATAACGTCCACAGCTCGGAGGCTGAAGACATGTTAAAGGTAACTGTGTGTCTGCAAGGTTAATATTTTCCACAGAGAACCACAGTACTCTCTTTAAGAACCAGCATGAAGTACCACTCAATAATACCATGCAAAGTCTATTTTAACCAAGCAGATGGAGCCAATTCATCCTGAGTTCACAACAGCACCTTTTGCATGGAAGAGTATGTTTGCTGCACTTCTTCCCTTTACACAGCAATGACTCTACTAGCTGACTCTATTCACTCAAGGGAATCTCCAATGCAAATGTGTCCTGAAATCCTGACTGCACAGATGCACTCTTTGAGTGAGTCACGTCCTCAAAGAGTGACTGTAACTCTTGTTTTGCACCAAATTCTATGAGCATGCACCATGCTTACTTCAGGACAGAAACGTAACATACTACAAAAAAGTGAAGAGTCAGCTCGGTTTAATTATTTAATTCAAATAGGACTAATACCACGGACTTCTTAAAAAAGTGGACATGAGGTACGTCGAGGAATCATCAAGGAAATATAGAAACCAGCGCCTTTGTGGCAGTGTTGGTTTCGTTGACGATGACTTTTTCGTCAACATCATAGTCAACGAAAACACTGCAGAATATATGTTTAGCGTTTGACTGACGAAATGCTCATGAATTTTGCGACCCTGTTCGTCGTCCACTACTCTTGTCTCGTCTCGTCAACGTAAACGCACATTTGTCTCGTCACATTTTAGTCATCTAAGACCTATGTTTAGCTCGTCAACGTCACGTCTTCGTCGTGGAAAAAAAAGGGGCATTTCGTCAATGTCATCGTCCATGAAAACAACACTGCTTTGTGGAAATGTTTTAACTGACAGACACCCTCTCATCACTCACTGATTGGTTGCTACAGTGGATCAGACTTTCCTGAAACTGAGTATCACCGACTAAATCACACCGAGGGGTGTCTTGAATCATGCGTTGGTTTTGAAATGGTCAGTATGTGAGGAGTTTGATTTAAAATGGTGCAGGATACAGAATAAACAGACCCCAGGTTGTTCTCCGTGTGCAGGTGTTCAACAGGTAATGTATAAAAGCAAATCACTTCAAACTGACAAGTTCACTTTGATTCTCGTTTATGCTCTGTGGTCAGCGCCTAACATTTTTGGTCTTTATCAAGCCAAAGTAAGTCAGATTTTTCTTCATGGAGTCTGATCCTCTTTTTCTTCAATTGTCCAGGTCCTGCAGAGGCTAGTGAAGTCCAGAGGAAAGTCTCAGAGCAAACACCTGAATGTGCAGCTGGTGGCAGCTGACAAACTGGCCCAGTGTCCTCCAGTAAGTCATTGTCCAAAAACACGTTTGATCCGCGTGAATTCATCTGCAATTTTATCTCTTTACAATAAGCAGGCTGAGTTTATGCACAGCTCTGACTGTCAGTCCTTACATGCAGTGTGACTGTCGAGGTCTTTTAATCTTACCTCCCACCTCCCTCTCCCTCTCCTCCCTCGACCATCTGCCATCAGGAAATGTTTGACATCATCCTGGACGAGAACCAGCTGGAGGACGCCTGCGAGCATCTCGCCGAATACCTCGAGGCCTACTGGAAAGCGACCCACACCTCGATGGCCACGCCCCTGAACCCCCTGCTGGGACGCAACCTGGGCCCTACCACCCTCACCCCCTACCCCACCAGCATCTCTGGACTGCAGGTACACACCGACCCGACCCAGGACGAATGATAAGTTTAGCTTTATCTGTGTCGCTGACTTGTCTGTGTACCAGTTTAAGGATTTATTTGACCCTTTTCTGAGGAATATTTTAAGACATGTTGAGGTTTTTAATCATGCGCCCTGATAGTAATGTTTTCCTCTGTTTGTCGCCTCACTCTCGTCTTTGTGTTTCCGTGTTCAGCAGAGCCAAAGAATGCGACAGAGCAACCACACGGGTGACCACTCCACTCCCAACGAACGGCGCAACCTGATGACGTCAGACGAGAACTACCACAACGAACGGGCGCACAAGGGACGCAACCGCATGTCTTCTGGCTCGCAGCACAGCCGAGAGCAGCAGGACCCCTACCAGGACTACCAGGACCCCTATCAGGATGCATACAAGCCACATCGCAACCGCAGCTCACCGGGCAGCTACAGCCATGACTCCCGGCACCGGCTCTGAGCCCGATTCTCCATCACCCGGGCTGAAACTTGGCCCGATCCCTCCCCCCAAAATAAACGCTGCAACAGAGCCAAGATGGTCCCAAATTGTACCTTTTTTTGTTTTGTTTGATATTTTTATCTTTAAAAAGTCCAACAAAATTTTATTTCAGTTTGAATTAAGCTCCCAGGGCAACTTCCAATCAACAGCGTGAGTATCTGAAAGGTTCAGGATGCCAACATTTACTAACGCTGCACCTTAAGTTTCTGTTTCTGGGACCTTCTGGGATTGTAAAAGCGTTGAAACACTCAGCAGATGTGCAGTGCAGACTGGGCTAGCTGCAAAAGCTAATCAAAGCTAGCGTACAGATGATGACGGTGTACGACGGGCGTTTTTTTGCACCTGGAACATCACACCGGGTACGAGGGAGAGTCCACTGCACACAGACTGCTGCAGGCTGCCTGGGCCGTGTATAAATCCTCTCATCGTTTAGCTTAGTGCATGCTGGTAGATGATCAATCCGCATCATTGATATTTTGTACCTAGCATCCTGGATTCTCCAACCGCGAGGAGGTGTAGATACGGAGGTCGTAGAGGGTTTGTGTGCAGAAGAAATCTGGCTGCTAGTTTTTGAAAACTGGTGCTTCACATTCCCAAACTGTTGTTCTTTACTTTGAGTCACTTTTTGAGCACGGCCAGCTTTTCTGTAGCATCGCTTTAGGATTTAGTTTGACCCTTCGCCGTCATGAGAGTGAGCAGACCGTGATGGTGCTGGACCAGATCGAAGATTAAAAGAAGGCAATACGGCTTCTGCTCCCAGCACTTACAGAGTTATAGGAGGAGGTACCTGTGAGAGTCTGTCAGACAGAGTTGAAAAATAAGTAAACTGCAAGAAAAAGAGCCGGATTTTAACAGATTTTAGTTTGGTCGACTCAAAAACATCCGCTGCATTCTTTTTCAGCATTGAAATCAAGGTTGTACAGCGTCAAAACAAAGGTACAGATGTTGCTGCAAATGTTTGTTTTTAAGGAAATCAAAGTTCCCACTTGTGTTTTTGAGAGTCATCAAAATGTGACATGGTGGCATCGGTTGCATCATGTTCACCCTCTGTGTAGCTGGCATGTTGTCCTGACTGCAGAGCATGCTTCCTCCAGACGTTAAATAAACCCTACTGTGCTCAAGCTGATGTCTTTGCAACTATAGGGCACCTTTCAAAAAAAAAAAGAGAAAAAAGAGAAGAAAAGATGCCCTAAATTACAAGCTGATCACTGAGAATTCAAACTTAACTCACTGACACAAAAAACTTTAAGTCATTCTGGAGGTTTTGCAAAGTTTTAATCAGTTGCATGACTAAAAAGTGGATAAGTGTGGCTTCTTCTAATCAGAATTGTGTCAAAAGGTAGAAATAAGCAACGTCAAAGTTCAGAAAACTGTCAACGAGATCAGATTTCCTGAGCCTGAATGGTGCTTTGTATTGAAACAGAAATCTGCTTTAGTCATTTACAGCTTTTCACATTTGTTTTCATTTCAATGAGCTTTATTCTCCCTCTAACTTTCAGAGAATTTTTCGATTATGAACCACATTTGATCAAATCCAGACTACAAACAGCTTGAAGAGAATATTTCTCTTGCATCTTTAATGTATTGATTGCAGAATAATGGTCTTCCATGTTATAGTTCAGCTTTGAGGGCTCCTTTTATTGAAAAAATGATGGCTGTTTTGGACTGGGAAATTCTCTTTGACATCAATCTTATTTAAAATTATAAACTGTGAACCCGGCCTGTTCTCATCAGTGATTTTCAGTGTAAAGATAGCTGAGTTAGTCGCCCAAATCAAAGGCGTAATCAAAGCTCTGAACCCCTGAAAGTTTGAAACTCAACCCTCTAGAAGTTGCAGTTTTAAATCAACAAAAAATGTAATTATATCTTTTTGGATTCAAGGAGTATCTGACTGAGAATGACTCACAGCTGCTTATTTTAAAGGCTTGTTATCATTTTGATAATCTGAATGACTGATTTTAAAACATCAAACTCTTCCTAACTTCTAACTAGACAGTTTAAAAGTGTAAAACAGTGAAAATTGTAAAGACGTGTTTTTAAACTTGTTATTGCCACAGGTAAGGTCTTCCATATTTTGTAGCTACAAAGTTGTTCCTCTCATCTTCAAAAACAAATTCTAAACATTACTCCTGGATGGCTCCGCCCTAAATCTTCCCCTTCGTTATGATTGAGACTTGAAGCTAAAGATCAAGATGATAAACTCACGACAAAAGTGTTCACTGAGAGGATAAACCAGCTGAAAAGTAGGACCATTTCTTTGCTTTTTGCAGCAACAAGAGAGCCGCCGCCTCCTGCTGGTCAGATTGAATTTCTTTTTCTCTTGCGTTCTCTCTCATTGACTTTTCCTTTTCTTGTAAGCAGTCTATGTTCGTCACTTTGTTCCTGCATGAGCTCTGAATGTAAACATTGAGGTACAGAACCATCAGAACTTTCTGAAACTGGACCGTCTTTAACTGTCACGCTGTATTTCTAAGTCTGTGTTCAAACCTTTGGGGAGTTGACATGAATACTGTCCTATATAACAGATATTTGACCGTCATGGAGAATTTCACAGCCTGACACACTTTCAAAATGTCTTGAATTGGCCTGATTTTGCAGGAAGCCCTCACTCGTTCTGCTTTTTGCACCCTGTAGCCTGATTTTACTCAAACTAAAGTTTTCTGTGGTGCAAATTAGCTCTTATTTGATTAATTAAGATACAAATTAAGACTTTTTGGGGTGGAAATAATCGGGAAAAAGGTGAACAGCACAAAAGAAAAGATGTGTTATTCTTCCTACAATGTGAATCAATGAGAGCCTGCACACACGGTCTGAATTTCCCTGTTAATCCTTTTGTTTATTTTACGGACTGTAACTCTAGACTGCAAAAGAAGAAAAAAAAAAACAGTGAAAATGTTGACGGGCGAAAGGCTCCTGTTTACAAGCTTCTGTCTCATTCTGCCCCATAGCATCAATCCCATTGGTTGATTGAACAGGGAGTCATTTTTCCATTCAGAATCAAGCCAACCAATGTTGAGCTGGGCTGCTTGAGACAATCAGACGGGATTTCCAGAGTCGAAGAAAAAATACACACTCATAAACTAAAAAAAAAAACAGTCTGTCCTGGCTCTCTTTAATTTTCATTTGAACAGATTTTATTTTTTAACCTCGAGGTGACCGTGAAATGCTACGGCAGAGTGTTGGAGCCACCTGATAAGAGAAAAAGAAGCTGATTTTGAGAGTGAATATTTAACACTCCAATTTTATTCTTGGTACGTTATTGGAATAAAGTTGTGTTGTTAAAAGAATTAAGTCGTAAAGTATGACAAAAATGAAGGCAACATAAATGTAAAGAGAGTAAATTATGAGTACAACGTAAAAATTATGACAGTTTTGGGCTGAAAATGACAAAATCCTTACTTTTTATCATTTAATTATGGCTTCAGTTTTGTTAACTTATATTCCACCCAGCAGCAGTATAGTCCTAATTTTTCACAAACAAGTTTTATATTGAAGGGGGGAATTTCAGAGAACAGAAGTCCTGGTATTACAAAAAAAAGATGTGATTTTTTGAGGGTTAGGTCATTGAGTTTTTGTTTCTAAAAAAAAGGACCCTGAAGAGATTTTGCTGAAAACTAAATCTATTCTGAATAATTGTGGACTAAAACGTAATATTACAACTTTACATCTAAAATTACGACTTAATTCTTGTGTTGTTATTATATTATTCTCAAAATTGGACTCTTTTTCTGGTCCAGCACTCTGACGTAAAATCCATATCCTAACAGGAGGATTTTCTTCAACTGTAAAACAAAAGAGGAAAAAACAGAAACAAAAGAAGAAATACTATTTATTCAAGTAGAAGAAGTAATAGATGATTTGCTGGCGATTATTTTTCTATCAAATATCTGTAAATAATGTCTTTGAGAGATGCTCTTTGCTGTATCCATGTTGCTAAAATGAGACGACAAAGACGACCCACGTGGGAGCAGCAGCGAGGTCCAGCATTCAGAGTTTCAGTAACGTGCAATACAAACGGCATGCTGTTTTAAAATGAGGAATCCATGTACGTACTATGCAACCGCAAACTGTGTACATCGCTTCATGCTGTGGCTTCCACGTCCACCCTTTTCCAAACGGCTTCATCTGGACCTGCAGAGGATCTTTGTGTTGATCTTTTCTTTTCTGTGGACAATGAAAACCTAAGCGGTCAATGCGGTATTGCATGCATGATATACCATTCTAATTTATAAGAAGGAAATAAAGAAAAATACATGAAATATGAGGTGGTTGTGTTTAAAGATGAGAAAAGTGGCTTAAAAAGTTTCTTTTTTTTAGAATAAAACAGTTCAAAAGCTGGCTTCAGGGTTTTTTTTCCCCTCTGAATTATTCACACAGAACTTTAAATGATGCTAAAAATCGCTCAGTTTGGTTGGTGGAGTTTAATGTTGGTGTTTTATTTCAGTAAGAGTATGAAGAGGGTTGGGTTTGAAGTCACATGCTTAACTTTTGCTCATATGTTGATTAAAACTAGAGAAAATTGATACAGGAATCTCAGCCATGCAACCTAAAAACCCTCCATGGCCACATTTCCCTCAAACAGAGTAAAAGCTCCTCCCTGAAAGAGGTATGAGGAGTAAACCTCGTTTCAGTTTTTGTCGCTTTCAAGGTTCCAAAGAGGGAAAAAATGAAATCTTGGCCTCATAAAGATGGTAACCTCGTGCACAGGAGTTAATAAGTTGTGCATAAATTATCATAAATCCAGTTAAAAGGTCATTATGTTGTGTGCATAAGAAAAGATCTTGTACATGTGGGTAAGTGCTATGACAACTTGTGCATGCAATATATTGATATTGTGCACAGATTCTTATCAATTATTTTTTACCCACACTATATCAACTTGCATACATAAACCAGTTTACTCGCTCTGTTAAAATAACTTTTTTACACTTTAAACTTGTTTCTGCAGGTCATGAGTTACTATCTTGTCCATGCAAATGTTTATCTCATGTGCAAAGTACGAGAAGTTTGACTGTGTGGGACTTCAGGGCCTCAATGCCTTTGACACATTTAAATTAATATTGTATATCACTGCTGTGGAAAAATAATGATTATACCCTTTTTAATCACTTTAGTTGCACTCTGAGTTTAAGATAGAAAACTAGTTGATTAACTAAGTGCTTAAATTTTGGGTTGCTGTTCCAACTTCAGCCACTAGATATCAGTAAAAGACCTGAAAGAGAGAGGCTGAATGTATAACTTCATATTAAGTGTAAATTTAATATACAGGTGTGTATATTTAGCTTCTTCCCCATCTGAGAGGGGCTGAAGCTGATTATTTTTGTATCATAGCAGAGGAGAGATAGGAGGATTGGAAAATAAAAGGTAGAAATGGCACACATGGAGTAAAAGAATCAGTAGAAACCTTTGTGTTTGGAATAGTAGGCTTCTTACACCACATTATTTTAATCAAAGGAGACTTCAAGACCTACACCTCTGACTGAAAGAGGGAAGATTTCTTTAATCTGAATATGCTACTTACACAAGATCTGCAATGAGATTTATCATGCAGTTTGTCCACCAAAATCAACAAAGAATTTCAGTAAAGCTTCACCTAAGCATCATGTTAAACTTTGATTAAAAAAAACATTTTAAAGTGAATCTTGCACAGCCCGGCCTGGACATGTCTCTGTGTCCTCTCCCTGTCCTGCTGCTGCTGCAGCAGTGGCTGAACAGATGATTTATTTCAGTGATCAGATGAGTTATTTACTTTATGCCTACATACGAATATTATATTATTCAGTTGCATGAGCCAAATTTATTTTATGCCAACATCAACAAAAGAAAGAGCCAGGCCACGGAGTGCGATGCATCCTTTACAAGATGATTCTGATTTTAATACCATTATTGGAATTTACGTTGTGATCTGTGCGCTCAACCCTCCTTTGTCACGTGAGGTTTGAATATATGCAACTTTATGTGATTGTCTTTATTTGTGGAAAAGGGTGTTTGTCTTACCAGTGGGTCCAACATTACACACATCAAATCCATCTGTGCTCATTTGAGAGAGTGTGGAGGACGCCCTCTGCAGCGCTTACAGCGACACTTGTCAAGGGGCTGCCTTCTGTCGCCATCGTGTGGCATTGTTGTCTTTAGCCATCTCTTGATCTCTCCAACTGCTTCACAAAAATTGTTATCATCTGGCCGGTGGTGGATTTAAAGGTAAGGAGAGGAGCTGATCTGATTGGTGAAAATAGGACTTGGCTGTGTTAAACCCACTGAACACCTTATCCCCCCCCTTTGTACCATTTACGCCGCTGGGAGGAGTTGAGTTAGGGAGGGGGGATACTTACGCTGGGCTGCAACGCTTACCAAAATACCAAAGTGTGCTTGGGCACGCCTTATCGGCGCGGCAGACCTGACTTACGCCGCACCTGCGCCTGCGCCACGCCACCAGTGAGGCACGAAAATAGAACCCATGGTGTTCTTTTCACAAATATGGGAATGATATTCAAAAGTATAATTAAAATGCAGTTTTACGAAAAATAATACTAAAAATTTCGGGGTGGGGGGGCAGTACGATTCGTTTTAATGGGGCCCAAAATCCCTGGCAGCACCCCTGAAGCGACCACCAGAGTATGTGAACAGAGTTCGTCATAAGTACTCACACACAACAGGGAACCATCTTAAGTTGTTTGACTAATGGAAGTCAATGATTAAAAATTTGTACAACCTGTACAAAAATTTTTTTTTTTTGGGGGGGGGGGGTCACTCTTGTCTGTATTTAAAACTTGAGAGCCCTGTGCTTTTATGTGTTGCCGTCTTTTCTCTTTTTTCTTTTATCTCTTTTACCTCTATCTTATTTCGACTTACTATCCTTTTAGCCTTTGTTTTACTTATAATATTTTCTTATTTTACCTTTTAGGCCCGTATTGATTTTATTGTTTTTTCCTGCTCATTTTTATTATTCCATTTTATCATTAATATTACCATCATTATGATTTTATTATCATTATTAATATCCTCGTTTATATTTAGTATCCTGTTCCCTGCTTTCTGCCTATTTTATGTTTTTATTTTGGTCCTCGTGGTCTCATTTTATGTTGTATGGTTCTTGTATTGTCTGGGTTTCTTATGAAAAATGAAATTGGCCTTGTTTTTAACTGAGCTTTTGTTTTTATTTGTTTTTCTTTTCATTTGCTGATGTTCTGTGCTTTGCAACAACTGTTTGTCAAAGCACTTTGTAAACTTCTGTTTTTAAAAGTGTTATACAAATAAAGTTATTAAGTTATTATCTTCCACAAACGTTCACTGAAGCAATTTCACAAGAGGAACCAGGTAGACCACGAAACTGTTCCTACTCGGACGTGAAATTTAGTGCACAGCAAAACATGGCGGCTAACTTGGAGCAAATTTTCCAAGATTTTATATTGAATAAAATAAGAGAAATTGAAGACCAAAATGAAGACAAAAAGTACGTTACTGACTATTTCCTTTTACTCTTATCAGTCTTAGTTAATGAAATATTGTTAACTAGTGGTAAAAACTGATAAAAGGTTTCAGTTTTTGAGCTTTATCGGCCGGTGTGTCCGCCCCGGTTAGCCTTAGCTAGCTTTCGCTCCATGTCCGAACAGGTCGATAGTGAAGTGTTCTCATGTGTCATATCAATCTTTATACAGGATGTAGAAAGCTTTACAGTACTGTTTTAGTTAAGGGTATTTTACTGAGCCATTAAAATGGTTCTGTTTTCACTGAACGTGTTGACAGTCATAGTCAGTTTGCTCAGTGGCGGAGTGAAAACAGAGAAGTATGAACTGTTTGGACTCAAAGTCCCAGAAATAAACTCCGTGCTAAATATAGAATATCAGGGCAGTTGTGCAAATTGCTGCAAGAAGAACAGGCAGCGTCTACATATGAAAAAAACCATGTCACATTTAGATTAAATCTGTTAATTTATGGTTTCCCTTTTGCATGGTTCGGTTTTAATCTCATCTGTGGTTTCAGTGATGGACAGTGTTCACATATACAATGGTTTTTTGAAGTCATTTTGAGCCCATGCAGTGATTTCCACGCCAGAGTCTTGAATGTTTTAATGCAGAGCATTAAGGGGCCTGAATTTCAGGACCAGCCAGTCTCAGTTTTGGTCCTTGTCCCTTTAGTACAGAGATTTCTCCAGATTCTCTGAATCTTTTAATGATATTATGTACTGCAGATGATGAAATCCACTCATTCTTTCACATTTTACACTCAGGAACATTATCCTGAAACTGTTGAACTATTAGCTTACACAGTCTCTCACAGAGTGGTGAACCTCTTTCCATCTTCCTTATCCTGTTTCCACTTTTCCTCCTCCCTTTTAATTGCATTTTTCTTAACTATTTTATGTTTTTATTTTGGTCCTCATGGTCTCATTTTATGTTGCATGGTTCTTGTATTATCTGGGTTCTTTATGACATGAAAACGGCCTTCAATTTCGTTTTTACCGAGCTTTTTTTTTTAATTTGTCCTCCTCAGCCTCTCTGAACGTCCTTTTTAAACCCAGTCATGTTACTAACCTGTTGCATTATAATCTCATTGGTTGGAAGATGTCCCTCCAGTGTTTTAGTTTTTTTTTTCATTACAAAACTTTTGACCAGTTTGATTTTTCCTCTATATCAGTGGTTCTCAAGTTCAGTCCTGGAGGCCCACTGTCCTGCATGTTTTGGATGTTTCCCTGCTCCACACACACCTGAATCAAATGATCAGCTCGTTATCAAGCTCTGTAATGGCTTACTAACGAGCTGATCATTTGAATCAGGTGTGTTGGAGCAGGGCAACATCCAAAACATACAGGACAGTGGACCTCGAGGACTGGACTTGAGAACCACTGCTCTAGAACAACACTTTACATATTTCCTTTTTTCCCCTAACAACTTATTTTTAAACGTGTTGCTTAAATTTAAAAGCTGCATACATGTTTAAAAAAACAAACATAACATATTGTGGTGCTACTATGCCCCCCCAAGAAGAACAAATAGATACTCCAACTCATTTATCCCCTCAGGCAGCTAAACACTGAGAAGTAGTGGATTGGTGGCCTGTGTGGGATTTTGGGGTGCTGAAATTGGGGTCTCAGGATTATTTTAGTTCTTTTTCTACTCTTTTTTTTTTGCATTATTTTTTATTGCATTTTAGTCATTCCACTGTGAACGTATTACACATGTAATTATTTTCTAGTTACTTATTTATTGCTGATTTCTGGTGCTGACAGGGGAATGTTTGGGTAATATGCTGCTGTGAATGTCTGGTATTTGTCTGTCCTTGATCTTTTAACAAAAAGGCAGGTCAATATGTTGTGATTGTCCCACTTTTAAAGAAATATACAGGCTTTACATGAATAACAAACCATCAAAATCTGTTTTTTATCAATACTTAAAAAGCATTCTAGGGCCTATGGTATCAAGGATGGATCAACATCTTTGTTTATCTGCTTCTGTCTTTACAAGTGCTGTCGAAGGAGTGGTCACCAGCAGTGAAACAGCCAGAGCAGAGAAAGCCGCCTCAGAGAGAGACAAAGAAGAAGAATTAAAGGGCAGCAGTTCACATAAGAAACACAAGAAGCACAAAAAACACAAAAGTAAGAAGAAGAAAAGAAACCGAGAGAAGGAGAGCAGCTCAGAGTCTGGAGCAGACTTGGAGGAAGGTACCAAAAAAACAAGGTGAAAACAAGTGAATGCTTACTGCTGTTATGTAAAATGGTCTTCTTAATGACACGTCCTTATTAATGATAACTAATGGTTGATGGCTGAAAGGCTGTACAGATCAATGTTGTTGTATGCATTTTCTACGAAAGGAGAATTTGTTACTGTTAAACCTGAACCCCCCTTTTTAAAAATTCGAAGAAACCAACTTTTTGGGGATTTCTCTGGTAGATTGCTTGATGAGTGAGATGCTTTTTAACACAGAAACAGCTGCTGCATTGGTCTTTCAAAGTCTACCAGACTCCAGTGGAAAACAACAAAAAAAACAAAACTGTAATTTTAGGATTTGCTGATCAGCCAACCTTGTTACATTAGTTTTGTGTTTTAAGAGGTTTGATATTTCTGTGTGCAACAACATAACTCCTAAATAGTGACCAGTCACAGTAGCAACAGACAATAGACTCCTGTCTTCCGTCGGAAAAAGTCACTTTTTTTTTTCTTATAAGTGGGACCTGGTAGCTTTAAAAGCATCGATGCAACAACTCTCTCTTGTTTCAAAAAAAGCTTCTTACTTTTCAACAAAAAGGTGTGTATCCTGAATTCCCCTTTTACAGAAGGTGCATACAACAGCATTGCCTTCCTGCCATAAACCAGCAGAGCACAAAGACACTGCAGCAGGTTGAATAAAGCATCACCGAGTCAGACCTCACATAGAGGTAAGCACAGTTTACACAAACAGCAGGTGCAGAACACACACACACCAACCAAAACTACAGCCTGCACACACACACATATAAAACACTTGTACACAAAATATCATGCTATAGTGTTTTTTGATACATTTTTGATGACGTTAAAGGAGGTCAGTTATGATCTAGTGATTCTTTAACAGCATGTGGAACCAGATAGAGATTGAAAAAATGTAAAAATAGTACTATCAAATATTTAAAAAATGGCTTTATGACTTTTCCATTGAAAATGTGCATCTTGGTCCTTCACAACAAAACTGTACAAAGTATGGTGGTTGAAATTCTTGTTAACATTACTGTATTGTGAACTTAACCCATGTCCACTCTAAATGTGCCTAACTGATGATTTGTGTTTGCCTCATAGAAGGGGAACTCCATCAGATGGGCATAAGGAGCGAGGTGAGACCACTATTGTTGTTATCAACATTTTAGATCTTAGTCTGACACCTAACCTGCGGCAGCTTTTACAGTTTTTAAAAACTACCGTATAAAAGTGTTCACTCATGATTCTGATGGTCTCTTTTGCTTTTGCTTACTAAAATGCCTTCAAACAAATTTCAATCTGATTCATGACCAGCCCAAAACTCCTCATAGTAGCTTTAACATCACAGCTACAGTAGGTATAAGAAGTCTTCACACCCCTGTTCAACTGCCAGGTTTTTGTCATGTAAAAAAAAATCAAGATAAATATTTTCGCAATTTCTTCCATCTTTAATGTGACCTATAACCTGTACAACACAATTGAAAAACAAACGGAAATCTTTCAGGGAGGTGAAGTAAAAATAAACAACTGAGATCATGTGGTTGCGTAAGTGTGCACACCCTTTAATAACTGGGGATGTGGCTGTGTTCAGATTTAACCAATAACATTCAAACTCAGGTTAAATTGGAGTCAGCACACACCTGTCACCAATTAAAGAGCCTCTGATCAACCCCAAATAAAGTTCAGCTGTTCTAGTCGTCTAATCATCAAGTGGAGAAAATATTGCACAACAGTGACATTACCAAGAACAGGACGCCTGTCCAAAATTTATGATAAGACAAGAAGAAAACTGGTCAGGGAGGCTACCAAGAGGCCGACAGCAACACTGAAGGAGCTGCAGGAATTTCTGGCAAGTACTGGCTGTGTAGTACATGTGACAACAATCTCCCACTGTCTTCATATGTCTGGGCTATGGGGTAGGGTGTCAAGACGGAAGCCTTATCTTACAAAGAAAAACATCAAAGCCCGGCTTAATTTTACAAAAAGACATCTGAAATCTCCCAAACGCATGTGGGAAAATGTGTTATGGTCTGATGAAACCAAAGTTGAACTTTTGGGGCATCATTGCAAAAGGTATATTTGGCGCAAAATCAACACTGCTCATCACCAAAAGAACACCATACCTACAGTGAAGCATGGTGGGGGCAGCATCATGCTTTGGGGCTGTTTTTCTTCAGCTGGAACTGGTGCCTTAGTCAGGGTGGAGGGAATTATGAACAGTTCCAAATACCAGTCAGTGTTGGTACAAAACCTTCGGCCTTCTGCTAGAAAGCTGAAGATGAAGAGGAACTTCATCTTTCAGCATGACAATGACCCAAAGCACACATCTAAATCAACAAAAGAATGGCTTCACTGGAATAAGATTGAGACTTTGGAATGGCCCAGCCATAGAAGATGCCCTCACAATCTGTCAGATTTGGAGCGGTTTTGCAAAGAAGAGTGGGCAAATATTTCCACATCAAGATGTGCTGATAGACTCCTACCCAAAAAGACTGAGTGCTGTAATAAAAGCCAAAGGTGCTGCAACAAAGTATTAGTTTAAGGGTGTGCATATTTATGCAACCAGGTTATTTTAACTTTTCTACTTTTTATTTTTCCCCTTAAAGGTTTCAGTTTGTTTTTCAATTGCATTGTACAGGTTATAGGTCACATTAAAGGTGGAAAAAGTTGTGAAAATATTGATCTTGCTGTCATTTTCTTACATCACGAGAACCTGGCAGTTGAACAGGGATGTGTAGACTTTTTATATCCACTGTAGATGTTTAAGTATTAACACCTTGTTATATGATCACTTTTAAACTGTGTCTTTATGTTTTTGATCAATTATTTACTCATACTTTTGAGAACACCTCATCAAATCAGCTACTCATAGCTCAATTCACTGAGATTTGAGCTATTTTAGAATTAAAATGAATCCTCTCTGCTGAAACAGTGACAGGTTGTGTGTAATTTGTTTTTAGTGTTTGTCTAAACATTATCGTTTCTGTGCAGGCGAGGAGACCGAGAGGAAGTCCAGGAGCCACAAACGACACTCAACAGGAAAGAAGAGGAAGAAGAAGAAGAAGCGCAAAGATGAAGAGAACTCGTCTGATTCAGACTCTGAGTCGAAGCAGAAGGAGAGTAAAAGTGGTCAAAAGTTACCGCTGCATGTGGAGCTGCCAGATATCATCCCAAAACAGGTAAAAACAGAAAAAACACTGATCAAAACTCTGCAGAGGATAATAAAATCATGATAAATCTGTCTTTGTTGCTGCCCAACAGGACAGCTCCAATAAAGGACGAGGAGACAAAGACCAGCCAGAAAGGAGGAGTCGTCGCTCTCGTTCACACTCACATTCCCGTTCTCCTTCACATTCCCGCTCAGAGAGGAGGAAATCTTGCTCTCCCTCCAGGAGATCCCGGTCTCACTCCTCATCGAGCTCGAAGCGACACAGGACTCAGTCGAGGTAGGAAAGAAAGCTAGCAAAGGGTGTGACACCACCTGGATATTGTCTTTAAGTTTTTGATGATCCACAAATTTCTCTCTCTGTAATCTGCTAATGGGGCTGAATCTTGTAGGTCCCCTGAGAAGAAAGAAGCTTTGGAGGACTCCAGACCATCCACACAGGATCCTTTAAAAGACCTCCAGCCAGCTTCCAGCTCTCCCCGAGAAAACACCAAACCTGATGAAGTGATGAAGTCGAGCACAGAGCTGCAGAGCTCTGATTTGAGTCAACAACCAGCAGAGAAAAAAGAGGAGACAGCAGAAGAACCAACACCAGAGCAAGGTCAGAATCAAACTAGTTTACTGACTGAAGCGTGAGGTTAGTATTACAGGGTTCAAGCAGGTCCTTCAAAAGTTGTCGCCCCCAGCGAGAGCTGAAGGTCACTGCTCAACGAAGCTCGAATACCACATCATCTGCAAAAACCAGCGACACGATCCTTCAAAAGTCCTAAATATGATTTTTAAAATGTCTTGTTTTTTCATTTGGTCTTGAAAGTTTCAGTTTTTTATTTTCTTACCATAAAGCTTCAGGTCCTGGTGCACCAGATTCTGTGTTGCACCAGTACTCGCGTGTCCCTGACCAGACCACTGAGCCCCACCCCCCTCAGGCTAAAGCAACAGAAAGCTCAGCTGCTAAATCACCAGAGAAGAAGAAGAGGAAACCATCGAGGTCTCCTCAGAGGAGGAAAGAATCAAAGTCATCAAAGAGGCAAAAAAGATCCAAGTCACCGAGTCGGAGCCGCAGGAGAGGATCCCGATCCAGATCCAGATCTAGGTCCAGATCCAGGAGTCCCTCAAAAAAGAAGAGGTCCCGCTCCAGGTAAAGTCACTGATGGTTTTTCTTACTCTTTCATGATCTCGGCTGATGTCCTTCTCATTTATCGCAGCATGAGGAAAAGCATTCATCTTAAAAGCAGCTGTACTGTCCACGGCTTTTAAAGATGAATCACTGA
The DNA here is from genome assembly GCA_962446985.1 of Xyrichtys novacula. Classification (NCBI taxonomy): domain Eukaryota; kingdom Metazoa; phylum Chordata; class Actinopteri; order Labriformes; family Labridae; genus Xyrichtys; species Xyrichtys novacula. Next base: position 8,639,872 of record OY660887.1, read on the forward strand.
AGTTTGACTGTCAGGAAAATCCACCAATAGTGGCTCAAGATTTGCAAAATATCAGATATTATAGGAGGAGCAGAAGAAGCAAAAAAAGAAGTTAAAAGTTTGAAGGTCAGGATCAGTATAAAGGTTCTGTCACACTTTGATTCCATGTCAAGCACAGGATTGCTTCATCAGCAACTCGTGTTTGTCTGTGCAGGTCACGGGGTCGGCGGTCACGGAGGTCCCGCTCTCGTTCTGCGAAGAGAACGACGTACAGCCAGAGAGACCGCTGGAAACGAGAGCCGAGCCACTCTCCCGTACTCATCCTCCGAAAAAACCGATCCCCCAACCGGAAACACAACAGCTCGAGCGACAGCCCGCAGCGCATCAGCGAACTGGGTCAGAAAACACGAAACCGCCAACGTCACTGAGCCGTTTGAATCAAATCAAAGCTTTCGTTGTGTTGATATTTCTACCGTGTGTCTCCTCAGATAAAGAGCAGCTGTTAGAAATCGCCAAAGCCAACGCCGCTGCCATGTGTGCCAAAGCCGGGATGCCAATCCCAGCCAGCCTCAGGTCCACCATGCTTCCTCTCGCTCTGCCCAGTATGGCGATGAACGCCGCTATGGCCAGTATGACGGCTGGTAGGATTTATTTTTTGCCCCTACCTGTTTCTCTCCACCCACTAAAATTAAGATCCAATTATTTATAAAGGTCAGCTTAACGAAACAGATAGCTTAGAAAACGTCTAAAGCGAAGTTTTCATGCTGTTGTTTTCGATTTGTCTCTCTGTGTCTCTGTCTTCCTCTCAGCCACCATGACAGCAGCGTTGTCCAACATGGGCGCTCTGTCATCTCTGCTCCCGCTGCCCTCCATCACCAACAAACCTCCTCCCGCCCCCTCGCAGCCCAACATGTCCGCTCTGGAGGAGGTTAAACGGAAAGTGGCGAAGCAAGCCAACAGCATCAGCATCAAGGAATACACTGACGTGAGGATTTTTACAGAACTTTATCATCTGACGACTTGTGCTGCTTTAAAGACGGTCATTTATGTGCTTGTGTGTGTGCTTGTAGAAATGTAAGATGATCGTGGACAGTAAAGGAGAGCTGCCGGTGGCGTTGCCTCATGTTTCAGACGAGGAGGATGATGGGAAACCTTTCGGTGCGACAGCTTTGCGGGAGCAGAAAGCCATCAGTTTCAGCATCAATGTAACGTCTGCAAACACAAGCAACACAACATCTTATTTATGACATTGATTGTTCACATGCATTTCAACTTTATGCCTTTTTAAATGTATGAAAATTTAAGACAAACCTGCAGTAAATACAATCACACCTAAACTCTGAAGAAAAACCTCAAAATATGTTAGAAAACACCACATTTTTTACCTTAGGGTCCAAAACATTTGACTAAAAGCAAAAGTATTCCCAGTAAGTGGAAAAAAAATTTAAATACCTCAAAAGTTTCTCCTGCGGTGCACAAAAATCACAGTAAATAAAGAATATTTCATAAAACTCTGAGCTATGTGAAATATTCTAATAACAGATGACTCTTTCATGTTCAGGGTGTCATGTAAGGTTTTTTGCTGTTGACCTTCAGGGCCGCCATATTTTACAGAAATGCTCAGTTATTTGGTGTAAAGTTGAGTGACAGCTCTTTTGTAAGTGAAGTTCAAAGTTTGAACTCATGTTGGATTATGAAAAAAAACTTCATTTCTTCTCTCCAGAACACGACGGTGCGTCCTGCTGTGCGCAGTGATGCCGGTATGGCCAAAGAGTTTCCCGTGTCGTCGGGATCCCAACACCGAAAGAAGGTCAGAAAACGGGTTTGAGATTTGGATCCTTTTTTTTCCTATTATATATTTAACGATAAGAACCTCATTTGTGTTGGATTAAGGTCTAGCTAACATCAACACAGACTTTCCTTTGCAAAACCTTTAGAGTTTAAGATGTTAAAGCAGTGGTTCTCAAGTCCAGTCCTCAAGGCCCACTGTCCTGCATGTTATGGATGTTTCCCTGCTCCAACACACCTGATTCAAATGATCAGCTCGTTAGTAAGCCATTACAGAGCTTGATAACGAGCTGATCATTTGAATCAGGTGTGTTGGAGCAGGGAAACATCCAAACTTATTCTTTCGTTCGATGTTCATACATTGTATTTTTCAGCATGTGTAGTAAGATCCCACAGCACTGCCTTACACATCATATTCTCTATTTTTGACACATTAAATCAAGTAAAAGTATGTTTTTTTTAGTCCCAGTTGAAGCAATAAATTTCCTCCTGTCGTAAAATAATGCTTCAGTGCTTCATGAATGATGTAATGTGCTCTTTTGTCCAGGAGGGGGATACACTGGGCGCATATGGAGAATGGGTTCCTGTTGATAAGTCCGCAGAAAAAGGTGCAGCTGCCCCCAGAAAAGCTCCTGTTCCCATGGCAACCGCCACCTTGTCAACAGGTGAAGCGGCGACGGCGGCGGGGTTACCTGAGGTCGAGGAGCAGCTGCCGTTTGTAGTGGATAATGACAGTGTTTTTCCTGACCCGCCACAGCAGGTCAGTATGATGTGGATACACATCTGAGAGTACAACAGATCCTGAGCTTTTACATTTAAGTTGTGTGTGAGAAGTTTGTTTATTTGTACCTGTGCGTGGAGATGTGTGTGTGTGTGTGTGTGTGTTTGCAGATTTATATATAAATGTGTGAATTAGGGTCTCTTTTCTTCCTCTCTGTCTCCTCTTGCCCTCACTTTTCGCTCTTCCTCTGTCTTTCTACAGCCGGTGGATATTTCTCAGGCTGTAACAGAGAGAATTAAAGCTCAAAGACGATTGGCTGAGAACCCTTATGACGTCAGTGCTATCTGCATGCTCAGCCGAGCCCAAGAGCAGGTGATAACAATCACGCCGTCATAAAATCACACAGTAACTTCAAGTTATGTTTAATTTGAGCACTGTGGCACGCTTACATCTGCTGGAAATTCATCTTTTACAACATGCTGGTGTAAACAGATATTTTAGAATTATACCTTCCCCTCAAGTGAGTCACTGAGTAATGTGCTGGGCATTGTTTTAAGCAAAATTTATGGATGAATATAAAGTTAATCTTAATCAAATGATTTCTAAATCATACTGACCGAACACTGAAGTACCTTTTCTACTATTTTGAATTTTATTGCAAAGCAAGCAGCTAATGGAGCAGGTCTAAAAATGCACAGTAAAGTTGCCTGACTTACGGCCTCTGTAACGTGGTAAACAGAGACATAAAAAAGCACAGATTTCAAACATAAAAGTAATTCAAGTTTTTCACAAACTAAGAACAAGATTTAAAAAGTTGCACAAGTTACAGCCACAAGCCCAAAATTATTTATACCCCTGGCAAATTTTGACCTAAAGTTACTTTAATTCAACCAGCAAGTTTTGTATTAACTGGAAATGACACAGGCATCTCCCAGAAGATAATAAGATGATGTACAGGAGGCATCATTGTGGAAAGAAATATTTCAAAGCTTTTATTTACATTTGAACAAAAAGTGGCATGTCCAAAATTATTCATACCCTTAACAAACCGTCACAGTCTATGTGAGAATCCAAAGTTCTATACCAGTGGTTCTCAAGTCCAGTCCTCGAGGCCCACTGTCCTGCATGTGTTGGATGTTTCCCTGCTCCAACACACCTGATTCAAATGATCAGCTCGTTATCAAGCTCTGTAATGGCCATACCATTCCAAATAGTCCAAGCTGTTCTAAATCATCCTAATTACCCTGATTGATTGGGAACAGCTGTTTTAATTTACTCAACAGGTGAAAAACAGCTCTCTGCATTTGGGTTTTGGACAGTCATGACTAAGACAAAGGAGCTCACTGAGGACCTGCGGCTGCACATTGTGGCTGCTCACAAGTCAGGAAAGGGCTATAAGGCCATATCTAAATGTTTTCAAGTTTCAGTGGCTACAGTGCAAAGTGTTATTAAAAAATACAAGACATTCTGCACTGTGGAAAAGCTCAGAGGACGTGGTCAGAAACCTAAAGTGACACCTGTGCTGGCCAGGAGGATAGTGAGAGAGGTGAAAAAGAATCCAAGGATCACCGCCAAGGCCATCCTGGTGAATCTGGAGAAACTTGGCCCTGGGCTTGGGCACCAGTGGACATTTCAGCACAACAATGACCCAAAACACACAGCAGCAAAAGTAGTAAAGAAATGGTTAGCAGACAAAAACATGAACGTTTTGCAGTGGCCCAGCCAGAGTCCTGACTTGAATCCAACAGAGAATCTGTGGAGGGAGCTTAAGATCAGGGTGATGGCAAGGAGGCTCTCCGACCTGAAAGAGTTGGAGCTCATCGCTAAAGATAATTGGGCGAAAAAAAACAGTGGAGACATGCAAAAAGCTGCTCAGCAATTATAGGAAGCACTTGACTGCTGTAATAGCCAATAAAAGCTTTTCTATTGATTATTGAGAAGGGTATGAATAATTTTGGACATGCCACTTTTCATTAAAATGTAAATAAAAGCTTTGAAGTATTTCTTTCCACAATGATGCCTCTTGTACATCATCTTATTATCTTCTGGCAGATGCCTGTGTCATTTCCAGTTAATAAAAAACTTGCTGGTTGAATTAAAGTATCTTTAAGACAAAAATTTGTCAGGGGTGTGAATAATTTGGACTCGACTGTATGTTTCTGTGATTTTTCTCCTTTGATTGATGTTTCTTGACTGTTCCTCAGTAGATTTGGCTCTGATAGATTTGTATTTTCTTTGATCCGTCATCCTGCTCTGATAGGTGGATGCTTGGGCCCAGTCTAACACTGTTCCTGGTCTTTTCACCGGATCAACTGGAGCTCAGGTCCTCAGCTCAGAAGAGCTGTCCACCAGCGGACCACAGGCTTGGCTCAAGAAGGTAACACACAGAAAAACCAACTTTAAGAAATCCTTTGTACAGATATTTAAAAGACAGACTACTTAAGTTATTGATTTCCTTCTCTCTTCTTCACCTGTCTCACCAGCTAAAGGTTAAAACCGATAATATAGTCTTTGGGAAACAGAGGGGAATATGCTCTGTAAGCAGACACATATCTGTACCAGGATTTCTGACATATTGTGTCTGTTTGTTTGTGTCTCTGTCAGGACCAGTTCCTCAGAGCTGCTCCAGTATCAGGAGGCGTCGGCGAGTTCCTGATGAGGAAGATGGGCTGGAAGACTGGAGAGGGTCTCGGACGGAACCGTGAGGGGACTGTGGAGCCAATCATCATCGACTTCAAGGTCGACCGCAAAGGTGTGAAATCAAAGAGTTCTGAATCAGCAGTAGAGCGATCGAGATGTAGTTCTTTAGTTATTTTTTGACTGCTGCACATGTGTGAATAATGCCCCCAGCGTTAAACGGCAGTGCTGCAGTACTCAAGTCCAGGACTTTAACATGAGACCTGATTTTAAGGACTTGTGACCTGGCTGCTAGAGTTTTGATACAAGGCCCTTATAGATGATTGACTTTAGAACAGTGGTTCTCAAGTCTGGTCCTCGAGGCCCACTGTCCTGCATGTTTTGGATGTTTCCCTGCTGAGTGAATGACATTTTTACTCATTTTTACTTATGGTCATGATAAACCAAACGCAGCACGAGGAAGATGACATGATGGATTTTAAGGTGATGGTTTCTGTGTTTCAGGTCTGGTTGCTGAAGGAGAAAAGCCTCAGAAGCAAACAGGAGGACTGGTGGTGACCAAAGATCTAATGGGTAACAGAAACAACCACAAACCCTCCTGATAGTGACCTTAATATCGAACACGTATCACTCACAGCCAAGTTTGCTTTGGAAAATCATCGGTTTCATGCTGTTTGTTTAGTTTAGATCTCAGGACTCCTTAATGCTACCTAATATGAGCTCTCTCGACATGGAAACATATTAATAGTTACATCAGCTGAGCTTAGAGAGTACAGAAAGCAGACAGGGATCAATGCAGAGTGGGTCCAGCTTTTATTAAAACCAAACCTTGTCTATGCACTCTTGGTTTCTGAAGCAGCCTCTGGTTGTCATCTTCCTCTCAGGAAAGCACCCAGTGTCTGCTCTGATCGAGTTGTGTAACAAGAGACGGATAATGCAGCCGGACTTTGTCATGGTTCATCACAGCGGCCCTGATCACCGCAAGAATTTCCTCTTTAAGGTAATTAAGGCTATTAAGACGCTATAATTCTCCGGATTATGACGTCTTCATTTTAAAGTTTGTCACATATTTCTTCGATCTTGTCCTCTGAGGTTTAAATTCAGACACTTTGCTTCTCATTTCTCTCCAGGTGACAGTGAATGGTGTGGACTACCAGCCTCAGACGGCCAGTCCTAATAAGAAACATGCCAAGGCCATGGCTGCTACAGTGGCCCTGCAGGCTCTGGGAGAGGTAAGGCTAAAACAGAAAAGTCTCAGAGAGTCTTATTTCTACTCGTTCAAGGTTTCAAATTCTGATTCGGCTTTTTAGAAGTTATAAAGTGCCTTCTTTTTGACATATTTCCTGCATATTCAGTGAGTGAGTGTAAGTGAGTCCTGCTTAAAAAAATGAGTCCACTGCTGTCAGGCTGTATGGCGGGGATACAGTAGGCCATATTTTGCAGACTTTCTGGGACAGTACCACAGTACCACATGTCGAAGAGTTTTCTTATTTATGAAAAAAAAAAAAAAAACATAAAAAAAAAAATCGGCCCGACTGATTTAATCGGCGAGCCCGTTTGAGACTACTCTCTAATCGGCCAAAACTCGCCGATTTTTGCCGGAGAATAAGATTCGGTTTCACTTTGAAAATGTTCCACCATTTGAAAAGTACCCTGACTTATCCTGTAGATGGCGCAGCAACCTCAATCAATTAATCGGTAATCGGACCCCCCCCCTGATAATCGATTAATTGGCATTGGCCCCAAAAAATCCACATTGGTCAGGCCCTAATTTATGTAATACACATGAGTAAAAGGGCAAGATAACGAAGACATTAACTATGACAAACTTTTTAATATATAGTTCAAGGTTTTATCCAATTGATATCCATATTTTAAAATGAACTTGGATAATCAACCACTGACAGATTAACTGAAGTGTGCCCAGCTCTGCAAACCACCAACAGAAGAGAGAAGAAAAAGAAAAAGGAAGCATGCAAGGAAGTTTGTCTTTTAGAGGAAACATGAAGAGAATGATTGGTCTGCAGGGCAAACATTATCAGCTGGTTTGTGAGATATGTAAAAAAGCTTTACCTTGGGAGTTATATCTATTATTCTTGCCATACCTGCGTGTTTTGCCTTGCAAACATTACATAAGGTTTCCTCTCTTTGGGTCGTGAACATCTTAAAAGTCTTATCTTGAAAATCTTTCTGATAATAAAATAAAAAACCTTGACGATTACCTATAAAAATGCCTTTTTTGTACTTAAAAAAAAAACACATTTAATGTCATAATCAGTGTATTTGAAATCTCAGCGCTGCTATTTTATGACGACGTGTCTTTTCCTGTTTTTAGGTTCCTGTTGACGGACCTGGACTTTATACCGGCCCTGTTTTCACTGCTGCTTCAACCGGACCATTGTTTTCTACATAAACTCACCAACAACATTTGAGTGACTGATTCTTTTAAGCGCTGCTCTTTGTTTGTATGTTCTCTGAAGATTTTGGACTCTGACAGAAATGAATCCAGTCACTCATCACCACTTCAGCAAGCTTGAAGAGTTTACACAGATCATCCTTCAGCAGGTTTTATATCAGCCTTTCTTTCAGTCATGACAGGGAGGTGAATTTGTTTTGCCAGGTTGACAGGAAGTCTCCTCCTTGTAAAAGCTGGTATGTTTGTAAGTATGTACGTATGTAAGATATTATAGCATTTATTCTGATGTGTTAGTTTCTCTGCGATGGATGTGTTGAAGATGTTCATTTGGTCGAAAACTTTTTTGTTGGTCCTGACGTTACATTTGTGGCCTCATTTTAGACAAGTGTTTCTCTCAAAGAGGCTGCTCAACTTTATGGAACTAACCTACACATAAGTAAACAGAAATAAAGATTATATTTATGTTATGTAAAAAAAGACATGTCTTCCGCTCCTTGTTATCCTCCAGCCCCTCCTATAGTGGGACAGTGAGCTCCACCTGCAGGCCATCCAGGTTACCACAACTCTCATTTGCCTCTTCATACTGAGCGAGAGTAGCCTTGCGGAGAGAGGCTGAGTCTCTCAGAAGGAAAGATGGGAAGAAGTTCACCACTGTGTGAGAGACCACAACCAAGACTAGATGGTCTTGATCTTCAGGCTCTCAGGTAGCACTGCATTAAAAACAGACAGGACTCTGTAGTAGATGTCACCACATGGGCTCAAATCGCTTCCAAAGACCGTTATCTGTGAGCACAGTTCATCACTGGATCCACAAATGAGGTTAAAAATGAATCATGCAAAGACGAAACCAGATAGAGACATGATCCAGGGACACCAGAGACGTTACTACACTGAGGCTAAGTGGAAAACTTTCTAGTGGTAGGACAAATAAAACCATGATATTCTTTTTGAAAGTAACAGGTGCCTCATTTTTGCACTGTTAAATCTTTTTGGGGGAAAAAGTTCTAAATTAAAGTATATACCTCTAACACCTCAGTGATTGTTATCCTCAGTGTGTGGAAACATCACAGAGGTTTAGGTTCACTCTCCTCTAAGCCTCTCAAGACGTCAGTTTTGTTTCCCTCCAAAGATTTGTTATGGGGAGTGTTATCGCCCATCTAGGGGTGGCTAGGACACACACACAAAAAAAAACACAGAACCACAAAAAAACTTTCAGGGTTTTAAAAAAAGAAGTAGTTTATTTAGAAAAAAACAGGATGATTACATAACAATGATCACCTCCTCGGCGCAACAACTTTCCTGGACCGCTTACTCTTCTAGCCGCTCCCGCTCGCCTTTGGAACCGCTTTCTCGGTGCCCTTCCTCGGTGCTCCCGCTTGGTCTAGCCGTCTTCCTTTTTCAAGAAGTGGCACTTATAAGCGTCAGGGCGCTGTTTTAAACCCTCTACGTGTGTGCTGTCGCTCTCGCAGGATTGGCTGAATTTGTTGCGCTCGCGCTGAGGACGCTGAACATACCATATGCACGTGGGCATGACGACGTGTTCCGGTAAAATTTCTGCCACCGACATGACCTCCGCTTCCTTCCCGCTTTATTACTGCTGTGTAGAAAACTAGTTACAGCGAAAATATCAAATAACGAAATAACTCTGTGGAGGACAGCATTACGCTCCATGCGGAGGGACCACTTCACTGTTAGCCAACACACTTGTGTTTGTAGCCGCCATTTTACTACAGAAGATATAAGTGGGAAACATTTTAGCTGTGGTGACATTTGCATGGATTAGTCTGAGAAAATTTCTAAGAGTTTATAAGTGACTGACCAGCGGATAATTCACAAAACTTCAAACTACGATCACTCTGAGTCAAATATTAGGCATATTACAAAGGCTATTATATGACTGACCTTGTAGTATCACCACCATCATTTACTTTTCAATGACATTTGGTCCAAGAAGGTAAAATAACCACTCCCTTCATTTACTTAAAAAGTTAATATTTCTGCAAATGTGATTTATGGAGTACTTAAAAACGCTGCATGATATTTCTGTTTGCATGCTGATGTGTCATTGTGTAGTGAATGCTAGAGTAATCTTTTTGTCTGTGAATTTAGAGGCAAAGGGACACAGGAGCGGGTTGTAGATGAAGGAGAGACCCCTCAATTTGGTTGTCATCTTTTTTTCTTCAAAAACAAAGTCCTCATCTGATTTTTTTTCTTTTCTTCAGGGACAGGAGCTAATCTTAATACAAGACATGAGGATAACTTCATCATAAGTCATCTATTTAGAGATACAGTGAGAGAAGCTGTTGTGGTTTCTCCAAGGCCGGTGAGGGTCATTAGCTCTTGGCGGGCTTCTCAGCCTGGATGTTGGGCAGCTCCTCTCCCTGAGCGATGGTCACTCTGCCCAACAGCTTGTTCAGCTACTCATTGTAACGGACAGCCAGTTGTCTTTCTGTTGTCTTGGGCAGTGTTTGCAGCAAGAGTCACTGTTGCAATAAAATCACTATCCCTCCATCTGCTGCCAGATGTGCGTGATACAGCTGAGTAATGAAGCAGAGTATCTACTGTGGTTGGTGAGTGCTTTGCACTTCATTTACTCCTCTGTGAAGATTAAAGCGCTCACACACTCTCTCATGATTGGCATTTTTTTCTTTTCTTGTATTTGACTGTTGTATTGTTGTTTTTATGTGTGTCTTATCGGGACGGCTGGGTTCCTGCCTGCAAACAAAATTTACCGCAAGGTATAAATAAAGAAACCTTTGAACCTTTGAACCTTTGAACTTTGATATCAAAATAATCAACAGAATTGATACTGGCAGCGTAGTTTTGACTCCATTACTTTAAATATAAAAGACACAGTTTGAATTCTTCTTATTTAAACTCTTGGAAACTTGTAAATCTGACCCAACGATGATCTCAGAGGAAATGCAAGTGTTCATGTTTCTTCTTTCTGTATGATTAACAATTTGTGCCAGGCTTTTTCTCAGCTGTACTGACTGTGTGCCTGTCAATCCTCACAGGGTTCTCTTATTATTTTGCTCCTTCAGTAGCTGTCGGGTGTTAGGGTCAGGAGGATAAAGGTGTGAGAAGAGGTGGTGATTTAACCCTCCATGGAAATCTGACAGCATTTGAAAATAGCTGCACGGATGTGGGAGAAGAATTGAGGGAGTCATCTGAGGCAGACATGGTGAGTAGATCTTATTTGATACTGTCTAAGAAACACAAGGTTTATTAGTTAATTCATTTTTAAAAACTTTTTATTTGATTGGAACTGCAATTATTCAACATTTACACTCACAGCAAGAAGCACAGATTGGAGTATTATCAGTAAAAGGTTAAAAAATTGTCCATTGGATTAACTTTAGAAGCAAAATTTACCATAAAAGTATCATGAACAGTTGAGTTACAGGCTCATTGAATGATCCATGCAGTCAATTTGAAGGGGGGGGTGTTTCAAGTATTGTTCAATTAAGAGTGCGTTTTAACATATTTTTTAGAGGTCTAAATAGTTCTAAAAAAATTGCAAAAAAGTTTTCAAAAATTAGAGATTGAAGATTGAATCATCCAGATGCTACAATCTGAATCTGGTTTGTTGTCAAGTAGATTTTACACAGACAGAGAGTTTGTGTTTCGGCAGAAAACAGTGAACAGAGATTATTATTGGATACGAGGAAAAGAAAGTTATAAAAGTGAAAAGTTATAAACAGCATAATGACTCAAAGAACTTCAAACAGCTGAACAAAATATTTCTGAACAAAATATGCATCAAGTTTTAAGGAGAGCATTACATTTGTGCTGGAAGGTACAGAAAAGGCTTTTGTTGCAGTGATGTAACCTTTGAGAGCAAAATAATATATATATTTTTTTATTACTAACACACTCAGATTTTTGGTCTTATTGTCTGGAAAATATAACAGATTCATCGGACTGATCTGGGTACAGATAGAACAGCAGCCTCTGTTTTTGTCACCATTATCTCTTTTTCCTGAATGCCATCTGGTGTCTTTGAAGGAAAAAAAAAACAGCTCCTGGATTCAAATATGTCTCTTACTTTCTAAACAAAATATCCAATCCCTGTAAAGTCAATCCTCAGATTCATCAGACTCTAACGACAATAACAGTAATGCTACCTTGGAGAGAGCAGGAGTTGCAGGTCGACCTCTCTGGTTCAGTTTTTGGTGACTGTTTGGGGTCCATTACAATATTCTTGTAACACACAGTAACACAAAAGAATAAAAAAACCTGAAACAGAATCTTGTGTTTGCTTTGAGGTAAAATTCCTGTTTTTGTCAGGTGAGCCTGCTTGCTTTTAGGAAGGTGATGTCTCAGCTTTGCAAACCTATAAGGACGAGAGTTGCTGGTCTACACCTGTTTGTGTTTTTTAGTTGTTTCTTGTATAAGTGTAGTTTTCGTTTTCGTCATTTACAATCTTAAGTCTGTAAGAGTATCTGAAATTCTCTGCATTAAGTTTTTTTTTTTTTTTTTGGCTTTTGCAGTACGGGTTCATCAACAGCTGCCTCCAGTCTCTTGTGATGGAGAAGTTTGGACAGGACACCTGGGACAAACTGAGGTCACTTGTACAAAAAGATATTCTAACAGTGGAGGGAAATGTTGTGAGGAGTGTTTTCACATTTAAATCGATTAAACTGTTGTGTTTGTGCAGCTCTCTACCAGGAGTGCGGGATACCTTCATGACTTACACTGTTTACGACGACGTCCTGACCGTCAGCCTGGTGCAGGAGGCCTGTTCACTCCTGAGTAAGACTTCATCATTTTTTGTCTCCTAAAAGTATTTCTACTTACTCTGCTGCAGATTTAAATTATTGTCCTGCGTTTAAATCTCATTTGTATATCAGACATCATCACATTTCTCAGCAAATATCATGCCTCTGAATAGTTAAGAGTAATCATGAGTGTGGCATCATTGAGACTGGGTCTACTTCTCCGGGGGAAGGTGGAGGGATTTTTCTGCACTGGTTTGTGATTTTTATTTCTTTAGTGTGCACACATGTGGGTCATTTTCACAGATAAAACAGAGTAGATTTTATCTCGCAGAAAGTTTATTTTTTAAAATTTAAATCCTGTTTTTAAGCAAAACCCTTCCGTGTCAAATAGGAGCTCTAAGCTTTTTGCTCTCAAAATATTTAATTTTTTACTATTTTTCAGTCTGATCAATGAGAAGTTTGTACAGGAGAAATTAATGTTGTGTACTGATAAGAGCTCCAAAATTTGAGTCTTCTCCTATCTGACAAATCTCTCGTTTGTCATTCACACATTCATTTAATTTCTTCCCAGCAAACATTTACACAACATTATTTGTGAGTTTATGATCAAGATTTTGCTCAGTGATTAAAATAAAAAAGTTTTTTTTTTTTTCGTTTCATACTTCAGGGTGCAGTAAAATTCTTTTTTACATGAATATTTACTTTTTTTTAATTCAACAATATTTTTATTAGTTTTATACAAATATACACAGGAGACACATTACTAACACCCCCTTTCCCTCAAAACCCCATCTACAGCTGGATATTTCTATTACTTTGTTTGAATAACAAATTGTGGCGCTATAACAAAAAATAGAAAAATAAATAAATGAATAAGTACATAAATAAGAAAAAATAAAAAATAAAAATACAAGTAAGTGCTGGAAATCGGGTTTTATAGATCTTGAAATACAAAAGATGTTGAGAAATAAAATGTAAAAAGAGAGAATATTTACTTTTTTAAAGGATATTGTTACAAAACTAGAAGGCTCGAATATTTAACCCTAAATTGAAAACATGTTTGTGTCTGGAGTATGAACTTCATTAGCGTGTGCCTGTAAAAACTCAGGTGTTAACAAAGTCCCAGAAGAAATCCAACACCTTACACTCATATCACTGCATGCACAAGTTAAGGAAAAAGCACAAAAATGTTAAATATGAGATTCAAAATAATGAGTTCACCTGAAGGAAACTGCTTATTCCATGTATCCAAAAGGAGATTACTGAAGTCGGTGAAATGAATGTATAAATGAATGTATTTCCTGGTAAAAAGTAGATTGTCATCTTTAATTTAACTGTCATGTCTCAAAGCTGTCGTTGTTAAGGAAGTGTTGAAAGATCAGAATGTAAAGGTTGAGTGGTTCACACAGCGGGGGTTATAAATAGGCTTTGTAAACAACATGTTAATTATTTACAGTAACATGTACTGAACATACATCATCGTTGGCAAACACATATATAGATTATGAGAGTGGCCCCTGGGTACAGATGTATAAAACATAACAAGAATTGTTTATTCAGGGCAAGTCGACAGGGTGCTAAGAGCTTCCCGAAGGTCTGATTATCTTCTCTCTGCATACTTAAGGGAAAAGGCTGTAATTGAATATTTGCCAAAGCAGTAGTAAACAAACAGGAGCACGCTGAGAGGCAGGACTACAAAATTATACTTGATGTTTTAGCTGAGAATCCAGTATTTTTAACAAGGGCTCCATTTTTGAGATAATATTGACTAAAAGGTACAAAAAGAATTGGGTCTGTTACGTTGTAGGAGGAGGTTCACCACTCTGTGAGAGACTGTGTGAGCTAACAGTTTCAGAATAATGTTCCTGAGTGTCACATATGAAAGAATGAGTGGACTCCAATACTGGATGCCTGACACATTACAGCCTGTTTAGCGGCTGCAGTCGGAGGAAATCTTTGTGGAACAGTTGACCAAGAGATGTTTAAAGAAAATGTTTCTGTGCTTGTGTCTTGATGTTTCAGATGTCTCCTCGGATGTATTTCTAAAGCTTTTTGGGGAACACTTCTTCATTTTCTGTAAGCAAGCCGGCTACGACACCATGCTGAGGACTCTGGGAGGAAATCTTGTTGAGTTCATCGGCAATCTGGACGCTCTCCACAGTTACCTGGCTCTGTCCTATCAGGTATGCTCACGATTTTCTTCACTTTTGTTTGCAGCGTGACATCCAGACAGACTTTGGACTTTTTAACTGAAAGTAAAACTGAAGCGTCTCTGTTGTTTCGTAAGGAAATGAATGCTCCATCTTTTCGAGTGGAGATGACAGATGATGGGAAGATGCTGCTTCATTACTACTCTGACAGGAAAGGCCTGTACCATATTGTGCCTGGTAAAAACAACAACATTCACCAATCCGCCTTCTGAGAATGATTTAGTAGAATTAACAATAAAACAAAAGAAAATTAGAAACCTATTAAAAGGAAGGTAAACATAAGTATAAAGAAGAGTTGATGATTAATTAGACCAAAAAATGCAAAAAGAAAACAACAACAACAACAACAACAAAAAATAATAATAATGAAACCATAAATAGAGATATAAGTGGATACTATATGATAATGCAATGATATATGATATTTAGTACAGTATGTTGTGTAAAATCAAATACATTGATGGTTTGATGGGGTATAAAATTAGATAGAGTATCTTATTCATAAACAATACAAAACAGTACAATAAGATATGTAACAATATCACACATTAAGTTTCATAATGTTAAGCTGTACTACTAGAAATTAATACATTACTGTAAAGATTACTGTATGATTAGAGACCAAAAGATTTGTCACCATACAACATGTTAAAACATGATAAAATACAATACAATGGGATATTAAAATGAACACATCATGTTTTGTTAGGTTAGGTTTTTTAACATTTGATTACATTACGAGACATTACAATACTATTCCATAAATCAGTTAACACAGCTGAAGCCCCTTATTGCCCCCCTACATCCACCTCTTTATTCTTTATCCAATTTCCAGGTATCATGGAGGCAGTGGCCAGAGATTTTTTTGACACCCAAGTGACCATGGAGGTTCTCAACCAATCAGAGGAAGATGAGCGGACAGGAAAGAAGGAGCATGTGGTGTTTCTGGTCAACCAGGCAAGCAAGTCTTGCTGTTTGAGCCAATCAGATTCCAGTGCTGAAACAATAGAGTCCACCTCCACTGATGAAGATGACCACAGAGAGATAAACACTGATGGTAGATACATTCAACCGCCAGGCCGATGCTTCCTGTGTGGCTTCTAATATTTTATTGGTCACTTTTCTTTCATTTATGGGTATGTTTGATTTATATCTCAGGTGGTCTCCAGTGCACCTTCAGTCCATGTTACCCGAAGAGGCTGTGGATGGAGGGGAAAGCTTTCTGTGATGCTTTTCCTTTTCACATTGTGTTTGATGAACAGGTTAGTCTTCATGTTCCTGTGCAGTTTAGAATGTAAATAAATTTGGTCCACCTGGTTTTCATCACTTTCTGCTCTCTGTGCTGGTTTCAGCTGAAGGTGAGGCAGATGGGTGTGAATATTCAGAAGTTTGTTCCAGGTCTTCAAGTCAGGGATGCAAAGTTGGACCAGTTTTTCACACTGGTACACCCACAGGTAAAAATACAAGCAAAAGTCACAAATTCAGAATTATTCTGGTAATATTGTGTATATTGAAAAAGTATTTTGCAGCGTTTGTTTTCATCTTTCAGGTGACTTTTACTATTGAGAGCATCAGAAAATTCATCAACAGTCAGTTTGTGTTAAAGAGCCACAAACACATCATGCTTAAACTGAGAGGTGAGTTTTAATATGAGCTCCACAGCACATTTAAAAACATACAATGGGCTCTATTTTTGTGCCCGCCAGTGGCGTGGTGGACGGTGGCGCACCCCGCGCAGTGGTATTTTCATCTGGTGGAGCCCAGTGCACAGCCAGTTTGGTATTTTCGTAGAGTGAGGTGCACCGAGGTCCGCCAAGCTGGGTATGGTGGCGCGGTAGGGGGGAGGTGTTGACAGAATCAGCTGGCGCAGTGACATTTTCGTGCTTGCTGACGGCGTGGAAAGTGCACTGAAAGCTTGCCGATTCAAACCTGGTCAGCTTTCAGTGCAGTGATCTGTGAGCACAACCCACCTTTGTCACGTGGGGTTTAAATATATGCAACTTAATGTGATTGTCTCTATTTGTGAAAACGGGTGTTTGTCCTACCGGTGGGTACAAACTTACACACACCAAATTCATCTGTGCTTATACGAGAAAGTGTGGAGGACGCCCTCCGCAGCGCTTACAGCGACACTTGTTGAGGGGCTGCCTTCTGTCGACATCTTTGGCATTGCTGTCTTCACCCATCTCTTGATCTATTCGACAACTCCACAAAAATTTTAATACGCCTCGCCGTTGGCTGATTTAAAGGCGAGGAGAGGAGCTGATGTGATTGGCGAAAACAGGTCTCGGCTGTGTTAAACCCACTCCACGTCTTCTCTCCTCCCTCTCTACGACTTACGCCGCTGGGAGGAGCTGAGTTAGGGAGGGAGGGGGGATAATTACGCTGGGCTGTGCCGCTCACCAAAATACCAAAATGTGCTTGGGCACGCCTTGTAGGCCTGACTTACGCCGCGCCTGTGCAATGCCGCCGGCGAGGCACGAAAATAGAGCCTGACCTTTATGTCTGACCTTTATGGCCCGTGTTTTCTTTTCTCCTCAGGTCAGATGGTGTGGATGGAGTCTCTGGCCTGTATGTTGTACCTCTGTTCTCCAAAGCTGCGAAGCCTCCAGGAACTCCAGGATGTCGGCCTCCACCTGGCTGACCTGGCTCAGCACGACGTCACCAGAGACCTGGTCCTCCTGAACCAGCAGCGCTTGGCTGAGATGGAGCTTACCAACCAGCTGGAGAGAAAAAAAGTTAAAAAAGATTGTTTTTGTTGTTTGTCCCTGTGGATTTTTTTACTTCTCAACAAAAGCACAAAAAAACATCAAGATGAGAGAAAATATAAAATAGATGTGGAAGCTTGCTACTCATGACATGGACTCTATTATCCCCAGACCATCACGGATGATCGCTTTGAACTAGGAGCTTAGATAAAGAGGGTTTCTCCGTTCTCGATCATGTATTGTCCAAAATAAACACAGGACGGTTTTCCACTTGAACTGATAAAACACTTCTATTGTATTTTCACCATCATTGTGCAGATTTAAGCTGCCTATTTGTGTTACACCGTTTGTTCCAGCTGTTCTTTTCCACTCTGCTCTGATTGTCCCCTTTAACCTTTCCTTAATTTGAGCTTGATTGTCTGTCCATCCAAAGGAGGAGCTGAGGATTCTGTCCCGTCACCTGGAGGCTGAGAAAGAGAAGACAGAGACTCTGCTGTACGCCATGCTGCCACGACATATAGCCAATCAGCTGAAAGATGGAAAGAGCGTGGAAGCAGGTCTGTAAAACCAGCTGTCTGTCTCTCCTTACAGCTTTCGTCTGATGTTAATCACAGTTTTTGTGTCCTCTAGGAGAGTTTGAGGTGTGCACGATTCTCTTCAGTGATGTTGTCACCTTCACAAACATCTGCGCCGCCTGTGAGCCGATCCACATCGTCCACATGCTCAACTCCATGTACTCTAAGTTCGACCGACTCACCAGCATTCATGACATCTACAAGGTAAAAAAAAACAACTATTACCACGTCCATCTGAGGAGGTCGGCGTCCACAGGGTGATGGTTTTGTATTCCTAGATGAGTTTTTGAAAGGGGTACTCATGTGGTTGAAAGAAAACTGAGGTTGATATATCTCAAAGTTTTTATGACAATGTTTGATTTATTTCAAAGATTTTTTTCTCACCTCGCAAAGTTCACCTACAGCAGCCACAAACTTACAAGGAAATCAGCACATCCACAATACAACCTGACAAATACAAGTTATGAATTCAGTTTGAGTAGATTTATCATGTTTTCCTGATGTCGTTGGAGTATTTTCATCCTGCTATGCATAAATTAACCCAAAATTTAAAAATTAACCCCAAAATGAAAAACTAAACTGGGCTTTTTGTACAGAATCAAAGGCCATCTATCAACCTAAGAATCATTGTACAATCCACCTTCATGTCTGTTCTTGATTATGGTGACATCTTGTATTGCCATGCAGCCCCATCAAATCCTCAGTTAAATCCTGTGTATCATAGTGCACTACGTCTCATCACTAACAACACAGTTCGCACTCATCACTGTTCCCTCTATCAAAAGTTTGGCTGAACCTCTGTACAATCGAGAAGAAATATCCATCTCATGTTATTCATCCATAAAGCTCTTCTACTGAAGCTTCCCAGCTACCTCACATCTCTTCTTTCATTTAAACCTAGTAGCTACAGAACACGATCCAGTAACTATCTCACCTTAGAAATTCCATATATCCGTACTAATATATGCAGAACTGGTTTCAACGATTATGCTCCCTTTAAATGAAATGAGCTGCAAACCGACTGTTTCATTCATCTTGGAGATTTTAAATACGTGTTGTCTGATGTTTTCAATAATCGCTGTAGCTGTTTTAACTGATTCCTGTCAGGCCTGGGTTTGAGAGAGGACTCAGATGCAGAGGATCCAAGATCAACAAACGCTTTATTTTGAAAAATCGTCTTATTTACTCAATAGATAGAGTGATAAATGAATAGGCTATGAAAACCTTCTCTATCTATTCTAATGGCAAACAGACAGAACACAAAAACAAATCAAACCAAGAGTGAATAAAAATTCACTCCAAAAGGGAGGACAAATTAGCAAGCTGATCTTCTCTAATCTTTAGAGGAATAACTATGAAAATTTATGAACAAAAAGCGCTCCAAAAGGAGGGAAACAAAAAGAGGCTTCAAACTTTACCACACTGCACTCCTAAGCTAGAAAAAACTGTAAGAAAACAAAGTCACTCCAAAAGGGAGGAAAAAGCAACAAGGCTATGAAACAGAAGCTAGATCTAGAAACTAAACAGGGAAAAAACTACAACAGAAAATCACTCTTCTAAAGAGGAAACAAGGATTATCAAAAATACAAACGTGGTTATCGAGCAAGGCTGGAGGAACACGACTTAACGAGACACTCTGGCACAGGACAAAGGGAGACGCTGACTATAAGACACATGAGGTTAATGGGGAACAGGTGGAAACAATCAGGGATCAGGGGAGACGTCAGACTGGAAACACAAGAGGAAGGGCAAGTGACCGCGTTGTGACAATCCCTTTGTTTTTACCTCTTGTTTGTTTGTTTGTTGTGTTGTGTGTTGATTGTGAATGTTCCTTGTTCTCAGGCCTCTTTTGTAAAAGAGATCTTGATCTCAATGAGACTGCCTGATAAAATAAATAAATAGATAAAAAATCTGTGATGCAAACATGAGCTATACTTGCATTTACTAATGTCAACAGAGTCCATTTGTTGCTAACATCCACACTGAGTGGTCCCCCCCCCAAAAAAAAAAAAACATTTGCCAAGACATTTTTTAAATTTTTCTCTTCTTAAATTTAAACTTGAATTTTTTTAGTGCAATAAAATCAACAAAACAAGGTGAAAACAATCAATATAAAACTAATCCTAAGTCATTGAAGAGTTACGTTTTTTTCTGAATCTGCACTAAAGACACAAAATCCTATATTTGAATTTCAAACTGTTCAAAAAAAATAAAATGCTTCCTCTCTGTATTACCTGTTTCCTAAAGGTGGAGACCATTGGAGATGCGTACATGGTGGTGGGGGGCGTACCCGTCCCCACACACACTCACGCTCACAGAGTGGCAAACTTTGCTTTAGGAATGCGGATTGCAGCCAGAGAGGTGACCAACCCTGTGACAGGAAAACCCATACAGGTAAGAATCAGAGCGCAGATGTTTTATGCTACATCCTGTGTTCTCTGACGGTGTGTGTTTTTGTGTATTTCAGATCCGTGTTGGTCTGCACACTGGGCCGGTGTTGGCAGGGGTGGTTGGCGAGAAAATGCCTCGTTACTGTCTGTTTGGAGACACTGTTAACACCGCCTCCAGGATGGAGAGTCATGGAGTCCCCGATCACATCCACCTGAGCTCCTCCACGCACAGGTGTGACGTTCAGAACAGTCAGGAGCTCTTGAGTCTGTAAATTGAGGCTTTGATTTCACAGATTTTTGGTCTTTTAATGAGTCATAAAAAGGTCACAAAACCCTTCAGATCTGCTGCAGCAGGTTGAAACAGACTGTAATGGCTTCAGCGTGATCATCGGGGGAAATTGTGCCAATAAAAATGAGAAGATAAGGGTGGAGTTTTTGTTGAAGAGAAAGAGGATTTATGTCACCACAAAGAGCTACTCCACCTCTCTAATAAAAGCCACCAGACTCCTCTGACAAAAACAGTAATTTTCCCTTGAAGAAGACTTCATCTGCTGCTTCATTGATGTTTTTCTTTTGTGTGTTTTTTTGTGGGGATAATACGAGGGATCAGCTGTCCCATTTAGTGAGATCTTGTCATCATACTGCAGCGTCACAGACTTTTTAATACAAACCGTCTTTGTCTCTGAAGATAAAATAACAGTGTGTGCAAAGAAAACAATAACTGCAGATTCTGAGGACAGACACGATGGTTATTTACAAAATCTAACACATGACGCATCTTTAAATTCAAGATGAACGGCGGCACTGAGCTGCCATCAGACGTTTGCACATTGTTGTGGATGTTCTCAGATTGTTGAATGCAGCGTAGTATGTTAGATTGTATTAAACCGGATTTATTCTTAAAAACATATTCATGCAAAGTCTAGAAGCAGCTGAACAAAGTTTTATTGTCATCACACCTCTGTTACCCTCCTCCAGAGAGTTAAAGGACGCAGGGTTTGACCTAAAGGAGCGTGGACAGATTGAGGTGAAAGGTAAAGGCCAGATGACCACCTTCTTCCTGATGGGGAACCTGACAATGGCAGAGGAGAGCATCATGGGAAAGGCTGATGGGGTCTGTCTGTACAGGGAGGAGCTTCACAGTGACAAAGGTACAGACACTAAATTCAGACCAAAGTCCTCTTGTAGGAGATTCAAGCTGCACGTCAAAAACAAGAGCGGTCACAGAGTGGAGACTGAAGCTTCCAGTGTTTTTCATTAATCACATTGCATAAATAAGAGGGGGGCAAGTTAAGAATGGCATTATAAATAAGGACATGAAGGTATTTAGTCAAGGTGTACACAGTGCAGGCCAGCCAGCTCCATCATTCAGAGAGCAGTGATGAGTTAAAGGTGGGGTAGGTAGGAATCTGTTGAAGAAGCATCTTTTTTGTGGTGTATATACAAAAAAGCTTTTAATATCAGTCAATAGCTATTAGTCATTGATGACATTTGGTAATATAACAATATCGCTGTGTTTTGTTATGTTTGTGTAGTCAACATTTTAAATTTTCAGAGTGCTCCGCTCTTTCTGACTGTAAACAAAGCCGTTTCCCGCCTCCCCAAACCTGATTGGTTGTGAGGAGGCGGCAGCTCCCTGTGTCGTTCAGGAGCCCAAACAAAGTTAGCGTGCTTTAATATCAGACAGTAGAAACCAACCAGAAAGTACAGAAAATTGTCTGAATCCAAACTAAATACCGGGGACTCTGGCAGAATAACGAGTGCTTAAAAAGGAGGTAGGCTAGACCAGACAAGAGCTAAGAAGTCGGGTCAACAATGATGGGGGACACTTTGGATCTTACGGACCCTGTAACCTTTCTGCTGGACAGGTAGACTGCTTTAACAAAGTAAGCCAAGTGTCTGTAACAGAAGTGTTTCTTGTCAAACGGGACCTGCTGCGTGTTGTAGCGCCACTAAACTGTTGACCTCGGGTCCTGGAGTTTGTCACTTTATCCTAGAGATAAAGATCTCTCCCATAAACTGACACTTCCTCAGATCCTGCCTACCCCACCTTTAAAAGACTTCGGATTTGTAATGAACCTTAGCGCTAGGTAGGGTTTCTAGGGAGGGAGGGCTTTCAGATGGTGCATGCATATACAAAAAAAATCACCATAGTCAATCAGGTGCATAAATGTATCAGCAACAAGTTTTTTCATTGCAGCAAAATAAAAACAAGATTTATGTCTGAAGTAAAAGACCAACTGCAGCTTCAATGTTTTTACAAGTTGCTGTATGTAAAGTTTAAAAGAAGGAAATCATCAATTAAGAATCCCAGCTATCAATAAGAAGATACTGACCCAACTGTATCACCTTGAGACAAACTGATAGATTTAGCGTGTTAAAGTATAAGTTTGTAAACATCATGTTTTTACTTTATCAGACTAGACTTTATTATACTGTAAATGTGGGTCAGAGTTGCAAAGACACGTTTACGCAAAAATCAAGTTGAAAGTGTTGTCTTCATTCAGAGCATGACACAGGACCTGAGGTGAGACCTGAGACAGAGAAGAGTGATAAACCCTCTGGTGGAGATCCCGGCCCTGACCTCTTCTCCTGGGACATCACCCCTCCATATCAGACAGACTCCAACACCTGTACAACACCTGCAGACAACATCAACAGCAAACTGTGTGTGTTACTCTGACTGAAAAAACACTTCTATTTGTGGCTTATCTATTTAACAAGATATGAATAAAATGTCAAAGATTATGTTTAATCTTTTTGTAATAAGAGAGTGAACTCATTAAAAAAGCTCTAAGTCAATAAACAAAGATTTAAACAGTCTGAACTCTCACTCTGCAGCACCTTATTCATAGATTTATTTTAACTCTGCTTTAATTGTGAGTTTATATTTCTGTCATTTTCTCATAAAATCAGCTTTTCTGCAGCCTGAAATCACAGAAAAGCAGAGTTTCTAGTTTAGTCTGTACATCCATGAGGCTATGGCACTCCCTTCTGGTGGTTTGACTGTACTACAAACAACAATGAAATAATTAGTAGATATTTATTGTCAGATTAGTTTGATTGTTACTGAACATCGGACGCTGTAATTGTTTGTTTAATGACAATAAGGGGCAGTAAGACCAGACAGGAGGTTGTGAAATCGTCTGTGTGTTTGTTTGTGTGTGTGTGTGTTTGTGTCTCACAGTGATCATAATTACATCAGTTTTGTGTTTCAGACTTCCACTCTTCACAATAAAGCTGCTGACAAAGAGAGGGCAGAGGCCTGATGGAGAGAGCGCGCTGCTTTATTAGTGTGCAATTTCAGAAATGACTTCAAATGGCACATAAGCACATGAGTAATGTGAGCGCGCACACACACACACACACACACACGTATACACACACACACACAGACTCTCTTCACTGTAGTGGGTTGTGTAAGAAGATAATGGCCGAGCCAAAATCAGCCCACTTCAGTCCATAATGACACATGCTCTGTGTGTGTGTGTGAGTGTGTGTCAGGGGTGAGGTGAGCAGAGCCGAGAGTTTCTTACATAAGGTTGTCGGCTCAAACACGCTGGCAAACACTCACATTATGACTCCTTTATCTCACAGCACAAGTCAATACTTCAACTCTTTATTTCTTTGATACCACAGACTGCACAGAAAAAAAAGGAAATAACTCCACAATGTCATAAAAAGATAAAGTAATCGTTGTAAATCAACTTCTGAGATGGAAATCCAGAAAAAAAGGATGTTTTGAGATTATTCAGGATGGACAATTTTAGCCAGCGCTTTAAAGGGTTTATAAGTGATCACATGTTCTCCTCTTTTGTGTTGTTTTTCTTTAGGCTTCCCTGATCACACCTGAGCTTTAAGTGGAATACCTCCAAGATATTGGACGACATCAACAAAACAAGCTGAGGTTTTTAGCCGCTTCATTCACTGGCAGATTTGTATCCCTCCCAAGCCTCTGACTGTTACCTGTTTGAGGTAACCAGCCTTTTACAGTCTTCTCTCATGACTAAAATGTGTAATGTATGGAGTTTAAGTTGTAGGTTGTTTCAGCCAGCAGCAGTGAAACTAGCTGGAATGGCTGCTTTTTCCAAAGATGTGTCCCTCCAAAAGTACCTCAAAGCTCTGAATCACAAAAGTTTATTGACTGAATGCGTTTGGGGTTAAGGCTCCTAGTCCTGCCTCTGCCTTCCCTGTTTCTAAAAGTCTCTGGACAGACTCTTCTCTTATTTTTTTATCTCTCTTTTCTCCTTTGTTACCCATTAAATAGCCATTGATGAGGAGGTACTGGAGCAGAGAGGTGAGGCTCTGTCCTCCCCTATCAAAGCTTCCTGTCCTCTTTTCTACCTCTAAACTCAGAGCTCAGATTCAGAAATACGTGCCCCTTTAAAAGTGTCATGTTACGTTTCCTTATAAACAAACCGAAGTTATTATTAAATTCAGGGTTACTCACCACAACGCCCTCTGCTCTCTCTATCTGTGAGGTATCAGAAACATTTACACAATGCAAACCCACACATAACACTACTACAGGTCTCTCACACTCCACACAGCACTTTTAAATCACTCTCTTTGTTTACCTGAACTCAGGTAGAGTGCTTTCGCTTTAATATTTTAATGTACCGCTCGTGTTAGCTCATGTCTCCTTCTGCATGGCTGCTATGAAAAGTCTGACGTTGATTGTTGTTGAGTATTTATGAACTGATGTGAAAGCCTCTCCTCTATCGCTCTGCCCCCCCCCCTCCTTCCCTCCTAATTGGATTAATTAACACTCAGCTTTGAAGTGACAGGAGCTGTACACAAGAGTCTACTTTCTGTATCTGTGGAAATGTCAGCGCAGGGCAGAGCAAGAGGACAAAAGTAGAAGGAGTGAGAGGGAGAAAGCATAAAAATAAATGAAAGCGAGCTGCGAGGAAAGGTTGTTTGTTTTGCAGTAACATGCAGACGGATGCACTTTTGTTCATCAACATATTTACCTCGGATTGAACCAAAGAGTCTGCAGGAATAAAAGCTGATGATTCTGCTGTTGTGTACTCAAACTGAAAATGAACTCTCTGACTTAACAACGCCCAGAATTTCCATAGAGTAGTATCTGATTGATTTTAAACTCTTGAATTATTTATCTCCCTTGTGCTTAAGATTTGAGAAAACACATCAAAAGTTTTATTTTTTTAAATACTGCCTGTGAGTTTGATCCACCTGTATGTGGGTCATTCCATGAAACCGGTGCCTTTTAATTTTAACTATATTGAATTGTTAATTTTTAGGTACCCAGGAATCAAAGAATGTTTAAAATAGCATGAAATTATATAGTGCCATCTCAGGCTGTGTTATTTTATATTTTATAACCGTTTTTCTCCTGGCTGTTTTCATAATCTTGTCAACTCTGTTACCGACATAAACTTAACAAAATACAATATTTCTAATTAGAAATATGCAATATATGGTACATATATCAGCAGTACTCTAGTCTCTCTTTCCATTGAGATTATTTTATTTTGTGGATTTTTTTGTCCAATTAGATATTTGTCATTGAGATGATCAGATATACCCTAGTTCTGCATGGCCATCACATCTTAACATACATCAGATATTTTTTAAAGAGAAATGTTGAAAAATGGCCCAGTCTAAAATATAATGTAAGTTAAATTATAATGGTGAATGTTGAAAGCCCATTTGAGTTGTCATTGTCGTGCTGAAAGATGTTCTACTCAGTTCCTCTTCATCTTCAGTTTTCTAGCAGAAGGCCGAAGGTTTTGTGCCAACACTGACTGGTATTTGGAACTGTTCATAATTCCCTCCACCCTGACTAAGGCACCAGTTCCAGCTGAAGAAAAACAGCCCCAAAGCATGATGCTGCCACCACCATGCTTCACTGTGGGTATGATGTTCTTTTGGTGATGAGCAGTGTTGATTTTGTGCCAAATATACCTTTTGCAATGATGCACAAAAAGTTCAACTTTGGTTTCATCAGACCATAACACATTTTCCCACATGCGTTTGGGAGATTTCAGATGTATTTTTGCAAAATTAAGCCGGGCTTTGATGTTTTTCTTTGTAAGATAAGGCTTCCGTCATGCCACCCTAACCCATAGCCCAGACATATGAAGACAGCAGGAGATTGTTGTCTCATGTACTACACAGCCAGTACTTGCCAGAAATTCCTGCAGCTCCTTCAGTGTTGCTGTCGGCCTCTTGGTAGCCTCCCTGACCAGTTTTCTTCTTGTCTTATCATCAATTTTGGACGGACGTCCTGTTCTTGGTAATGTCACCGTTGTGTCATATTTTCTCCACTTGATGATGACGGTCTTTACTGTGTTCCATGGTATATTTAATTCCTTGGAAATTCTTTTGTAGCCTCACCTGACTGATATCTTTGAATAATGAGATCCCTCTGATGCTTTGGAAGCTCTCTGTGGACCATGGCTTGTGCTGGAAGATGTGGCTACAAAAATGTCAGGAAAAGCAACTAGAACAGCTGAAATTAATTTGGGGTTAATCAGAGGCACTTTAATTGGTGACAGGTGTGTGCTGTCTCCAGTTTAACCTGAGTTCGAATGTTATTGATTAAATCTGAACACAGCCACATCCCCAGTTATTAAAGGGTGTGCACACTTATGCAACCACATGATCTCAGTTTATTTTTACTTCACCTCCCTGAAAGATTTCTGTTTGTTTCTTAATTGTGTTGTACAGGTTATAGGTCACGTTAAAGGTGGAAGAAGTTGTGAAATTATTTATCTTGATTTAAAATTTTAGCATGACAAAAACCTGGCAGTTGAACAGGGGTGTGTAGACTTTCTATATCCACTGTACCTGATCTCACTTTTAGCCATAGACTCAACAGGAACCTCTTCTTTCATGAAACTAACACAGGATTTGCTCATTGTCGTCTTTGGGCCTAGAAAATTGAAGGCAATAGAAGAAGCGTTTCGAATTTCTAGTTTTACTTTCTCAGAATTGATAAGATATCGATCTAAATTTCTAGTGTTAAAAAAGTTGGGCACTTTACCGTACCCGTCATTTCAAAATGAAAGCACAGTGTAGCAATTAAATGTAAAACGCGAAAAAGATTCAATCAGTCTTGATTGGCTGAGGATGAAAATGACATCACAAACTCTCTCTCTCTCTCTCTCTCTCTCTCTCTCTCTCTCTCTCTCTCTCTCTCTCTCTCTCAGAATGAGCGCGTCCCGAGACACCATGCGCTCTGAGCCGAGTGGATAGATTTACATTAACGCGAGGATTGATGACTATAATTAAGGACTAATCTCTTCTTATTCATTTATATTTTTTTTGGCAGAGTCACGTGACAGCTCTGTTAATTGATACTACGCTGAGAGGGAACACTCAAAGTGGTTAAAAATCACAGCAGAAAGACAGTCCAGAAGAGACGGAGTAAACTCTGATCCATTGGCGCACGGCAGAAGATCTCAGCAGAAAGAGTGAGGAGAAAAAAAAGGGGATAAAACATCAATAAAGAGGACGTCAGGAGGGATTTTGGCTCGACAGCTGGAGGAAAACTTAAAGGAGGAAAAGGAGAAAGCGAGGACACAAAAAGGAGAGGAGTGCTCCGCCATGCAACATGAGTAACGACAGTAACGGAGCCGGGGGGCTGCAGCCCCTTTGGAACTTCAATGGTGAGTCCAAATATCGATCACTCTACAAACGGACACATGAACGAGTTTTTATTAAGGATGTTACGTTCAGCAGGAGATGCATTTACTGTCAAGTGCGTTAAAAAAGAGCATCGCAGAGGTGTGAAACATGCGTAAAAACGCGCTTCACACCAGATTTACGCGCCAAAAAGCACAAACATATACATGTTTTAAACATAACAATCTTATGATAGATATATGTATATGATTTTTATTAGATTGCTTCGAGATTCAACCCAAAAGCAAGAAGTAAAACTGGATTTTGTGGAGTGTTTGGTGAAGTTAAAGCAAGAAAAAATCATCTTCAGCTTTTAAACAAATGTTAAGAAAATGAACAAAGGCAAACAAATCCCTCAGGAAGTGTTCATAAATCATGAAAATGTGCATACTTAAGGCAAAAAAAAGGAATTCAAGAATTTAAGAAACAATCCACCCTGACAGGTGAAAGAAGTAATCAGCTGTTGTAGTAAAATGGTAACCAATTCAATACTGGCTGCTTTAAGTTCATAAATATTCTTTATTTTTTTCATGAAACCTGCTGCTTCTTAACTGTTTGACTCACTAAGTGGTTTCACATCAGCAGGTAAGTCCAATTCTGACATCTCAAAGATCAATTGTCAAAGTCAAATTCAAAAGATCAGTCAGGATTCACCACATTTGATGTGTACGTTCCCATAAAATCCAAACAATGAGAGCAGCAGCAGCAGCTTTTTGCTCGGGGCAGGAGATGAAAAAAAATGAGGATGAGGAGAAAGAAAAAGACTCAGGGCGACAGGAGGTGCTGAAGGAGGAGATAACAAAAACAGAGGCAGAAAAGACGAATTAGGTTTTCAGAGATTAAAAAGCCAGAATAAACTCCTCCTCTTCTGCTCCCCTGTCTAAACCTCGCTCTTTTATTTTCACTCTTTTCATCTCTTCTTCCCCTCAATGCATCTTTTCATGGAGAATAAAAGGGACAAAGCTTGGAAAGAGAAGAAATATATGAGAGACACACGTCCAGAGAGTAAAAATGTCTTTATAACATACAGAGATAAAATATGAATGTATGAAAATCTGCCTCAGAGCTGAAAAAGAGGAAAAAAAAGATGCAGTTTAAAAGTTCAGGTACACCTCAGTGTCACCTGCAGTTCAAAGTTTGTCAGAGGTCGTATTGATTGGCTGCTGTATTGATTGTGTCACAGTCAGGATGAAACTCAGACTGTGTAAAAGAAGAGGAGGATGTGAATTAATGAGGAGGGTCTTCCAACCTGCTGTGTTTTCAAAGGCCACCAGAGGGCAGACTCGAAAATGTTTCCACCTCTCAGCTGATTTATTCTCTTAGTGAATATTTCTCTAATGAGTTTATGATCTCAATTTCTGATTTCGAGTCCTCTTGCGTAAAGCGTGATGATCAATCTGTAAATAATGGTCCTGTTTGGAGTCGAAGAGAGCAGAGAGCTGGGGAGGATTTAAGGTGGGGCTGCTTCATGCTTGAAAAGTAGCAACCTAAAACAGATGCCCCCTATTTTTAAAGCAAGATCATTTAATTTAGTTAGATATTTTCTGTTGTTAACGTGAACTACAGACACACCATGCTGTAAGATTAGCAGAAATGAACACCTGTCTGTCAAATGTGAGTGTGTTTGGACAGAATCGTGTGAATTTGCTCAACCTTCCACAGTGGAAAATAAAGTAGGACTGATTTGTGACAGATAGTCACACAAACAGACCTTCATTTGCTGACTGAGCCTTCCTCATGGCTCAGTTATCTGCTGAACTTGTCTTTCCTCCATATTTGATGTCAGCTGTGAACGGGTAATGTGAAGTTGGTGTGTTTGCTTGCACCTCCTTAGGTCTGTGTGTGCTGGAAAGGCTGGACTTGGTTTGATTTGAGCCGAGCACAGCAGTGACTTTTAACAGTTTTACCTGTGTGAAGGTGTGAAGGTGTGTTTTACTTGAAGACTCTTGTCTTTAAACTCAAAATGACTGAACTAATGATGACTCTCTTACCTCTCATTTCAGTTTTAGCCTAAAACTCATGGAAAGAATTTCGATTTTTTTCTGTTTGTGAGGAGGGCAAAGAGGATGTTAGTAGTTTCTTTTACACTTGAAAGTCATAGCCTTTCTCTTAAATACTGCAGGCCTAAATCATAATAAAATATGCTACTACAGAGAGCTAATAAAGTGGCTTGAAAATGTTTGCCAGTTTGTTAAGATCATTTCCAACCCTGAGAATCAGCAGCCTACAACTGTGTCTGATAGAGGGGACTTTTACTTTATTCAGTTGTTCATTTTTGAATTTATTTGTGCAAAGAAAAAGGATCAAAATGACAGAAATGAAGGAGACAGCGTGGTTGGCAAACGATTTCCAGAAGCCCTAGCCAGCTGGTAGGGATGAAAATGTGAAGTTTTCTCTGTTCTTGATCTTGGAAATGTTAAAAATCAGTGATGGCTTACTCATTTAGAATAATTTAGACCTTCCCTACAAAAATATCATATTCTTATCACATATTTTTTCACAGCAATGTGGCATTTTCAAAACTACGGATTATATTAAGTTGTAAAATTGTCGCAACAAGAGAAACCTGCCGGTCTGTGCCAGTGTGAGAAATCTCTCTTCGTTGTCTGTGGGCTTTGTATCCTAATATAGAAAAACGCCTGAAGTGGTGGATGTTGTGCATTGCTCCCCAAAATACCTTCACAGAGACCTGTGGTGGGGTTGCAACACCTTGTGTTTGTAGTGCGCAGGTTTGTTCACAGTGAAACATACTCTGAACTCAAACTGAATGTAACATGAGACAACCTGTTATTTATCAGTGCTAGACAGAAAGAGAAGCCAGGAGTACACTTTTAGTAGTCAGTAAAAGACTACTCCATTAATTGTTGATGTCCCCACCAGCTGGCTAACAGGCCAACATGACTAATGTTGCATAATTTAATGTGCTAGTCAGAAAATAAAGGGCTTTTTCATTTCTTGACACTGCAACAGAAAGGCTCCTCACAACCTGAGTCCAAAAAAAAAAAAAAAAAAGATTAACTCAAGTCTACAAAGGCTTTGTGATCATGCTCAAGTTGTCTGTGATCCGTCTTACCATGTCAGGGCAGGGTATTAATCCCTTAATATCATCTTTTGTTTCACCAGGACCAAATTACCACCTTTGAGTAGAGTGCTCTCTGTGGGAGGGTTATCATTGGCTGGTAAAAGCTGGGGGCGGGACTGTGCTGCAGGTGTTTCTTGATTGACACTTGCCTTAGCCTTTTTTTTTTTTAATGTACTTATAGAAAGTGTAGGATATGCAGCCTGCAGCCAACAGAGCGGTGACTCTTGATGTTTTGTTCATGAATAGTTGGCCTACATTCACTCTTACTTAAGTGCTGCCCTGGGCTGTTGACTGGTTCCCCCTATAGATGGACCCAGCAGCCGGTCACAGAGTTCTTATTCTAGTCTCTATTTTGTCTGTCTTGCTTCGCAGACATCTTTGACAGACTGGATCTGCTGGACTAAACTGGGAGATTGAGTTATCGCTCAGTCACCAATAAAAGGCTGTTTCCCCTTTTTTTAGCCTGAGAGGAAAAAGCACAGCGGACTGAACAATGAAATGATTGGCAGCTCTACATAAAACATCAGGGGGTTGATGTAACATCCCCCTTCTTCTCCGTTTTCTCAGATTCCTCCCCCGTCTCCTCCCCTCTATCAGCGGCTCTTCTGTTGCTCTCCGTCTCCCGTGTATCCTCTCCCTCACTCTCTCTCTCGCTCTCTAATTCTATCCTATTTACATCCTCACTCCTGCAGAGAGCAGATTCCTGCAGAGGAGAGGCGGTTTGTTTCTGCGTGTGTGCATACTGTAGTGGATAAAGACTTCGAGATGTGTGCATGTGTACATGATGACATGCAAATACTGTAAGAGGGGAAATGTGTGTTTTTGCATATCAGGAGGCAACAGTGTGTGTGTGTGTGTTTATGTGTGTGTGTGTTTGTGTGTGATGAGCTTTTCTTATTTACCTCTTTATGAGTTGGCACGTGTCAGAGTGTGAGTGGAGATTAAACGGATGTATGCCATGTCTTTTCTTTCACAACCTACTTGCAAATACTGCATCTTAGAAAACTGCCCATCCCTTCAAAATAAGACTTTCATTCAGCATCATTTTGACTTAGCCGGGGTTGAGCAGGAAAGTAAGGATGATAAAGAAGCGGCAAATGTGCAAATGTACAAAATAACAACATAAATGGGTCCTAATAGAGGAAAAAATAGACATTTTGGGATAAAAGTCATACGTGTGAGAGGAAATCAAGGATTTCATAGGATTAAGGTCCTAAAGTTAGTAATATCCACAACTTTGACATCCTACATTTTTTCCTCTGAATTCCTGTAAATCCGTTTACTCATTCTTATGAATTCACTGTTTTATTCTGCTCTGACCTTGTTCTTGGGAAAACTTTATTTTATTCTATTAAATCTATGACTTCTATTAATTAAACATTAGGGCCCGACCGATATTTTTTTTTGATGGGCCGATGCCGATACTGATTATAAGAGAGGAGAAAAATCAGATTACCGATTAATCGGCTGATTTTTAAAAAAATTTTTTATGAAGTTTTAAAATTTTGTTAAGTTATGTAACATATCAACACATTTACTTATTATTTTTTTTAATAAATGGCTGCTTTTGAGCCTTTGAAACACTTCTCAGTAACATTAACCTCAGTAATATTCCACGTATTCATCACAAATGAAACTCAGACCAGAAAAGCATTTTCAACTACACTGGCCCCCCGCCGATCGGTGCCTCCTCGTCTTAACTCACGTTACTTATTTCTGGTCTGGTCTCATTTGGAGACATGCAGCTGCCTCAGTAAGAGAAGTAGCTCGATCACTAATGTGTACTGTTGTTTATTCTACTGTTACTGGCACGGCTAACAGTGTAGCAAGGCTAATAGCAGATGGCTAACTCTAACTTTAGCTTGCATATTACCTGGTGATTCACCGTTAACTCATCGTGACTGAGACCAGCACAGCGGGGAACATTGTGAAGTGGGTTGAACTGAAACTTGTTGACTTATTGTGTATTTCACAAACTGGTTTATTTACCGCTGAGGTGGACCACTCTCCTCCGTGCGTCCCTGAGCTGCCTGCTTCAGATCCGTCACTCTGCTGTGCTGTGAGGTAGTTAGTGGATGAAGATTGTCATGAAGTCGCTGCACCATCTACAGGATAAGTTGGGGAACTTTTCAAATGCCGAAATATTTTCGAAGTGAAACCAAATCTTATTCTCCGCATTTTATTTCTGAAAATATCGGCGAGTTTTGCCGATTAGTCTTAAACGGGCTAAAATTGGCAGATTTAATCGGCTCACCTATAAATTGGTCGGGCCGTATTAAATACTTCACCTCTTCTAGATTTACACCTATTTTTCTCATTAATTTATGTTTTTTTTTTTTTTTTTTTTTGTCTAATTAATTATGACTCATCTCTCTCAGGACTTTTACCAAGTAAAATAAACACCTAACACTCATAAATTCAAGACTTAAATCTTTTAAATTTAGCTCTTGAATGCTTTAAATTTATGTTACGTGAAGACCTGAAAACATGTCATCAGTAAGAAAAGATAATGGAGACATCGTCCTTTTGAGCACTAATGCTTATGTGATACTGATTATTTAAAAAGGCCAATAATCATCCTGATCATCAGGCTGACTGATTAATTAGTCTGTAGTTACACTCTGACTCACACACAGTCGCTCTCACACACACATGTCCATCTATATGAACTGATTAAGATGTAATCAGTGCCCGACACACTGGAGCCTGGTCCATTCGTTAAGCTGTGCTGCTATTATACTAATTGATGCGTTGTCAGTCGTTATACGGTCAGTTTTCTTCTTGGAGATCTCAGACTCTAAGACCCTCCATCATAGTCAGAAAACTATGAGGTTGAAGGCTGTTGTCCAACAAGGGAATATCACATGACAGAAGAGTGGAATCACAACCTTCTTGGTAGAAAATCTCATTTGTGTTATGTTATCATGAATGCAAACCATCATTCAGCCCTATTAGCACCACCAGCCTTCAGTACCCCCTGCAGGTCAGGTCCACATGTCTGTCTACTAGTTACACATTCTTCTAGTTTCTGGTTTTGCCACTTTGAGCAGACACAGCCTCCGTGAGGTAAATTAGGGGGAAATGTAGTCCCAGAGAAGCAGTTCATGTCACATATTGCAGCAGAAGATTAAAACTGAAACCAACATTCAGTTTTGGTGTTTTTTTTCCACCGAATCTCAAATGAATTCCCTGCTTTGATAGTTGGTCTGGTGTCACTCTGCCCCTCCATCAAATTATCAGCCTGAATCCTGACTTCTTCGTCTGTCAGCGCTCTGAGTTTGGTGTGTTTGTCTCTCCTCTCTGATTCTGCAGATAGCTGTCACAAACCGGGAAGTTTAACACTTCTGCTTCTCTTCTATTCTGGTCCTGTTCCTGTCCTGTACTTGCCTCCTCATTATGCAGCAGTGAGAACAGGCCAAAGGCTGCCAGGAGTTTGTTTTCCTCTCTATTCCCTGAGGTTCCGACTCTTACAGTGGTGTATAAGGGCGGTCGGCAGCTGAATATCCCTGTTGTTCAACATGCTGGAATAAAAGCAGCATAGAGAGAGAGAGAGAGAGCGGTGCTGTGATACGGATCACTGTTATCAGTCCGCAGCCGGATGGATGATAATTACAGACAAAGCTTTGATATTTTAAGGGTTTCTTGGCTCCATGTTGACTGGTTTAGACAGGGATGCTTCTCTAACTCTACAAAAGCTTCTCTCATCATCATGTTTATTTCTTTTATTTCTTTTTTTATTTGAGGGGGCACAAATCTAACGTGTTTTGCAGTGCACCATCATTTCATCTCTATAGCAAAAATATCATCCCAGATTTAAGTGATTTTTACTATCAGTGTTGTGTAAAATGTTAATATCTAGACATTAAACATCATCATGTATTGTTCAGCATTAAAGGAGCCTTCACAGATGTGGAAGCTACTCATGACATGGACTCTGGTGATCCCTATACCATCAAGGGATGCTGGTTTTAAACTTAGATCTGCGATTTCTCCAGATTCTCTAAATCTTTTAATCATATTTTAGACAAAATTATTGTATTTTTGTGGGAATTTTAGTGAAAATAATAGAAAACTGTGCCTCAGATCCATTAGCGTCTCTAACAAGTTCTGTCGCCCTCCTCTCTGTCCCCTCCTGTAATGTCCTACTTTCTGAGGATACCACAGTTGCCATGTTGCATTTACTGTGCGGCTGTTGCTGTGTGTGTTTGTGTGTGTGTGTTAGACCCAGATGTTGCTGCTGGCGCGTCTCTGTGAGCTGGCAGCAGAGCGGGGATGTAAAGATGGAGAGAGAGAGTTAGAGAGGGAGGGACAAGAGAGGATTTAGGGGGTTTCTGATGCAGAGGAGGGTTTTATGGCAAAGCTGGAGGAAGAGTCCTCTGTTAGTAAGGGAGCTGATTGTGCTAACATTACTAATATTTTATTAATTCTTTGCACATCATTTATTTAAAAGACTGTGCATGTAACCAGATTTAATAAAGAGTCAGAGACATCTTTAAAAGATTAAACAGCAGACTGACTTTGCACAGAAGATCCTCCAATAACTCCAATACAACCACCTAAACCTTTTAAGTATCCTATAATTAGGCTAATTTATACCACAATGTAACCCAGGTCACAAAATGAACAGATTCATATTTTAAAGAAAAAAAAAAACAGAATTAAAAGGTAAAAAGGATGAAAAAATCGATGCAATTGACAATGTTGTGTTGAAATAATTTATTGCTTAAAAAACTCGAACTAGGAGGACCGCTCAAAATCGACCATGGATAATTTCAGATTATACAGAACGCGAATTGGTGAGTGACGTTGCCCGCCTGTTGATTATCATGACTGATTACTGGCATGGCATTTGTTTAAATGGGAGCACATGTGCATACATTTAAGTTCTTGTAAGTTTAAACTGTTGTTCTGGCCGTGTCACCCAGGCAACGTTTCCCCCCGGATATTGATTCTCGATGACTAGCTATCCCAGGATTCGCCTCCAACAATCGACATTCCCGTCACCCATGATCATCATCACTATTATCTCCCCCTCACTGGTGGCCTGGCCTTACCAGGCTGGTAGGGTAGGACCAACTGGACTTTTCCTTTTGGCTATGAAAGGGGCATTCCTTTAAATCTCAAATCTCAACCTCTTTTTAGGAAATGTCGCTTCAGATACAGACTTTTCTTCCTGCTCCATATTTAATCCTCTGATTTAAAAGATTTAACAATGCTCCGCACAACCAAGTTTTTTGCAAATTTAAACTGGCACTACCTTTCAGAAGTCACTTGCACTTAACTCAAAGTCGGTATGTACTGTACCAAAATGCACAGGCTGTACAGATATCACCAGACTCCAAAGAGCGATTGTTTTTTTTTTATCCCTTTATAAGTAAAAATTCAATAAATCTCACAGCATCCAGCAGAATTGTATTCCAACCTTAGTTTTGTTTGGATTTAATTAACCTCTTTTTGTACACAGGGATCTTACAATGAAACTAACAAGAAACAGATAAACTTGCGCAGATAAGGACTCGTTAAATGCATTTAAATCGTAGAAAAATCAGTGTCTCAAAGGAATAGACACAAATGAAGACTGTTAAATTGCAAATAGTTGACAAGAACATATGCTTCTTTTTTCACATACATACCACTTAAGTGAGCAAAAGGAAAGTCTTTGGGTGACTGATTGTTTACAGTGAAACTGAGACTCACAAGAAACAGATAAATGGGCACAGATTGAAACCAAAACTTGCAAGTATACTGTTGGAAAACTTTTATTTATTTATTATAAGTTAAGGTTTTTACTGTTGAAATTCAGCCAGTGAAGCCTCTGTGTATCTTAACTTGAACAGTAAAACTAAGACTCAATAGAAACAGAGACTCAAGCACAGATAAAGACGTTTAATTAACAACAAACAAGAAAATCAGTTTCTTTTTTCATGCTAAGTAAGCCTTGGTTTAGCCTCTGTGTAACTTACTATTTACACTGAATCTCACACTTAATAGTAACGTCAATCACAAGGAAATCAGATTCTTTTCAGGTTTACACACATTTAGTGAAATCAGAGTGAAGCCTCACGCATGATCTGAACATGTTTCCTCTTTGGTGAAGGTTGCTAATTGCTAACTCTTTTTATTTAATTTGGCGGTAGGCGACCTCTTGTGGTCATAATTCCTTGCTGTTCTTGCAAATTCACACTGCATTCAGAGAAATGGAACAAATGCATGAACAAGAACAGAGTAAAATAGCGTTAGTGAAGCATCATATAGCGGAGGTGATGACAAAAAGCTGGTTCAGACATGCAGACTGCAGCCCAAACCCAGCTAAAGGTCATTGGAGGCAGGCAGGCAGGTTGAGCAGGAACAAAGACTGTGATATAAAACCTGGCAGCAGAAGAACGGTGTCTCTCTGGCACACACACACACACACACACACACAGTCTCACAGATCCGGCATCCAAGCGTGTGTGTGTGTGTGTGGTACCTCGCTTGTGATCTCCTCTGCGTGTGTGTGTGCGTGCTCTGTCAGCACCAATTTATGAGTACAAGATCATGCGAGCCAAGTTTTCCATGCAGGAGCTGTCATTGATCCTAGACGGTGGAGTGGAGCTTCTGAAGGTCTGCAGAGAGCACATGAGGAGGTTTCTTTATGATGATTGAAAAACAGCTGTATGCTGTTGTTGTTGAGCAGATCTTCTGTTTCCTGGTTGTGTTTTGATCTTTTGTCTTCATGAACTCGTTAGTTATCTGGTTATTGATTTGTTCGGAGGACGGTGAGAAATGAAGCGACCATTTTACGCTTTGATAAATCCATCTTTGTGTGGCTGTAGATATCGATCCATGTTGATTTTCGGTGCCTTAGTTTGTGGAGTACGCTGCACGTAAACATGCAGCCGGTTCAGCAGGAAACTGAGATGCATGCAGGTGTGAAGGAATGTAAAGAGCGACAAAGTCAGGTGCGCTTAGAGCCGCTGCAGGAAAGCTTTTGTAAGTCTGGATTGTGTTCATATTTGATGCCCCTAGACATGATTGTTTGATTGTTAATGGCGCCATCCTGTAGTGATGAGGGCTGTGATTTGATTGTCTGTAAAAATCAGATGACTGCTCACTGCAAAACAGATTCCTCTTGTGTGAGGTGTTCATGTTTTTTAAGTATCGCATAAAAACTGCATGTGGTGAAAGCAGACTTTTGAGTCGGTATGTTGAATACGAGATGCGACACAGAAATTCAAGATTTGATTTCAGACAGTATCGTTTCCTAAATGAAGGATTCATGCAGAAAGCAGGTGGAGCAGTCTATCTTTTGAGCTGCAGTGATGTGAGGGATACCGTTCAGGAGTAGAGATAAAATTCTGCTTTCTTTGACTCACTTCATGATGACAAAGAAAAAATGAAGAAGATCAGATAGAGAATCAAAACTTTAAGTTACTGTAGTTAACATACAGAGTTTTGTTACGCCTGGTATGTATTATGTGCACATAAAAACACATCACATTCACATGGTTTGATTTCAACTATCTCCTCAGATTGCAGAACGTATTGCAGGAAGAAAATGTCTTTTTTTTTTTTTTTTTTACAGTATCATGCAGCCTGACTGTTGATAAACTAATCCATGCACTTTCTACTTATCCTGTTCAGGGTTGCAGACAGCTGATTGTCATTTGATGAGAGGTCACAGGGTTCTCCTAAACAACTCCTAAAATGTCTTATTTTTTAGAAGAGACAGAAAAAAATCAGACCCAAATCCACTGTAGTTTGTTAGTTTCACTGGCTAAATCTGATACAAAGTAAGAAGTTGACTTTAGACTGAGGTTTTGGTTGATTTAGTGCCAGTTTGGTGTCATTTTTTACATCACAGAACTCCTGAAAACTTCCTGCAACTTTCGGAAAGAGCTTCATCTAAGAACGCGAACAGATAGTCACCATTTTTACTCGAACCATACCAAATATTTTTCTCGCCTGGCCCCTGATAAAACATCTTTGCAAAGCTGGGGGAATTCCACCATGTGAGAGCAGGCACGGGTGGTGACGGTTATATCATGTGACAATGAGAGATGATAAGCTGATGGAGGGTG
Organism: Xyrichtys novacula; assembly: GCA_962446985.1. Classification (NCBI taxonomy): domain Eukaryota; kingdom Metazoa; phylum Chordata; class Actinopteri; order Labriformes; family Labridae; genus Xyrichtys; species Xyrichtys novacula. The sequence continues at coordinate 8,678,809 of OY660887.1, forward strand.
ATGGAGATCTGTGGCTGCAGAGATATCTCCGCTCGCTTCAGCTCGCTGCAGTGCTGTGAGCGCAGCTGAATAGAAAGAATCTCTGTGACGCTGATGTGTTTTTGCGTGGAGGGAGATTGTGCATTGAGTTTTTTTTCCCTCTAACAGCCAAACAGAGACTTGCGTCCTTACATTGTCCTGTGAAATATTAGATAACATATTGTTGGTAAGATGGGGCTGGTGCAAAACCCGTAAGAGCTTTGTTACAGGATACAGAAAAGCATCCAAGAGTGAAAATTCTCACCGGCCTGCTGCTTCAGCCTCCATCATGGTGTAAGATCACACTCTTGTTTTCACAGAGTGATTTTAATGTCATATCCTGCCTCTAAAAACTTATCTCCACACCCACCAGCCCTGTTGTCTAACTGAGGAAACTCCCCACTGTGAGAGACGTGTGTGAGAAAACAACTTTCTAGAATATTTAAGAAGTGCATACGCCAGGGAGGCTTTAAATGGAGACAAACAACCAGTTTTTAGATGATTTTTATGATGAGTTTTGCAGAAATATGAAATGAGGTGGTTTCGGTCGTGTATTTTTATTGAATTTAAGACTGCCTGATTCTCTGCTCCGTGTCTGGCAGCAGTGTGCACCCAGAAAAGCCATAAACTCCAACTGCAAGTCCCCTCTCTGCTAAAGTCAGAGCAAACTGTGCTGCTGTGCACTGAAACAAATGCAGGGAGAGGTTTTACTTTCCCGCTCTAAATTTTGTCCTAAGACTCTTGAAGTTAACTTTCTCTCTGTCCCAGTTTGCAGGATTTTGCACGGTGTTATTTTGAATCGCGAATCTGTTATCTTAAAACGGTTTACAGAGTCTGCCTCAGGAGATTCTCTTCTTTAGTGTGACCTTCAGCTACGACTTTTTGCTATTTTAATCCTTTATTATAAATTTTAATTTTGCATTTCTATTTTGTCTTTAATTTTGTTTATCCTTTAACTTCTCATAGCATGTGTTCATCCAGGTCAGAGTCTGATCCAAGTACAGAGCTGAAGTGGCCTGAAATAATCTCTAGTTTGTGGTCATATTTCAGAATATCTTGGTGTATCTGTGCTGTTCAGGTGCTGGTGCATTTGAGTTTTTGCGTGTTTTTTGCGTTGCTTTGTAGGCCAGTTTGTGGTTGTTGAAACCGTTGTTGAAATATTCTAACAACTGTTGGACGGATTGTCAAAGTGGATCTGCAGACTCTTTGTTTAGTCCTCCAACAGACCCCAAAAGGAAGCCTGTGATATACTGTATGCATACCAGCGTCCAGAGATGCTGCTTTGGACCGAAACCATCGCTCGGAGGGATTTTGTTTGTACTTTTGTGTGTGTGTGTGCGTGTTCGTGTGTCTCTGCTTTAAAGTGAGGGCGCCAAATATTTTGTCTGATGCCCTCTAATGGATCTGGACCCAAAAGAGGAGGAATAAGGACATTAAGGCGGACGTGCAAAGCTGCAGAGACAGAGCGATGTTAGAAAGGCAGAGGAGCTCCATTACAGCGAGAGCGTCAAATAGAATAACTAATGTAGCAGCACACACACACAGACGTACAAACACGCACACGCACACACACATAAAGTGCTGCTGGCTTTGCACTGTGAAGTATGGATTTGTAACACTGTGATGTGCTCTCCCCCCCTCTCTGACTCTCTCTTTTACACACAAAAGAACACTCACACACACACACACACACACACACACACACACACACACACACACACACACACACACACACACACACACACACACACACACACACACACACACAAGAACTAACCAGCAGGTTGGTGGAGGTAGGAAAAGGGCAGAGGAGGGGGAAGACCCGCTCCTCTGATCTCAGTCGAATAGATAAACTTATTTATCTGTTATTATTTATCAGGTCATCAGTTTGTTATTCTTCATTAAGGAAATCCTGAAACTCTTTTTTTTTTTTGAATGGACAAAGTGCAGAGGTAACACACAAAAGTAAAGCGATATTAAAACTCCTCATCATCCACACTCGACCTGTGCTGACTTTTTTAAAGCAGTGGGCGTCCACAGGGCAGAGCCTGCAGACCAGCGGCAGGTCCGAGGTCAGTGCTTTTATCAAAGGTGACGGAGGAAGGACTTTTAACATTTTATCTCTTTTTGGAGTGAGGGAAATCAAACAGGAGGAAAATTCAAACAGTCAGACCATAAAAGTAATTTAAGCTCATGTACAGTTCTGGATTTGCAGCATTTTTTCGGTCGTTTTGTCTTTTTTCTATATTTACATCTTTTCCATCTTTGCATTTGTTTGCCACCTTTATATTTGCTGATGAATCTGCAGCAGAATAAAGGTCCTTACACACCGGGACGGTTTTTGTCGTGCGATTATTTCAGACGTCAATATTTTTTTCTAACCCGTATCCTGTCAATACAAGCGTTCACATCAGCGACGTTTTCCTCTTCTGCGATATCGCGGAAATTTTTTTTTCGGATCATGGTCGATTTTTCTAAAGTTTCGCGTACTTTATGTCCACTTCTGACCAATCAGATTGCGTGTTGTTGCGACGTCTGATTCACCGGTATATCCAACATGGCTGATTGGCTGATTGTTTATAATTGTTTACACAAATATTACAAAGATAACGACCTGAAGGACAACTTGTGGAGAGTCATAGCGTCAGATCTCTCGTATGACGATGTTTTGTGTGCTTTAACAGTTTGCTAAACGTCTTTGTTTAACTTTCATCTGTGCTAACGTAAGCTAACGGTTGTTACCATAGTTTCATGTGCTTATCTGGTACTGGCCCCGACTCAGTACATGCTATCATGACAGACAGACATCTCAACACTAGTGTCTAGTGTCTAGTCCTCTGTCTTCTTCAAACTTGGAGCTAGTTGTTTCAGCAGAACTTCAAATTGTCTAACGGACATCCGAAAATAGGTTCTGAAGTGACCGTGGTACAGTTTCAGCTCCTGAACCAAGCAGTGAAACTCACCAAGTTCTCTTCTTTTTTGTAATATTGGATGCACCCATGTGCTACGTTTCTTTTTCTTTTGAGAAAGCAAAAGGTGTACCAATTTGCCATCACTTGAAGTTGAAGTAGACTCCATTTTTGTCTTCTCGCTTCCACTTGGGATGCTGTAGGACGGTAAGGGAAGGTCCCGCCCTCCTTCGCCTCTGATTGGCTACAAGTGCTGACCGTTTGGCTTGAGCGTCTGATGACGTTTCCAACTTTTCTAGCCAATCAGAGGCGAAGGAGGCGGGACTTTCCCCGGGAAAAGTCTTCCCCAGGATGCGTCTTTTCCCCCCCCAGAAAGTCGCAAAATCGCACCGGGCTTGATGTGTATCGTCAGGCGCGTCAAAATCCACCTCCAAATATTTTGTGGTTTAGCATTCTCTATTCGTGTTGGCCCTGGTGTGTAAGGACCTTTAAGTTGTTGCAGATCAGTTTGTTACTTGACCTGTGGCTGTGGTGCATATTTGACAGTTGTGTTTCATGCAACTTTTCTCGGCTGAAGAATATCATAGTGGTTAAACCAACAAAAGACTTCCTCTAAGGGGAGGAAGATAGGAAGAGGTAACATTGAAAATATTACAGTTAAAGAAACTATTTCTCTTTGTTTTTTTTAACACAGCTTTTGCCAATTAGACGACATAATTTTAGATGTTATAATAAGAAGCAGAGCCGCAGTCTTTTTTGTCCTGTGGTTCAGACTAAATTGGCTCTTTTGGGGATATAGTGACCAAAAATTACTCGACTTAAACCCCAAAACCTCAGTGTGATCCTGCACCAGCTCCCTGGAGACTCCTGCAGTTGATGTCAGCAGCACTTTTAGGGATTATGGATGTCAAAACAGTCAAGGACATCCTAAGAAGAGCACACAAAGAGCCCAAAACTCAACATAGGAGTTAAAAGAAAAATATCAAAGACAAACGTGTCAAAGCAAACAAGCTCTTAATTAACGATGGCCACACTTACAAGTCTGCAATCAGCCAAATAATTCAGTTTCACTCATTTGTTTCCTCTTAAGAACCACTTTGAACACACAATCATTGTTTTTTTTTTTGCACCTGACAGTCCTCTGCAGTGTTGAATCAACCCCTCGCTGTGCAAACTGATTTAAAGCTCCACTTAGAATAATGTTTTGACTGTCTAACTTTTCCAGAGCGAGTGATTCAGTGCAGTGAAGTTTGTTTTCTACTACTTGACCTCTTTTCAATGCCGTTTGTGTTCCTCCCACTCTTGGCTGTTTTGGAGCTTTAATTAATGTTTGCTTGTTGTCGTCTGAAGGTTGGATGTGTCTTGACCATCAGACTTCGTTGCAAGATTCCTTGTTTTCTTGAGTTGCAAAATAAGCTCTTTTAAATTATTATATAGTTGCTTTAATGCTTTACACATACATTTTGACTTTTATGCTTGTTTGGTTTGAAATAATGAGTTTGTAATAATAATGTTGCTGTAGCAGAGTATGTCATCATTTATTTATGTTCTGAAACACAATGTCTCCAATGTTTCCCCAACTGGACACACAAAAACCCACACCAGGTTGATCATTAGGATGCTGCTGCGGGCAACAAGACCTGTGGGTTTAACGTGGACTCACTCGTGTCTTTACTTCCAACAGCGGCCCCACTGGGGCTTGTTTGCTGGAAAACAGCAAGACCTGCTTCCTGTCCCAAAAGACCGTTTTGGTTTTCTTCGATTTTTCTAGTCGTCGTTGAAGAAATAAATCATGGATATTTTGCTTTAGGCATCGAGGTAAAAGAGGTGGGTCAACAAAATATTCACCTAATCCTTCCCTGGGGAGGAGATTAGGAAGTTTAAATATGTTACAACACATATCAAATCTAAGAGAAAACGAGGTTTAGGACCATGAGAATTTTAACAAGGGCTCCTGGTGGCTGTTACCAACAACTTCAATGATCTCTTTTAAAATGTGTAGTTTTTCCACACCTGAGGAGAAAAGAGCCTAAAATTTAGACAGCAAAGATGCATATACAGTTTTTTAAATTATTACTCATGCCAATTTTGACTAAAATCACTATTTCTAACACAAAAAAAAGAACAGTTGTGCCCTCCCGATTCGTCCCGTATTTATAACCAGCAGCCCTCCTGGATTCATGACCATAAAAGGATTTTCCAACTGCAATATTTCAACACCGCCCTTATCTACCTACAAAGGCATTTCTTTTTCTATGGTTAACCTCTCCTTTCTCAAACTTTGATCATCTGCATCCGAGAAAAGTAAAAACACAACTGAGCCGTTTATGTTGTTAGCTGAATGTGTACTACAGAGGCTGTGTCTGCAATCGGCTCACCTGTAAAGGTCCAGAGGTGAGACAGATGTCACAGCTCTCTGGAGAGATGCCTGATGAACACTTGTTGAATCTATTGCTCCTTTCACTTCATTGCTGCCAATGCTGGCCGCAGCCTCTACGTATCCTTGTTTCTTTAGTGCATATGTGTTGTGACGATGACTTCAGGCGGCTTTGAGGATTTGTCGGGTTTAAACTTGAGGACTTTTTTTCCTCTCTTCTCCTCTGAACCTGTGAAAAAACACCCCCAGTTGAAATGATAACAATTAGGGCCCGACCGATATGGATTTCTTGGGGCCGATGCCGATTACACCAATTATTAGGGGGGGGAAAAAATCTGATTACCGATTTATTGGCCGATTTTTAATTTTTTTTACGGAGTTTTAAAATTTTGTTAATTTAAGTAATATATTTACATATTTACTTATTTTTTTGACAAATGGCTGCTTTTGAGCCTTCAAACACTTCTCAGAAGTATTAACCTAAGAAATGTGCCACGTATTTATCATGAATCAAACTAGGACCAGAAAAGCGTTTTCAACCCCCGACCGCCCACTCATTTCCGGTCCGGTCTCATCTGGAGACATGCAGCTGCCTCAGTAAGAGAAGTAGCTTGATGACGTAATGTGTACTGTTGTTTATTCTACCGTTACTGGCACGGCTAACAGTGTAGCAAGGCTAATAGCAGGTGGCTAACTCTAACTTTAGCTTGCATATTACATGGTGCTTCACCGTTAACTCGGCGTGACTGAGACCAGCTCAGTGGGGACCATCGTGAAGTGGGTTGAACTGAAACTTGTTGACTTATTGTTTATTTCACAAACTGGTTTATTTACCGTTGAGGTGGACCACTCTCCTCTGTGCGTCCCTGAGCTGCCTGCTTCAGATCCGTCACTCTGCTGTGCTGTGAGGTAATTAGTGGATGAAGATTGTTATGAGGTCGCTGCGCCATCTACAGGATAAGTCGGGGAACTTTTCAAATGGCGGAACATTTTTGAAGCGAAACCGAATCTTATTCTCCGCATTTTATTTCTGAAAATATCTGTGAAAATCGGTTTTGGCCGATTACCGATTAGTCTCAAACGGGCTAAAATTGGCTGATTTAATTGCCTCACTGATAAATTGGTCAGGCCCTAATAACAATATGAAAAGTAATAATTAGAATAAGAAAAATAAACAGTTAACACAGACTCGATTTAGACCAGAAACAACAGCCTCAGATTCCTCGACATCTGATCCTAAAATGCAGTCAAGTCACTTTTTTTTTTTTCCTCAGGATTTTAAATCAAACAGTACTTTTTTTTTTGGGATTTCTTTGAATGCATCTCATTGTTCTTCAGTGTCTAATTCCAACTCTGACTCTGAGAGCATGTCCCGCTGTATTATTCAGACTCTTCCACCAATTCTATGTAAATTAGGACAGAAACATGTGAATGAGTGCAGCTGTATAATTAAACCTAAAGTCTGTGTGAGATGAATATTTCAGCACGGTGTGTGTTCATTGTGAGGGCTTATGCACGGCTTGTTAGAGTGGTATAAATGTTGCAGCAGCGTGCAGCTCCGTCTTGTTTTCTGCTGTGTATCTGAGCTGATGGTGATGAAACCAGCCGTAATGTGCGTCTCATCTGCCTCTGTTGTATATTTCATAGAAAGATCAAAGCTTTCTCCTCTGTGTTTGCAGGGGTGTGTCCTCCAGAAAGAGTCTTTTTTTGTCATTTTATTTTTGGAAAGACCCAGAAAAATGTTAGAAATGAACGACATGTTACAGATGATAAAGAGAGTACTGATTTAGAAATGTTATATGATGTTAAAACTTTGCTAAAATCAATAATTCAACTTTTAACTTTATGCAACTTTGGAGCAGAAATGGCTCTCCTGTACATTTGTATTTCCAGAGAATCTGACACCATTTCTTTTATAACTTTCTTATCCTTTATATCTGTACAGCCTAATAAGATTAACCAGAGAAAACTGAACTTTGTTTGTTGTGCTGACAGGATTGAAATGTTACATCAAACTAAAACATTACAATTTGTATGGCTTCAGTTTAACACAACCTTATCTTGATTAACTTCAATTAAATTCTAAAATTCATCCTGACTCAAACACTTGCAGATTCCCAAACAAAAGAACCCTGGATTGCTGCTGTTGTCAACTTAAATTGTCTGTTTGAACTTTTGCAGTCCAACCAATGAAATATCAGTAAGAAAAACAGTGAGGACAATTAATCCCCTTCTGTAAACAGATATCTGTGCGAAAGGTCACCTAAGAACCTTTTCTGGATCAAACATTTACACTGAGACGCTAACCAGACTGATGCTGAGTCACTGAAGACAATCAAAGCTTAGATGTCCTGACTTCCCTGACTGCATCTCAAATGATCGATCTCACATGACGAAGACTTTTGACAATTCTGCATCATGATGTTGTTGTTTCAGCAAACTGAAGAAAATCACAAGAACATCAGTTTTTGTTTCTGGGTCATTTAACTAAAGTTAGCCAGAATGAACTCTTGGTGTAGTTGACCATTTACAATGAAGCTGAGACTCTCTAGAAACGGATAAACTGGTGCAGATAAGGACTTGTAAATGGCAAGATCATCAGGGAAAAATTGGTTTCTGCTTCAGGTCTATCAGCTGAAGTGAGTCTTTATACTTCTTTTATCTTTGTCCTGCACAGTATGTTATTACTGAGGTACTTTTTAGGGCTGTAGTGTCTGGTTGGGGGTGTTTTGTATCGCTGCCTGTTTACTCACTATTTACAGTGGAACAGAAACTCTCCATCGTGATGATGTCTAGGTAAACATAAACCTTATGGTAAACCCCAGAAGTAAGCCAGAGTGAAGCTTTTGTATGGTATTTAGTTTACTGTGAAACTCAGACCCATCAGAAAAAGATGTATGGGTGTTTTTCTGAGGGCCGAGAAATAATTTTGCTTCACTTTTGGTCTGAACACTTAGTCAGAGAGGAATACTGTATTTTTCGCACTATAAGGCGCACCTGATTATAAGGCGCACCAATGAACGCGTCTATTCGCGTCTATTTTCATACATAAGGCGCACTGGATTATAAAGCGCATTAAGCCAAACAAAACAGTCAGATAAGTCAAACTTTATTTAACTCATTCAATAACTGAGCGAGGCTACGGTAGCCATCAGGCTGTGCGGCTTTGTAGCTTACCAAAGTCGTAATGAAACATTTTGACAGATTTTTGAGCGCTGTGTACCACATAAAATCGGTTCAAGGTCAGTAAGCACAACCAGAATTCATACATAAGGCGCACCGAGGATTTTTGAAAAAAATTAAAGGATTTTAAGCGCGCCTTATAGTGCGAAAAATACAGTACATTGTGTTTTTTTCAGTAACAGGATCGTACTGCTCAGTGATATTCACACTTTTGGTTTTCTTACCACTGTATCACCGAATGGCTGATCTTTAAACATCGAAGTGTAGCTGCAGTTCTTCATGTATATCATTGTTAGAGAACAGAGGCAGGATCCACATACATGATTCAAACACTGCAGATACATTACATACATGTTTAAACACTGAATCACTCCACTCAGCGCTGCTCTCTGTTCCAGAGGATGATCGTCAGGGGAGCTGTGTGAGTGTGTGAACCACATGTTTATGACTGTTAGCCTGACAGATACTTCACCACTGTACATATAATAAAATCTGTATGTGGCTCTTAATGCACACCTCTAATGTTACAATATTTGGTACAGACGTATGTTTGTATTCGCTGGAGCATACATGCATATACTGTATATGCAGTTTACACATACAGCTAAGATAAGAGCTTATAAGAACAGAACAGTGCATCCTTAGATTATCCTTGGCCACACTGTGTAACAAAGAAGTACTCTGACATGAGAAGAAGGAAGTATGATGTTGACGAAAGCTCAAACCTGTGAGGAAAGAAACTAATGTACATTTTCAGGCTGAAAAATGGGAGTGCCCCAGACACTCTGTCTCCTTTTGACGATTTAAGCTGGTGTTGTTTTACCAGTGACACATTTCCTCCCTAATCTCCACCAAACAGCTTTTCTATCCTACTTTGTTTTAGCCATGTCTGTAGAAATCAGGGATTGAGCATTAGCTCTTCTTTTCCCAGCACTCTGTAAATGTTAGTGAACCCAGGAGACCAGTTTCTGGAGTATGAAAGTGAAATGTTGTCTCGTTCTTGCCTGATAGAGGATTTCAGCTGCTCTACAGTTCTGGGTGTCCTCTGTCCTGTTCTGGAGGACAGGCTCGATGCTCCATTGGACTGGGAGCTGAGATCAAGCCGGGCAATCCCTCTACTCTTAGAAAGAAGACGATGCTGCGCTCATGATTTCCAGAAAGAATGACATATTTCAATTGATATGTTGTCTTTCTCTATTTTCAATCATATTTAGGCTTTAAATGATCTAAAAAACCACAAATATCTGTTTTATTAATGTGCTCTGAAATTCTTACATGAGGAGTCCTCATAACAGGTGTTTCTGTACGAGCGAGAGATGATTGAGCTTGAAGGTGCTCTGAAGTGTCAGGTGTGAATGCCTCCCTCGGTTTTCCATCTGTCTTTCTTTTGACTTTCTGTCCATGACCTTTGACATCTTTCTCGCTCTCATGGGTGCTGTGGGTGGTTGTGATCTGGCATTTGTAGATGATTGCTGCCGTGTGTTTTTTCAGGTGTTCATTTAGTCTCCTGTCCACTCTGAACTGTATAAACCTCTGACTTAATTTAAAAACACAGAGCATGTTTCTATAAATAAATTTAGTTTGATTTTCACACTAAAAGACCTTGAATCTAAACAACCTGTTGCTGCAGAAACATAAGCAAAAATTTTCCTCAAATTTTAGAAGTTAAAAGTCATGTTGATCTGCATCAGAAATACAGGACAGGAATTGGTGTTTATGCTTAATTTTAAATGCATCTTAATGCCGTTATAATCTGCACAACCTTAAGGTTATGTAAGCTCTTTTAGTTATGCATCAGCCACTCTAATTATTTATTGGGTCTGTACCCTGCTGCTTGTAAGTTTGATCATGTATGGCCTCATATGTATAATAATTAAATCAAGGTCATGCAGTGCAAGAAAGTGTCAGAAGCCATAAGCATAAATTGTATTTAACAACATAAATTAATCCTTCATCTGATAACGACTTGTTATTTCATTTCTCGTTTTCAAATCAAAAAACTGAAAACAAATAATGGCCTATTTTTCGCTGTTTTGATTTTGTTTTGAAATTAATAATAGAATATGAGAGAATGGAATTATCATGGGATTTTTGTTCTATTCGTTTTTGGTTTGTATCATTTTCGATGTGTTGTGACCCCGGAGTTGTTGACTTTTTTTCTCCTACCTCGTATATTGAACTGACCACAGCCCTCTCCAGTTCAGCATCAGTAACATGACGTTTCCGCCTGAGGTTGTGTTGGATGCAGAAACGTCTGACACTCATTGCAGAGCATCTCCGGACACCCATCTCCTGCAACGTGTCCGGAATGTCTGTGTGGGTCTTACCAGCTTCGAACAACTGCTTAATAACATCGGCGTATTGTTCTAGTACGGCCATAGTGGTCTATTTATATCGCCTTCTCTATCTCTGTGAACAGGTTTCAAGATCTGCACGGTTAAAGACTGGCCTCCCTGAGAAAAAAAGTCAACAACTCCCGGGTCACAACACATAAAAAATTATACAAACCAAAAACGAATAGAACAAAAATCCCATGATAATTCCATTCTCTCTTATTCTATTTTTGATTTGAAAACGAGAAATGAAATAACAGGTCGTTATCAGTTTTCCGATTTTGGATTCTAAAACAGATATGGAATGAACGAATGATACACTGATACAGCCACCCTACCTTAAAGCTTGATTTTCTTCTGATATTGTATCACTGAAAGAAGGCAGAACAGAAGTGCAATGCGATGATGTGAAAGATGAAAGTCTGTCTTTTTTGCTCTCACTTTCTCGTTTGAGATGCTGTTAAAAAGGATTATAAAAATAAGACAAATCTCCTGCTGCTAGGTAGCAGCTGCCTCCTGCTGCTCTTGCTGTTTTATCTCATATCTCATGTAAATAACTGCGTCAACAGAGGGCATTAAATGTTAGAGCTGTATTTGGCTCAAGGAATGTATTTGTTTGGAAAGCAGCTGTTATAATCTTTATTTTGGATTCATTTAAACTGGTGTCATTCAGCTTTTCTTGTGGTCAGTTTGCAGCCGCTCGTGTGTCGTCATCTGAGTTTACAGCACCTCCAAAGACATAAACAAACTCCCTGACCCAAAAGCCCAAAGTTTCTGCTTCCTGTTGCAAAAAGAATGATTGCTTTATAGCAAAAGTAGTTTTCTTTTTATCTCAAAATGCATAAGGCAACAGTCTCCTGCAGTTTTAAGCAGGACGTCTGCTTCCACTGAATTAGAAGTTGAAATATCAGAAATTCAGTTATTGATGTTTTTTGGGAAAAAACCTACAAAAAAAAAAAAAAAAAAAACACTCTACATTTCGTTTCCAGTATCACAAAAAGCAAAAGGGCATAAAGAAGTTGTTTTTTATCCTTCGGTTTCTCTTTCATCCCTCTTAACTTAATTTCAGTGGGAATATCAACTTGAATTTCACTCCAGTGCAGCAGGGTAAACCTATCAAAGATTAAATATGGAAATCAGTTGCATAAAGCCCCGAACAATTTCATAGATTTTTCATCAGTGCATCAAAAAATATGAGCAAAAATCCCGTTCAGAGGTTAGAAATGATTGGAGTTCTACTTTAATGATTAAAAAATGAGCCTCCCGTATTCCCGCTGCTCTCCTTCCTGCTTTTTCCTGGTTCTTCTGCAGAGTTTGTTTCTTCCTGAGTGTTATCAGAGCTGGCCAGTGTCTCTGCTAAAGGAGTCTGAGTATCAGCAGAGGAACTGTGTTGACTCAGCATGTTGTAAAAAAAAAAAAAAAAAAAACAATCGGCTGTATATTTAAACCGTGGCCTGAATGGGGCTCACAGCGCAGATCGGTTGGAGGGGATGCATTAATTTTAGAATATGCATGAAGCTTTGAAGTGGAGACAGAAATAAACGCACACACCAATATGTTTGATTAACTCTCTGTACGGGGACGGTTTGAGGATTCAATTTCAGCCAAAGATGCTTTATTGCATTAGTCTAACATCACTCCTGTTTAAAGTGATAAACCAACATAACTTATATCTCTTACATAACCCTGAGACGGAGACAACTTCAGCGCTGAGACATTTGAAGATTCCTCAAAGAAATGACACCAAAGTGAGCAAAAATAACAATGTGCTCTGTGTTTTTCTGTTGTAGATGACACCATCCAACCCCCTCTGAAACATGCTGATAAAATAAGAGTATCTCAGAAATGGAAAAATGTACAGACTTAAAAACAGATTTCTCTCTTTCTGCAGCCACAGATAATTTTTTACAAAGGTTTACTTTTTATTTCGCAAAATTTAAAGAAATAAGTTGAATTCCTCTAGTGTTTATGTCCTTGTTTCAGTTCTTTCTTAGGGATTATTAGGATTTCTACATGATATAGAACTTCATGCTGGTTTTGCAGATTTTAGGACAAAAGGTGCTTAGAAATTATGAAAGAAATGCAGAGAAGAAACACCTTTTTAAACACTAACAATAACCCTTTTCAGACATGCACACACTTCTTGAAAACTCCCCAATCATTGACAATAACGTAGCAGTGAATTTATAAAAAGACACGTGCAGCAGGGGTTTGAAGAGAAACATAACTAAACACAAACATCAGTTGATTTAATCTGAACTTTCCAGAGAGCATATGCAAAAGCAGCAACACGCCTCTTTACTTCCTGAAATATTTTTAAGAGTTTCCCTTAAAAATAACAGGACAAAAATTTCTTTTTGGAGCCTCTGATCCTGACATTTTCTGGAGTTGCTTTTTACACACATCCCTCACAGCATCAGGTTGGTGGTTAGGGAATAAATCTCAGGAGGTCAGACATGACATTAAAAGTCAGTCTGTTTAACTGGATGGTAAAACTTTTTAAAAAGTCACATGTACTATTACTGAAAGAGACCATGCATCACTTTACTCTAAGAGCGTTGGCTTAATCTTGGTGATAATATTCACCAAGTTAAATGTCAGGTTTCACCCGTTGTAAAGTATTTTTACACTGTGTCATAAAAAATGAAGCATTTGAGCTCTTTTACCGCTTGCATTTTATCACAGACGGCAGATCGATCAAATCATTCAGTCTTTTTCTGCTGAGGTGAAAATGAGAGCTGTCTGAGGGGAGGGGCCTCACCCATGCTCTGCTGTTCAGGACGAAAGGATTTCAACGTATGGACATAATGAGAGCAACACAGCAGGGAGCACAATATCATTCAGTCTTGATTATTATAGCTTTAGAAACCAGGAGGCAAGAAGTGTAATCAGAATGAAAATCCAATTAATCATCCAGCTTTAACCCCACTTCATGCAGAAAATGAACCGAAAAGCTGTCAGAAAAAAAAAAAATCTGGCTAAGTTTGAGATGAACATTTTGGCTGTTTGCACTCTTACATGCCGCTCAAGCTGAACATTTTTAAAAGTTTTCCGGAGTTTTTGCATCAGTGAATTCATCTTATGATTCTGAAGGTCCTTTCACACTGGGACCATTTTGTCGTGCGATTATTTCGGACATCAATATTTTTTTTTTAACCTGTATCCTGTCAATATAAGCGTTCACATCAGCGACTTTTTCCCGTCCTGCGATATTGCAGCATTTACTATTTCAGATCATGGTCGATTTTTTAAAGTTTTGCATACTGTGTGTCTACTTCTGACCAATCAGATTTCGTGTTGTTGCGACGTCAGATTCACCGGTATATCCAACATGGCCGACCGGCTGATTGTTTACGTGTCGGAGAACAGAGTGCTTTTTGATAAAAACACAAGTATTGCAAAGATAACAACCTGAAGGACAACTTGTGGTTTGTGTGCTGTAACAGTTTGCTAAATGTCTTTGTTTTGACTTTCATCTGTGCTAACGTAAACTAACGGTTGTTACCATAGTTTCATTTACTGGCCCCAACTCAGTACATGCCATTATGACAGAAAGCCATCTCAACACTAGTGTTTAATGTCTAGTCCTCGGCCTCTTGGAGCTAGTTGTTTCAGCAGAACCTCAAATTGTCCAACGGACATCCGAAAATAAGTTCTGAAGCGACCGTGATACAGTTTCAGCTCCTGAACCAAGCAGTGAAACTCACCAAGTTCTCTTCTTTTATGTAATATTGGATGCACCCATGTGCTACGTTTCTTTTTCTTTTGAGAAAGCAAAAAAGTACCAATTCACCATCACTTGAAGTTGAAGTAGACTCCATTTTTGTCTTCTCGCTTCTGCCCGGGACGCTGTAGGTTGTTAAGGGAAGGTCCTGTCCTTCTTCGCCTCTGATTGGCTATAAGTGCTGACCGTTTGGCTTGAGCGTGTGATGACGTTTCCAGCTTTTCTAGCCAATCAGAGGCAAAGGAGTCTTTTTCCCCCCGGAAAGTCGCAAAATCGCATTAGGCTTGATGTGTATAGTCAGACGCGTCAAAATTTGCCTCTGAACATTTCGTTATTTTGCATTCTGTATTCGCGTCGGCCCCGGTGTGTAAGGACCTTGAGTCATACAGGACATGTTAATGTATTAGTTAGCTGTTAACGTTGTTTTCTTCTCCATTCAAAGGCAGACCTGACAAAGCTTAATTTTTGACTTACATTAATTGTAATTGTATTTCACCTAAATTTAGATCAGTTAATGACAAGGATATGAGTTTGTTTGTCAGGTTCAGACCTCTAAAGTAAGCCTTATTGAAGAATAATCCATATTCTGAGTGATGTGACTATTTACAGTGAAACTGAGACTACAAATGGATGAACTGGGGCAATTCTAACAATGCAGTTAACCAAAGAATTATATTTTGATTATTATGGTCCCTTCTAAAATAAATACGGTGGACAGGGAAGTCTTGGCTGAAAGTTTTTCTGTTAACTTTTTGTCAATGGCCTAAAATTAGCCATCGTTCTCAGAGGTGTGTGTATCAGTGTTAGACAGTAGCTGGTGGTTCGACGCTAAAGTTTCTCTGAAACATGTAGCCACCTTGAAAAAGTGAACAGTTGGGTCAGTTCACAGGCTCTCTAGGCAATTATCTGCAGAGCAAACCGGACACAAACTTACCCACAGATTTCACTTTGGCCCTTCTAACAGCTGCTGTGGTCCAAACCCTTCAACAGCACCGCTAACAAGCTGCTGTCTGCACTCAACTCTCTAACTACACCACCAGCTTGTTTGCTTTGTCTCCGGTTCCCTCGGCCCGCCAGCTGCTGTCAATCAAACACACACACCGACACGCCGGCGCCTCATGGGGAATACACTGTGGGCTCAGATCCTACAGGTGGATACAGGAGGGAGACGGTGCTTTTTTAATGCTATATGAACATCAGGAGCAGAGCTTTATGGTGGGCAATGAGGAATAAACTCAGCGCTCAGGCAATTCTTTGTTGATTTTTAGGACTTAATACAAAACTTTTAATGTTTATAGTGACCTTAAGGCTGAAAAAAGAGTTTACTTTCTGAGATGAAATAAAAATAATCTCACTTATCAATTTAACCAACACAGAATGGGAATTATTAAATGTAAAAGCCCAGTGAATTGTATTGATGAATGCTTCTAAAAAGGGAGAAAAATGTCAGAAAAAATCAGTCTTGACCTTGGCATGAAAGAGACCACACTTCAATTTTTTAACTCTGCTAAGAGCTTGGACTTAATTTTGGTGAGAATACACAGGCTGCAGATTCAGCATTTCATCCAGACTTTTCAGGCCTGCATCTTTTTAACCTCTTATTAGGAAAAAAGGTCCTTACACACTGGGGCCGACGCGAATATAGAATGCGAACGGGAAAGTCCCACCTCCTTCACCTCTGATTGGCTACAAAAGCTGGAAACGTCATCATACGCTCAAGCCAAACGGTCAGCACTTATAGCCAATCAGAGGCGATAAGATAAGCACATGAAACTATGGTAACAACTGTTAACTTACGTTAGCACAGATGGAAGTTAAAACAAAGACGTTAAGCAAACTGTTAAAGCACACAAACCATCATCATATGAGAAATCCGACGCTATGTTGTCCTTCAGGTCATTATCTTTGTAATATTTGTGTCTTTTATCAAAAAGCACTCTGTTCTCTGACGTGTAAATAATCAGCTGGTCGGCCATGTTGGATATACCAGTGAATTAGACGTCGCAACAACACGCAATCTGATTGGTCAGAAGTGGACACACAGTATGCGAAACTTTAGGAAAATCAACCGTGATCCGAAAAAATAAATGCTGCAATATCGCAGGACGGGGAAAACATTGCTGATGTGAACACTTGTATTGACAGGATATGGGTTCGAAAAAAAAATTTGACGTCCAAAATAATCGCACGAAAAAACGGCCCCGGTGTGTAAGGACCTTTAGGATTATATTTCATTATTACAGATAATATATGAACAGACCAATGTCACTGTTTTGTCTGGTAAATGTTAGCCTGTTTACGCTGGAGATCAGAGATTCTTGTTTTTTCTTGGATTTTGACAGACACTTGAAAAAGTGTGAAAGAGCTCTTTTTAATTTAAATCAATGGCTGGATATTAAATGATTGCATATATGGCCATTCTGGGCTACCATAGCTCAGTATGTATGTTGACGATTACTGCCTCTATAGTAGAAATTTTATCCTTTGTCTGACTATCTCTCTGTCTCTCTGTCTCTTCTCTCAGGGTCATCGGTCAACCAATCAGCTGACTTGTTCGCCAACATTTCCTGTAATGTTTCCACCAATGACTCCTCCTGCCCTACAGTGGATGATGGTGCCAGTGCAGGAAGTCCATATAAGGCTCTGGAGATGTTTTTCATTGCCTTGGTAACAGGGTCTCTGAGCTTTGTGACTGTGACAGGAAACATTTTGGTCATGCTGTCAATCAAAGTGAACCGCCACCTTCAGACTGTTAACAACTACTTCCTGTTTTCGTTAGCATGCGCGGATTTGATTATCGGTGTGTTCAGCATGAACCTGTACACCGTCTACATCATCGTGGGATACTGGCCCCTTGGCCCTGTGGTCTGCGACCTATGGCTCGCTCTAGACTACGTGGTCTCAAATGCCTCGGTGATGAACTTATTGATCATCAGTTTCGACCGATATTTCTGCGTCACCAAACCGCTAACGTACCCAACGAGGAGGACAACAAAGATGGCGGGTTTGATGATCGCAGCAGCGTGGATCCTGTCCTTCATCCTGTGGGCGCCCGCCATCTTGTTCTGGCAGTTCATTGTTGGGGAGAGGACAGTGCCCCCTGGAGAGTGTTACATTCAGGTACAGTAGGGAAAAATCTGCTTCGTCATACAGAAATACTTGATACCACCAAACTGGTGATCACTCAGCAGGCAATATTCTAAAAAAATGTTATTTTCGAAATTATGTTGAGGAGTTTTGACCATCGGGGCCACCATAAAGAGGCCTTTATTCTATCCTTATGTCTTTTAAAACTCTGGGAATCTCTCAAAACCTTTTTTGACCATGACTTTTCCATTTTTCCAAGTTTTAACCCAGTTTTTCTTGATGAAACTAATGCTGACTTTTTATTCTTTTGTCTTTTTCTTACCTTTTGTTTTTGTCTCAGCACGAGATCTCCTGATGTCATAGTAGAGATTTCTTTAAATTCAGAACAAATTGGTCTATTAGATTTAAAAAATTACATAATTAACCACAGCATCCATTCTAATGAAGACTCTATCATAGCAAAATAGGATTTAACCATATTTTCAACTGGTAATCACATAAAAAATACTTCAAAGCTACTGTATGAAGCCTGAAAATGAGCAGAAGACTCCCTCAGTGGAGCAGCAGTGGGTAAAAGATGCTTCACTGAAGAGAGGAGAAAGGTTGTCACTGTAAATGTAGTAGCCAACAGTGCAGAGTGTCTTGTCTTTGTTAAATCACTCGGCCTCTAAACACACAGTGGAACATGATGCTGTTGCAGGGTTCAGTGTAAAAGTACAAAGGTACGATGATGGTGGAGCTTTGTTAGAGTGTGTTTGTCAGATCTCAGTGTACAAAGCTCCACACAGAGCAACAGAGAAGGCCTGGACCTCATTTTCATCATCCTGGTGCGTCTTCTCTTGTTAAATGTAGACCTACTGAAAAGGAACTGAGGATTTTCTCTTCATGTCTGAATTTTGATTTTTTTTCTTACTTAAATCTCAAAGGTCAAAGTTTCATTTCAGAATTTTGACTTTCTTTAGATCCATGAATTCAGACTTAACTCTAATAATTCCAGTTTTAATCTCAGATAATGACTTTAATCTCAAAATTCCAAGATTAAAACCAGAATTCTAACCTTAATCTTGCTATCCAGACAAAAAGTAAGAATTCTTGCTTTAAACTCAGAATTCTGAAGGAAAAGTCAGGATTTAAAAAAAAATACCAGACCTCAATTCCTGTTCTGCAAGACCTGTGTGTGTTGATCCCTTTTTGTTTCTGGGAATGGCTCCTTCAGTTAACATACTTTTGACTTGATATCCACTGATGGGTGTTATCTGTTTCTGAACGATTTGCAAAAGTAGCTGAGATTTTGGTCTGTATAGATTAGAGCTAATACTACAACTCAACCCCCAGGAGGGGCAGAGGCACTCTGTTGGCAACTTGATGAAATGAAGCAGACACTGTTTTATCATTTTTATAATTTTGACAGGATCCAATTAGACTAAAACCAATCTTCCTTATTATCTCTCCAGGATAATGTAACTGCATATAAAGTTATCTATAATTCCCTATATCTGTTTGACTGTAGTTAACTCCTGGGGCTCTCTTTTCGTGCCGGTGGTGTAGGCGCACAAGGTGTGCCCAAGCAGGTTTTGATATTTTGGTAAGCGGCGCAGCCCGGCATAAGTATCCCCCCTCCCTAACTTAGCTCCTCCCAGCGGCGTAAGTAGTAGAGAGGGAGGGGATAAGGCATGGAGTGGGTTTAGCACAGCTGAGACCTGTTTTCGCCAATCATATCAACTCCTCTCCTCACCTTTAAATCCGCCACCGGCAAGGCGTATTACAATTTTCGTGAAGTAGTCAAAGAGATTAAGAGATGTCTGAAGACAGCAATGCCTAAAGATGTCGACAGAAGGCAGCCCCTCAACAAGTGTCGCTGTAAGTGCTGCAGAGGGCTTCCTCCACACTGTCTCATATAAGCACTGAGGGATTTGATGTGTGTAATGTTGGACCCACTAGTAAGACCACCCTCCGCCACACTGCCGGCGGGCATGAAAATAGAGTCCCTGGTGTCTGTAGTAAACTCCTATGGTCTATAGATAACTCCTGGTGTCTTTAGTTGACTCCTTGTGTCTCTAGTTAATTACTGGTGACTGTAGATGAGTTCAGGGGTCTGTAGCTGACTTTTAATGTCTGTAGTTCACTCCTGGTGTCTTTAGATAACTCCTGGGGTCTACAGTTGACTCCTGGGGTCTTTGAGGATCTCTGCAGCAGTTTCATTAAGTTAAACTCATTGCTGATGATAAGAGTTGATTTAGTGCACAGGTTTCTGTTTAACACAGTGTCAATTCAGTGAAGGATACCAACCTGATGGACAGGTTGGATTTCAGGTGTTTTGTTTTGCATTGCATCACTCTGCACAAGTCAAAGGTATAAAGTTATTACTTTGAAAATATAAAAAACATATTTGTGTAAATGCTCTGAGGATGTTGTAAGAGTTTCTGTCTCTCTCTCTCAGTTCCTCTCTAACCCTGCGGTGACGTTCGGGACGGCCATCGCGGCGTTCTACCTTCCCGTCATCATAATGACTGTCCTGTACATCCACATCTCCCTGGCCTCCAGGAGCAGAGTGTCCAAACACAAACCAGAGAAGAAGGAAAAGAAGGGGATCAAGTAAGAGCCAGAGAGGATTCATTAATTTACAATAATTTAAGATGTTTAACAAATATTTTAAGGAGAAATGTCACAGTAGCACAAAAGGGTAAAGAAATTACAAAGCACCTTCATTAAATCCCATAGCTTTTATTCTTTATTACCTGTCTGCTTAGTTCATAATGTGACAGTTTCTCTTTGCTAAAATTATGATTAAATGATGTCCGTACTTATTTTCTTCTAAAATGCTTCAAAGAAATACCCCCTGACAGGGAACAACAACCATGCTGAGCCTGAATTTGGTTTGTTATGAAGGATTAAAGAGGTGACCTAGTTTCATGACAGGAGGAAATATTAAACCTCCTTAAAGCTCTTACAGCGAGTTATACATCCCTGCTGTCCATCCAGAGGGGCATAAACATGAAATTAGACAGGTGTAATAAAAATCAAGGATGTATTCTAAAGAAAATCTAATTTATCTGTAATTTTTTAAGCATTAAAAATCTCTTCTCTTGTCATCTATGTGGGATTTTTAGCTGTTTTTATGTTTCCAAACTAAACCATCAGTTTCTTTGATGATCTTTTTTTCCTTTTTGGCAAAGCTAACCCAGTTTTTCATGGAGCCTCTAAAGTGTTATTAGGAGTTTTTTTTTTTTTCTTCATGTGCGGACATGTTATTAACCCGCGTGAATGCTGCAGTGGTTGTAATTCCACTTGCCATTAATTGCTATCATTTGCGAGTAATGTCCTTTCTGTGTCTTTGCTGCAAGACAGAAGAGGAAGGAAAGAGATCCCTGTAGATATACAATACAATGAAATCATTCAACAGTGTTTTCAGACTGACCCTGAACCCTGCTTTCACTAGTACAGGACTCACCTTTTTACCTACCTTTTGTTTTTGTACAGTTATTTTACCTCACATCCTTTTAATGCTGGCAGCACAGTGGTGTTCTGCATCATTTTAGAGCAAAGTTGGTCAATTCTGGCTTACATAAACCCTCATTGATATGAATGAGCTCTGAAAAATTTATTGAAATTATGTCAGTGTATTTTTGTGAATAAGGATTGTCTTTGGCTTATATACACCACAGAGGTGGCTCTGAGAGTCCGAGGAAGCTTCTGCTGCTTTCAGAATAAAAATTGGGTTAAGGCAGTGGTTTTCAAGTCCAGTCAAGTCCACACACCTGATTCAAATAATCAGCTCGTTATTAAGCCAGTACAGAGCTTGATAACGAGCTAATCATTTGAATAAGGTGTGTTGGAGCAGGGAAACATCCAAAACATGCAGGACAGTGGGCCTCGAGGACTGGACTTGAGAACCACTGGGTTAAAGTGAACACTTGCGCTGGGTCATCACATGTGTAAACTTCCTATTTTCTGGTGCGCAGAAAACGATAAGTAGTTTGTGATAGTTGTGTTTTTTCTCTGCAGGATTTCAGGAGCTCTGTCTTTTTGCTAAACTTGCTTTAGTTTGCATCTAGTTTAAAAAGAAAACAGTTTAGAAGCGGGTCACTAAACCGCAGAGTAGAAGCAAAAACATGTCACCCAGGCTATTAACATCAATTATGCATAAGCACAATTTGCTGCACAATTAATTCCCATGATAAATGATTCATACTGACTTTTAAAATCACTTTAACAGATTAAGTCAACTGGAGCTCAGGTTCAAGTGTTTACTCTTGATTCAGATGGGTGAGAAACTGCCTCAGTTCCTGGTAAGCATCATTTCAATGACAGAAAAAAATACAAAAGCCATCAAAATGAACAAACATTCAACTTGAAGATCTTAAAAAATGAAATTTCAGTGACAGAAATCATGGGGAAAAATTGGACAGAACCAAAAAAAAAAACTGTGTGTTTAAGTTTGATCAGTGACTGTTAAATATTCTTTAGAGGTGGAAGAAGTTTTGAGTGCTGAGGCCATTTTATGATGCAGACATCTTTTAGAGCTTTAAAAGAAGAAAAAAACTGAAAATGAAAGCTGTATTTCTGCATTTAAAGCAAACTGAGACCAAAAGTGAAAAGTATAGGTCCAGCCCATCTACGTCTGTTTACAGAGATCAAGAAATCTGATCAGATTGAAAGTATCTGACACTTTAAAAGAGGATTAAAATCAGATTAGATCAGGTAATCCTCCTTTGGTTTTATCCAGATGCAACCTCTTTAAGACGGATCGAGATAACTGATCCAAATATCTGTGGTTTTTCTGATCTCTGCGGGGAGCTGGATTCAGGTGTATCACAGGATGATCAAACAAAACATTTTTACACTTTTGCTGTCAGAATTTCTTATTTTAATAATGTGCTGCCCAACCTCAACAACAGCACAGTGGTTTTAAGACTTGATTCCCATCAAAGACCAAATATTTGATTTCAAGCATCTGTCAGGATCGTACAAACTGTGTAGACTGTTGCGTCCTCTGTGGCCAGAATATGCTCTGAGAAGTCTGATTTATAGGTTTGGGTTCTCATCTGAAAGTTGCGTTTCGCATTTTTGTAATTTAGGTTTGTAATTTACAAAAAACAAACCTGCTGGAAACATTCAAGTACCCCAAATTGAATGTGGTTTATTTAGGGATCATTGTGTGTGTGCACAGTTTCATAAATCTGATTAAATTTCGGCTCATGCCATTCTTGGGTTTTTGGCTTAAGTACACCTACAGTTAACTGTTGTTTTCGTTGATGAAATATTTTCTTCAACGCCCCTTTTTTTCCACAAGGAAGACGTGACATTGACGAGCTAAACATAAGTCTTAGATGACTAAAATGTGACGAGACCAATGTGCGTTTACGCTGACGAGATGAGACTAGACGAAAACGTTAGTGGTGGACGACGAACAGAGTTGCAAAATTCATGAGCATTTCGTCAGTCAAACGCTAAACATATATTCTGCAGTGTTGTTTTCGTTGACGATGCCGTTGACCAAATATTTTCGTCAACATCATCATCAACGAAAACAACACTGCTACAGTCAGGATTCAACAGATTGCTGTACTGTCAGACCCCTGATAGTAACCAGTGTGAAACCAGGCTGATGCAGTCCAGTTTTACTTTCATTAACCAGGACCAAAGTGAGCTGGATTAGCTGCTCCTGAGTAATAATTGAGTTCAGCTCCAAATCTCGATCATTCCTGTTCAGATTAAAGTTTTTGTTCAGTCAGGTTTTAATTTATTTGCAAAGAAAAAAAACAAACAAGCATTAAAATCTGTTTTCCCAGGACTCCCAGTCTGATAAAGAGCCACCTGTTGAAGCAGAACAACAACAATGAGACCAGTCCTCAAGCCAGTCCTCGCTCCACCCCCAAACTCAGTCTGGACTCCACCACCACTGCACTTGACGCTGTGAAGAATGGCCGAGTGGAGGAACCCAAACCGGACCAGAACCAGGCCCCGGCTCAGCCCAGTCCAGGACTCACACAGGTGCTGAATCCCACAGAGTGCGAGGCAGAAACCCTGTCTGAAGGTGTTCAGCTTGTAACTATACTCCCTTTATTTACTCTTCACAGGAAGAGAAGGAGAGCTCCAACGATTCGTCCACAGCTTTTATCGCTCCAACAGAACCGAAGGAGAACCCCAACAACGCGGTCATTTCTGAGGTAAATGTTTGCAAGTTTCCCTTTTTACCATCACCCCTACTTTAAACTTGTTCAGACTTATATTTAAGTTTGTTCAGTTGTAAATCATAATAATACAGACACTTCACAGAGATCACTACAAATTAAGACGATTTACTCAGACAACTTATCCTGCAAAGAAACTGAGAGGACAGCTTGAGTTATTTAAGGCTCAAACTCTGACAGGGGCAGACTGTAGAGCAGCACACCAAAATAAACTGTTCACATTTTATTTCTCAAGTATCTGATGAAATGACAGAAGTATTCTTTGGATTTTATATCAAAAGTTTGTTGTATGACTGGTTTCCTGATAGAGGATTTCAGCTGCTCAACAGTTCAGGGTCTCCTTTGTCCTATTTAGGTGTCATGATGCTCTAAATCTGTGGTTCTCAAGTCCAGTCCTTGAGGTCCAACACACCTGATTCAAATGATCAGCTCGTTATCAAGCTCTGTAATGGCTTAGTAACGAGCTGATCATTTGAATCAGGTGTGTTGGAGCAGGGAGACATCCAAAACATGCAGGACAGTGGGCCTCGAGGACTGGACTTGAGAACCACTGATCTAAATGTTTCAATGGGGGACAAGTCAGGACTGCAGGCAGACCAGAGAGTCATGCTGTTGTAATCTCTGCAGAATGTGGTTTGTCATTGTCTTGCTGAAATATGAAGGTCCTCTCTGAAAAAGTCAGTCTGGATGATTGTTCAGCACTAAAGGAGCCTTCCCAGATGTGGAAACTACCCATGACATGGACTCTGATGATCTCTATACCATCAGGGAGGCTGGCTTTGAACTGGGAGCTGAGGACAGGGTATTTGGTTCCTACACTCTTTAGAAAGGACGACGCAACATCTAAGAATATCAACATGTAGTTTTTCTTTTTCCCCTCAGTCCATCTCAAATGGTCTCAGGTCCAGAGAAGTCTCTGATGTTTCTATCTGGTTTCCTCTTTGCAGTTTTAACCTCAGTTGTGGATGCAGTGGAAGTGATTTTGAGCTTATGCAGTGATTTCCACTCCAGAGTCCTGTCTGTTTTTAATGCAGTGCTGCCTGAGGGCCTGAAGATCAGGACCATCCTGTCTTGGTTTTGGTCCTTGTCCCTTTTTATACAGAGATTCTCCAGAATATTTATCATATTATGTACTGTACATGATGTACTGTTTGGTTGTTAAATGATTTATTTACCATCAAAATCTGTTTTATATTAACGTTCTACAAGGTGAGCATTGTTTTTTGGCATTGGGATTGTACATTAATCTGATTAATTGCAAGATAAAAATTTTGACCCACTAGATAGATAGATAGACAAACAAACAGACAGACAGACTTTATTGATCCCAAAACTGGGAAAGTCCCATGTTACAGCAGCAATAAAAACACAAAATAAAATTAAATATAAGAAGGAGTATGCACAATACAGACTAAATATACTAAATATATAAATAAATACAGACTAAATACACTAAACATCCTAAGAGAAAAAAGTGAGATATGAAAAAAGTGGGCTATCCACTGGTAGTACTAATTTGAAATGAGTAATAAATATAAAATGTGAAATATACAGATGGGATGATAAATAAACAAACAACTTAAGGTGCTCAGTAATGTGTTGTGGTAGGAGTTTTTAAAAATGGACTATACAGCAGACAGATGTGAGTCTATTTCTTGTGGCAGGAAAGATTTCCTGTATCCTGTATATACTGTATGTAAATCTGTAAGCCTTTCCTGGCTAACATTTGCTTTTTCAACTTTTTATTTTGTTGACAAAGATGAGTTTTTGAGTTTCTTTTGATAAAAAAGAGTGAAATGTTGTGGGAGTTTTTTGCCTTCTGCAAGACAGATGGAGTGTTTTGTTTTTTTTCCTGCATAAGTATATATTCATCCCTGCAAGTCTTTAAAATTCAAACAGTGTTTAAGATTATGTGTTGCAGAAATCGAGAACAATTTGCACATTTTTGATTCTGGCTCCTTTGTTTACCACTAAAATTCAAATTCACCAGTTTTCTGATTTTGTTCATCCTGAAAAAAAGTCAAACTGGCACATCACCTCTCTGTTTGTCTCAGGCTGCTGTCAATCCAAACCCAGTGTCCACATCGGCTTCCAGCCCTGGTGATGCAAAGATGGGCGCTGGATCGCGGTGGTCCAAGATAAAGATCGTGACAAAGCACACCGGGGACGAGTGCATCACTGCCATAGAGATTGTCCCGCCTGTAGAGGGCGCAGAGACACATTCCATCCCCATCAGCCGCCCGCGGACGGTGGCGAGAAAGTTTGCAAGCATCGCCAGGAGTCAAGTGAAGAGGAAAAGACAGATGGCTGCCAGGGAGAAGAAAGTATGTTATGTAACACTGCACACACACACACAAGCACACACGCGCTAGGCTCAACAATACACTGGCTGCTGATGGACGGATTTGCATGACATGAAATCAAAGGCTGTTTGTTTGGTGGTGGGTGAGCACAAAGACATGTTTTCTTTAATAATGAGATTAAATAATGGTTTATCCAAAGTTTTACCCCATAATTAAATGTTAATCACAGTATTTTGGCGTGGATTAAATGATTGTTTTTGCATGGCAGCATATGTTGCTGGTGTGCAGGTGGGATTACTCAGTTCCAGCAGCGTGTGAATAGTATGCAGCAGCTGGTTTTCAGAGATGAGTGGCTTTTGTGCTGCAGTCACTTCACTTAATTATCGTTCGGAGTGACAGATGGTATTTGGAAACGTTCCTCTGAGCTTTTAAAAATGACAGACATGAGTCTAATTTGGGTCCATCACTCTTCAAAATCACAACTAGTCGGATTTGACATTCAAAACAGCAGCGGGGGAGGAAATCTGAGGTTTGAAGGGTTTATTGTGCAGAATATTTTAAGCCAGGAATGTGTCTTTAAGGAGGAACTGCACCTTAATTTACTAGAAGCATTTTTTATATTTGACTTATTGTGTAAGGGATTAACAGGTTTATAAAGTTTATGATTTAGTGTAGTAGCAGCAAAATGGTCTACTGTGGTTGCAACACAAAAGTTCCTTTTTGGTTGCTGAAAGTCTCAGATTGTAATCTCAGGTTACTAATAACATTTTGAAAGCACTCCCTGCAGAGATAGGTAAGTCTGTTAAACGAAGAGCTACATTTTTTTTTACCAAAAACAGCTGTTAACACCACTTTCTTCCAAATCAACCAAACTCCACTGACAAAAAGAGCCATTTTCACATTGCAGAATGCTTAATCTGCCGCTCCGCTGCCATAATGGGTTATTTTTCATGTGTTATTGTTGGACTTCAGCATTTGTAATTGTTTGGTTTTGGTCCAACAAAATATTTGTGAAACAAACAAAACACACACACACACACAAAATGATAATTTTGGCAGCAATAGACCATTAACTCCTGTTTTCTGCGGAGTAAAATGACAGTTTTGTCAATAGAGACTGGTGGCTTTGAGGGGAGTGATGTTACAGCTGCTTCTGGTTAAAAAACATGTTTTTGACTATTTAATGAACTGCCATGAGATTGGGATTGTGCAGCAGCAGCTTGCTGTTGCAAAGCACCCTTAAGCCTAAGCAAACACAACATTGTCTACTTACACTTTCAACAGTGTCAAAGAGGAGAGGATGTTGTCTCTTGGTGCTGCTTGTAGATCCTCCTTCTGCATCATTGTTAAAATACTGCCAAGTGCTGATGTACTGTATGAATGCAGCCAAGGCAGACCCAGAAGAGATTTGGTTGTTGGACCAGGAGTGATGCCACTGGGGGATACTCCAAAGTGACTAATTTCCCGGTCGATTAAACAGAAGATTGAAATCACTACAAGAAGGATCTGAGTGGACATATGCCAGTTAAAGCAGATACACACGACACACTACACACAACACACAACACACAACTTTATCCTCACTTTCTAGATTAAAATACTGACAAACAAATAACATTTGTCATTTGTGATTGATTACACCCAGGTAGTTGAGTATTAGAGCTTTATAGCAGTAACCACTAACCAGTGCTACAGCCCCAAAAATGGATGGATGGTGGCTGTGTCGGACACAATATGTGACTGAAATTTTGGGTCTACAGTAACATAAAAAAGATAAATAAATAAATGAAAATAATTAGTTCTTCCAACTTATTGCTGATATTCGTGCTTAACTTGAGCTCTTTCTGAAGATTATTTCGTGTCTAAGGCTTCTTACAGGAAAAGGCAGATTTCCACAAAAACGTAGGGTGAATTTAAGAACAACAAATTTGAGCATTGCAGCTGGTACTTGGTAGACTTGGTGTAGAGCAGTGGTTCTCAAGTCCAGTCCTCGAGGCCCACTGTCCTGCATGTTTTGGATGTTTCCCTGCTTCAACACACCTGATTCAAATGATCAGCTCGTTATCAAGCTCTGTACTGGCTTGATAACGAGCTGATCATTTGAATCAGGTGTTGGAGCAGGGAAACATCCAAAACATGCAGGACAGTGGGCCTCGAGGACTGGACTTGAGAACCACTGGTGTAGAGAGGGTACAGAGGTATGATGGCAAATGAGCATAGGTATGATACCGTTTATAATCTTCAGAAAATTTGCAGAATTATTTCTAAACCAATGAACAGTCTTCCGTTTGTAACCAGCTGCTCCAAGTTTGATTGGCTTGATTGAACAGACAGAGGTGAAATTCTGCGGATTGATATGATATGATGCGTGATTAGGTAGTAACTGATGTTGCTTGTGCTATTAGGAATTAGTCACGACTATTGTGAGGTTTTGACTGAGAAGAATTAAGTATTTAGTGAGCCAGGTTACAAGAAATGAAAATGCACAAGGCCAGAGCATGGTGTTTGAAATGCTCAGCCATTAATCAGTCTTAGAGGACTTTCTTTAGAGACCAGGTAGGGCATAGATCTTTAGGCTCCTATCACAATGTTACATCAATATAATTTGATTTTCTGCAGGAGTATTTTAGATTATACTGGTAAAACCATCAGGCTGAAAATGTCTGAAACCGTGGTGAGTACTTGAGATAATCAGCATTTCAGAGAGAACATGATTTTTGATGCTTTCTTTTCAAACCAGTGTGCTCTCACAGCTACACTTTGCAATAATGACATGTTTCTGACTGTGAGGTATCATCTCAGCAAATTGATTTGTAAAAGAAAAGAAAGAAGAGAAACCATTTATATCTACCTGTAGTGTAGAAGATTACGCCAGCTTTGATTTTCTTTTGTTTTTTTTTTTCACTTTTTCTTGCTGTCATCTCTCCCCACAGGTGACCAAGACCATCTTCGCCATCCTGCTGGCCTTCATCATCACATGGACGCCGTATAATGTCATGGTGCTGATCTCCACCTTCTGCCAGTCCTGCGTCCCTGACACCGTGTGGGCCATCGGTTATTGGCTGTGTTACGTCAACTCCACCATCAACCCGGCCTGTTACGCACTGTGCAACGCCACTTTCAAAAAGACATTCAAGAACCTGCTGCTTTGCCAGTATAAAAACATAGGAACCAGATGAGGAGGAGGAAGAGGAAGACAGAGGGTGGGACGGATAGGGACGGGGTGAACTGCTGTAAAAACAGGGGAAAGACAAAGGGGAAAAGAAGCTACAGATGAAGACCAGACGACAGATTGATGAAGTCAATCTTTCTTGTGAAGATAAGAAACCAACAGGGATGGACACCAATGGATTATTCTGCAAGCGACCAACCTATCAGTACAAATAACCCGAAAGCCAGGGATTCCTTCACCGACCCAGATTACCCCACAAAGGAAAAAATACCACACTGAGTGACTTCACAGGACAGGGACAAAATAACAGAAAATTTAGAAAATGGGTTTAATATGAGCAGAAGATGGTAGAAAATATAAAGGAGGAGAAATTGGAGGTATGGATTCATGGGTCGATTCTTGAGAATGACAGAACCAATGATCTTTGACCAAAACAAGGGGAAACACTGCAGCACGCAAGGCTTAAGAGGTGGTTAATAGGTATAAAAAGATGAGTGGGGGGTTAAAGAATGGATGAATAAATGGATAAGATAGATGAATAAATTAACTTGGTAGATGAATCAGCAGAAGGGTGAAATGAGTAGACAACAGATGGTTGGATAGATGAAGGATGGATGGAGAGTTGGATACATTCATGGATGGGTGGATTGATAAATTTTGCACATGAATGATGGATGGATAGAAGAATGAAGAAATAATTGAAGCCAGAGTAGAATAAAGAGCACACGACTGATGGACTGAGGAATGAAGTGATGAAAGGGTTCGGGATGATGGATGGAGGGTGAACTGTATTCGTATCATCATGAATGAATCAAACAGAAAAATTGATGGCTGGAAAGTAGAGAGGATCAAAAATGTAGGGATAGTTGGATGGACACATGAAATATTTTATCAACAGATGTTCATACAGATGCATAAATTAATACATGAATAGATGTATGGATGGAGGGATGGAGGAATGTGAAGTGGGCGGGCAGACATATGCAAGAAGGGGGTTTGCAGAAGTACAACACATTTTTTTAATCAATTAATAATGAAAGTTAATATATATTATATTCCCAGGATTCAACACAGTATGAAAAGACATAAGTGAAGGACAGAGGGCTGATTATTGAGGAGACCATGTTGAAGGAGACCTGGTCTGGTTTCTGCAAAGATGAGATTTTTTTTTGGCCCAACAGTTCAACTTTTGAATTCTTCTACCCCTGGTTGATTCAACTTTGGCTGGGAGGATTGTACATCCAGACAGAACAAGGATATCTATCTAAGTTTGTTGGTGTTCATCCTCGTATGGACAAAGTATACAGTATTATTATGGTGTTGTTTTCAGCCACCTGCAACTCCTGTGTCCCTGACACTGTGCAGGCTCATTGTGTCGTCTGTGAAGCCACATTCAAGAGGAACTCCAAGAGGCGGTTCTTTCACCAGAGTAGACATAGAGTTAAAACATGAGAAGAAAGCTGAAAAGTGAAAGAAGCATGGATGGTAAAGGGGTGAAACGGGCAAAATGGAGCTCAGAGGAAGGGAAGGAATATTTTCTTAGGAGTGAGTGACAGTGTGCTGATGGAGTTGAAGTGGAAAATGGTGACAGAATTGGGTGGAAAGATTCCCTCTACAGAGAAGAGACATCTGCATCTGAGAATCACATCTTCCAGTGCATGTAGAGCAAAAAGTTTGTGTAACCTTTCCAGAACACGACAAAAACTGAGGTTGAAACTTGTGTCCTAAAAATCCTTCAAACTTTAAGTCCTCGAACTGCAGCCATGCTCACAGCCAGAACCAAAGCTACAGTAAGTTTGAGATAGTATAGAAAACCTAATTTAGAAACTCCTAGTTATCTGAACATAAGAGCAGATGATGCAGACTCACAGCAGAGAGTCACAGCAAGCCATCATAACTTAAACATCCAATCATGATGTATTTATGAAATATCCAGCTGTTACACCTCATTCCTAATGGATCACAAAGAATGAATACAGTCTTCGGAAGTAGCATAAAACTCTTAGTAAGTGGACTTTATTGTAGTGTTTGTTTAATTTTAATGAGATTTGATTCTCTGCCAGTGAATTGCTCCCCTCGGAGTCTTCTGCTCAGTAGAGAAGCACAAATTTCTCAGGGTCTTGTCCATGAGTGAGGGTAAATTGGATCCTGAGATTGGCAGACATGTCAGTGCAGTATCAGCATAGATACTGACCACCATGAAGAGAGAGCTGAGCCTGAAGGTGAAGCTTTTGATTTACTAGTTGATCTATGTTTCAACCCACACTTCAGTCAGGACCACATCAGTCAAAGAGAATTATTTATTTGCATGTACTGAGTTATATAGGGTGGTATGGCTCGGCTCCGAGAGCTCCCTGACCTTCTCTGTGCATGTGTTGACTGCCAAACCAAGGCTGTGAGAGTCGACCCCTCCTCCCTCTTATTTACTTACAGAAAAAAAAAAAAAACAAGCCACGGAGAGCAGCAGCAAAGCCCTCTTATTTGATGCCTTCAATCCCTATACCAGTGCAGGGAGCTGAAGCTTGATGTCTAACGTATTTGATAAGCTTTCCCTACCCCTGCTTCCTGTGCTTCCATGATAGCCAAGGACGAAGGAGCACTAGCAAAGACTACTATCTAGTACGGTTAAAACCATACTAGTGTAGGAAACTGATGCTTAAGGTCCTTACACACCGGGAATGATGCAGATATGATACGGTATGTTGTATCTGAACAGGTTAGCTTACGAGCTAAAGTTACTTAGCACAGATGAAAGTTAAAACAAAGACATTTAGCAAACTGTTAAAGCACACAAAACATCGTCATATGAGAAATCCAACGCTATGACTCTCCACAAGTTGTCCTTCAGGTCATTATCTTTGCAATATTTGTGTTTTTTTTAATCAAAAAGCACTCTGTTCTCCAACACGTAAATGATCAGCCAGTCGGCCATGTTGGATATACTGGTGAAACTGACATCGCAACAACACGAAATCTGATTGGTCAGAAGTGAACACACAGTATGCGAAACTTTCGACCATGATCTGAAAAAATAAATGCCGCAATATTGCAGGATGGGAAAATGTCGCTGATGTGAATGCTTGTATTGACAGGAAAAAAAATATTGACGTCCGAAATAATCGCACGAAAAAAACCCTCCCGGTGTGTAAGGACCTTAAGTGACTGCCTATATGACACTAATAATATCAAATTGTATCCTTCTTTATCTACATTTGCATACCTCATAATAAGCTAGTACAGTAGTTACTCTGGAGCTCTGTGTGATCATAAGGGTTACACTAAACCAGTGGCCTTGGGTTGGTAATGGCAGAGTTATGTGTTTGGTTCAAAATTTTCATTAACAAATAAAATATATATATATATATATATATATATATATATATATATATATATATATATATATATATATATATATTTAAGATCTGGCCCCACTAGCAGTCCTTGGGAGTGAATTAAGAAAGAAAAAAAAATCCAAATGAAAGTTTACACAGCCAAAACAACAGCCTAATGATATTAGAGATATATTTTTTTACAAGTAGTCTAAGATAAACAGTAAAGCTATCCTAGAGGACCCAGTGGAGGAAAGAAAACAACATCAGGTATCTAATGTGTGTCAGAAGGAGGATAATGGAAAGGGGGGCTGTTATGACTCAAGAATGATGCTTCTAAATCAGGGGTCTCAAACTTAACCACAGCAAGGGTCATAATCTGGATTTAGGTCTAGCCTGAGGGCAAAACAGGGTCAACATTTCACCAAAACTTTCAACCTCCTTTTCAAAAAATATGTAACAAAAACAGCAATGATTATAAATCATTTAGAAATTAAAAAAAGATAAGTTTAAAGGCAATCTGAAATAGAAAAATTTAATTTATTTTAATTTTGTATTCTATTTTTATTTATTGTTAAAAAGATCAGGGTATGATATTAAAAATAGAAAAATAATGGTTTTAAAGAGCAAATACATGAAATCAGATTTAAAAGGTCAAAATTAGACTTAAAATTTTAAATTGGAATCTAAAGTATAAAAATGACACAGGTCTAAATACTGAGTTGAACAAAATCAAAGCATAAAAATAAAAAATCCAATCATGTTTGACTTGTAATCCTAAAATGCAAAATTGAAAACATGAAATAAAACACCAAATATTTCCCCCCTACATTCTTGACTATTTATCAAATCGTCCTTACTCTTTAGATTTTTGTGGTTTATTAAGGACATTTTAAACAATGGTGCTAAAGTTTACATTATTATACTGAAGGAAATCTGCAGACTTCATACTGGTAGGCCTATAATAATACAAATATGATATGATCTTGTGGGCCAGATATAATTGTTCCACGAGTTTGACACCTGTGTTCTAAATAAGAACTTCACAATGAACCCTCAGATATTAGTTGTAATGTTCTACATTATTCTTGGAGTCTTTAGGAGACAGATTGGGCTGGTGCAGAGTGTGTTACAGTGTGTTAACACTGTGTTACATGCATAGACTGAATGGATACATGCCATTGGCTGAATTCACATTTCGTTACCAGGGTTACTAGAAGTGGGCGCAACCCATGTGCCAAGGCTGTAATGACGTCACTGCACCACCTGTCCCGGATAAACAATCAAGCGCCCCCTCCACCTTGAAACTTTGCGACCGGAATTTAAGTTTTTTTTTGCTTTATTTCGCAAATATTAGTTGGACAAATTTACCATAAATTACACGAGGTACCGATAACGTATCGCGTTATTTTTGTATCGGTAGAAATCGGAAGGGAGTGGAAAACGTCGACAGCGGAGGCCCCCCAAGTGAGGATGTTAATGTTATGATTCCATTGCGGATGGAGGTCTGTCCTCACCAGCGACAGAAAAACTGTGAGTAGGCGTCATTAACTGAGAGTTGGTTACTGCTGTTCCCCCTGCTGAGAAATCAGTGCAGGCTTCACTGCGTGCTTCTGTATGCATATGAAGATTACTCCTCTTTGTTTTGAAGTATTTAACTCCAGCAGCGCTACAGCCTGTTCAGGCCAAGTCTTCAGTAAACAAAGATACTTTTCTTGTGGTTACTGTGACTTAATTTTTGACTGTTTGGAAATCTTAGGGGACTGTTTTTATGCTGTTTTATGTAGTTTATGATTAAGGGATTAATTCTGCTGCTACCTGTTGAAGTGAGGAGCATTTAGGCAGAAGAGCTGACTACACATGTACTGACAGTGCAGTGTATAAATACTGAACAATGTAGGTAGTAGTAGTTTATTCAGTCATGACAACACCAGATAATGTTCTCAATATTGACATTTCACACAAAATCACTAAATCAAGAATCATGTGTTGATTATTGACTGAAAAGGCATAGGCAGAAGCAGACTGCTTATAAAAGCCTATCCTGTATTGTCGACCTACATAAAAGCAAAGAAACCACAACAACGGATTATTAATCACACTTATAAGCTTCAAAAATAGCTTTACAAACCATTTTCTTAAAAAAGAAAATTTCTGTTTTTAGATTTATGTTTGCATCATTCTAGAATTTAACTCCAGTAATGGAGACACATCTCCTTTTCATACCTTTTTTTAGCTTTTTGTACAGTAAATTTGCAAGCACCTCTGAGATTTTGCTCTAAACATAATTTGCATAGCTCGTTTTTGCAGTTTTATTATTGAATTTATAGTGGTTTTAAAGATGGATCCCCACAGTTCCACACAGTATGATATATAGGGAACAATCAATGAGTAGTAGATCAAATGCAAGGCCTTTGAATTCAATATTTTTCTCGATTTTGAATTATGTATTCAATATGTTCTTTTCTCCTTCATTGGTGCAGGTGAAAATAAGGTAATGTGGATAAATTAATTGATAAATAACATTGACAGCCATAATTAAAACACTATCTTGCACATTTGCACACTCTTTCATATTGCATATTGTCATGTGCTGCACATTTGCAGATGGATTATAGTTTTATACTTTTTTCTGCAGTGCTATTTTTGAGTGTAAGATTACATAGTAATGATGGTTGGTTTTTGAATTTTAAAAAATCACCTTTGCTTTGAAATATTTGAAAGAATTTATTTCCACTATATTTAAAATAGCATTGGTGCTTCAGTTTAAAGCTAAAGTCAAATATGCAGGCTTTCAATCACCTGGTTGTGTTACAGCTATGTGATTTGCTGACATCTACCTCCTGCCTGTTCAGCAAACAAATTCATCAGAACAGATGGACATGCATGCTTGAGTTCAGGGTCAGTGACTCATTGGTGGGACATTGCTTTCTCAAATCCTCCTCCAGGTAGACAGCCAGCTGTAACCTGATTTTTTAACGGGCTTTTATGGAAACTCAAAACAACTTAAATTTGCTTGTTTGCAGAAGACAAAGTGCTCCTCAGTGCTTGAAGTAGATGATAAAATGAAGTTAATTTTTTCTTTTACTAAGGCATAATGACTTTGACATAAGTAATACTTCATCTGAGTAACGCTGATATTTCAGCACTCTTTCCACCCTATTATAAAAGACACAAAATAAGAACACAATTACTAATAACTAGTTTGTCTCTGACATAGACTGAGCTGGCTTCTTTTATATTGACACTGAAAAATGAGTTACTCCTCTACCAACTATTCAGTCAAACTTTAATCGTTTAAAACTTTTATTACAAGTCAATTTAACCTCCTTCCAAAGTGATGAAGTGGATAAATAAATATGCAATCTATGAAACTCTAATTAACTAAGACATTAAACAAGAACAGGAATGTGGGAATCATTACTTTAGAGTGAGGAAACACCGCAGACAAACTTAATCAGAGTCCATTTTTTTTATCTGATATTTGCAAGGCACTATGTACGATAAGAAACATAGATTTTATAAGTAAGTGTGTCATTTGATAGTCAGCTTCAAGTTATTTGTTAGTTTGGCAGGTCTTAAATTAAACATCGACATAGACTGCAGATTAAAAACTCACTTCTGAAACTTCTTTTTATATAATCTAAAAAAATCAAGTGTCTCCTGTGAAAATATTAGTTGACAGGTGAATATAGTCCCATTAAAATCACAGTTTAGTCACTTTCTCCAGAGAAAGATGATCGTTAAAGTTGAAGTCTGACTTGCAGGACGTGTTTCCACTTTTCGCTTCTAACTTTTATGAAGTGTAAACAACATCTCGTTTTGATTTTTCAAACCGAAAGACAATTTCAGCGATAATGCTTCTCTGTTTAGGTGTTTTTCCTGCATCTGCACCTGTTTTACAGCTGTAGGATTTGACGACTGAGAGCATAACAACAAACAAATTTAGAGGAGGAGAAGAGGAAGCGAGAGATAGAGAGAGGTGAACATCTGGATGGGAGGAAATTACAGATGGAGAGGGTAGAAGGCATGAAGCAGAGGGAATTAAGGGAAAGATATAATGAGCTTGAGGATGAAAAGTCGACCGTGGTGGGTGGAGAATTCCTCATTTAGCGCTGTTCTCCTGTCTCCTAATGCTCGAGCTGGAGATTTAGCCAGACAGAATTAGACAGAATGGCTAAAAACAATCTTATTAGCAGAAAGATTGAGAGGAAATGTTCGACTGTCTTTCTGATATTTCACAGTGAGGCATTAGCTTTTGGGTTCTGTAACCACGGAGCAGTAACAGTAGGGCTGCTGCTTGCTTTTATGCGTTTTTTTTTTGGAAATGATAAGGGAATAGCAGCACCTTATTCCATTAAGAGTTGTCTGTTTAAAGGACAGACTAACTAGGTTTTTGTGTTGGCTCTCAGCCGTCCCGCCTGAGAAGTGAGGCGTCTTGCAGTCAGCCAAAATGCTGAAATATCTCTGGTGGCTCAGCAGTACTCAGGCCGGGTTCCTGTCTGCGCATAATGTCACCGTGTCAGCTTAGAGAGGTTCAGCAGCTCATCAAGACTCAGTAAAACTCCAAGTGGAGGAAACAGGGAAAATGTGACGTCGGTGTCTTCCAATTTGGGTCCGCAGAGAGGCGACTGAAATGTAGAGCTTGGGCTGCAGAAGTCCTCGGTGACTCTGCACATGCACGCTACTGTAATTAGCGGATTTAAGTCTGGATTGGCCTAGTTCATAGTCATCCCTCTTTGAAGTCGAGCAATGCTTACTCAGTGTCACAGACTGGAGTTAGACAAAAAAAATATCCCAACCTTCTCAGTTGAAATCAGGACTGACTCAAATAAATTCCTGACTTCAGGGCTGTTGTCCGACATTGTTTGCTATCATCTCTGGCTCATTTTGTCTGAGGTCTTTTGGATTTTTGAACATTTAGGCCTATTTTTCATATTTTTTCACTCAACCAACCCACCACAGTTGGAGTTTTGCTTGTTGGTTTCTTTTTCTTCCTAGTGCTGTTTGTGAGATTGTCAGACTTCAAGGGCGGTGCTTTTATCTTGAAAAGCTCCAACCCCATTGCATATAACACCTCAAAATGACAGACTTCTCTTTATCCTTGACAAGCCATTTATCAACCATTTGGCCGTTCAGTCCAGATCTGTTAAAACTTATCTTTTTACTCTTTTGAGAGAAAATGACACCTTTTCTATAACATTGATAACATCATTTGTATGTACTTGCTGCCAGTATTATACTTCGTCATTTTTGTCATTAACTTTCCAGTTTTCAAATATTCTATCTTTCAAATACATTGTGTCCCATTTAAGAGCAGTATTGACACCGCACACATTGCTTTATATGCTCATAGATTTCTTCCCAACACGTTTTAATAACATGGCAATCCCAGAGTGGATGGTAGCGATTGATTTCCTCTATCCCACAGTCTCCAAAAAGCATCAGCACTACTCTGATACCGGTTCTTGAAGGGTGTAACAAGAAATCTGATGATGTTTGTCCAGCAGATCTCACGCCACATGTTTGCCCCCAAGACAGTATTTTACTCTCAATGATGGGACTATGTGTTAATAGTTGGCGTCTTTGTATTTATATTTATTAAGAGGTTCAAAACGTTTCGAATAGCTTCAGTAAAGCAGAATCTGGCTGCAGTGGCACAACATCTTCAGCCAGTTAGTTCACATTGAAACTTGCTTTAAAGATGGGGTAGGCAGGATCTGAGGAAGTGCCAGTTTATGGGAGAAATGTTGAATGTAAACTGACGCTCCTGCTCGCTCGTATTGTTCCTATTAAATTCAGATATAATGCAGATAAATACTTCAGATAATTACAAATGGGGTCCAGTCAACATGAAAGTAAAAAGCATAGGTGCTACTGTAGATGCCAATAGACTACCAGCAAACACAAAGTTTGCAGGACTTTTACAACTAGGATAAAGTGACAAACTCCAGGACCCGAGGTAAACAGTTTAGCGGCGCTACGACACGCAGCAGGTCCTATTTGACAAGAAACACTTCTGTTACAGACACTTGGCTTACTTTGTTAAAGTGGTTTACCTGTCCAGCGTCCCCCATCATTGTTGACCTGGCTTTTTAGCTCTTGTCCGGTCTACCGCCTTTGTACGTGCCCGTTATCCCCCCAGAGTCTCCGGTATTTACTGTTTTCTTGCTTGTGTCAGTGGTCGTGGCCAAAGTAGGATTCAGACAATTTTCTGTACTTTCTGGTTGGTTTCTGCTGTCTGATATTGTAGCACGCTAACTTTGTTTGAGCTCCTGAACGACACGGGGGAACAGCGTCCGCCTCACAACCAATCATGTCAGGGGAGGCGGGGAATGGCTTTGTTTACAGTCAGAAAGAGCGGAGCGCTCTGAAATTTTAAAATGTTGACTACACAGACACAACAAAACACAGCAATATCATTATATTACAAAATGTCATCAATAACTAATAGCTATTGACTGATATTAATGGCTTTTTTGTATATACACCACAAAAAAGATGCTTCTTTAACGGATTCCTGACACCAATCTGCTAGCTGAATGTGTATACTTTCCTGGACAAACTAAAATCATTCACATCTCCCCAAAGCACAGATTGACAACCATTACGGCCTTTTTCATGGCTGCACACAGAAGCATCCATCAGAGCATGTAGATAACTTTTTGCCTGTTAGTTACTGAAACTACTAAATTTAAAAAAGCCTCAGTTTGAAAAGCCATGTCTAAACATTTTAAGGATGTATTGTTCATTGTAGACCTTTAATAACAGATATCTTCGGTTGACTTATTTTCTTACAGTAGAAGACTGTTAGTTCAGATCAGACTCCTTTATTCAGCCTGAAACTCAAAGTTTGAAAACAGCTCCACATGACTTTGACGAATGACTATAATTTAAAATATAATTGCATGACTGTCACAACATGTACAAAATGAATTCCAAAGAGACGTTATGAAGTGAAAACAGTTCCCTCTGTTGTCACTCTCGCTTCTCAGTGGAGGCTCGGCAGGAACATTTAAACAGCTCTGATAATTCACTTCCTCTCTCTGCAGAATCTCTGCGTTTCGTCATTATTCTTCATGGCTTTATTCCTCCTCTGCTCATTTTCACCCTGCCTTTTTATTTCCCCTGATGTGTCTCTCTCTGTAAAGTTTGGAGCATTATTGTGGAGCATGTTTGAGGAAAATGCAACACGTAATTTAATGCATTTGGACCGTTTAAATTCACAGCAGATGATAATCACATCTCCTGAAGCAATACCAATAACACATTTTTAAATTATAACCCTCCTGTTTCAGCTAAACTAATAGATGATATACGGCAGAGATCTTAATCTGTTTTTTTCATAGAAGCCTGTTCACGTCTCTACTTCTGTAAACTTTTCTCAAAGTTTTCCTCCTAGTTTAAACTCATTTAATCCTTGAAACTTTGGTCTGTGACAGATTTTCTGAAGAAGGCTCTTTGTTTGTGTTCTCTTGATGACAATAACGCCTGAATCGAGTGCAAACTGACAAAAAACAATGACTGGAGGACAAGCCGTGAGGAAGGAAAAGACAAAAGAAGGATTTTGACAAAGAAAAGTGTCGCCCACAGTCTGCTGGAAGTGATTGACAGTAAAGATCATTGGCTGGTAGACGAAATTGACGAGATGTGCAGAATAAACGTCAGACAGCAGATTTAGGGGAATTGGACTGTATGCCTGACTGCTTTACACACTGATAGAATTAAAGGCTTCACTAGACACAATATTCATGAGGAAGTCAATCCATCTTACTGACCTTAATTATAAAATCAGACTCCAACTGAGAACATTTACCAAACCTGCACAGATGACTTTGTTTCACTTAGGGACACTGTTGAGAAATTAAAACCTGATCCTCATATTTCAGGGCAGTTCAGGAGTTTAACACTTAAGTTTGAAACATGTTTGCAGACAGATGACAGCATACATATGTCCAGAGTTCAATCATCCAGGTGCTAGGTAAAAGTCTACAATCATGGGATGTCAGAGAGACTGTTCTTGTGGTTAAGTCATGGAAAATACTGCTTTAAACAACAACAACAAAAAGCGGCATGACTGACACAGAGCCATGTTTGATGGTCGACTTGCACATCCTGCAATGTGTTTTTTGCATGTGAGCAAAGATAAAAGATGTCTTTCACATCGCAATACTCCAAAATCCTGGATTGTGATACACATCAAACTCTGATTGGCCAAAATAAGAGCGAATCAGCGAGCATGTGCAAAAATCCAAACAAACAGTGATTGTAGTGGGACAGTTTGAGTCATGTGATCAGTCTTTTCCTTTTCTCTTGTCCTTTTGCCATCCATGGAAATTATTAGCAAAACTCTTACTTCATGAACCTTTAGTCTGTTTCAGTTCTGTCTCAGGGCTGATTAATGCTTCAAGTCCAGGAGCTTTCTGTCTACTTTCATCGTTAGTCTGTATTTTTACAGGTTTTTTTTTTAGAGTAAAGGTCCTTACACACCGGGGCCAACGTGAATATAGAACGCGAAATTACGAAATATTCAGAGGCGAATTTTGACGTGCCTGACTATACATATCAAGCCAACGCGATTTTGCGACTTTCCGGGGGGAAAAAAGACGCGTTCCGGGTGGAAGTGAGAAGACTGACACAACAGCAGACTGACTGTTTTCAGTTCTGATTAGACACTAGTGTTGAGATGACTGTCTGTCATGATAGCGTGTACTGAGTCGGGGCCAGCACCAGATAAGAACATTAAACTATAATCCATAAACGTAAGGTAACAACCGAGACCTAATGGTGCTGTGACAGCAACGCCATTGAGTTTGAGACAGTGAAAATACATATGGTATGTTGTTTCTGAACTGGTTAGCCCATGAGCTACAGTTACTTAGCACAGATGAAAGTTAAAACAAAGAGGTTTAGCAAACTGTTAAAGCACACAAACCATCGTCATATGAGAAATCCAACGCTATGACTCTCCACAAGTTGTCCTTCAGGTCGTTATCTTTGTAATATTTGTGCCTTTCATCAAAAAAGAACACTGCTCTGTGACACGTGAACAATCAGCCGGTCGGCCATGTTGGATATCTCGGTGAATCAGACGTCGCAACAACACGCAATCTGATTGGACACACAGTATGCGTAACTTTAGAAAAATTGTGATACGAAAAAATAAATGCCGCAGGACAGAAAAATGTTGCTGATGTGAACGCTTGTATTGACAGGATACAGGTTCAAAAAAAAAAATATTGACGTCTGAAATAATTGAATGAAAAAAACATGCGAAAAAACAAAAATGAAAAGCTAGATTTTCTCTGTAACTTCCTAAGCTGCCCCTCCAGACTCCCACTGTTCCTGCTCTCCCCCCACGTTCACTTCCTGCAGAGACACACACAACAACAAGATGGTTGCTAGCATGAGTGGAAAAATTGGTTTGGTTTTATGGTGTCAGACCTCAAGCAAACCACAGTGTTTCCAGTCATGTCTTTGTCCTTTTGTAGTTTCATTTTCAGGAGGAAAAAAATGATAAAAATTGTAAATTTAGTTTTTTGTAAGACTTTTGTGTCCATGTTGCAGCACAACCTGAAACTGTCAGGGCAGTGTTCAAGCCAGACATGGAGGAAAAAATGTAGAAAATGGAGAAAAGGCTGTGCGTATTACTTAAAAACTGTAAACATATTTTTAAACTTACCTTGCTCTACAACAGAACAGATGAAACCGAATAATTGTTAGACAGCAGGGAAGGAGAGGGGAGGAGCGGTTCTCATGCCCTCTTGTACATGCATTGTGTTACATCCATTCACTGGAGAACTGTGAGCACAGCGTCATAGAAGCTGACTTTGAATGTTGACTACTAAAAATGCTGAACTGCATCGGTTTTGCATAAAAAATAGGTGATACCAGCGCAAACAACGCTGTGAGCAGATGCAGGCCCTTGTGCACGAGGAAGGTAGACCTGTCTTGTTCTAATCCTTCCGTTGCCTCAAAGCTTTCCATTACCTTTGAGGCAGAGAGGATGCTGAGCATGTTTCTGACATGCAGCTCAGACTTGAATCCTTCTCGGAGAAGGAGTTTTTACTTCCATGACAGCAGTTCTCCCTCTGAGACCCAGGAGAGAGGAAGAAAGCAGAGGAGTGAGGTGAAACGAGAGAGAGAGGGAGGAGAGAAGTGAGGTGGAGACAGATCAGTGAAGAGTCTGACCCTCGGGGGGTATGACGTGCTCTGAGGATGTGGGCGTACAAGTGGAGGTCTAACAAGTGTGATTGAGGTTTCTTCAATACCTTTCACTATGGGACAAATTGCCTCCCACTTCCAAAGAGCACTCGCCAGCGCTGCATTGATTGGTTACCCATCATGCACCTCGGGCTGGAGTTCTTGCTTGTGGCTGTGGTTGGACATGGTTGGGACAAAATCAGCTCCAGAGGTAACCTTGTCTTTATCTGATTTTTTTGAGGACTGTAATCAGTCACTGAACCAGAACTTCAAAATATGACACCTGGCTTTACTCTGACCTCAGTTTTGTAAACTGTCCTCTTACATGTGGTCTTGGTGTGCCATTGAAGTTAGTTTACATGTTAGTTTGAAATGATCTGGACGGGTGTAACAGTCACAAGGTTTTTTTAAAACTAGTGAATCAGGTTAGTCAACTACATCTTGTTTAGATTTTGACGAGACTTCTTTCTGAGTTATTTAGTCTTTTGCTTTTGTTGTGTGTTGAGGTTGTTGATGTACAGTTTTAGCTTCGAAACCCATCTACATAGGACTGTAGACGTGGTCATTACATTGAGATAAGATAAGCCTCCCTCTGCCATCCATCCTTGAAAGTTTGTGGACTACTATTTAAAGCCTTGAGTTTGGCATTTTGGCTTGAAACATTGCGGTTTTTATTCCTGCGAAGTTCAGAATAACCTTGTTTTTGGTCAATCTGATTCTAAATGATGTCCAAAATGAAAATTTTTGTATTGAAAAGACTTAGATTTAGAGATGGAGGCCATGAACTCCTTTTTACAGTCCATGTTAGTTGTAAAGTGACCCCAGAAAACACTCTGTCGCTGTCCTTGGTCCTGAAAATGCCTTGGCCTCAAATAGCTTTGACAGCTGCTAATAAAAATATTTCTTTCAGCTCCCTTTTTTAGTCCTTCAGAAATCAACAGCCAGTCCTCTATGAATTAAAAAACATTCCTCAACAACATTAGAACAAGTCCAGACCTCATTTTGAAGAGTTACCAGTCTCAGTCTGCCCATGAAGAACCAAGACTGTCCTGGCCAAAGATTGGTTGATACTGTTGCTAGAAAACCTTGCAGTGCTCAGTCTTGTTGCCCTCTGTTCCCTGGTCCAGTCATAACCCCCATACTTGGTTCTGCCTTTACTAGTTTTGATAGCTTTTCATTGGCAATCTGTAAGAAGCAAAGTGGTTCAGATTTTTCTAAGGAGATGGAAACATTTTGTTATTCATACTTGCTCTGATTCCACATTTCTCCGCACTGACATTAACAAGAATATTCAAAAAAATACATAAATTTTTTAAAGCTCTGGGCTTTGTTTCCTGCTTTGGTCACTCTCCAGTACATGTTCCAACATGTAGTTCGAACCCTGAATCTGAAAACACTCCATTTGGAGGCCAATTGGGGGTCTATTAGGAGCCGAGATGACCACCACCCTTCTTGTTAGTGTGAGCCAATGTGGGAAACTGTCTCTGATGGTTAGACGGTGTTACAGATCAGTGCATCAGTGCTCGGGTTAGGTTGGATCAGATGATAGCTGATGAGAAGACTTCATAGAGAATGTATTTCTGTCTGATAAAACAGAATTTGATGAACTAATGTTGCATCACGATCGTACAAAATCACATTTTCTGTTTTATAACTCATTTCCAACCCTGTAGAGACCCGATCCAAAGCCTGGAGAAACCGTCCGTAGGCTGATTAATCTCGGTTTCCTTTAGGTAGTATAACGAAAACCCTGTTCAACATTTTGTAAAGCTGTACACAGACGAGTTAATGTACAATACTCTAATAGTTACTAGTTTAAAGTACTGATGTTTCTGTAAATAAACACCACATAACTCACACATACTGAATTATCCCAAAGAGAGGAGCTGTGTTCTTGAAAGTATATGAGTATATTGACCTCCACATGTACAGAGCATGTACTTACCGTGATCAAAGGACATTGTGAACTGTATTTATTTTTGT
Source organism: Xyrichtys novacula (assembly GCA_962446985.1). Lineage (NCBI taxonomy): Eukaryota > Metazoa > Chordata > Actinopteri > Labriformes > Labridae > Xyrichtys > Xyrichtys novacula. The sequence continues at coordinate 8,723,624 of OY660887.1, forward strand.
CAGAGTATTGGTATAAAAAAATTCAGCTTCATGGCATCAGTTAAGTGATAAATCATTTTCACAACACTGAAGAGTAACTGATTCATTCATTCAAACAAATGTTTTATATTGGGAGCTGGAAATATGTATGATACATGTCTAAGAAAAGGAAACACCCACGTATAAAAATGTCTTAGTAATGTTTCCTTTTATGTTGTCTATTTCTGTAAATATACTGTATATACTGTAAATTTAAGATCCAGCGCCATACCAGGGTTCTGTTTAGATTGAATTGGGAAAACTTTGTGAGGAGTAAGTCAATACTTAATGATTATGTGGAAGTTATTTGTTTGCAATCAGAATTAAAAAATGAGTTAAATCTGGATCAAATTTCTCCAGATTTGATGATCCACTTTTTGCCATTCAGGATCAGGTGATCCAGTGAACTTTTGTTCTAGTTTGTGAAGAAAAACTTGATCAACCTGGTCGAGACAAAGACCCATTAAGATGACTAATTTTGGATTAAAAGAGTCCTGAATGGGACTTTGTCTGACATATTTTGTCCACAGGAGGGCGCCAAAATCAGCACATACTGAAAGATTCTTAATTGTTTTTAAGGGCTGGACCGGTGGACTAGTTTATGGGAACAAATAAATCTATTTTTTTGTATATTTTTTCTTAAGGTTTCCAGAAAACAAAGTTATTATCAAGATGAAAACTTGCCTGCTACTGTTATTGGCACAAAACAGCTGTAAAAGTTAATTAACAGATTCAGCAGGTATGGATATTTCTGCAGGTGTATTATTTTGTAATTATTGGCCACAAAGGAAACAGACAGAAAATAGAGACAGGAAACAAACCTTAGATGCAGAACTAAATGTCTTTATTAAAAGAAAAAGAAATTTATCAGCAGAGGTAGAATCAAATCCTGCTTGTCTTGTTTTAATTACGGCTCTAAAACAAATAGACCATCACAATAAAATTTATTAAATTTCCTTTAATTCTGTCTCAGATTGATTCTGTTACCAGTGAAAATGCAACCCTGTTTCCCAAAAGCTAAAACTGGAATATTTGATCCAAACTGTTTTCATAATTGTTTTCTCCTTTTGAAAACATTATTTTTTGGGGGGTACGGTCCAGTCCTGTTTCTTAATTCCCACCAGATTATGTCTAGAAAACTCAGGCCTGGGGTTTAAACAAAGGCTGTTCAAATCTGTGACAGCTTCTAATAATTTATTCTAAAACCTTTTTGTGTAAAACTTGTAGGACGGAAAAGTCCTCCACTTACGTAAGACCGTCTCAAGTGTGACTTTAAATATCAAACCCTGCGCTCCTGGGTAGTGAGTTATTTCCCACATGGACCTCAAAGCAGTCAATAAGTGTTGATTTACTCTTTATATTAATTTCTTCCCTTCTCTTTGGTTTCAGCGGGGCTCTTGGTAAAAGCCCTCTGGTGTTTTGGTTTCTCTGTATTACAGCTGTTTGTAATTTTCATGTAAAATACCATCTGAGTAGAGGCAACATTTTTAAAAACAACACGAAGCATCGCTGGACTCATTACAAAGCTAATATTACTTTTTAAATGAAGTGTATTAAAGATATATCAGAAACAACCTGTGTTGATACAAAACTGTACTTCAAATAAAAGCACAAGCTGTCAAAAGGTTGTTTAGTGTGTGCTCTGACCAAATACACTCACACAGATCACTGCACAGTCTTTATGCTGGATGAAAACATTACTCAGGACCAAAATTCCAAGTTTAATTATAGTTTACAGACATTTAAAGGGATAATATGATTTTTCCTCTGTAGGTGTATTTGTTACAGTTTATTTTCCTCTTTAATTTACCTTTTTAAACTTCTAAAAAGAACATTTTGGGGTCTGAATAACTGGCCGATATAGCTGCTTCTGTAAAGTTTCAACACCTGATTTAAGTGCATCTTCTTTCCTGTTTGTTTTCTGACAGGCTCTGATAGGTTTTCTGTATTTCTGACTACATTTTAGAAAAGAAAATTGACATGTTTTTGGTTATGTAAACTCATCTACTTTCTAACTTTGAATATCTTGCTTTTGTTGATGGAGTCTGGCGGTATCAAAAAGAGAAAAGAATCTGTTGTTTCAAGTGAGAAAAACATCTTTATCACAAAAAATGTAATTTAACAAATGGCAGCAGAAACTTAGTATATTGGGATTTTTTTCTTGCAGGATGAAGGAGTTGCCGGTCTCTCCATGCTCCAGTCAGTCAGTATGTTTGTGTTGGATCTGAACTCGCCATTTCAGGAGGCAGCTGTAGATGATGGATTTGTGTATCCTACAAGGTAAAATCACAACCCCGTAGTAACCCTGTAATTTTGATTCTCAAAAAATAATCTCCTCTTTAAAATGATCTGGATGTATTGACCTATTTTGACCTATGATGGGCAATCCACATAGCCTCATTGGAGAGAGAGTGGTGCTCTACATGTAAAGTGGTCTAACGTTTTTCCTCCTATAGTCCATTATCAGAGCCCTCTGCTCAGCAGGGATCCTTCTGTTGCTATAATAATGTACTGGGGATGGAGTATGCTAACAAGCAGGGGCATCCTGACCTTTTTAAATGGAGGGCCCACCCTCAGTACTGACACTTCAGGAGGGCATGAAGTGTTGCAACACCGGTCATACAGTTAATTTTAAACATACAGTAGGTCATCATTTTTCTAACACTATGTTAAAACCAAAAATTTAAACTTACTTAAGAGCTGGCCTTAAAAACTCACCAAAATCTGAAAAAAGTCAAAAATAAAATAAAAATAAAAACATATTAAAATGTCAGAATTATTATAACTGTAATCACTTTGATGAAGCCAGCTGGCAGTGTTAAGGTCCTTACACACTGGGAACGACGCAAATATATGACGCGAATTTTGACACGCCTGACTATACACATCAAGCGCGATGCAACTTTGCAACTTTTAGGGGAGGAAAAAGACGCGTCCCGGGTGGAAGTGAGAAGACTGACACAACAGCAGACTGACTGTTTTCAGTTCGGATTAGACTCTAGTGTTGAGATGTCTGTCTGTCATGATAACATGTACTGAGTCGGGGCCAGTACCAGATAAACACATTAAACTATAATCCATAAATGTAAGGTAACAACCAAGACCTAATGGTGCTGTGACAGCAACGCTGTGATTGAGTTTGAGACAGTGAAAATACATATGGTATGTTATATCTGAACAGGTTAGCTTACGAGCTAAAGTTACTTAGCACAGATGAAAGTTAAAACAAAGACGTTTAGCAAACTGTTAAAGCACACAAACCATCGTCATATGAGAAATCCGACGCTATGACTCTCCACAAGTTGTCCTTCAGGTCGTTATCTTTGTAATATTTGTGTCTTTTATCAAAAAGCACTCTGTTCTTTGAGTTGGCCATTCGGCCATGTTGGATATACCAGCGAATGTTGCAACAACACGCAATCTGATTGATCAGAGGTGGACACACAGTATGCGAAACTTGAGAAAATTCGACCGTGATGCAAAAAAATAAATGCCACAATATCGCAGGACAGAAAAACATTGCTGATGTGAACACTTGTATTGACAGGATACAGGTTCGAGAAAAAATACTGACATCCGAAATAATCACACGAAAAAATGTGAGAACTTATACATGCTGGTATCTTGCTGGATTTAGACTCAGAACTGGTAAAAGATTTTATCCTGGTTGCTAAAATCAAGTTTTGTTTACATGTGCCAACACAGTAACAAGTTATGAAAAAACACATAATGAAAAGCAGAATACTCAAGTTCAAGCCAGTAAATTCTGGTGGCTTTGAAGAGACCAATGAAACGTCTGTGTTTCGAACTGATAAAAAGCATCCTCCTCTTTCTTGTCTGTAGCTGTGGGGATCCTCTCTGTACTGCTGTGATGAGATGTTTGAAATAGCTACAGCATCAGTGGAAAAAGTGGCCCCTTCTTCCTCACCATGAGTTATCCCAAAGGATTTTGTTTCCACCATTACAGACTGATTTAAGGCTGCAGGCCGGAGCTCTGAACCGGGGGAGTTACACAATCCCAGCGCACCATCTCTGCCTCACTTGTCTGTATTATTTTTATTACAGTTTTTATCTGATTAAACGAGCTGCAGTGTCAGAAACTGGGATTGGCCCTCGCGCCTTTACTTGTACTGTAATCCCAACATCACACTGTAACCATGGCAACACAGATAAGAAACTATACCCATCACTTATGCCAGTGTCGATTGCAATGAAACGGAGCAGAGAAATCAGAACATCAGAGCTGACCTAGATTGGGAGGAGCAGGTCTTTAAGAGTCAGAAATCAGAGAAATAAATCAAATCTGCAGAACTTCTTCCTGATTATTCACTGTTTTTTTACTGCACTGTGTTCTTACACAGCCTGTCAGACATTCGGCTCGCATGCAAAGAGGAAGATTTGAACAGTTTTTGCAGCAGATGGTATTATTCTCCACTTTTTCACTGCCTGTAACCTCTAACTCAGAATGGGAGGAACAGATTGAGAGAAAATGACACGTAGGAATCTCACACAAATACAATAACAACATAAAACAATGAGAGCCGCTGTTGTTAACCACACACACACACACACACACTTCGAAGTAGAGAGGCGGTGTGTTGCCATGGTGAAGTTGTGATTATCATCATCACAGTCGGCTGAAAGCCTCTGTCTTGTTATGAGGATAAAAAAATCATCACTAGGACTGTGAAGCACGGTCGCACAAAAACACATATTTACACACTCAAGCCAATTAAATCTTGTAAGTAAGTGTTCAAATCAGCAGCCGAGTCTGTGAGTAATTTTCAGTTTAAATACCTGTGTTCTGGTGATAATTAAACATTCGTACTTTTTAACCACTGCAAACATCTTTATTTAAGATTTAATTTAGACAGCATGGAAGGAGATCTGGTCGATTAGATATATTTGCAAACATTACCACAGTTCACTGGAGTAAAATCAACAGGTTCTTTTCTTACGTCCTGATGTAGAAGATCCAATCCTACATTTTAAACCTTGGCCAGCTTCTCTGATCGGATTAACTTTTAGCCAACAAAACGTTTCCAGCCTCTCTTTATCCTGTTGAGGTCAGACATCTCTTTTCAAGAAAACCTGGCCAAGACGAGGCGTTTATGTAAGAAAATGATCAGCTAAAGCAAAGCCTGGTCTCAGAAGATTTTTTATTATTTACCATTATGCCTTTAAAGTCCGTCTGCAGATTTTTCCGGCAGCTGGTGCAGAAAACCCAGAAGTGTTTAGATTCCAACAACATGTCCAGTAAAAGCAGAAGAGCGCCTCTAAAATTAAGTTATGTTTCTTAAAGTTCAAACAAACAAACAAACTATGGCTGCAAAATATCAGTGTGCCAGCTTATGTTTGCCAACAACAAACTTCAACATGTCGGCTGTATGGATGTGTTTTGAAAGACTGTAAAAACACAGAAAAACAGCTGTTTGAAATCCTTGTGGGAGAAGGAGCCAAACATCACGGCCTGAGGGCTTCATATTTAAATCCTCATCTCAAGAACAGTCATCCTGAACAGCGCCGAGAGTTTCTGAGAAGTAAAAACCTTTTATCACTTCAAGTCATTTGACAAAGTGAAGAAATACAGCATGTTTCCGAATGTTTGTATTAAAGGAATCATGATAGGAATTAAAGGGATATATTTGAGTGTTTTTGAAGTGAAGTTGTATGAGTTACATGTTGATATTAAGTTTTCTAGGTAGATCAGCCTCTTTACAGAGAAACTGCCAACAGAAACAGGTTGCTAGGTGTGCCACTATTTTTGACAGACAGATCAACACTGCCACCAAATTTAGCCAATTTTGTTTCCGCAGCTGAAACAGTCACAAAAAAGTAACCAGAAAACTCCAGCTACTGGAAAAACTTCGATAACGCTTTCTTTTACGGTACACTTATTACCAGGTAATTAACAGGTAGTTACCTAGTAACAACATGAAATTATCTGGTAATTACATGATAACTACTAAGTCAATACTGTCTAGCTACCAGGTAGGTAATCTTCCATCATCATACAAATTTGAAGCCGAATTGCTCTGGTATTTCCAGGATTTTCTCCACTTCCTGGAACCACCTCTTGCGCAGTAGAATTGTACGCATTCGGTGGGTGAGTTGCTGTGATAATGCTCGACTCAAACAGCGTATCGTTACGCAATCTTCGCACGCCCATAGGCTGTATCAAGTGTCAATCATAGAAAATAAGAACCCCAAATAGCTTTTGAAAATGGAGCTGCACAGAAAAAAAGAAAAACTAGACTGTATTGACTTGGTAGTTATCATGTAATTACCAGATAATTTCATGTTGTTACTAGGTAATTTACCTGTTAATTACCTGGTAATAAGTGTACCGTAAAAGAAAGCGTTACTGACGACGCACCTGATTATAAGACGCACCATCAATGAGCGCGTCTATTCGCGTCTATTTTCATACATAAGGCGCACTGGATTATAAAGCGCACCAGATTATAAAGCGCATTAGGCCAAACAAAACGGTCTGATAAGTCAAACTTTATTTGCGAGGCTACGGTAGCGTAGGTAGTGTAGGTAAAGCAAAATATGAATGACTTGGCGATGTCAGATTTGTGAAATCATGTTGTTTCCTCATACTGTGTGCAGCAAAACAAACTGATGATCTCGGTACTCGACTTTTCCGTCCTATTGTAACTTTGGAGTCAGTGAAATCCTAGACAGAGCAATACTTATGATATTTGTTGTACGTAAAGTGAAGTTGGTTTAAGTCAGTGTCTTTTTTAAAGTGAAGTTATTTTGAAGAAGTACAAGAGCGTCGTGCAGCTGTGACAAAAAGCTCTGATGAAAGGTCCGTCTGTATGAGAGCCTTTCCAGACTCTCTGAGAGAGGAGAGTGAAGTGTGCCTTTGCTTTGGAGAGACTAAGTGAACAGAAGAGTTGCTCTCAGTTGACAAAAGGAGCTCCTCAGCTGCCACCCTGGCTCCAAGGTTGGAGCGCAATCAAAAGCCTTTAGCACTGAAACGCTGACATTTCTAACGCCAAAGTTCCCAACACCTCGGTTTAGGCTGCCGACCAAGGACGGCGGATTGTGTTGATGAGGAGAATATTTCAGTTTTTTCATTTTAGTCCTATATTTTACCAGCAGAGTGAAGCCAGAACAGCTTTTTACAGGGCAGAACTCCACAAAAGCAGCAACTCAAAAGGCCTAAATTATTTACTCTGGAACAAAGTGGAGAGAAACACAGTGGCAGTGGTTGGCAGTGGACAGAAATTCAATAATTGCCATTCCAGTCAACCGCTGTTATCCTCTTCAAAGACAGCAGACATGTTTTCTTGGCGCTTTATAACAAAATAAAGGGATTAACTCGGAATATTCAGAGCTGCTGAGAAAAACAGGTCGAAGTCCCCCGTTTGAATATTTTAACTTTCAGTCTTTGAAAGCCTCTATCATTACAGCTGATGGTGTGCTTTATCGGTGCATGTTTTATCTGCATTCATCAAATTACTGCCAACATGCTGACACTCAGTGAAAACGGAGCCTTCATTGCCCCCGAGGCTCGGAGCCCTTAGGCGCTCCATCTCTGTGCCAAAGTCTGAGTAATACATCCAGTTTGAAAGCTTATCAGACACTTAAAAAATCACTTCACAGAGCTGGATAATACCGTGGGACTCTCGGAAATTATCACCATGACATTTGAGCCGGTTTTGGTGATAATATAAGGTTCTGCTTCTATCACCAGATAAAAGGTGACCTCTTCTCCAGAGTCCAGAGCTCTCAATCATCGCCCACGTTTACTGTTTGCTCATCGATTCAGGTAATGAAGTGAAGTGAAAAGTGCAGTCCAGTCTGATTGTGAGCCAAAGGGACATCAACTCTGAAGTTATTGTTGGTTAAGTGCCGTTCCACGATTTTCCAGCACATTGCTCTACAATCACTAGAATTAGGCGGTCAGGGCTTCTTGCAGTTTGTTTTGGGTTTTCTCCGTGAAAAAGTGCCTTCTCTACAATTCCAGTTGTGTGGATGTAATTTTAACAAATTCATTTTAAGTGTTTGACAGGATTTTTGCTCATTAGTAAATGAGATAAATTGTCCTTTGGGTTTCCGTCCTCCAAGAGTCTGTAAAACCTGCCAGCCTCTCTCTGTCCTTCTTTTTCCCCTGCAGGCTGCCTAACAGGCCTTTATTTTGGTTTGATCTCTCTCTGTACTGTTTATACCCTCTTTCCTAACTGCAGCATTGAAGAGGCACACTTCTCTTTTATCTGTGTGTAGAGTATGTCGTCAGCCACAGTTTCACAATGGGGTTTACAAGACTCAAGTCTTTCTTTTGGGCATTAACAGAATGTCACAACAAGAGGCGTACCTGCTTTTCCTCCATTCATGTACAGTATTATACTCTCCCTCCTCTTTATCCCATGAAAACCCGAAAAATATTTTATCCAATATCCTCATACAAAATATTTTTTGTCTCTTGCCAACAACCTGAGTACAGTTGTTAAAAAACTAAAATCTAAATCTAAATCCTTGTCCGATATTAGTCATACTCAGCGAATACTCATAGATTATTTTAAGCTCTCAAGAGCAGTCTCTGATATTGATACATACACCCTTTAATTCCTTATTTTATCAGCCATCTGTGACATCAAAGACTCATACAGATATTCAGCAAAATCTCAGATATTGGCCTGATAACTGGCTGATGCTGATAACTGATCTAACCCAATTATTGTTTACCTGGTAGTCTGTCTAACTTTCAAACTAAAGGTCCTTGCACACCGGGGACACAAATATATAACGCGAAATTACGAAATATTCTGAGGCAAATTTTGACGCACCTGACTATACACATCAAGTGCGATGCGATTTTGTGACTTTCCAGGGAGAAAAAGACGCCTCCTCTGCCTCTGATTGGCTAGAAAAGCTGGAAATGTTGTCACATGCCCAAAGCAAACGGTCAGCACTTACAGCCAATCATAGGCGAAGGAGGGCGGGACCTTCACTTACCATCCTACAGCGTTCTACAGTTCTGATTAGACACTAGTGTTGAGATGGCTGTTTGTCATGATAGCATTTACTGAGTCGGGGTCAGAACCAGATAAACACATGAAACTATGGTAACAACCGTTAGCTTACATTAGCACAGATGAAAGTTAAAACAAAGTTGTTAGCAAACTGTTAAAGCACACAAAACATCGTCATATGAGAGATCCAATGCTATGACTCTCTTCAGGTTGTTATCTTTGTAGTGTTTGTGTTTTTTATCAAAAAGCTGATTGTTTTTTATTGTAAACAATCAGCTGGTCGGCCATGTTTGATATACCAGTAAATCAGACATTGCAACAACACGCAATCTGATTGGTTAGAAGTGGACACACACAGTATGCAAAACTTTAGAAAAATTTACCTTGAAACGAAAAAAAAAATGCCGCAATATCGCAGGATGGGAAAACGTCGCTGTTGTGAACACTTGACAGGATACGGGTTCGAGAAAAAATTTTGTCGTCCGAAAAAATTGCATGAAAAAAAACACTCCTGGTGGAAAAGGATCATGAGTCCTGCAGTTTAAATAAATGAATAAAGTGGATCTGATTAACCTGATCTAGATGAGACTGAATCCAGATCACCAGTGCTCTAAAGAGGAGTGCATACTTTGTCTGCACAGGGTTCCAAAATCCACACAAAATTAAAGATCCTACGTTTGATATTGACAACCTTTTTGAAAACAATCTTTCACCGATAGTAAGTTTGAATCCAACGAGATTTCTCCTGAACAGCAGGACCCTGGGTGACAGGGGCTGGGGTTATTGAGAGTACAGTCCCTTTATGTTACCCATCATTCCTTGAACTCACATCTTGAAATCAGCATAAATCAGCTGTTTTTGAGCGAAGACTGAAGGAAAAGTCGTCCTATAAGTGACAGCTATAGAGGAAACCAGCTATGTGCTCAAAGGGACCGTTCAGTTAACAGACTCCAAATAAAAAATGAAATAAGCCCTAAAATTAGTTCTTTGAGATTTATTAATACCCCAGTGCGGGGAATATTTTGGGCCCCGAGAGTCCTGCTTGAGGCGTTCTGGAGAACTACTCATCTGATCGACTTCAAACTCAACACTGTACTCCCTCGGGTCCTCAGCAATACACTCGCCAAGAGTGAAGATGAGGCAATGAATTGCTCTCTAGATATCTGAAGTACAGTCAGCTCTTCAAACAGAGCCCGCATGCAGATATACAGACGGAGTTTCCTGTCTTAATGAATGACTGGTAGAGGAACAGCCCCAAAACGTCACCGCTTTTTATAGTTGGGAATACACCACGGCCTAATATTTCCATCAAATAGGATTCAAAGGAAGAAGATACACAAAGTTATTCCTTTATTTTATTGTAAAAATTGAAAACTGTACTTGATAAATTTTGTTTCTTCAACTTTTGATTCAGAAGATTCGGGTCAAATCGAAGGTTAAGTTTCATATCCTCTGCACTGCATTAGGTCTCCTCTTAAATGAACAGTTCCAGATAAATGGGTTTCATAAAGTTGGACCATTATGTGCACTTGTTATTGTCCAAATGGCATAAAGCGTACCTTTTTTGGTTGCTTCAACATCTCATCCTTGCAGGTCCTACTAAAGTGGTTCAAGTTGCACCAAGAATTATATCATACAAGTTTTTAGAGATAGGTAAAGCAGAAATATATGGATAAAACAAAACAGTTGACAGCAACTAAACTTTGACCAACTGGAATTTGTTAATAAAGACGTAAATAAAGAGAAAAATAATAAGACGCAAGGTTCAAAAGTTACAGGCCAAACTCTAAAACTTGTTTCTGTCACCAAGAGAGAGGTGTGATAAAGTTGGTGGTAGTTGCTCAGTATTTGTTGGAGAAAGAGTAACAAAAACATAGTTCAGAAAGTCAAACCTTAACAATCCCAATATGTGTCTGAAATTCTGTAGACCTGAATATGAAGTTTATTAAAAAAAAGCCCCAAAATTGCACCAAATTAATGCTTAGCTCCCCCAGGTTTCAAGCATTCATCTGTTTCTCTAAGACTTTAAAGTTTCCAACAAGTCCAAAGACAGTGAGACAGAGATTTCTTTGTTTGAAGATGCATAAAGATTAGTATAAGAAAAAAAACACGAAGATCATAAGCTTGAATAAAAGCGAAAACAAAACGCACAGACAGACGATCAAACAAAGTGACGTTTGAACATCTTGTGAGAGTCGGTTGGATTTCTCGTGCAGTCATTCCTAAAGCCAAATCCAAAAACAGTTTTGATGGATTGTTAAATATCAGTAGAGAGAAAGCAGAGTGCACAAACATCAAAATCAAGCGCATGTTTGCAGCGTCGACAGAGTGAGTGAGTCATGGATGAAATGAAGATAGCAGAAATAAATCATTGCAGCAGTAAGCTGTTTATTTATTGATGGAGGCTTTCTTCTCTAACCTACATCAAAGAGAGAGTGACACACGAGGTGTGTGTGAATGGAAGAGAAACTCAACCAGCGCCTGTGTGTGTGTGTGTTTATGATGTGTGTTCTCTGACAGCCAAATCAGGTCATTAAAATAGGATCAAAGTGGCATGGCACCAGATCACACCCAGAAAAACTTTTAATGCAGACCTCTCTCCTGTCAAATGTGACAACACAGCACAACTAGTCAGAAACTTGTCAGTTATGAACGAGAGAATGAAGAAAGAATGGGTTAAAACAGACGTCTGACACACAGAAAAGAAGCTGTAACCCAGGCCTCCAGAAAATCTGTTTCAATATAATTTGATTGTCTTGTAAATAATTGAAAACAATGTCTTTGATTCACTTCAGAGCTGTGGTAGGACAAATTGCAGGACTGTCATCAAAGTCCAGTTTACAGTCCTGCGGAGGGGGAGGGATCCAAAGGTAGCATAGGATAAGATATGATACGATGTGATACGATGAATATGATGATGATGATGATGGTATGATATGAGACAGCAACATCGCATATATTATGATTTGAAACGTTGCCTTATGTGACATGAACAGATGCAGAAAAAGAGACCGCCCTTGATATAATATTTACCAGTGTTTCCAGACATGTAGGGCTGTGGAGCTGTTGAAACATTTAACTGTTGTTTTTGTCGTAATAATGCCCATGTTATGCAGTAAATATTTTGTGAGGCACAAAAATACTTTGTTTTCACTGTTATTTCCTCGTTTATTTTCGTGTATGACGACAGTACAAACAGCAGAGTCCACTCTATCTCTCAGTGCAGTGAACATTTTCTTTAAACTTCATCCTGACCAGATTAACGCCCTTAGGTGCTGCGTGGTGAGGTCTCAGCTGCACCTATTACACCCTGGCTGAGTTTTTAATTTGCCTTCTGTCGTTACCACAGCAACTTTTTACTGACTTAAGGTCCTTACACATCAGGAACGACGCAAATATGCAACGCAAAATTACGAAATATTCAGAGGTGAATTTTGATGCGCCTGACTATACACATCAAGCGTGATGTGATTTTGCAACTTTCCAGGGGGGAAAAAGGCACACACGGGTGGAAGCGAGAAGACTGACACAACAGCAGACTGACTGTTTTTCAGTTCTGATTAGACTCTAGTGTTGAGATGTCTGTCTGTCATGATAGCATGTACTGAGTCGGGGCCAGTACCAGATAAGCACATTGAACTATAATCCATAAACGTAAGGTAACAACCAAGACCTAATGGTGCTGTGACAGCAACGTAATTGAGTTTGAGACAGTGAAAATACATATGGTATGTTGTATCTGAACAGGTTAGCTTACGAGCTAAAGTTACTTAGCACAGATGAAAGTTAAAACAAAGACGTTTAGCAAACTGTTAAAGAACACAAACCATCGTCATATGAGAAATCCGACGCTATAAGTCTCCACAAGTTGTCCTTCAAGTCGTGTTCTTCGTAATATTTGTGTTTTTAATCAAAAAGCACTCTGTTCTCCGACACGTAAACAATCAGCCGGTCGGCCATGTTGGATATACCAGTGAATCTGATGTCGCAACAACACGAAATCTGTTTGATCATAAGTGGACACACAGTATGTGAAACTTAAAAAAAATCGACCGTGAAACGAAAAAATAAATGCCGCAATATCGCAGGACGGGAAAATGCGCTGATGTGAACGCTTGTATTGACAGGATACAGGTTAAAAAAAAAATAATGACGTCCGAAACAATCGCACGAAAAAAATGCTCCCGGTGTGAAAGGACCTTTAATCTGGGACAGAGTTTGAAGTAGATTCTCATTCATCCAGGTCATGGTTACTCTTGAAATCTCCAAAATCTGGCAACTTCTCAACTCTACACAGTCCAGTTGCCGAATTTTGGAGATTTCAAGAAAAAGACAGAGGTTGAAGTTTGGCTAAGTTTCCTCTCTCAAATCAGGGCAGAGTCCACTTTTTGTCTGGGGTTGCACAGCTGGAGCACTGACATAGGCAGGGGTGGCGAGGGTACCTTTGCACACATGGATTATCAGCATTTACCCCCTCTCCTTTACTATCATCAAAGCTCCAGAACAAAAAGAAAAATCTGTTATAACATTCAAAAAGATACTCGAACAGACAGTTTTCTCAAATTTTAATGAATAAAAGAAAAAGAGGAATGATGCTGCAGCAGCAAACCTTGTACAGAGTGAAAGAAAGTTGTTCTACAGTAAGAGGATATTAAGAGACACTCAGTTTGAAAGCAAATTCATAAAACTAATATTTCAAATGCGAATAAATCTGCCTGTGTGTTAGTGAGGATTATTAAAAGGCCTGATTCTTGGCTGAGTTTAGTGAGCCAGAATCAGCTGAAACCATCAAACACAAAGCACACAGTTTATGTGTGGATGCAACTGACACATCCAAGATTAACTAAATGAATCAGTCCCAAAAAAAGAACAACATGGGAGTAGAAATTGCTCCCCGGCCAAGTGTGGATGCCCAAATGGATTCATTCTTCGAAAGATTTGGCAGTGATATGATACAGAAAGCCTTGCAGAGAATAATTTTAAAATACTGTTGCACAAAACCATTTCTGTTGTTAAGGAAGTCTGAAGAAGACTCAGGATATGTGAATGGAGACGTGGCTATGAATGCATGCGTGTTAGGGCCACTGCATAGTTGTTTCAAACAGATCTCATTTCATCTCTGTTTGTTTTTGATGTTTGTCCCACGAGATTGGTCTCTCTCTCTAGTTTCCTTTGCCCTTTCTCTTCTTTCCTGGAACAAAAAAAATTAGAAATAAAGGAGTAAACATTGCTCAGAGCGTCAATTCAAAACACATTTGAAAGAAAGTTCAGATGAGGAGTTCATCTGGTCCAAAGTTTGGATACTGGTGAGACTAGAAAGCAAAAAAAAAACACCAAAAAACTGAAAAGTGTATAGTTCTTTCTCTTTTTATCAACTTAAAAGGCATGAATATGATTTTTTTTGGAGAGGTTGTGAGTTGTTTTGCAGTAGAGGAACATTTTCAGGGTTACTGATCCTCTTAAGGCTTCATGATAATGGCAGAGGATTAACTTGGTAAAAAGTTATGTGAAATTGGAATATTTCTGGCTTGTTACTGCTGCTCGAGGAAAGGTGAAGGTTTCATCAAAATGATAGTGATTGTTTTTTTTTCAAGGACAGTGAATATTCATGCAAATGTCAGACCAATCCAGCCTGTAATTTCGATAATATTTAAAGGGGACCTGCCACCAAAATTTCATACCCATTTTTTCATAATCCTTGATGTCCTCTGATCATGTTTGCAACATAATTTTAGCTGAAAAGTTATTTGATGGTTTGTGTTAGTATGCCTAAAAAACCTTACAGGAAAACCAACTGATTTTGGCTCATTAACAATTATGGTAATGAGCTTTGCTCTGATTGGCTCGCTGCTGTGAAGCCTGCTGTGCTCTGATTGGCTCAGCAGTGGAGGTTCGGATTTCGGTTTATCCATTCTGCTAATGTGTGCTAAAGTACGGTGCCCAGGTGTCTGTAATGATATCCGGGGATATTCGGTGCGGCGGCGGGGAGGGAGCAGGGGCTACAGGGGCTGTGTGATCACAGACAAAGTCTCGGTACTGTTTAGTAGCAGCGCATGCCCCTTGTAATAACCCCCATAAGAACTGTTGTTCAGGACTGCTAACTTGTGCTTCCTACCCATTCGGCTACTGTAATAACCGTTGTTCGAGCCCACACGCAACATTTTTGCTCTCATTCATGAAACGCTTAAATCGGGGACATTTTCGGGGACAGCTATTGCCGGGGACAGGTCATCCAATACGGGGACTGTCCCCGGAAATCAGGGACGGCTGGTCACCTTATGCTAAACGCTAAAAATGGCAGATATTAAATTATATATTTTAGACCCCGAGTCTGAAGAGGAGGTGGAAGTTGAAGAAGAAGCCGGAGATCTCCAGCGGTGTTTTCTCATTCATTCTGCCCAGCTTTAAGATCATTTTCCCGGCAGTGAACCCAAGGAAACACCGGTCGTTTGGAAGAGACCCATAGTGGCTACAGTGGTAGCTGGGTCTCGATCTGGCTGTGACTGTGAGTATGAGAACGAGAGAGTGGGTGCGGCTCACCGAGGACGCGCTCGTGAATAATAATGAGCAAGGTCAGCATGATGTCAGGAGGACCTGCTTTTTCAATTGTCCTGGTTTACCTGTTCCTTTATTTTAAACCTTTACAGAATGCAAACGACGTAACGGTTTGTTTTCACATTTACAACATAAGACGAACATAATATGGACCTTATCTGACACAAAAACACACAAAATTACATTTTTGATGGCAGTTCCCCATTAATAACTCTTGAAGTCCTTTGAGGAAATAAAACTATATCAGACTGTTTTGTTGACTGTTTTTTACAATTATAGTCCAGCATATGCTTATTTCACTTCTGAAATCTGGGAATTTGTCCATTTTTCAGTCACTGTAAGGGTAAACTTTGGTTGGTTCCTCTTTATTGAGAAGGTGAGCATGTCGGTCTAACCTTTGTTTTTTGTCTTGGTTTTTCCAGGGCAGGGTTTGGAGACAGTGATGGTCTGCTGGCACTCGGCATTAAACAGAGCCTTCTTCAGGGTCCCTGTTCTGGTCCGCAGGTCAGTCCCTGGATCACACTCCCCCCAGCTACCAAACCGGTACTTACAGTCAGCTAGTTAAGAGAGAAACAGAAAACCAACTGAGAGGAAGTGATTTCAGACAAAAAGCGTGCAGCAGTCTGCTCCGCTAGCTAAACACAGGCTCTCTTTTTAGACTTGCTGCTAAGTTTAGAATCTTTAAACACAGTCCAGCCTTAACAACATATCCACAGCCTGATTCACAAATACAATTACACTGCTTTTGTGTCTGCTAAAACCTTCTCTAATGAGGAACAACTGCCTGATTCACAAAGTGCATGCAAAGAGAAAATAACGTCATTGTGTGCTGTTTGCACATTTGATCTTCTTTTTTTGCCTAAAGTGGTCCCTTTCTCTGTTAATGAAGCTCCATCTAATGCTCAACCACCAGAACCAACAGTTCAGAGTGAAATTTGACCATCTGCACAAAGCTGGTGGTAACTCTGGCAAAGTATTTACAGGGAGTGTTAACCTTAAACTCTACAGAGATCATTACAGATCCAGATTTATTTGACTGAACAACAAATCGTCTGAAAACTCAGTCTGTGAATATTATTTCTTTTAAATATTCAAGAGCTGAAGTGCTCCCAGGACAACTCCTGGCACATTCTCTCCACATGCTGCTCTCTAAGCTGGGTTGTCAATGTTATCATAGAATGTTTCATGTCAGTCATTAACAGTCATCACAATAATTGTATAATCCTTAAATGTAGGCTGAATTTCGATGAACATATGGTTCATTATGTAAAATATTCCTCAGCTAGACCAGATCTGACATGTTTGGACCACCAGTGTCCGGCTGATTAAGAAAACTGTCTCAGTCCACTGCAAGAAAAAAAAAGGGGGAAAAACCAACAATACAAGAACCAACCTGCAAAATGTAATGAAACCTGTCCTAAACTTTGGAGCATAGTGTTTCAAACAGTTAATTTCAAGTTCTTGCTGCAAGAGACGACAGTGTAAAAACAATTAAAACCCAACATTACAACATGTGCAAACAATTTGCATCCCCCACGGCTCCACAGAGTTCATTTCTGCAGGGCTACTTCACTGGATTGCATCATTATGTTGCAGGTGCTTGTGTTGTTGTCTCAGGCACCTCTTCAGACTGTGGAGTTATTCAGAGTCAGAGGATCGTGTCATGAGAGCCGAAGAAAAGCTTTACATTCAGTGCACTGGGTGTAGCTGCACATTACTCTCATCGTCTCACCTGCTCTGACTCCATCTCTCAAATCTGAAACTTTCACACTCCAGTGGAGCTGTACGGATATCTGTGTGCGTTCATGTGTGTGTTCACGTGTGTGCCGGGACGTTACCTCCAAAGTCCTTTTTCCAGTTGCATGGTACTTTACATTTCATCTTCTTGGTCTGCTGGTCACATGACCCCTCTCTAAACCCCGCTCCACAGTCCCCGTTGCTAGGGACACAGTTGCCATAGCGCCAGTCGGTGCATTCTGACCCGGACGGGGAGGGTTTGCTTCTCTCTGTGGACAGAAAAAAATATTTATGTACCTGTTATTTCAGACACACATGCTTTCAGTATTTTGTAAACATGAAAAATCACCTCTGAGCCACCCAGTCCGACCAGTCTGCAGGTGACAGCTGCTCACTGGGAGCTGTCTTTCTGAAGCTAATTAAGCACTCAGACTCTCGAACCAATTCACCTGAGCAGCTTTTACTGCAGCCAGGTGCAAATATGAAACTCGGCACCCATACAAGTCATAATTAGTTTTTATGGTGTTTATCCATGCACAATCACTCTAATTTTTTTTTTTTTTTATCAGCGTGTTTATTGTTGTCATGTTTACGAGAGCAAAACATTTAAAGGGCTCTTTAAACTTTATCGCCCCCCACAGCCTCTTACTTATAACAAAAGGTGTGTTGATACAAAGAAGAAGAAACATGCAAGGATAAAAATATGAGTCTGAATGTGGGTATATTTCAGCACAGTGTGCATATCTCCTCACACGACAGGAGAAAGAACTTAAAAAAGAGAAAATAACCAGGTTATATCAGTGGTAAATTTGGGGTTATTTCAGGCCAAAAACGAGCTCAACTGTCTGTTATTAATCATCCAGCGTGTCTCCCCTCATGGGTATTTCACTCAAGTTGCTGCGCTCTGGAAACAGGTCTAATAGTTTCCTGCTTTTTTAATTGAAGCTTTAAATTTAATTGGGCTCTCACTGGACAATCATTTTATTGATGTAGGCTACTGAGAAGTGTCAGGTCTATTAAAAGTACAGTGTGTGTAGAAACAGGAATATTGGAAAGGCTCCGTTGCTCATCCCTCCCATCTATGAAGCAACAGTGACCTTTGAGGATAAGAAGCTCCTGTAATCCATAATTAGTACGATCTTTCATTTGTCATGTTTTTAGACCAACAATCATCCTCTTCTTCTTTATCTTCATCCTGCAGCCACTCACTAACTACATAAACATGAATTTTACAAGTTTGTCTATTCTGTGCTTCTGTAGAAATCCAGGCTAATTTGGTGTTTACAAAAATAAAACTGTACTGTACACACTGTACCTTTTTAAATGTGAATAAATAGTAAATATGTAAATGCAAAACCCAATTCTATTGAAGTTGGGGAATTGTGCTTAACTTAGATAAAAACAGAATACAATGATTTGCAAATCATTTTCAACCTATATTCAATTGAATACACTACAAAGACAAGATATTTAATGTTCAAACTCATAAACTTTATTGTTTATTGCAAATAATTAACCTTAGAATTTGGTGGCTGCAACACATGACAAAGAAGTTGGGAAAGGTGGCAAAAAATACTGAGAAATTTGAGGAATGCTCATCAAACACCTATTTGGAACATCCCACAGGTGAGCAGGCTCATTGGGAACGGTTGGTGCCATGATCGGGTATAAAAGCAGCTTCCCCAAAAATTCTCAGTCATTCACAAGCAAGGATGAGGCGAGGTTCACCACTTTGTGAACAACTGCGTGAGCAATAGGTCGACCAGTTTAAGAACAACATTTCTCAAAGTACAATTGCAAGGAATTTGCTGATCAAAGTTTTTAGAACAAAGTAATTCAATAGAAATAATAAATTCTACAAAAACCATGACCAGAGAGAGAAAATTAGTTGAACTCCAGTTGCATTGGTAGGGTGTAAAAATCCTCAACACTTAAATGACATCCAAAACACTGACAAAGAAATAGGGACATAGAGGAAGAGAAAAAGTTGGTTAATAAATAAACAAGTTCATAAATTAAAGTAAAATTAACAGGAATCAAGGGTGAACTGTTCTGACATGTAGCCAATCTGTGTATGGGATACTTCTTTGGCGCTGTAGCTTAGTCGGTTAAAGCACCTGGCTACTTAACAGGAGATCTTGGGTTCAATTCCCAGCGGTGCCTTCTCAACAGATAGCATGTGTCATATCCTCACATTCTGCACACAGTGACATGGGGAATGTCATCCATTCATCCAGGACGAGATCACCAATTGCAATACAATCACTGCCTTTTCACTGATTCATTTCTGTCCTGCTTGAAAATCGGAAAATCGTCCAATTCTGTCTGCTCAGATGTCAAGCTTTCACGAACCAAAGGCTTTGTTCTAGGAATAAATGTGTTTTAACTCTATACTTATTAAAACATAATAACTGCATCAGGAGCAGTAAAACCTGGACTAATAATTCCCCTTTTTTAATAACCCCCAAAAAGCCTATTTATTCACACTATCAGATCTTTTGTGTTTGAGATGGAATACACAAAATGCCTGCATTAGTTTACAGCACAGCATTAAAATCCAAGTCAACCAAATGTAGAAAAGCATAAAATCCGAGAGATGAATGTGGAAGAACACCATGACACTGCAAATGCTATAACTAAGCAGCACAGAGAAAATGTTGCAAAGTTTTTGTACAGATACCGAAGTAGATAGATGATTAGTGACATAGCTGGAGACAAAAACGTTAGATTGTGAGTTTTATTGATTTCTTTTAAAGAAGCGATGGTGCTTCATTGAGCAAAGCATGCTGGACACATGGCAAAGCGAACCAAGTTAAGCCATGTATCCACAGGCCGAGCTCCATCACCATGCTGGTAGTAAGCAGGACTGCACCAAAAAGAGCTGCCCAGTTGCATTAAAAGTGCTCATTGTGGATATACTGAGCACCCTGAAATTGACCCCAAAAAAAACAGACTGTGACATATACGCCAGCGTGAGTCATTTTTCGGACTCCACAATCACTTAAAAGAGGCCCAGTATTAACCTGCTTGTTATATATGCGGCATAAAACAACCACTGTATTGATTTATGACTGTTAAAAAACAAAGTTGACTTGATCTGACTTGACAGGAGAAACTCCGAAAGCAAAAGGATGGGAAGGGAAGAAGAGAAATTCTCACCTTTCTTGTTTTTCCCTCCAGCTTCAGAGACAGTGAGAGTGACTAACAGCAGCAGCAACAGCACAAGTGCAGCCCTCATCCTACAAAGACAAAGAAAATATCCACATTAAACGTTCTCACATACATGACAACAACTAAACCATTAAGTGTTGACCCTGAGCCCGGAGAGAGAGCCTGGGGAATCATTATCTGCTGCTCTCAACACCATCAAATAGGGTTTCTGTGAGTGCTGACTGCTGCATTACTGAGATAATAGGCCATGATTTTTATTTCATGTAGGTTTAAAGTCCAGCACATCAAAAAACACAGAATTTCTAGGTACGATACGATACACACAATATGATTTGTTGTTCTTGAGTGCTTCACATATGAAACTTCCTCCCTATTTGAATAAACATCATATGCACAGTGTTAGAAAGACAGAAAACTCAAGTAATTGCAAAGATGTCTCATCAGTCTTTGTTTTTTTTAGTCAGTAACACACAGTGTGAGCTGCTTGAGCTGATTTTTCACACGCCAACCAGGCTGCAATTATGCACTGCTGCTCTAATAACCTGTCCAGGGACTCTACAGTAAAGCACCACAGCATTTTCCCTTGAGAACACACCCTCCAGCCTCTCCAGGATCAACTGAAGCAGCAAGAGGGATAAAAAAATATTTATGGCTGTAAAGCTGAAAGTATGAAGACCTTGGTTTAGATCAGATACTCTGGAGGAAGGTTTTTAAAAAGATGTAACTGATGTGAAGAGATAAACCATTTTGTGCTAAAACAAACAAAACAAAACAAAAAACATAAAAATAACAGTGATCAGTGTTAACCTCATACTGCAGACTCTTGTGCTCAGGTTGAAGGTGAAAGGTCACAGTCACTATGTGAACAACAGTGACAGTCTCTCAGGTCGGGGGTTAATTGCAGTCAGCTGCAGGTCCTTCCTTATGGAGAACTGAACTTCAGCTGACCCCCAATGTCAGTAGATTCACACAACAGATCATGTCTATAAGCATGCAGGTCATGTAGAGTATGGGGCTGATCATACCTGACTGGTTATGTAAGAGATGAGTATGGAGTGGAGAGAAATGTGCAGAGTCTGTTTTCACATGTTTGTACACCATCATTGTGGTGACAGTATTAGACATGACAGTATTAGTGATCAGTAGTTAATGAGACTGATGACCATTATTTGAAACTGAAAATTAGAAAACCTGACAGAATTTAGAGTTTGGAAAATTACAAACTACAAACACAAACAGGTAAAAAGTACAATAAAACTAAATCGTCTTGTGTCTTTCTAATCTTGATAATGTTAAAGGGTGAATTATAAGGTGAGATGAAGAAGTTTAAGAAAACAGACTCAGAGGGAAAGACACAACAGAAGCAGAGCTAATATAGTGCACTATCTATAAGTTAATTTTACAGGCCACCAGTAAATAAAAGGCAATACTGATAATCAGCCAATTGCAAAATATCGGCCCTGATAGACTGCCAATTTTTCTGAAACTTAAAACCAACCAAAAAGTTTTGATTCTTAAAGCTGACTAAACTGTCTCAGTTTTATGTCAACCACTTGTGTATTACTGTTTTGTGTCAAAAAGCCGTGAAATTTTCCACGGCAAACTTTATTTTGAAATTTAGATATCACCAACATCTGACTAGATGTGGCTTTTTCTGCTGCTAGCTAGATTTTTAGAGCCCTTTCAATGCAAAACAAATATAAAAGGACCACCTACTGAGGTGTAGTTTACCTAAGTTAGAGATAGAGGCAAGTTTTATATGACTTGGTGGTTTATACTTGTGACTGTATTGCTAGCTTAGCAAGGTATTGAATCATACCATCTGCATATTAATGTGGTGAGTGTTAAGCTGAGTTAAAGCCTTACCCTCCAGGCTGACATTACCTTATTTGTCTGTTTAAACCAAATGTGCATTTTTAGAGGTATTACACATGGATTGCATGGGTGTAATTTTTGTTGTATCATCACTGATTTTATTTTCATTGAAAAGATGGTGCTCTGGATGTTTTTAAATACTTTCAATACCGCAGCTAGATCCAGGTGTTCACCATTTAAACCACAACAGAGAAACAAGTCAGAGGACAAGAGATAAATAACTGCATATTACCACCAGGAAAACAACAACACTTTGACTTTATTTTTATTTTTAGAGCTGCCCAACACTTTGCTTCTGTTTGAGTGCAGATAACATAAAGCTATGATGGACCGAGTGCTACAGTTAGTTTCACCTCGCCAGCATTTCCAGGCTTAGTTGGTAAAAAAATCAGCTGAGCTGGTTTGTTTTTTATGAGACTTTTCCACATATATGCTAATTTTACTTCCAGCTGGTGGCTTGATACAACAAATACAAGTTTTTCTTCAAATCTCTGCGCAAAAGAAGGCCAACAAAGAAAGCATTCAGCTGTGAAATTATCAACTTTAGAAACCAAAATTCCTTCTGTGTTCATTAAATATACATCAGTTTCTCCTCCTGGGCCTTTTATAACCATGTCTCTGGTGAGTTAGGGTTAGTCCTGCTCTCTGCAGAGGAAATGTGCTACAGGACACACACCACGTGAAGGAACAGCGCACATTGTGTTCAATGTTTCCTGATTAATGAAACCAATTACTCTGCGTGTTGAATTTTTTATGTCAACCATTGAAAAGGGTTTAAATGTACAGAATAACACCACAAATCTCAACAGAGGAAATTTTCCTAGAATACAGTCAATACTGTGTCTGAATGCAACTCTGAATTCTTCAGACAACACCCACAGAGAGAGAGAGGGAAGTCTAAACGAATGTAGAAAAGAGACAGAGGAGTTACATGAGTTCATTATAAGTCAGCTGAAAGTAACCCAAACTTCTGAATAAGATAGATGGGATGGAAATACCGCCCACATGTATGAAAAGTAGAGAGAGAAAAGAGAACAGTCTGACATAAGCCTTTTATCCATAATACACAATCTCATTTTCAGCGAAGTCAGTGACCGAGAAACACACACTGTGAACACACTGCAGGGCTTCTTTGTATGTATGTATGTGTGTGTGTGGGTGTAAGTGTGTTTGTGTGATATCACAAAGGCGAAGAGTAAAGCGACTGGTGATGGAAGGTCATCTCTCTGCGCTTTACAGGGTTTTGTCAGTGCAAATGTTTGTCTCTGTGCTGTTGATGATCCCCTAAATTTAAATATCAAGAATTTACTGCATTAAATACTAAAATACTCCTGGTATTCAACAAGGCTTTCAAAGAATTTCCTTTAGTTTTTATCATCAGCCAGACATCTGATGTTGTTCTGAATTTAATTCCATTAAAGTGCCTGTGAGGAACTTTCAGTTTGTGTTGATTTTGGCGCCCCATGTGGCCAAAGAAGGACCCCTAATCACTAAGATGATTGTGTACTACACAAATTTAGCTAACAGAAACACTCATCCTGCTTCCTGGTAACATTTTAACGCCTTATACATTAACTGAACTTCCCTTTATTTTTTGCCCAAGTGAAGCACAGAAATTGTTGAGGTTAAGAAAAAAATCAAACTGTTGGTTAAAATCAACACTGTCTTTTTGTTTCACACAGGACTCTCTGGGCTCCAATGATCGAGTCATACATGTCTGAATCACCCATTGCTTCTGACTGCCAATCCAAGTGGACTTCCTCAGTCATTGTGTTTCATCAGCTCCTTTCTGGTAAGAACTAAAACTTTTCGAGCAATTTTGCCGATTACTGGAATTGTAGTGAATTTGTTTATAGGCTTTGACCGCTAAAATGCCTGTGAGCTCATTGCTTAAAGAACTTGCTGAGGTGGTCTGGGATTCATTTAATCACACACATTGTGTTTTGTAAATGCAACTGCTTTGGGTTACGTTATTATAAACACAAGACATGATGACTGTTTATATTGCATTAGACACCACCCTGCAAAGAGGCCTTGTGTCTCAGTTATGTTTTGTGTTGAACTGACTAAATCAAGTGTAAATATATCCAGACTATCATTACTGTGAAAGCTGTAGGTGCAACTTTGAGCTTTATTTCCTGAGTCCCAAAAAGCATCGATGTTTTAATGTTTTCTTTTCAAAGAAATATATTGATAGTATCAGAACATATCCAATGCAGGATAATTTTCAGTGATATTTTATCAAGATGAAGTGTGATAAACAAATAGTTAAGGAGCATATTAAAATCCTTTCACACTGGGACCGTTTTTTCTTGTGCGATTATTTAGGACGTCTGAATATTTCATAATTTCGCGTTCTATATTCGTATCAGCCCCGGTGTGTAAGGACCTTTAGGTTTAAATTACAGTTTTCATTAGGGATGGTCCAGATCCATAATGGGACTGGGGATGGAAATTGGCTTTACATGCATATTGTCCTATTAAAAAAAAAAAACAAAAAAAAACTAAATCCTAAACAACTAGTTATTTAAGAGCAAACAAACTAAACTGCAAGTGGAGACACACGCAGAAACCAGTAAAATGAAGTTAGACACAGCTTACATACAACTTGATATCCATTTTGTAGATCCAAAATACAGACAAAGCACACTATTTATATGCTGCTCTACAAAGTGGGATTGTCATCTTTGCTTGTTTATATCAGAATAATGGCTTTATGGCAGTAGCTCTAGATACAAGCAGGTGATTTCGCGACTGCTTAGACACAGACGTCTCAATCCTACCTGTTCTGAAACTATCCCATGTCTGCTACATGATTCTCTGGGATTCAAATTCAGTTTTTTTTAATCAGTAGATAGGTAACGCAATTTTATCTGAACATGACAACTGCTGTCCAGGTGAAATGTAAACGTGAAGGAGAAGGCATTGTGTGTTTTTATTAATTAATTTTGAACACCATGCAGTGTGATAATCGTAAATACTCTTGTTGGCGTGGCGCTCTAATTAAACTTCATTTAGGATCCCTATTCATAACTCTCTTCCACTCGAATGAGCGCTTAAAACATTTAGTGGCTCTTTTGCACTCAATGCTACATATCTCCCTGTAATAACGTAAACATGCCTGAGGTCTGAATTCAACAACGATCAATCTGCAATCAATAAACCATGCCTCAGACCTTTATTTGCCAGTAAATAATACTCTCTTTTTTACTTTGTTGATTTCGAGTCTGTCAGTTTGCGAACACACAGGGATATTGTTGTTCCAAAGAGCTCCAGAAGACATCCTTCTCAATGAAATCAGGTGTGCTTTGTGCAGGAATTTTTGTCACCCAACCCAGCAGGATGCTTTTAAACTACTGGACTACAACCCAGTAACAACCCCCACCCTCACAACACTGTTTGGACTTGTTAGTGAGTTCCCAGGGGACCCCCTGCTGTAGGGGATTAGCTTGCATAACAGGTTTACCACGAAAATATGGTTGCACATCGAGGTGCAGGCTCTGGCTTAGTTTGCATCCTCTTACTGGTGCTGGTTTCGTGTTTGGTGTTTGGCAATCCTTTTTATTTTCTCAGAAAATCTAATCTTTCTAAGTTTTCATGTGTATTTATTTAGGATTTTCTCATTTTTGAGTGCAGTTTCAACAGTTTTAATTCTGATACTCTTCTTTCTTACTCTAACTTAACTTCCTTTTCTTCTCTTGGGCAAACTCTTTGCAGAGCTGCAGGGTTATCTGGTTTGTTTGCTACTTGTTTTATGTTGTACAGAGTCAGTTTGTTAAAATTTTAATGCCCAGTAATCCCGTATTTTCTCTAGTTTCGGCCTTTTCACAGTCGATACTTCTGTGTTGGTGTTTTTCTATGAGCTGTTGTCCTCAGTTTGGATTTTGAAGCAGAATCGTTTCACACCCTCAGAGTCCCAGTGCAAAACATTTGCTGAGTTGTTGAGTGTAAAACTCCTGTTTAATCCTTCAAGATGTTTCTTTCACATTTTAACTTCGACTGTTGCTCGCCTCGGAGAAATACTCGAGATTTGAAGTAGCTTTTTTGCGGTCTTTGATGTCAATCATCTTGAGTATAGTCCGGGAATAAAGCGATATAATGAGAGACAGATTTAAAAGATGTAAAAAATTATTCCTCTTTAGTCGTGGGGATGTGTAGTTCTTGCACTATCAGAGAGAAAAACCCTGGTCAACAGAGAGAAAAAACCCTAACTCCCTGAAGTGACTCTCTTCTCTCTGCTCTGATTATCTCTGTCAGTGCTGAGAGGTCCATCTGCCATAAGACACAACAAGAAAGCGAAAAAAACAGTCCTGAAACCATGCTCTGACTTTCCGACTAACATAAAAGCAGACAAAGAAAGATTTCTTCAGGGTCGTGGTGATATGAGACGTTATTTCCGCTGGACTGAATGTGTCTTAGAGAGAGAAGGAGCAAATGCTTTCTTTCCTCTCCGGTAACAAGATCAAACAAGGAAACAAGAAAATAAAGTGTCTTTAAATCTTTAGGTTAGCTGTGACATAAGGAAAACACATGAATCATGGGTTATAGGGGTGGGAAGTTATTGTGTTTTCTGGATTGTAAGGGCAACTGTGAACTGTGACTCTGCCACTTATATCCAGAGTAAAACAAGGTATGCTTTCACCCCAGTGTTTGTTGTATCAGTAAATGACACAACCTTCTACATGGCCGTTCACATCTCCGAGCATTCAAGCATGTAGATAGACTGGTATAGACGGCTGGTACATCACTGGGTTATTACGGGGGCGCCTCTATTTGTCACACCCAAGACACCTCAGGGAGGCCTAACAGTAAGTTCATGCAACTTATAACAAAATCTAAAATATATATGATCTATGTAAGGATAAAACAGATATGACAGCAGTGTGTTAAATTAGATAAAAGACATCTTCCTCTCCTATTCAAATAAGAGACGATTACAGTAAAAGGGAGTAAATAGGTAAAAGTATGCGGAGAGATGCTGAAAAAAAGAGAAGAGAGGGCAGAGCAGCCTGTTAAAGTTATGGTCTAACATTTTGAAGCTTGGTACTTATTGATTACACGGTTTATAAGGCCGTTATGGTCCTATGGTCCAATCTACGCAATATAAAGATCAAAAAGAACGAAAAAAGTCCATTCGGTATATCCGCAGCAAAAAGGTATAATAATCGACCAATCTGAACCGGAGTGGTTCATGAGTCCATCTAATCCCCTGTCTCCCCTGCTCCGCACCGTCCCGCCCATGGTCCCGCCTTCTCCCCACTACCTCCCTCACAGAGGGAGCAGAGGCAGACACCTTCAACCTCTCTTGCTACTTGGATAAGACAAACTCACTCCCACACTGACTCTAAAACCGCTACAGTCATGGAATTCTTCCTACAACACAAGGTCACAATGAGCTCTATGTTCAGTCTGAATGCATTGTTGAAAGTTTGTATTGTACTGAGCGGTGACCATGGTTACCGTAGCCTGATGCATGAGGAACGATGGGTCGTTTATCTTGACCTCGTCTTTATAGCTTTTTAAGCAGGGTCCTGTTTTATGGCACCTTATTAAATGTAGAGGTCTGTGTGTGCCGCACAGAACCAGGATTACAACAAATAACCTTTAATTTTAATGTCTGCAGAGCTGGCATTTAGCACAGACGGGCTCCCATCTAACCAGGTCCAAGAGTCACCGTTGATCATTGAGCTGAACCACACACACACACACACACACACACCAAACTCACATACACTCACTGCATAATGAAAGTGCTGACCGTATGAATTTCTGTGTCATATTCTTCTTTTTTTTTTTATCTGAAAAGCCGAACAAGCGTGGTGTGAAAGAGACTAATTTTGTCCACAGCCGCCTGAGTTTGTAGTCGGGATTCTGACAAAATTATTAAAAGCAAGAGGAAGGGGATAAAGGCCGGAGAGCTGCTGAATCTGAGTGTGTTTCTGTGAGTGTATGCTGCTGTTGACTCTGTAATTAGGGATTTCAGAAAGCAGCCGAGTGGAAATGACTTTTTACATGTCCCTGTATGACCCACTAACTACACCACAGAGCCAGACAGACTAGAGACATAAGTAAGACTGAAGAAAGATAACATACAGAGACGTCTGAAACAATAAGGTTTAAAGTATACTTTTTAGTCAGTTTAAAGTTTATCTAACGACACGGATGTGCTTAATTTTATTCACAATAGCTCCTCTGTTTCTGGAAACATATAATTTAGAGCTACAACAATCAGTTTAATGATCTGTTAGTCCTTTGGTAGGTAGTGCTCACAAGTTGTTGCTTGTAATTTTCCTGTCTAAACATAAAAATAAATAGATTTAAGGTCATAGAGGTAAAATCTGCAACCTTTCTTCAACATTCTGGACCAAGAATATAGCAAGGAGAGTCTGATGAGTCTCTGTTTCACTGTAAACAGCAATAAAGGGATATTGAGGCTTTATTCTGGCATACCTAAAAATATTGATTCAAAAATGTCTATAACTGTGTAATCCTGGAATTTTTGGTTTATTTCATCCCCCAAAGTAACATCTCATCTTATTTTACTGGCAAATCTCAGTTTCACTGTAAGTAGTTAAGTTACAATAAGCCTTAACTCTAGTTTACTTAAGTAACATTAACACAAAAAAGTGTTTAACTGTACAACCATGTTAAATTTTTGTTTGTCAGCTGGTGTGATGCCAGTTTTACTGTTTCTTGCAAGTCTTAGTTTCTCTGTAAGTAAGGTTACATTAAGGTGTTGTCTATGGCTGTACAACCTCAGCAAAATATGGTTTATATTGTTCTCCAGAGTTATGCTAGTTCCTCTGTTCTTTGCCAGTCTTAGTTTGACTTAAAATACTAAGTTACACTGAGGCTTTCCTCTGACTCACTCAAAGAAATTAAAGAAATTAAATTAAATTGTTTCTTTTTATTTTTAAATGAATGAAATAATAAATAAATAATTAATTAATTAAATAAATAAATACAGAAAATATCTAGAGCCATCCAACCCTGTCATCATTTTGTTCATTACGCTCCCTCAAATTAGCGCCTCTTCCCCTGTTTCCTGCTAGTCCCAGTGTCACCTTGTATACTAAGTTGCTTTAAGCTTTATCTCTGATTTACTCAAAGAATGATAGCACAAAAAGGTGTTTATAAATATATTAACCTAGCTTTTTTCCCCCTTCAAATTAATGTATCGTCTTCTGTTTCTAGCAAGTGTCCGTTTCACTCCAAGCAGTTAAGTTAAATTGAGGCACTACTAACACAATAGATGTCCATAACTTTGTATTATAGTTAATTTCATCCCCCTGGATTAATGCACATTCCTTTACTCATTACAAGTCCCAGTTTCATTGTGAATAGCTAGTTATAAAGAGGCCTACTGTAGGAGTTTAAACTTGAAAAACTGATGTACTTATGATTTTCTTGTTTGCTGCACTACCTGCAGGTATGGAGATATCTGTTTGTAGAAAAATGAATCCCTATCAGATTCTGACCGGGGCTCTGAGGTCATTATAATGGATTGTGTTCCTCCTGTTTTTGGTCTCCATGCAGACTGCTTCTTTGATTATCTAAAGCTGTAAACAAAGAGGCTTTGAGTTTGTACAAAAAAGACATTGAAATACAGCAGTGTACAGTGGACACTGTAAAAATTGTTTTGGATTTGTTTTTGCATTGCTTGTTGTTTTTATAGATGACACAATCATCTCTTTCACCGAGCATCTATACCAGCATCCCCCACCCTAACACACAGGTGCTGAGAGAATAATCCCTATTGTTTGTGCTATGCTGACTCAGAGCATGCAGCAACATCTGGAAAAGTCATGTCCTTTTTAAAACACATCAGGCCACAATGATGTCAAATTGACTGAGGTTCAGACTCTCCTGTGTCATTTCCAGCACTAATGCCGTCACCAACCACAAACTCAGACGAAATTTTCTCTGCACACTGATCACCATGACTCAGCATTTCCTACAGATGTTTCACACTAAGAGCCTACCAGTAAAAGGACAGAGTTTAGCTTTGATCTCCTGCAAGGCTTTAATGTGAAACATCTGTTTGTAAAACGCTTAGCTTAAAATTCTGAGATTGAAGGCTCCATAAAAGCTGAAACATGAGGATATGACAGTAATAATGTTGGCACTTTTCATAATCAAGTGCTAAACAATTGGAAATAAATGAGATAAAATCAAAGACTGTAGTTGTATATCCACAAACAGTCAATAAAAATGGAAATAGATGAACTAAGGGCCATACATGAAGGCGCTTTGTTCACTAAGCCATCAGCAACTCTAAGTTATCAAAGTTCGTATCCCAATAAAATCCCAAATCAGGACAGGGCTGTCACGTTTTTTTGTGAAATTAAAAACATTAATTTGAACTCTTGGGGAAAAATTCATATTTGAACAATAGATGGACCAATGCTCAGCTGACTGATCAGGTCGATTAATGGCATTTTGGAACAATTTGACATTTTATCAGTATCGGCTCTTACAAGGCCAATATCACTGCTATCCTTTGGAAAGGAAAAGACATTTGTCTTATCCCTATGTTACGATATTTCAAATCTAAACATGGCTTTAAAATTTTTTCATCAAAATATTAACCTTGTAATTTGTTTCTTTCTTGAAAGGAAATCCCAAAGCCTCTTGTGGCGATACTTATACTTTTGGCATTGGCCGTTAAAAATATATCAGTTGACCACTAATTTAAATTGTAAGGGTCCATTGAACTCATAATAATATAGTTTTACTTTTAATAACACAGACTTGGGCATCAGCTAAATCTGAACATTTCCTCGTTATGTTCATTATTCATTTGAAGTTGAATTTTTTTAATAACTGACAGCTCTGAACTAAGATGCAACTTGCCAGATAACCAAGTGGCAACCTCTGCTGTTCAAATATGAAGCCAAAGTGGAAATACAAGAAACTGCAGTTCCTTGAGTATGCACTATGGGATGTCTACATAGGCCAAGGGTTTCCCATTAGGTCCAATTTAAAAATCCTTATTTTATATCCTTATATCCTTATTGTTAAGGAAAACTGCGTTTGTCCGTTTGGCTCATTTTTTTAGTTTTTAAATCTGCATGAGGAGTAAAATTTGAAATGAAGCTTAGAGTTATGCATAATTAGGCAATCTGACAGACATTGTTCAACATACCTGTTTGTTAGGTCTGGCTATAGCCTTGGCTCCAGCTTTTTGCTGGTTTCTAGATCAGCTTCAAGTTTGGTTGAGTCATTGTTACTATTATGGCGCATTTCATCTTTTGGCTTTATTAAAAGTAAGTGCGCATTTTACAGTCTGTGCCGAAATCCTGAAACCAAACAGCTTGTAAACTAAGTCTCAACCAGTTTATTTAGTCATTTATTTTTAAAAATTCTAGTGTCAAGGTAAAGATCTAATCGTAGATACACCTTGATAAACATTGTCAGGGACTCCTTCTCTCCAGGTCCTCGCTAACTACCTGAGGATTATTTACAGCTGTGATCATAAGTGTAATTCATAGCAGACTGGGTGATAAACGCTCACTTTGGGGCCATAATAGTCTGTACAATTAACTTTTATGGAGCTGCATCTGTCTTTGTCTCTGCTCAACTTTTTAGCGGCAGCTCACTTATCTCTGTCAGCGGAAAAGCAAAGCTAATAATAATGTTTAATTCTCTCTGCCCTGCTCCCATCTGTCTGCCATGCTCTTTCCCTCCTTCACACTCACACACACCCTGAAAATGTTCCAAATACTAAAAGCAAACCACAACAAAGCCATTTTTATCAACAGGAAGCTGAAAACATGCATCCGAACACTTCTGACCATAAAAATAAGCTACAATAGCCAAACCGCTGCATCTGCATAAACACATTTCCCCAAATTTACATGCCTCTCTCCTACAGTAATAACACGACACACACACACACTCAGTGTACAGTGTGTTTGGAGGGGCTTTAGTTGCAGTATTTCAGAGTTTGAGTTGTGGGGAGAACGCTCAGATCTGGCACAGAAAATGGGACAATTACATAAAGACTAATAAAACCCAGTGGGCAGATTATGAGCAGCAAACAAAAATGGTCAAAGGAGAAGCAGAGGAAGTGAGTTCACTCGACAGACTCAGACATAATCTGGAAATACGCTTTTGCTAAAATAATGTCTGTTTGTTTTTAGCACCTTGCTCTGTAAGCTCTAATAGAGAAACAGAAGTAAAAGATCACAGCATTTACCGTTGCACCAGAGACTAAACTGTATCAAACTGAAATTGGCTTTATTTTTCATCTAACATACCGAAATTCAAAATCGAAACCCAAGGTTCTCTCCCTTTAAACTCTTTCTTTTGGATCAATTTAACAATTTTTCATCTTTAAAGAGAGTTCTCTCTATTTCAACTTAGTTAAAAAGTCAGCTGTAGGCGTCTACACTGTGCTCAAGCTATCATACTGTAACAGACCCTGTTTAAAAGGTCATTGGAAAAAATGTTGTCTTTCAACCCCTTTTTAAAATGTATGAATGTATAAGCAAGACTTTAGTCTTCATTTAAAAAGGAGTACCATCTTTGTCTGCAGGGTTACCATAGCTACTGTGCTGTACTGTGCATTATGGCTTACAAAAAAACTTTAAAACAAATACTGACATACAAAATAATATATGTATACCATGATAGGTTGCAACTTTTTTTCTTTTCAGCTTTTTAAAAACCTAAAATTAGGTTTTAGTTGGCACCTCTTTGACCTCTTTCACAAAAATGTTCCTAAAATTTTCTAGAAGTTTCCAGACATGGGAAAAGTCGTGTATTTGCACACAGCATTGAAATCTTCCCAGTTTGATGATGGAGGGGAATGAAAAAGCTGTTTACATGAGAGCGTTTGAAATCCAAAGACCATTGTTGTGTTTTGGCTGTTGCCAATGTCCTTTGGTGCTAATGGTCTACCCATTACAGTTTTTCACCCGATGATGATACGGATAATCAGGTAGCAGGGTGGCCAATGGCAATATTACTAATACCATGATAATGTTTTTTCTTTACTTTGTTCAACTTAATAAAATACAACAATTGAATAAACTCACTGCTGAGAAACAAAGTTGCCATACATAAGTGAACAGTTGATTAAATAATTGTAAAACATATTTAACAAAGTAACATACTGCTAAAAAGGAATTTTGGATGTCTGTCCAGCTATCTTACATCATCAAAAAATAAATAAAAACCCAAGATAAATACTGTTATTAAAATTTTAAAAAAGTCATTTAGGAATCTGTTATTTAATGCACATAAAAATCAAATATTCATGGTTGTCTCAGCCAGTAACAGGTTCTAAAAAGGTTTTTAATGAATTCAGAAAACATAAAGGCAGTAACAGCTTTGTGAGGGCTGATGATGGTTATTAAAAAATGCCATTAACTGGTCCTGTTCATCAGACTATCTCTGTTTTGTACATCGAAAAATGCCAAACACTACTCTTAGCTGATTATTCATTACACAGTTATACCGCCAACTACTGGCCTGGCATGCACATCACACCATTTTCAGCTTCTTTGCAGATCAGCGTGCAAAAAGGTTAATTTTTAAATGACATTGTCATGTAAACACAGACTTATTTTTTATAAACCAAATAAAGACTTTTTCCAACAACAAGGCTTGTGCTATTTACTGTTTCTTAAATGTATACATCGTTTTCTATGTTTGTATTAATTAGAGGACTTTTAAAAAAAGTTGTTTTGCAGTCTGAAGAATTTTGAATAGTCAACAAAGTATAACAAATGGCTTTGGTTTTATTAGAAATAGTTGCCGTTCATTAAATTTTGAAACACATTTTTTTGCAAGATTAAAAAGAAAACCTGCAAAACCTCCTAAAATAAAACAATGAAGCTGCAGTCAGGTTTGTAAGAAGTTTTCAAGAACCAAATAAACAGAAAACTGATGCAGGTAATACTTCGATTTTTAGATGGCTAATTTTCTGAGTGGAGACAAAAGTTTTCTCTCCCTATTTTTTGGATTGTATCAGGGTCAAAGCTCTGAGAGATCCAAATGAACATGCAGTCAAACACACTAGTTAAAATCACATCTTTGTTGATGTAACTTCAGAAAAAACAGATGAGGAAAAAAAACTATTTTGAAGGATGAGCACTTACTTGTTTACCGGTCAGTTGTAGAAAGTCTCTCAGGGGGAAAGTTTTGTCTCTCTCTCTCTTGTTTCCTGTGTCTCCCTCATGCACCTCCCCTCACCCCCTGCTTTTGTCTCCCAAACCAGTTCATTCTGGTCACATTAGCCCCGTTCACCCCTCGCCCTCAAACACACACACACAGACACACACACACACTATCTGACTCATGTACAGCAGGTCAGACAGTGGTAACATTTTCCACAAAATCACGTCTGCAACTTTCTTCCCTGTCAATTTTAGGGTTACAGAATCACCAAACGCTAAAAACATGACTTTTACTGGCGAGGAGAATCCCTTTTTCAGCTTTTGTTGTTTCTTTGATCACTGTGTATTCTGTCTTATCACACCAGACTGAATCAATTCACGCCTCTGCTTTCATCTTATACCCATAATTTGGAGTTGATCTCCATCAAGAGGAGCAGAGAGAGAAAAAACAGCAAGAAAACAGCAGAGAAAATAACACCTCTTGAAGTTAGAATGTGTCAGAGAAGCTTTGATGGTATTTAAACAGGCCAAGAGGCATGATGGGAGTTTCTTTGAGGTCAACAGCTTAGACATTTCCAGACGTGTCCTCAAATCCATACAACCACAGTGGCAGTGTGGGCAACATGCTGGCAAAAAAAAAGTATCTAGCGTGGATAAAATGACAAAAAAAAATAAAAAAAATCAGAGGAAAAAGTAACTTATTTGACCAAAAGATCTAACATGTAAGAAAGAAGGGAAAAAAATCACTTCTGCCGGATTGAATTTGTGTTATTTTAGGACATCACTTTAAAGCTAGGGTGGATGAGATTTTATTGAGGATAATTTATTTAAAATAAACTGAAATTTTCTTAGCACCTCAATAGTAGTTTACTAAACTAGTGTTCAGAGGTGTCTTTGCTTAGCTTAGCTACACACTGGTTTGATTCTTCCACTTTACAGCTTAAAGTGATTCATAGTACAATCTGGTTTGTGAAAAAATATGATAAAAAATAACAGGAAAAACAAAACAAGATATTGCTCAGCATTTATGTTCTTCATCTGGCAGCAGGTCGCCTCTATAGCAAATCTTCACTGTTTTCAGCAGAGTTATCTGGTTATTACATGCAGTGTTAAGGTCCTTACACACCGGGAACAACGCAAATATACGATGCGAAATTACGAAATATTAGGAGGCGTATTTTGTCACGCCTGACTATACACATCAAGCCCGATGCGATTTTGCGACTTTCTGGGGGAGAAAAAGATGCGTCCCGGGTGGAAGCGTGAAGACTGACACAACAGCAGACTGAGTGTTTTTCAGTTCTGATCAGACACTAGTGTTGAGATGTCTGTCTGTCATGATAGCATGTACTGAGTCGGTGCCAGTACCAGATAAGCACATTAAACTATAATCCATAAACGTAAGGTAACAACCGAGACCTAATGGTGCTGTGAAAGCGACGTGATTGAGTTTGAGACAGTGAAAATACATATGGTATGTTGTATCTGAACAGGTTAGCTTACGAGCTAAAGTTACTTAGCACAGATGAAAGTTAAAACAAAGACATTTAGAAAACTGTTAAAGCACACAAACCATTGTCATATGAGAAATCCGACACTATGACTCTCCACAAGTTGTCCTTCAGGTCGTTATCTTTGTAATATTTGTGTTTTTTATCAAAAAGCACTTTGTTCTCCGACACGTAAACAATCAGCCGGTCAGCCATGTTGGATATACCGGTGAATCAGACGTCGCAACAACATGAAATCTGATTGGTCAGAAGTGGACACACAGTGTGCGAAACTTTAGAAAATTCGACCATGATACGAAAAAATAAATGCCGAAATATCGCAGGACGGGAAAACGTCACTGATGTGAACACTTGTATTGACAGGATACGGGTTCGAAAAAAAATATTGACGTCCAAAATAATCACACGAAAAAAACGCTCCCAGTGTGTAAGGACCTTTAGATGCACAGCAGTTTGGTGGGTCTCTCACAGTAACTGTTCTTCAGCTGACTCAGCATCAAGAGTAACTATACAGAGATTATGTATAAAAATCTGGATTACAGTTTTGGAATTGTATTGGTTTCTGTTAAATTAAATTTTGGTTTTAATTGTTGAAGTAGAGAAGACACTCAGAGTCCCTCTGCCAGGGCTGCCCTTTGTCACCAATCCTGTTCATAACCTTTATGGGTTTCCAGGTGCAGCCAGAGCATTGAGGGGGTCCAGTTTGGTAGTCTCAGGGTTGGGTCACTGCTTTTTGTAGATGATAAGGTCCTGTTGGCTTCATTGGGCCGTGACACTCACCTCTTGCTGGAGGTTTGCAACCGAGGGTTTAGTGGCAGGGATGAGAATCAGCACCTTCAAATCTGGAGAGACTATGTCTCTAAGCTGGCCTGGGAACACCTCGTGGTCCCCCAGGAAGAGCAGGATGAAGTGGACTGGGGAGAGGGAATTCTGGGCTTCCCTGCTTAGGCTGCTGCCCCCATGACCCAACTACGGATGAGCGGTACAAGTAACTGTAGATGGATGGATGTGCTTCACCTTGAGGCTCAGTCTGCTACCGTGACAGTCCAGTAAAATGCCCACATTACTGCTGATTAAATCCACCTGTCAATCTCACAGTCCACTTTGAGATCCTTCGAATCTGAAGCTTTTTCACTTGGAGCAAAGACTCACTTTACACCCAGAGAGAGCCATCCACCAACTGTCAATAAGCCCCTCTCTGAGTCTGCCCCCTCTTCCTGGTCTCTTTAATGAGACTCAATAAATGAAAGACGTAGAACTCAATCTGGGACCATGATTTTATTAGAAAAATGTTTCCTAAGCAAAAGAAGCAGCTCAGACACAGAACTAGTTTCTTACCCAGTTAAATACAACCATACTCCTACTGGCCATGAGAAACAGTGTGGACTACTTAGGTACCAGTGCATCGCCTTCACTTTAAAATCACCATTTACTAACAGCTTATGGATGACAGGAGACAACCTTATAATCTTAAGATCGGAAATTCAGGTGCTGCAGAAGAAAATCCTCGAAATCATAGACAGGTTAAAAAACAGAAGTAAGAGAATAAAAATAACACTGAGGTAAAGGAGCGACAGCAGCAGCGGTAGTTGTTCTCCTGCTGCTCTGTTGATAACACAGTCTGATTAAGCTTTGTAAATGAGTATAAGAGCGTCTGGCAGTGTCACCGTCCTGATCAAAGACACAGAAATAACCTCCGAACTGAAGCTTTCATAATTTATGAGGAATCAGCTCTCACATGTCAACAGGAAAATGAAAACAGATTTCACAGGAAAGAAAGCAGCAGCGTGCATTAAACCTCTTCTTCCCTCACTGAAGCGGAGTCAACAGCAGGCGTTTCATTTCTCTGCATCTCAGCCTGCGTCTGCAGTCGTTTTCTCGACACGTGCAAACTGTGTCAAATCTGTATCAACGCTGAGCGTCACACTCTGAATGAGATTAAACTCATTGCTCCACATTTTTCTGCTCGCTGAGGATACGGTCGCCAAAGAGCATTTTTTTTTCCTTAACATGTAAACATTTATGGTTTACAGCCTTGTCTTGATTTGACTGTTTTTCAAGGCTGAAAAAAGATTCAACCAGCAAAACAGAGAGGAAACAAAAAAGAGATGCAACATACAGGAAAAAATATTTCTATAAAGAAATGCGAACAGAAAGTCTCATTTTTGAATCCTGACAGGGTGAGCAGGATCCTGGTGAGAAAGCATCCTAGGATGTCTCTGCAAAACTCTTCGCAGTCCCCAAATGTCTGTTGAATCGATCATACAACACTTTCTTTTTTTTCAGTCTGCTGTGACTACTGAGAAGGAAATTACGGTGGCCTTGAAGTGCAAAACACAACGACATTTTGAAAACACAACATTTCGCAAAACACAACAACATTTAGAAAACACAAAAACATTTTGGAAAACACAAAAACATTTTGAAAACATTTCCTCTGTTGTGTTTTGGGAAATGTTTTTGTGTTTTCCAAAATGTTGTGTTTTCTAAATATTATGTTTTCAAAATGTTGTTGTGTTTTCTGAAAATGTTGTTTTTTTTAAATATTATGCTTTCAAAATGTTGTGTTTTCAAAATGTTTTTGTGTTTTGTGAAATGTTGTGTTTTCTAAATGTTGTGGTGTTTTGCGAAATGTTGTGTTTCGAAATGTCGTTGTGTTTTGTAAAATGTTTTTTTGAGTTTTGGAAATGTTGTTGTGTTTTGTGAAATGTTGTGTTTCGTGAAATGTTGTGTTTTGCACTTGAGGGCTACTGTAGGAAATAGAGGAAAACGTGTTTGAGTTTCTGCAGCTTCTGTATTTAAAGATATTTATCCTTTCATAAACAAAAAAAAGGACTGAGATTGACAATATTTCAATCTCAAGTGTGCAAAAATGTAAACAGAACTAAGACAAAAGTTAACATCTGTTTAATGCCTAACTTACAGAAATAAGTTAATCTTTCAGAGACTTCAGCTAAAATATTCAATTTCAACGGCAGCACAAGTTCACGTTCAGATTGTTTTTAAAGATGAAGGCCAAGCATAAGTTTGCTAAATTGCTTTTGAAACTATAAAAACATTGACACTGCTATGTAATGACAGAAAACGCTGGTTCATCAGTAGATGAAAGCAGCTTCTATGAGTCACTTTATGGATTGGAAAAAAACTACCTTCAAGATGAAAAAGTAATAAAATATTTTCCTTAGAGCCAAGGATGTTCCGTCAATCTCAGTATTTTTTATTTCTTGTTTATGAAAGGATTCACATGTTTCATGGGCTCGTTTCTTATTCCTACGGTGTCCCAGCTTTCAGGATAGAGTAAAAGAGGACTCTGTATTTTGACCTTTTCTGCAGACGGTCTTCTGAGTGTTCAAGTTTCACTTTTCACCAAAAGTTTTATACAAGGAGACATTTATATTGTCCTGCATTTTTGCATTTCAATATAAAGGATGGATATAGAGGAGCCTTTCATCCTGCCTGTTAAACTATGAACTTTTCACTGTGAGCAGACTCATCTGAACTATCCCTCTCTAAGAGTAGAAACAGATTTTATTATTGATCCCTGACCGGCTGCTGGATCTGTCCAGGATGGTATTTAAACTTCTCTCTCTCTCTCCTGATCAGACCAATCGATCTCTGTCTTGTTTTCAGAGATTTTAATGAGCTCTGCTTTGTTTTCTGAGGATGATTGGACTCAAATTTTCTTTATTATAAATGTCATGGTATGCGTTCAAGTACTGGACCAGACAGAGTTATTGGAGGTCAATCTAACTCTTTAAGGAAAGCACTGCACCAGGAAAAAGCAGGTACATTTGTCAAACCTTTCTTCATTAACAGCTGAGTTTTGTTAGAGGGTAAAAAATCTGGAGTCTTTCACCCACACAGAAGAATTGATCTCTCTCTTAATGATTCATGGCTGTTTTAACAGTTCAGATTGGCACATCTGAAGTTTTCCCTCTCAGGATTGAGTCCCTGAACAAAACCTGTAAAAACAGATTGTAATTTTGCTCTGAGAAAAAAAAATGAAGCAGGTTTTCAAACAGAGTAAATAAAATTCAAAACCACCTCTAAGGATGATAAAAATAAAAATAAATAACTCAGCAGGTTGTGTGTTGGTATTCACCTGAAGCTTATGCCTGTAAAACAACATCAGGGTGAGAAAACACACTTCAGAAGAAAACTGGAGGAAAGTTTGATGTTTTTCAGAGTTTCAGTCAGATGAAAAATTTCAAAATCAGAAAGATGACTGTTATGACCAATGAACGTGACACAGACAGAATTGAGTAGTGAGATTAGACATGCTGAAGTATTAAATTAGGGAACGCTCAGTGATAAAACTGTTGGGTTTGGTGGTTACTGTAGGAAGCAAGTTTGTTTTCAGTTATTAACAGAGATATTCATCTAAATATCAGACAGGCTTCGCTTCGTCTTTGTTTGGTAAAGAAAACAACTTTAATCGTCTTTCCCATGTCCTGAGTTGGTTCTAAGGAATTGTAGCAGCCAGAATAAACTCTGACCTAATGGAACGACCATTTTCAACCTTTTGGAATAAAAGCAGGTTTGATTGTAACAGAGGAATAAGGAGTAAAAAAGAACAAGAACCTGAGAGAACCGTTTTATGAAGTAATTTCTGCTTTACAGCTCAAACATAAATTGGTTTCTTACACTTTTCAAGAGTCTTGAATGGTAGAGCAGCATGATTTTAGTGTGTGGTTAAATCCCTTCTGTCAAATATTACCAACACCCATCCACGAGTGTCTATAACTCTGATAAGACACACGTAAAAACAAGCTTCTCTCTACTGTAAGCACCACAATAAAAAGAAGTCCCCGGGATTTTTTTGTGTTTTCATTTTAGCCTAAATGTGTGACTTCCTTTTCCTTTTGGAAACAACAAGTCTAGTGTCTAAAAAATAGTCAAAAATAGTCATCAGTAATATTAGAGACTATACTATAGTCATCACTTTAGAAATTATAGACTATATGATAGTCCTCATTTCTAAAGTGATGACTATAGTATATTCATTTATATTAAATGACTTAATAATAAATAGTCATAGAAGACTATGAAGTCATCATATTGACTATTGTAAATTCTATACTAGACTATAGTTTAGTCATCACTCTGCCATCTAGTTGTCTCTTTGATGACTTGGTTTCTTCAAAAGTTCACCGACCTCTGACTTCTTGCCTCATAACCCCCCTGTTTTACCTTTCCGGAAACATATTTATCATTTATATTTATCATTTATATTTATATTTATCTGGTTTCAAAACAGCTTTTTATGAAAACACGGCTGCTTTAGCGAAACTGTAACTTTAAAAAAACTTAATGATTTACCTTACAGAAACATTTACAGAAAAGTCAATCATACTTCTGCTTGGGGTTTTTTTTTATGCAGTGTTAAAATAAAAAAACACTTCAATGTCAGCTGATTTGTGATTTTTGGTGAATAAATGACTGAAATCGTAGCTCTTATTTTTCAACTTTTATGTTCTCTTTAAGTCGCATCTCATCTTAAACGCAACAATTAATTTTTCAGTTATTAAAACACTGATAACTTTAAAAACAAATGATAACATCACCTCAACAAATAAATCATCAGAATTTCAGTTTATTTTGGGTTAAACTTGACCACATTTGTGGAGTTTTCTAGAATTTGATAACTTCTACACCATTTTATTTATTTGGATTGAATAAATGACAAAGAATTACAACAGTTAATGGTACCTGTTCACTAGCATATTAGGCCTAAACATGAGCATGGTTTGCTTGTTAGCATTATCATTATCCACTCAGCGTCTTTGTGTTTCTGTTCGCTTCTCTTTTACTCACCTCAAAAGTCACAATGCCCTGTGATTCAGAATATGTTGTCCTCATTTTATATCGCTCTCCTTTCTTCTATTTTACAGTATTTTGATATAAATGTTGGCACTCTGCTTACTGGCTTTGTTAGCTTCCGCACACCTGAGCGGAAATAGCAGCAGGGGTTACTTATGCCCTTGGTAGGCCATAGACGTGGCTGTGAGTCACGTGACCAGCGGATATCCAGTGAAAGAAAAATAAACATTTGAGTAAAACAAAACAGAGGAAAATACCAACATTAAGACTGTCTTTCTTTTTCACATTATTTTTCCCATGAAATTTGGGAAACTTTTCAAGTTAAAGGATGTATTTTTGCCCCAAAAAACGTCTAACAATCGCCATATGTCTGTTAAATTACTATTAGCCTAAACACATTTGTTTTTACTGATATTTCAATCACATTTTTAGCCAAAATCAAAAGAAGAGTAAAATATGTTAGTTTTTCTAATTTTGTTTAAAATTGGTTACAAATAAAATTTAAAAACTGACTGGGACTCTTGAGGTCGTAGGTTCAATCCTTACCTTTTCCAGCTCCAGTTGAACTTTAAAGTCTAGTGTCTATAAAGGAGAATGAAATAGGAAAAAAACTGAGGTCACCTTTGTGTCTATATAGCTCAGAGGATAAGAAGGCTCACTGGGACTCTTGAGGTCGTGGGTTCGAGCCCAACCTTATCCAGGTCCAGTTAAACTTTAAAGTCTAGTGTATAAAAAGAAGAGTGAAATAGGTAAAAGCTGGAATTCTCCTGTGTGTCCACATAGCACAGAGGATAAGAACACTGACTGGGACTCTTGGGGTCGTGGGTTCGAGTCCAGCCTTATCCAGGTCCAGCTGAACTTTAAAGTCTAGTGTTTAGAAAGGAGAGTGAAATAGGTAAAAACCGGAATTATCCTCTGTGTCCACATAGCTCAGAGGATAAGAAGACTGACTGTGAGTCTTGAGGTGGTGGGTTCAAGCCCAAGCTTACCCATATTTATTTGAATTTCTTAAGTCCTTTAGCCAAGGTAAGAAGATAAAAGCGGGCATTCCTCATGCCCTAGTGTGGATCCTATCTAATGGCCCTGCATGGCACCCAATGGGGCCTAGTTTGATACCAACTCGTGGCTGGAGAGTATTAGTAACGATCAGAATTAGCCATCATTAGAAGTGATTCATCACTTCTTCAGGTGGTCTATACCGATTACGGTATAGAAGGAAATTTTCATCATTTCATTACTTTGAACTACCCCGTCACTAACTGGAATCGAACCGGGGTCCACACATTGGGAGCCAATTGACTAACACACAGTGCTACGAGATACGATCCACACCGAGGTATGAGCTCTGCGCACTTTTATCTTGGTAGTTTGGCTCCTAGACTTTAAAATTCTCAGAGACCTGGATAAGGTTGGGCTCGAACCCACAACCTTCGGAGTCCCAATCAGTCTTCTTAGCCTCTGAGCTATGTGGACACACAGGAGAGTTCCAGTTTTTCCCTATTTCACTCTCCTTTCTAGACACTAGACTTTAAAATTCAACTAGACCTGGGTAGGGGTTGAACCCACGACCTCAGGAGTGCCAGTCAGTCTTCTGAGCCATGAGGACACAAAGAAGGAACCCATTTGTTTCCTCTTTCACTCTCCTTTCTAGACCACAGAGAGGAAGAGGATGTTGTTCATCCTGCTGAAAAGATTTCAGTTTCCATTAATGCAGCTTGCAGATTTTTATTTGGCATCTGAGAATTTCACAAACAGACTCAGAGTTCATAAAGTTCTGGTTTACCCACTGGACGCTTTCCTGATTTTACCAAAGACAGATCTTTAA
The DNA here is from genome assembly GCA_962446985.1 of Xyrichtys novacula. Classification (NCBI taxonomy): domain Eukaryota; kingdom Metazoa; phylum Chordata; class Actinopteri; order Labriformes; family Labridae; genus Xyrichtys; species Xyrichtys novacula. The sequence goes on from OY660887.1 coordinate 8,767,245, forward strand.
ATATTCCTTTTTGGAAATCAAACTAAATGTAGTAAGAAAACACAACGAGACACTTGTGAAACTGAGGAAAAAGGAAAAAGACCAGCGACAGCGAAGAGAGGTAAATCCTGCAAAATTGATGCAGCTCTTCTGAAGTCTTCAAGCAGAAAAAACAATTTCATGTTTCATGTCACGTAGTGGGTGGGCACTGGTTTTCCCACTGAGCCGAAACAGCCAAGGTTAACATGTTTACATGTGCAGAAGCAGCACAGTGACCCTGCTGTGACTCTGCATGCACATCTTCTCTGACTACATCACGTTGTTTTAGTGAGCGGAGACTCATCAGCTGTGAATGTTTGTCTGCTCGTGTTTGCAGAGTTACTGAGTCTCACCACGTGTGGTAATTTATGGAGGCAGGATTAGGATTTTTTTTAATTGGCACGAGTTTGAGTCAAAGCTTCACAAAGAGAATGTAGAAAAACTGAAAATACTTACATACATTACACTAACATTGATTCAGTGTGAACAAATTCTGGGAAAATTGGGGTCTGATCCAAAACTCCTGTTTGGATCAACTTCACTGGAGTTGTGTTTGTTTTTAGATTCTTACTCCTTCCTCATAAATGGTCTCTAAACTGCATGTTGCTGGTCTTTGTCGTGGTCAGAGGCATGGTCCTGCTCCTTCCCACTACGCCCGGTTATGATATTTTGCTGTGTGAAAAGAACATTTATCTTTTGCGAGTCAGCATATATTGAGTGGCTGAGTGTGCAGAGGTTTTTCAAAGCAGATGGGACACATTTGTCAACTTTATTTTCCTTGTGCACTCGTGCTCAGTCCTACAGTTTGCTGCATTTCTGCAAGGGTCTGTATGTTAAGAAGAAATTATATTATTACTGTGACTTTTCATTGACTGTTTATGTGCAAGTTTCACAAAAAAATAGCCATCGAAACCTTTTTCTTATGTTCCAGGTTTCTCCAACATTATCAGTTTCATTTGGCTTACTTAACTTTACTGTAGCTGAGGTGGAGAATTTGTGGCTGTCTCGAGGGACTCTGCTTTAAAAACTAGTTTGGGAGCAGGAGAGGTCGGTTCTTGTGGAGTGAAATAATCTGGATCATTAAAAAGAGGCTGAATTCTCATCAGTAGCAGCACAGGAAGGATCTCTGACAACTGTATTTCCAACAGGTTTTATTGTTAACATCAACCTCTCTTAGTTTGTTGAAACTTGTATTGCTGGTGAAAAATCTCTGAAGCCCTGTCTGAATAGGTCTCCATCTCCTCCTCCTGATACTGTGGAAGAGCATCTGTGTAGATGCCATCTCTCACTTTTGTTTCAGAGTAAAAGTCATAAATGATCTTGAGCTGAGCTGCTCCTGTCACTCCGTCTGCAGTCAGTTTTTATCTAGAGTTCATATCCGTTGTGGAGATTGTGCTGTTTATAAACCTGTTCAGCTTTGAAGTTTCAGAGAATTAAAGGGATTTTCTCCACGTTTGGTGTGCAGGTTTCCTCTCAGTGTTTATGGTGGATGCCGTCAGTCAAAGCGAAATAGTTTTCAGGTTGCATTGTGCCTGAGTGGCTTATCTTCACCCTGATGTATTCCTCCAACTGTATGCTCCTATCAGTCTGCTGTAAAATATGCACTTATATCAGGGTCCTGTTGTTTCTTTCTCTGCTGAGTATTTCATAAATACTCCTCCAGCAGATTCTGGAAATACAGTGGATATAATATCTGGCATCTCCTGTGCACAGCCCTCTTCAGATCACCCCACAAATGTTCGATGGGATTCAGGTCTGGACTCTGGCTGGGCCATTCCAAAGTCTCAATCTTATTCCAGTGAAGCCATTCTTTTGTTGGTTTAGATGTGTGCTTTGGGTCATTGTCGTGCTGAAAGATGAAGTTCCTCTTCATCTTCATCTTTCTAGCAGAAGGCTGAAGGTTTTGTGTCAACACTGACTGGTATTTGGAACTGTTCATAATTCCCTCCACCCTGACTAAGGCACCAGTTCCAGCTGAAGAAGAACAGCCCCAAAGCATGATGCTGCCACCACCATGCTTCACTGTGGGTATGGTGTTCTTTTGGTGATGAGCAGTGTTGATTTTGCGCCACATATACCTTTTGCAATGCTGCCCAAAAAGTTCAACTTTGGTTTCATCAGACCATAACACATTTTCCCACATGCGTTTGGGAGATTTCAGATGTCTTTTTGCAAAATTAAGCCGGGCTTTGATGTTTTTCTTTGTCAGATAAGGTTTCCGTCTTGCCACCCTACCCCACAGCCCAGACATATGAAGACAGCGGGAGATTGTTGTCTCATGTACTACACAGCCAGTACTTGCCAGAAATTCCTGCAGCTCCTTCAGTGTTGCTGTCGGCCTCTTGGTAGCCTCCCTGACCAATTTTCTTCTTGTCTTATCATCAATTTTGGACGGACGTCCTGTTCTTGGTAATGTCACCGTTGTGCCATATTTTCTCCACTTGATGATGACAGTCTTTACTGTGTTCCATGGTTTATTTAATTCCTTGGAAATTCTTTTGTAGCCTCACCTGACTGATATCTTTGAATAATGAGATCCCTCTGATGCTTAGGAAGCTCTCTGTGGACCATGGCTTGTGCTGGAAGATGTGTCTACAAAAATGTCAGGAAAAGCTACTAGAACAGCTGAACTTAATTTGGGGTTAATCAGAGGCACTTTAATTGATGACAGGTGTGTGCTGACTCCAATTTAACCTGAGTTTGAATGTTATTGGTTAAATCTGAACACAGCCACATCCCCAGTTATTAAAGGGTGTGCACACTTATGCAACCACATGATCTCAGTTGTTTATTTTTACTTCATCTCTCTGAAAGATTTCTGTTTGTTTTTTAATTGTGTTGTACGGGTTATAGGTCACATTAAAGGTGGAAGAAGTTCTGAAATTTTTTAACTTGATTTAATTTTTTACATGACTAAAACCTGGCAGTTTCTTCTGTTCCTGCATAAAAAGTGACAAAACAGTTTCAAAAGGAGACAAAGATTAAATGAGGTTTTGTTTTAATGTTTGTTTTCACTGTAACGTCCCTTTAACTCAGCTCATGTGACAGTTACAGCGAAACTTGACGTCATTGCCCTTTAACTCTGCAATGAGAAAAAACAATCAGAGGAAAGCTGATTTTCCTTCAACACAACAATCTTAGTAAAAATGAACATTTGTCAGTTTTTGATCTAAATAACACATACTTTAATCGGATTTACTCTAACATCACTGCACTCCAAAAACCCCACAGTCACAGAAAGACTAAAAAAAACAATCATGTTTAGGTTTGGTCACTGCGAAAAACAGGAATCAAGCGTTCACTCTGAAAAGATGACTGAAATACTGCCGATCGTGATATGATGCTTATATTTAAACTCAGGCTTTTAAACCTTTAAAACAGACAGCAGAAATTCATCACGTCAAATATTTGTAAATTTAATCATTTTAGCATGTCGATAAGCAATGTTGATAAAGTTGACAAAGTACATCATTCTGTCGAAACAAAGATTTTCATTAAAGCAGATAAAACACGATTAATGATGAAAATTAACTTCAGTGAAATAATCCTCTTTATCCTCGTTGGTCCGTCCAGCATTTTGGTCCAAACATGATCTTTGTATCTATAAATCTCCCAACTGTGATGCAGAAATCTGTCTGTATTTGGTCCGTGATCAGGTGGTAAAAATCTGATTTTCATTTGTGAGATTTTATAGTTTCTTTCACTATGAAACCAAAAACTTTCCACCGTCAGTGAGGTCCTTTTGTTGCCTCCTAAAGGCCATAATGTCAACACTTTAGATGGAAGTGATTCATCTACAACTGAAAAAAAAACAAAACGTTACGCTTTGATTGTGTCGAGCAGAATTCAAAATAATGTTTGTACTGATCAAGAAAAAAAAAAGCCAAACTCTATGAAACAAAATGATTTAGATTTACTTCAGCTTAGAGCTTTGAACATATTTTAAAAGGACATTTCACAGATTTTTTTCAGGTCAGCATCACCCTGTCATTATCTACAGCTGGACCCACCTAAAGCATTTCAAACAGTCAGTCTTGGAGTGAGCACTAACCAGGATATATTTTACAACTGTTTTCAGCTGGTTTGAATCCAGCGATTGTTTTTCAGCTGACATGAGGACAGAATGATTGTGAATTTACCAAACGTTGCCATCTCTGCACATTTTAAAGCTTCTCCGCAGAGGGTAGAGGAACACCTGTCTATGTTTTACAAACACAAATGAAATCACTATTTTTTTCAAGAAGCTCTAAATCGGTATTTTTCTGACCACATTGGCACATTTGTTTTTTACTCGTTTAAAGTGATCCAGGTCTTATATTTTACTTGAAATCAGTTGATCTGGAGTTATCAGGTGATTGTGGCTCATAGGAAGTCTGAAAGGGCTTGTGAGAGCTCACACTGTTGTACATGAAACCATTTACAGCGGAGAGCAGGTCCTCTCATATGAATCAGTAGTAACCTCAGTTCACTGTGAGTCGATTAAATGATAACGGGTGTTTTACGCTCCTTTTTTTTCATGTTTTGCAGAGAGGGACTCTCACAGCAGGCTGAATTTGGACGAGTTGGACTTACAGCTTCGAAGGTGAGTGCTGTTTTTTTTTCCTGAGTTTCAACCGTGACATAAATATCAGAGTCTGCAGAGAGTCATGAACCTCTTCAGACTCAGAAAAGAAAACATTTAATATGTCTAATGAAGGAAGATGAGTTTTTCTGCAGACACAGGAGCTCCTTGAACATGTTGATATGAAATCTTTCAAGAACAAAGTTCAGTCCCGGTGTTCAGATGATCACAAAGCGGTCTGAGTCTCTGACAGGTTTTATCAGAGTCAAACTGTGAGGGAAAGGTTTTAAAATCATGATCCGCCTCCTCTCCACCCTCGGCTGTAATCTCATGCGGAGTTCAGATTTGGCACAGCTTCTCACAGCGTCCTCAGGTCAGCGGTAAGCCGGTTTCCTCCCATCGCAGTGGTCTGGACGAGCCACTGTCAGTCATTCAGTCAGTCGGTCAGTCAGTGGTGAAGGTGGCGATGAAGACCTCTGCAGCTCCTTCAATAAGAGTTAATGAAGTTTCAGACGGCCGTCTCCTGATCCTCCCTCTGGATCATCTGGTAGTGCTGTCTGTTCTCCAGATACGCTGCCAGCTCGGAGTCGTGAGCCTTCTCAGCTCGATTTTTAGGAGTATCACCCTGACAAAGACAAACACACATACACACATTATTTCATCCTATTTAAACTTTTATTTGTTAACTAAGTAAGAAAACTTCAGAGTCCACGTCTGGAGCACTACAGGCTGAGCTGTCAGAGCTTCCTCTGACCTTTTTCTGCGGGCTGCGGTTAATGGAGTCAGATTTAGATCAACATTATAAACTGCACCGGAAAGTAGGCGAGGGAAAATTTAGAAAACATTTATTTACACTGATGGACCAGCAGCCCAAATTTCAGACTCTACATGAGTCTTCCAAAGGTCAGGGTCTAACAAATCATCTTGTGCTCCTCTGCAGGCATGAGCATTTAATCATGTGGTCAGCCATGTTTGTATTGAGGACAACAAAAGTTTAAAATATGAACTTTCTGAATAGAAGTTTCATTTTTGACCTTTAACTTAGTGTTTTGTGTTAGATCAGTGGCTCTCAAGTCCAGTCCTGGAGGCCCACTGTCCTGCATGTTTTGGATGTTTCCCTGCTCCAACACACCTGATTCAAATGATCAGCTCGTTAGTAAGCCATTACAGAGCTTGATAACGAGCTGATCATTTGAATCAGGTGTGTTAGAGCAGAGAAACATCCAGAACATGCAGGACAGTGGGCCTCAAGGACTGGACTTGAGAACCACTGGGTTAGAAAGAATTAAATCAAACAGAAAAACAATTTTTTATTTCTTCTTTTACTCTATTGGAGTCCCAAATTTCACATTTAGGTAACATTTCTGTACCCCTACTTGCAGTGTTCTTTGAAATACAATGTGACCTTAGATTTCAGTCAGAAAAAACATTAAGTTAAGTAAGAAATATCGTATCTTTTAATTGTCAATTTTAATCATCCCTGATGACACAGGCAGTCTTGAAGTAGCACCAACATGAATCTATTTTAACCACCAAAGAATAAAGAAAAAGGACAAATAATGATAGTGTCACTTTAATTAGAAACCGAGAGATGAACTAATGTCACCTTCAGAAATAAATCATTAAATTCAACATGGATAAAAATAGAGAAATATGTTATCTATGTTTTTGTGGATCTAGTTTCCAGGGATTTTGATGATCTGGCATCTACATTTTTTTAACACTGACTTCATTTGTTCAAAATACTTCCAGATAAGAAAAGTTCATGAAGAACTTCTCATTTCTTTTGATGACCTCTAAAGCTCCTCTGTTTTCTTGTTTAAGCCTAAAGTATTTGCTGTTGAAATAGGGGAGCTACTGCAAAGGTTGATGGATATTATGCTACTTGTATAAGTTCATTGAAGTTATAGTGTATGTCTTCTTGAGTGATAAGTGAAGTTTGTTTCTGTTTGGCAGCTTCTAACCTCCATAACTTGGAGCTGGGTCTCGTCTCAGGGTCTTGTTGGATTGATGTAGGGTTTCTCTGCGCAGCACGACACAGTGAGGTAAGAGGTTCTTTACATTCACTTCTGACCACATTTGCTGGACGTGCACTCTAATGGTGCATGTTAGTGTTTAACCAGTGGAGTATCTGATTCATTCTCAATAGAAACCTTTTGGGTTTTTAATAATAATGCAGAAGCGGAGTTTGAGTTAACCTTTGAGACTTGTTTGAGTTTCACTTTTCCTCTCCAGAGAGTGACAGGAGAGTCAAATACACAAAAGATAAACTTGAAATGATTGAACTGCACTGTTTTGGTTAAACTAAGTGATTTATTCTTACTTACAGTTTTTTTGACTTTCAAGACTTTATCTGGTTGTTGGTACATTTATTTACATCTGCGAATGAATAATTTAAAGCCTGAAGGTTTTCTCTGTTGAACTTGATTTAAATTTCTATTCAAAGCCAGATGGTTTAAGCTTAACTGACATCCAAATAGGTCAGAATAGCAATTTAAAAGTTCAAAATGTAACTTTTTATAAATACATATATCTTTAAAAACTCCCTAACAAAGTAAATAGACATTTGTAAAATGTAAAAATTAACTTTATTTTTTTGTATAACACATTTGATACAAAAACAAATAGGGAAATATGCAAAAATATAATAGGAAACTGATCATTTCCTACATATATCTTATATTTAAGTAATGTTGAAGCCTATTGCTTTTATGTAAGAAGAAAAAATGGAACTATCTCAGATTTAGAAGAGAAAAAAGCAGAATTTGGCCTTAAGAAAAGCGTCTCTGAAGAAGAAGAGGAGGCCTCTTTAAAATTTAGGATATATTCCAGATCTGATTTTAAATATGAGTGAAAGAATTTAATATCTGACATTTCTCTGTTTTCTGTGATTATGAGGACAAAAAACTTGAGTTTTCAAAGTCACCTGATGTTAGAGTTCAGAGGAGACAGTGCTCTGTCGGATCTGCTGTTTGTGCGAATGTCTTTAGGGTTTGACTCGATTAAAAACACTTAGAGAAACAGAGCAGAGCTTAATTTGAAAAAATCAGAGCGTCTTAACCTCGGGTTTACATCCAGACAGTCTGAGATAACGCCAAGTATTTCACTGAGGGCGTAGAAATCATCTTTTCTCTCGTCATTTGTCCTCTGATACATTCATCACACTCCCTCCCTCACTGTCTGCCTCTCTGTCTCCCCCCTTTTTCCTCCCCCCTCTCTCTGTAACTAGGTCATTGCTGAGTCCAGCCAGTTAGGCGCTCTGTCTACATGCTGAACCCTCCATGGAAATGTGAGCAAAATGAAAGAAGATGGATCTATAGGGGCACCACACAAAGACAGTAGTGATGGTAGAAAGTGGACGGAGGCTGAGTTACTTTGTTATTCTGTGGACGAGGATTAAAAGCCGTGAAATGGTGTTATACGAGTCAAGAAAGAGTTGTTTTCAAAGACGGTTTATAAGCTCTAGATAGAAACAACACAAGCGGAAAAGCTACGATGAGTGCTGTCAGGCAGTAAATGAGGAAATGCAGTTAAACGTTTAACACAATGGCACTGTCTTCCTCTTCATCATCAGGTGAACCAACTGCAGGAGCGTTCACAAAGAGCTCGTCAAAGTGTCCCCAAGTGGAAGTCAGTCATTCCACCATCGAGGGACAACAGAGGAGAAGAGTCTGTCTACTGACGAAAAGCTTCGCCGTAATGGGAGCGCCAGGTGTCTTTTATTGGCAGAGCGAGTGTAGACCTGCATGAGGGACTGCAGGTGGACAGGAGCTGATTTAGAGGCAGAATTGTTGGCAAGAAATAGGGCTTTATATTCGTTGTGGACTGCTGCTGCATTCGGGATCATCTGCGGAGGTTCGACTGTGCACACAGGGAGGCTCGCAACAGTCAATGTGTGACATTACAAGAGCCAGTATCAGGAGCTTTGTTGGTTAGGGTCTGATCCTTCTGATGTCATAGAGGGAGAAAAAATGTGAACCTTGATCAGAAGCTCAGTTTTAGACAGGTTGAGCTGTAGGGGGGTTACTTTATCCACTGAGAGTCATTTAGTGATCCGGCAAATGCCTGGACACGGCTTTGTCACTGAGTAGAGTGAATGAACTCCACTACCAGGTTGGTTACTGATTGGGTTGGCTCCAGGGACCAGAGGTTTCTGCTGTAAGAAACCATCTGTGGGGCGAGTTGTGGGATGTCAACAGTGAAGTGAGTAAAGAAATGCTGTGACAGGTGAAGAGTAGCCTGGCTGGGCCATCCTGTTGCGTGAATCACTTGACGTTCCTTCCCACAACAGTCTGGACTTCGGCCCATTGGAAGCCCTGAAAGTGGGCGGGAGTATTTTCCTTGATAGACAGACTACTGTAACCAATCACCGTAACTAAGCATCTGTGATGATGTCAGATGCTTGGTTACGGTGATTGGTTACAGTAGTACATGGACCAATGAGGGGCTGCCTTTCCCTGTTGTCTGGGTAACAGTGGAAACACGGTCTCTGATTGGCCCGGTTATTTTCTGATCGGGAATACACACTCCCAATGGGCCGAAGTCCAGACTGTTGTGGGAAGGAACGTCAAGTGATTCACGCAACAGGATGGCCCAGCCAGGCTAGGTGAAGTGGGGTTGGATTCACCTATCCGGAGAAGCCAGTCCAGGTCCAGCTGTTTGAAATTGAAGGAGGACAAGAGTAGGGCCCAACCAATTTAATCGGACAATTTTAGCCCGTTTGAGACTAATCGGTACTCGGCCAAAACTCGCTGATTTTCGCCGATATTTTCAGAAATAAAATGCGGAGAATAAGATTCAGTTTCACTTCGAAAATGTTCCACCATTTGAAAAGTTCCCTGACTTATCCGGTCGATGGCGCAGCGACCTCATGACAATCTTCTTCCACTAACTACCTCACAGCACAGCAGAGTGACGGATCTGAAGCAGGCAGCTCAGGGACGCACGGAGGAGAGTGGTCCACCTCAACGGTAAATAAACCAGTTTGTGAAATACACAATAAGACAACAAGTTTCAGTTCAACCCACTTCACGATGTTCCCCGCTGTGATGGTCTCGGTCACGCCGAGTTAACGGTGAAGCACCATGTAATGCAAGCTAAAGTTAGAGTTAGCCACCTGCTATTAGCCTTGCTACACTGTTAGCCGTGTCAGTAACAGTAGAATAAACAACAGTACGCAATAGTGATCGAGCTACTTCTCTTACTGAGGCACCGATCGGCGGGGTAAGTTGAAAACGCTTTTCTGGTCCGAGTTTGATCAGTCGGTCTTCCTGTCGGCGTGAAGAGCAGTAGCCTACAGTAAATCTACTGTATATCGTATACTGTAGATATCTACAGTTTATATATATATTTTATAACTTCATTAAAAAAATTAAAAATCATCCGATTAATCGGTAATCTGATTCCCCTCCACCCCTAATAATTGGTATCGGCATCGGCCCCAAAAAATCTATGAAGACTGTGGCAGTGCGGAGTCCTCGCTTTAGTTGACTTGCACAGGTCTTTACCCACACCGCTGAACCCGCTTGTTTGATTTAACTGCAGAACGCATTATAGAAAGTGTGACCGGCATCAGCTGACCTCTCCTATTGATGCTGATAGAGATACCTGACAACGACCCCATCAATAACAACTCAAAGCTAGTTTCACTCACTTAGATTAGCTGTAACCTTTTTATGGTCAAGATCAGAGCTTGTTCTTTTGAAGCAGGACATTATTCAGCACTTATTGAATCAGTATACCGGTCTCTTCATGTTACTCCTCTGCGTTGGTGGAAAACTCACCTGTAGGTCAGTTTTCATAAGCGAGGCTCCGGCTTCCACCAGATAATGACAGATGGTTCTGTGACACAGAGACGCGGCTCGATGAAGAACCGTCTCCCCCCTGGTAAAAAAAAATACAGAGAGGGAGAGAGAGAGAGGCTGAGATTACAGCATTCTGTGAGTCAGTCGGACCTCCTGCTGCTTTGTTTGCTGTCTGATGTTTGTGCTCTGTGCTAGTTTGGATGCTCAGCACATATTTCACATATAGACAGAGCAGAGATCAGTGCAACATGACAGCTGAAGACGCACAAACACACATATACACACACATGACTCCAGTTTAACATCATTTTCAAAGCTAATTAAAGGTTAACAATAATGTAAAGAAACCAAAGCAGGTGGAACGATTAACATTTTGCAATTGCACAAATATGACTGTACTTACTGTTGTTTTTCTGTGGCGTCCAGCAGGTCACTCGGAGCTGGAAAGACGACATCAGACATGAACATGAGTATCAAAGTATATCTAAATAAATGTTCACGTTTCATGAGTTGCATTCCTTGTTTTACTTTCACCTGGAATCAACTTGTTCAGAAGTTTTTTTTTCTAAGCTTTTGTATCACAAATAATTGACTTTGTTAGATTCAAATAAAGAAAACCTGATGTTTTTCTATCATGCACAGTACGTCTGTTGTACACATGATGTGAACAGAATCTAAAGCTGTTCAGACATTACAGCTCCTCTTTTGAAGTTGGTGAGTTTCAAGTCTCTCTTACATGCTGTATTTGATTCAGCACCATTTCCACAACACCGTTCACAGCAAAAAAAACACTTCTGAAGTTGCAGATCTTTCAGTTTCTCTCTGATTGCTCCTTGGTTTCAACAAAATTTGTTTAGATGAGTGTGGCAGACTTTAAGTTTCACATTAAATTTAGGTTAAAATTCATCAAAAGAGCCTCTAACTTGCTCTGATATTGAAACCTTTTGTACTTTGTTTGCATAATTTAAGTATGAAACTGTAAAACATGGATACAGAAGTATTTTGGAGTTCTGGCTTGATGTATTTATCACCTCAACATAAATGCAAATCATAATTAAAGCAACAATTAGCACTCGGGTTTCAGGCTGACTCATTAAAGCTATACCACGAGTCTACTGTAAATGCTGATTGGCTGCAGCTACTCACTGTTGTCCAGGATATAGCGGACCATCTCTTTGCTTCCGACGCTGACAGCGTGGTGGAGTAAACTGCAGCCTGAAGAGTCCACCGCTGTGAGATCTGCTCCCTGCAGGTGCAGCTCCTGAAGCTGTAGATGAAAATAAAAGTAACATGAGTTGGAGAGTGCATAATTACACACAGCTTGAAAATATAATTTGAGCCATTATTTTTGTTCCTATCCCCTCCAAATGGTACAAAGTGTCCTGGAAACGGTCACCCACCTTTTTCAAGTCTTTGTTCTTCACACACTCGATCAGTATCTCTAGAAAGACAGAAAAAGAGACTGTTCAGGATTATTGAATACAAACTGCAGACGAGGAGGACTCTGAGGTCTCTTCCACCAATTTCCCCCCTGGATAAATCAAGTTTTTGATTTTGATTCACCAGAAAAAAAAGACCGTCCCATTTAGAGTGAAGTTCTGCATCAATAGAACATGTTGTTCCTGAGTTTTGGCAGAGGTGTCACATGCGGTGTGTTGGAAGAAAATTATGTTCGATCACTCATAGAGGGGAAAGTTGGAGAGCAGACTGTGGCACACAGGATTAATTGACTCTGCTAATCGGAGGTCTCAAATATAAACCAACAAAAAACAAATCTATGACAGATGCCAGACTGATCTGAGTCACATTTATGTATGAATGAATGAAAAGTGATCATGTGTATGTGAGTTTAACTGTTTGTATGATGTCAAATGTTTCACTTTATACAGACGCAGATATAAAAACACACATGAATGAATGAATGTGTATGAAAGTATGTGTGAGCAGATAATAGAGCAAAGACTAATATCGCAAATTTAGAGAGACAGAGGTTCAGATGTACATGTTGTGACAGTGCTGCGGCTCAGTAGGCTGATCCCAGTATAGAGCCTCATTAGCGGAGATCTTACTGCTCTGACATTATAAACATTAGGGGGGCAGCCATTAAAGAAGAAGAGGATCACACACATGCACACACAGAGAGCCAGCTACTCAATCAGACAGAGCTCATAGATAGATTTCAGTATATTTCAATAATGAACACACACACACGCAACCTATATAGATGTTACAGGTCAATATGTGTGTATTAGTGTGTGTAGAAAGCTAGGTTGACATATGAGATGAATGTTTATTAGGCTGACCTTAATATCTGCTCTACCTCACCTCCTCTGATAACTGAGTCCTAATCCAGTTATGTCAGGCTAACTATGTGTGTGTGTGTGTTGGGGGGCAGACTTCAAAAACCCCTAAGAGCTTTTGTGGCACCAAGACAAATCAAAAACAACACACACACACACAAAACCCAACACTCTTTGACTGTAGCGATGAAATTAATTGAAAGTGAAGAAGAGAAGCAAAGGACAGAAGAGGAAAATGAGAGTGAGAGGAGAGGAAAGAGAGGAGCAGTGACCACGAGAGAAAATGGCAGAAAGAAAAAGAGAAAAGAGAACAGTTGAGAGAAAGAAGTAAGGAGAACTAACGAAGAAAGGAACGGAGGAGATAGAAAAGGTGATCAAAGATCAACAAGAGGACAGGAAAAAAGAGGGAGGAAACGAGAAAAAGGGAGAATAGGAAGGAAAGAAGACAGTATAAGGGCTGAAAGTGGGAGTGAAGAAAAGACAGGAAAGGAAAGGAACGATCAAAAAAAGGGAATAAAAGGAAAAGGACATTTAAGTCAAGGAAAGGAAATAAGAAAAGGAAAAGGAGGGTTAAAAACAAGGGGAATACAAAACAGTAAAGGTAAAAATAAGGAAGAACATAATCTGCTAAAAGACTTGGAGGAGAATTAAAGAAGAGAAAAGAATAAAGGAGAGAGGATAGAAAAGAAAAGGAGAAGGAAAGCAAGGAGGTAAGGATAGAGGAGACAAGGGAGGAAAAATGAAAGAGGAAAGAGTGTAATGTAAGTACAGAAAAATTAAAGCAGGAAGGACAGAAAGGAAAGAGAGGAAGGGATAAATAAAGGGAATAACAGGAAAGATGGGAAGGATGAAGAAGGGGTAAGGAAAGGAAGTAAGGAGAGGAATTAAAGAGGAAAAGGACAATAAACGAAGGAAAAGAGGTAGGTATGTAAGGAGCCAAAGAAAGAAACTAGAGAAGAGAAAGTAGAGGGGAGGATATTTATGTAACCAAAGATGTAGTACACACACCTGCCTCTATCGTTTGATCTCACACATTCAGAAATTGGACACACACACACACACACACACACACACACACACACACACGCACACGTCACTTGGTCCATTGAACTCCTCGGTTTGATGCAGTCAACCTGTCTGACCCTTATGAAGGCTGTTTGTGTCTGTGTGTGTTTGTCACTGCATGTGTGTGTGTGTGTGTGTGTGTGTGTTTGTCTCTGTGTGTTTCTTCATGTTTGACAGACAGAACGACAGACTGAATCTAAATGTTTCTACGTCTGAATCTGCTGCTTTTTCACTACAAGCTGCCAAAACATAATTAGGAGTCTCATCCCTCCATTAATCCAGGACTGACAAAAATAATGAACTCAACTACAAAATAACAGCTTTGATATCCTTTCTAATCTCTCTCACTCTCTCTCTGTGTTTGTGGTTTAACAGTACAAACTTGTAAGGACTGTTTTCGTCCAAACGCAGCTGCCTCTCAGCACGTCTCTGTCTGAAATAACACCACCTCTGTGTTCGTTAGCTGCCGTTGCTGCAGCCTCTGCGCTGATTTCCATATCCGCTTTAATCACTGACAGAGAACTGGGTTGTGTTCAGCTCTAGATGCATGACTCCAAAAACTAGAATCAAACCAAAAAACCTGCCTGCAAACTCCCCGCCAAGAGAGCGAGAGAGAGAGAGAGAGACACAACTGAACCAGATCATGAAGCGAGAACACGCCAGTCCCCGAAGAGAATAAAACCACCGCAAAGCTGACAGAAGAGAAAACTCCCAGCATGCAAAGTGAGCCGCGAGGAGACGGAGGTTGAAAAAATATGTGTCAGAGAAGAAAACAATCTGTCTGGAGACGCAGAAGCTGTCGCACCTGTCTTTGTTCCCCCCGCGCACACACACACAAACACACACACACACCCTGTCAGCTACAGTACAGGGATCGGTTCAGCTGCCAGCACAGTGAAGATGTAAGAAGGTTCTGGCAGCTTAAACGGACTTTAGAGACGGCTTCAAAGTTCATGTTGAATTAACACTCAGGTTTAGATCAAGATAAGGGGAATGTAGTGAAAGAAGGGGTCCTTACATGTACAAAAAGAGTTCCTCTGTGTGTGTGTGTGTGTGTGTGTGTGTGTGTGTGTGTGTGTGTGTGTTACCTTTTTCTCTCTCCCGCTCCGTTTCGCTCATTTTCTGGCCTTTTTCCGTTCTGCTGAGAGAGAGAGAGAGAGTGAAACAGTCAGAAGAGCTATTCAGCCACTTACTGTTTCTACATTTGCTGCCATTTGCAGAGCTAAAATCCCTCTCAAACACACATGATCTCACACACACACACACACATAACACACACTCTGAATCCTCTGCACTCTGAGTCTCTGCTTCACAGCATGTTGAGTTTTTAAAGGGGGTTTCCAGTATTTTAAGCAGGGAGCTTTATTTTTACACACTCAGAGATGAAAATAACTGATGGGTGCTGAAGTTTTAGGGTTGCTGCAGCAGATTTCTTCAGTCTGCAGCATAGACTGTCTATACTATAGACAACTTGGTTTCGCCTTCTTTCACTTTACAAATTTGAAGCCAAATTGCTCTTGGTATTTCTGGGATTTTCTCCACTTCCTGGAACCACCACTTGCGCAGTAGCATTGTACGCATTCGGCAGGAGAGTCACAGAGAGTTGCTGTGATGACGCTCAGGTCAAACAGTGTATCCTCCAAGTGAGCTACGCAATCTTTGTACGCCCATAGGCTGTATCAAGTGTCAATCATAGAAAAATGGAGCCGTAAAGAAAAACAGAGGACCTGCACAAACCAGTCTTAAGGTCCTTTTTCACCGTTTTCTTTGTGCGATTATTTCGGACGTCAATATTTTTTTTCGAACCTATATCCTGTCAATACAAGTGTTCACATCAGCGACGTTTTCCCGTCCTGCAATATTTTGGCATTTCTTTTTTGTATCACGGTCGATTTTTCTAAATTTTGGCATACTGTGTGTCCACTTCTGACCAATCAGATTTCGTGTTGTTGTGACGTCAGATTGACCGGTATATCCAATATGGCCGACCTGCTGATTGTTTACGTGTCGGAGAACAGAGTGCTTTTTGATAAAAAACACAAACATTACAAAGATAACGACCTGAAGGACAACTTGTGGAGAGTCATAGCGTCGGATTTCTTATATGACGATAGTTTGTGTGCTTTAACAGTTTGCTAAACGTGTTTGTTTTAACTTTCATCTGTGCTAAGTAACTTTAGCTCGTAAGCTAACCTGTTCAGATACAACATACCATATGTATTTTCACTGTCTCAAACTCAATCACAGCGTTGCTGTCACAGCACCATTAGGTCTCGGTTGTTACCTTACGTTTATGGATTATAGTTTAATGTGCTTATCTGGTACTGGCCCCGACTCAGTACATGCTATCATGACAGACAGACATCTCAACACTAGAGTCTAATCAGAACTGAAAAACAGTCAGTCTGCTGTTGTGTCAGTCTTCTCGCTTCCCCCCGGGACGCGTCCTTTTCCCCCCCCGGAAAGTTGCAAAATTGCATCGTGCTTGATGTGTATAGTCAGGCGCATCAAAATTTGCCTCCAAATATTTCGTAATTTCGCGTTGGATATTTGCGTCGCGCCTGGTGTGCAAGGACCTTAACAAAAACTATATGTCAATGTTGCAACCCGGGGGGAGAAAAATGTACATTCTGTGTAATTAATTTCTAAAGTTTGTCCACAGCTCCATACAGATTTCTGAAGGAGGCGGGATTTATGACCTATACTGCAGCCCGTCACCAGAGGGTGCTGTTCTTGGGGTGGTTTCACCCAGCAAGGAGGCAAACGGCGTCCATTCTGTATACAGTCAATGATCTGCAGCATTGAAACTGGCTGCAATGGACCTGATCAAAATGTGTCTCTTGTGTGCTCTTCAGAGTTCTTGTAAAGTTTGTTTCTGATTCAAAGAAAGGATCTTGAAAAATGTGGTAAGGATCATTTAAGTCAGTGGTTCTCAAGTCCAGTCCTGGAGGCACACCTGGACACACCTGATTTAAATGATCAACTCGTTATTAAGCCATCACAGAGCTTGATAACGAGCTGATCATTTGAATCAGGTGTGTTGGAGCAGGGAAACATCCAAAACATGCAGGACAGTGGACCTCCAGGACTGGACTTGAGAACCACTGATATAAGTAATATAACACAAAGACTTACATTTCAAACCTGTTAGTGAAATCATAATCATAAACAGTAGCTGGCAGTAACAAAAACAGTGTTCAGGACCAAACAAGGTCCTTTTTTCGGAAGAAGAGAGTGTAGCAAAAATAATAAAATCAGTAGCGTAACTAATTGTCTTTTTTTTTTAACAATTTCTTTTTATGACAAAAAAGCTACTTCCTGGAGTTAACTTTGACTTTGTGCGTCTGTGTGTGAGAGGTCGAAAGACGCACAAAGTCAGCGTGTTGTGAAGTGTTTCTCCTGGGCGGCTTCATGCATGGCCACACTAGAGCTGACTGTCCTTTTTTAGGGTACAGAAAATAATACATGTACTCATTTTGTCAGAGCAATAGTGTTTTAATGAGCGGAGACTGTTCTGCTTTAATGGGTGCTGGTGTGTGTTTTAATGAGCAGAGGGATGTGACACACAGACTCCAGTCAAACTGACAGTATCGCAGGAACTTTGGTTGTTAATGAATGAAAACTTGAAGAAGACCTCACACAGACAGACACATCAAACTCCAACTGTCATCAGCAGCTCAAAGACACGTCACACCTCCTGAGGTGGAGCGTTTCATGTCGGTGATGAACGGGCAACAGCTATCAGAGACAAAACTGACTACAGGATCAAATACATGAGTACAGAGTGTGTTTCTGCCTATAATTCAATATGGTATTAACATGTACCCAGCTGACTTTTTCAAACCTTTTCAGTAGTAATACAACTTAAATCAGCTGTTAGATACTGATTAATGTATGGCTCTGTTCTGAGAGCTCCCTGCCCTCAACATTTATGTAGAAAGCCTGAGGCGGGGAGAGCAGCAGGAAAGTGCCCCCCGGGTTCAAACAGAGCAGGCATCAATGACTTAAAGAGACAACGCCTCACTTTTTGGTCTGCCTGAAACAACACCGTGCTTATTTGTCTCTGGTTTTTAATCAATTAGTTTTTCATTTCCCAGACCAAGACCAAGGATGTTAAGCAATTTTTTTGCACTGAAACACATCTACATGTCACAACAATAAACAAGAGTCACTGAGGAGGGGCAAAAAAAAAGTTACAATTGGCCTCGGTCTCACTCCTAGTCTTAGTTTATAACAGCCGTAATATTTCTACATTCCTCACTGCTGTTCAAACATATCAGTCTGACTAAAGATGCATAAAAAAGCAAAAAACTAAACAAAAAAAACTAAACAAAAAGAAAAAACCCAAACACAGCCTTTTTCTGTGAGCGCACTTAGAGTCTGAAGCAGGAAGACTGAGCTAACAGCCACAGGTAACCTGGTAATGTGAATTTCGAAGTGGAGCTTTGTTAAAGGTGAGGGAGCATCTTTTTTGTGGTGTATATACAAAAAAGCTTTTAATATTAGTCAATAGCTATTAGTTATTGATGACATTTGGTAATATAATGATATCGCTGTGTTTTGTTATGTCTGTGCATTTTAAAATTTCATAGTGCTCTGCTCTTTCTGACTGTAAACAAAGCCATTCCCCGCCTCCCCAAACCTGATTGGTTGTGAGGTGGACGCTGCTCCCCCGTGTCGTTCAGGAGCCCAAACAAAGTTAGCATGCTACAACATCAGACAGTGGAAAAGCAACCAGAAAGTACAGAAAATTGTCTGAATCCTCCTTTAGCCACGACTGCCAACACAAGCAAGAAAACAAACTAAATACAGGAGGAATAACGGGTGCTTAAAACATAGGTAGACCGGACAAGAGCTCAGAAGCCGGGTCAACAATGATGGGAGAAGCTTCAGGATCTTACGGACCCTGTAACCTTTCTGCTGGACAGGTAAACCGCTTTAACAAAGTAAGCCAAGTGTCTGTAACAGAAGTGTTTCTTCTGCTAAGTCTTGTCGCACCGCTAAACTATTTTCCTCAGGTCCTGGAGTATGTCAATTTATCCTAGTTGTAGAAGTCCTGCAAACATTGTGTTTGCTGGTAGTCTGTTGGCATCTACAGTAGCACCAATGCTTTTTACTTTCACGTTGACTTGGCTACATTTGACTTGGCTACCCACCTTTAAGCTTGAGCAAATAAAGTCTGGATTTGTTGATCTCGAGTGATGCCTGTTTTTCCGGGTGTAAATATTTAAAGGACTTAGTGGCTTGCATCATCTGAAGAGATGCTTTTATCACAGTCAACAGTGTTTCATCGGAGTCTTTTTCAAGTACTGATAATCTATTGATTTTTAATAAGTGCATAGATATGATTTTGAAAGTGTACTGACCTCAGCTTTGGTTTAAAATCAGCAGCAGTGGTGTTGGAACGATGGATACAACCCGCTCTGTAAAACACAACCAGGGACGTTATTACGACAGAGTACAACACATTCATCCAGTCAAACAAATACAAAATGTATGATCATAATTAAGCATTCAAATAGCCTGAGGTATAATGTTAGGTTAATGAACTGCATCAATAAATTGATGAAAAGACAGCTGGCTGCTGGCAGTGGTTTGTACTTCACACCTATCGGCTATCAGTGGGCTATCCTGCAGGTAACCAGCAGGATTACAACACCACATGGTGAGAACAGAAAGAGCTACAAAGCTGCTGAGAAGCTGCAAACAGTGGACTTTCCTAAACACAACAGACATCATCCTAGAGAAGACATTTTTATCACTATTCCCTCTCAGAAACCCCTAACTAAAGGACTGTTTATCATATGCCTGAGTAACTCTTACTCCAGGTTTTACAGCAGTAAATGGAAGCAATTAAACTGTTAGTTGTCAGCTTCCCTCTTCTTTAGAAGTCATGAAATAGTTCGAAAAGTGCCAACATTATAGTTGGATCTGGGATTATCTACAACATCCCTCTTTTGACCAAAGACCTGCATCAGCCTCCAAATTTATCAAGTTAATACAGTGAACAAAATACACTGAACGTTTGCACAAGAAAACTAGCATGATTTAAAAATATACTTCAGCTGCTGTTTGGCGTCTTATCTGTATTGGAAAAAATGCACTTTTTTTATCATGCTGTGTACTGACCTGCTGAGTTTGCTGGGCAGAGGTGCTGTGTTGTTGGTCAGAGCTTCGGCTGCAGAGCTGTCACTGTTCACTCTCTGCCTCTGGGAGGAACTACAGCAGAACACAGAGGAAACACGATCAATAAACAAACTCTGATTCAGCCCGAGAAACCTACAGCTAGGACTGAAAGTTTCCTGCACTAAGTTCAGATACAAAGAGGAGATATTCTGCGCTGTGCTCCACGAAAACCTTATCTTAAAATGATAAAAAGGTGAAATTCAAACTCTGTGGTCTGTGATGGTCTCTGTCTTCAAAATTGTCCAAACTGTGATCAATAACCTTTGTGTAACCTCTGCCTTCCCTTACCTAAAAGTTTGTGTCTCAGTTAGATAAAGGGTTAAAGAAGTTGAACACAGATAATGAGCATGAGTGGGATAAAAGCGCTGGTATAGAAAATGAGAATCAGGGGAAAAGCAGAGTGAAGTTGTGTTAAAGGAAAAGAAAGTTGAGGGTATGTGAGTCTCTCACAGATTTTTTAAAACGTAAAAAAAACCTAGAAATCCTTTAAAAAGGGAAATCCTGACGGAAAAACTTAAAAATGTAACAGCTAGATCAGGAAGAGGATGTGGTGACTTACACTAAGCCTGGTTTAGAGGGGCAGATGTGTTGTTTTCTGATCTGGGAGAAGGTGAAAGAGGTGTTTCAGCCTTAGGCTAAATAGCAGCTCTGATGTTGGGTTTTAATGAACATTCTCTGTTTGTATTTTTCCACCCTTAAAAACCTGATGAGTAACCTCTCCTGGGAAGCCGAATAATAATAACCAGACACAGAGGAAAAATTAGCATAATGTTTTTATATCCACAAAACCTCTTAAAGAGGAGGTCAGAGCCGTTTCTTGGGTGTAAATGTTTTTCATGAGAACACTGGAGCCTGTTTTTATAGAACCCGCAGCAGCCACACATTAGCACTGCTTATATGCAGTGTTCCTCTATATGATGGTTTCAGAGGTTACTGACAAACTCTGTGTAAAATATCTAGTTTCTAATCCTAAAAGTGTCCAAAAACCCTTTTTTATGGTGAAGAAATAATGACTCTGTCCCTGTCCTGTTCTTTAGTGTCTCAGACAGGTGCAAAGCATCTGTTTTAGGTCTGCGTCAAAGTCCCCTTCCAGTCAAAGTCTCAAGTCCAGTCCTCAAGGCCCAATGTCCTGCATGTTTTGGATGTTTCCCTGCTCCAACACACCTGATTCAAATGATTACCTCGTTATTAAGCCATTACAGAGCTTGATAACGAGCTGATCATTTGAATCAGGTGTGTTGGAGCAGGGAAACATCCAAAACATGCAGGACAGTGGGCCTCGAGGACTGGACTTGAGAACCACTGGTCTAAACAGTATGACACACCAACTAAGTGTAAAGTCCGGCGAGTGTTTAGGGGGCGGTTTTGGATTGGGCCTGTGAGTCTGATCACCTTCACTGGTCTGGTGAGAAAGGAAATCTGGCCTCTGGAACTTTACATGTCGGCAGATTGGCTGACGAATCCAATAAAATAAGGCAGCTTTTAATTTGCAAAAATGAGGCTATTTTGCCTAAATGAATTCATAAACCATCTGGATTTCCTCAGTTTACAAGGAATTGTATCTGGGCCATCTTTAAAATACATCAATCCCCTCTGAGGGATAGAAAATAGCTGTTTGTCACAGAAACACACGGTTCATCATAAGATAGCTGCTGGTCTCACAAAGCGGAAGTCAGAAGTCTTACTCTGTACTAAGGTTTGATTTGATTGATCAGGCACATGTTAAATAGTAAAGGAGTTCAAAGACGTGTGGAATCACTAACAGTCAGAAATATAATTTAGCTCCTGTCACTGTAATGGTTACTGGATTTATGATTTTACTGGGAGGATGAAGAAACAAGTCAGCCGGTGCGGCTCAGAACTGTACATGATGTCCGTGTACTAAGAAAATAAACGCTGCCTTGCACAGGATGCGTCTTTGTGTTGCTATGGCGATGAATCTTTCAGTTTTCTGGTGGAGGGAGGAGGGCGTCCCATACTCGCCTGTCTTGTTTATACCCTCTGATTTCAATTGAGGCGCACTCCACAGCTGCGAGTGTAACTTCCTTACACTCGGTAGTGAAGGTCGAGTGTATAGAGGGTGATTTGGGATGAAGCCATAGTAACATTTGTTTCTTTGTTGCAGAGACACTGTAGATGGAGAGGGAGAATTCAAATGGCATTGGACATTTCTCTTATAGTTTCTCCTCTGTTTCATGAATTACTTTGGACTGGTTTTCATTGGCATAGATAAAGGATGGGTTAAGCCCTGTGAAAAGGTGACTGGACGACCCTACAGTGTTGAATGCACCATTTCTTAGGAGTGCAGAAACGATCCTCGAAATAATCTCACCAGAAGCAGATGGACAGCTGCAGATGAAACGCGAGGGCGCTGACCTGCGGGAGCCCTGACTTGACCTTTGACACACACCCACTAACTTTTTAGGAAACCGGTCAGGATTTTTTTTCTGTTGCTAATACCAAACAAACTTTTAAAAAACTGAACTCACAGATGAAGCTAAGGCTCCTCTCTGAAGAAACTAACACTGAAGGCTTGGCTGTTGGGCCTGCAGGTGAGCTCACCCAGATTCGTCTTTCAAGCCAAAGGAATCAGTCTCTTTGCCTCTTGGTGTTTTGTCTCTTTTATTTTGATTTCATTAAACCACTCTTCACTCTGATGATCGTACTTGTATCTTTACCTTGGAACAGCTTGTAACGCTACCTTGAACCCGCCTCTTGCCTGTTGTCAGTCGCATTTTTTTCAGTCTTCCTCAGACAGAAGTTGAAGTTTGTCAGTTTTCTCTTATTCATTTAAAATCAACAGAGAGGTGTTTTCCTCCTGCTCTTTGTCAAGCAAAACTTGACAGTAAAGTTGTATTTGGCTTTCAGGGAAAAGTAGAAAATCAGATATCTTATTATACTTTTCCGAATATATGCCAGCATGTTGACGTATAGACCCACCGTTTATGTACAATTTTTGGTTCAGTACTAAACTGAACTCGCCCCATTCACAAAATATTTCTGTACCTTGCAGCCAGATGTGTAAACACTTCATAAGTTTATATTTCTTCACATACTTCTCCTCCCTAACTTAAAGGGGATGTTTTTCTTCAGTCTGTTAACTCATCTGTGTACTTCACACCAGCATCTGTTTTAATACTTCTTTATAGTTCACTTTTAATAGGAGCAGTTTTCAGATCTTTCCACACAAACGAGCTGCTCCAAACCCTTGTGGGATTAATAAAGTTGTTTGAATTGAACTACATTACTTCTGATGGGAAAATAATGAATGCCCATGGTGCGTTTCCACTGAAGCCTCACTGCAAATTAAAAACCTGCTGACCCACACAGTTATGGTCCTCCTTAGTTTAAGTCCACCATCCCCCAGCCATCGCTTAACCTTCACTCGTAGCTTGTGTGTCAGGACTAGTGATTACAGAGAGAAAGTGAAACTTTTAACAACTTGTTGTGATCATGTCTGTGCGGTTTGGAGTTCAGCGATCCTCCTACGTCTCAGTTTGTACAGTTATCTGGCAGTTATCGGTGTCAGAGCTTTGATATCGCTGTAAAACAAACAGAGAGCACCATTTGTTCTTCACTGCTGAGAAAAACAAACTCCAAGCTGCTGCTGCTGCTGCCTCCTATTATAACCAAAAACTGTCACCCTGTCACATCCACAGCACGCTGTGAAATGTCACTCTGAGCGCTGAGGAAACTTCTCACTGACTGCTGTTGACTGATGCAAAAGACACGGTTGGTCCTGAGGAGATTTCACACCGAGACACACACAGCTAGAGGAGGGAGGATGGAAGAGATGCTGCAGCTGCACCCACCCCCGAGCTCCTGAGTTATATTTGTGTTTTTACAACCCACCTCTCCATCTCCTGTCACCTGTGATAACCTCGGCTGGAGTGATTGAATGCAGTGTAAAAGTTTCACATCTTGTCCTACAAAGTGTCCGTCAAATTAGGGATATTTCCACTGTACTATGGAGCCTTGTCAAACTTTGACTCTTCTCATACTGTGTCATGTTGAAACTGCAAACTAGACTGGATTTTACACCGGCTGTATACAACCTTTATTTACATCTTCCTCTGAGATAGGGAGCAGCAGGTTTAATGCTCTATCTCCGTCACATCAACAGGCTTCAGCGATATGGAAAACACTTTAAAGAAACAGCAGAGTTACATCTGTGTCCACTTTGGAAAAAACACTTCAAATGTCTCACTCTGAAGCCTCTAATGTCTTGTATCTTTATCAACAGTCAGCATTTCTGAAGCGCACTGTTTCCTTTAACCACAAGTGCCGTCTTCATCTGACCTTAAACAAACTATTTTAAGTGTATGACGTAGACCAAACATTTACAGCAGAGGTGACAGATCAGAGACGCCTTGGTGAGTGAGACAAATTTATTTATACTTCAGTGTCCCAACAGTAAACATCTGATTATTATGTAACATCTAGCATGCCATAACTTAGAGACCAAGACCACAATGGTGACCTAACCTCTTGTGTGTATAGATGAATAGAATAGGGCGCTTGTGATGCATTTCTCAATGCTGGGCTCACCAAACTACTTTGTGTGTAAGTAATAAGAGAAAAATAACTCTAACATATTTGCTATTTGTGATGCTTTTATTCTGTCTTTTTTGACATCGTATGCCCCTATTGTCTGTTTTAATAAGAAATGTGATTTTATTTTGAAAGGACTCAAAAAGTTCTTAAGGGTAAATTAATAATTGTTAACAGCTAATAGGATGATCAGGATCTGATATCAACTTTCGGACGCTCTAGTTGATTTCACAAGTGGATAAAAAAAAAACACTTAACCAAATCCTAAACCAGCTAAAATAAGAAGAGTCTTTGTGTCACATACAAATTTGTATTAGTACTTTTCTTCAAGATAGCAACATATATGATACAAACAGGACAGGTTTTTTTAATCAACCGTTGACTGACGCCTGGAACCTACTAATATAAAGTCTTGATACTGAATAAAACTTTGAACCCTGGCGGATGTACTCATAGGTTGTGGATTATGGTGCATCTTAAGATGTTTATTTATTTTATTTATTCATTTTATTAGGGCCGTCAGCATTAACAAGTTAATTCTGTTGCCTTACGGTCAAAAAGTAACATGATCATTGTTTCTGGTTGTGTGCTGTTTCCTGCTCCCCTTCCAGCAGACTGTATTTAAACCACAGCTGGCTCCTCCTGCTCCAGCCATGATGAATAATAGTGCCACCGCTGCGTCTTTAAACGGCACATTTCATTTTAATAAACTCACAGACAGCTCAACAAGTATCCCAAAGTCAGCAAAGTACAATCATTAAAGACCTGTGGATGAATCTAGGTATCCCTGGACATATCGGCTCTGATTGGATATTTTGTACATGCTATTGTGTATATTTATTCACGTCTCTCCTTTAAAACAACTTAACCCTGTATTTGCTTAAATCAACACTCTGTAGCTGTCTCCTAGCTCCAAGTCATGGTTACAGACCCCGCTGGTGTAGCAGTGCAGCTCACTGAATACTAAATATTAAATGCAAGGATCAGTAAGTGCTTTAATTGCATTAATTTCATTTCCAGATCAAGACGCTAGTGAGAATAACTTTACACTGTTAACTTTGAATTGAAAAACTGCCGAATAATGAGATTTTAAACATGCAGCTATATATGTGATCTATTGCAATTAATTGTGATTATTTGCATTAAAAGAAAAAGTTAACCGGCCTTTCCTAAAAGTATAAAAAACTTTTTAAAAAGGTTGTTCGGTCTGGTTTCTTTACCTCTAAAATAGGAAACTGAATTTTGAAAGAATTTCTGCCACATTCACGAGGCATCGCAGAAAATTAGTCAAATCTGAGTCAAGTTTGCTGACCTCACAGACATCTTATAAATTCCTCGAGATCCCGCTTTCATGTCTGCATGAAGAGATTTCCACCTGATGCCTGAGAGTAAACTGATGACATGCAAAGCTATCAGCTCAGAAATCATTAAAAAAAAAAAAATGTTTGGTGTGTAGGTGTCTGAGCGAGTTTGTCAGAGAGACAGAGGGATGGAGAGAAGCCAGAGAGAGAAAGAGAGAGAGAGGTAATTATGGTGGGAGGAATAGCGTTCACCTCTGGCCCTGCGTGGGCAAACTGCTACTCTGTTTATGTGTGAGTGTATGTGAGAGTGTGTGTGTGTCTAAGTGCAGCAGATTGGTGTGACTCTTGAGCGCTCTGACATGCTTTCCATCTCTCTCTCCATCCACTGTTTTTCTATCTTTTCCTCCCAAACCCATCTCTCTCTCTCTCTCCCTCTCTGCCCCTGCCTCTCGGTCTCATCTCTCCTCCTCATCCTCCCACTCGGTGCACTCAGCATTGCAAATCAGCCCGCCAACACACACACGTGCACGCAAACACACACACACACACATTGCCAAAGGGAAGTGTTGTTAGGATCAGCAGGTTGCGTTGCACTGCCTATACTCACATTGTACCCGTTACTTTTTTTATTCCCTCTCTCTTCTGTATGCTAATTTCTACACGTTACAGCTGCTTTAACAGTTTATTTATTTTTTTAACCGCCATCCTATCATCTTCAGTTTCATTTCAGTGGCCAATCAGAGTGTCGCTGACTCCTAAAGTGGAAACATTTCCAGCCTGGATCAATCAAAGCTGTTAACAAGGGGTAAGGCTGTCAGAGCATAACGTCCACTTATGCTAATTATCAGCAGTCATTAGTGAAACAGAACAAAAGAGCACAATGCTAATGAACAAACAGGTTATAGTGTGATCGGGAACACAGAAACAGACACTTCAACATTAACATCATGTCAACGAAACAACCTAAAAGCTTTCTCTTGTTGTTGTTTTTGTTAATTGAGGTAATTATCTGTCATAGTTATGTTTACATGCAGAAATAATCAAACTAGAGCTGATTAACTTGTTAAAAACATTCTTTCTCGGGTTTAGTTTTGCCTCTAGATTTGCATCTTTTAGAAGAGAGGACACGATTGTTGTCGTTCAATAAATAGATAAAATTATAAATAATGTGAATGAAAGCCGCTGGGATGCGAATCCGAGGCCATGGTCCTCAGTCGGAAAAAGATAGATTGCCTTCTTCAGGTCGGAGGGGCGGTCCTGCCTCAAGTGGAGAAGTTCAAGTATTTTGGGATCTTGTTCACAAGTGAGGGTAGGAAAGGCAAGACTCTCGATTTACTGGTCAATCTACATGCCAACCCTCACCTATGGCCATGAACTTTGGGTAATGACTGAAAGAACAAGATCGCGGATACAAGCGGCTGAAATGGGTTTCCTTCGCAGGGTGGCCGGGCTCAGCTTTAGAGATAGGGTAAGGAGCTCGGACACCCGGGAGGCGCTCAGAGTAGAACCGCTGCTCCTCCACGTCGAGAGGAGTCAGCTGAGGTGGCTCGGGCATCTGGTTAGGATGCCTTCTGGACGCCTCCTGTTAGAGGTGTTCCAGACATGTCCCACCAGGAGGAGACCTCGTGGGTGTCCCAGGACCAGGTGGAGGGATTATATCTCTCGCCTAGCCTGGGAGCGCCTGGGAATCCCCCCAGAGGAGCTGGTGGAAGTTGCCGGGATGAGGGCCGTCTGGGCTTCCCTCTTGAAGCTGTTGCCCCTGCGACCCGGACTCAGATGAAGCGGAAGAAAACGACGACGACAACGTGAATGAAACAAAGATGCTTGACATGTACCCAAACTATCTCCAAACTGCTGAAGGAAATCAGATCAGACCGAATCACTAAAACAGATCTGAGGTCCAGCCCTGAATTGATTTGGTTTCTATATTTTATTCTACTTCTTCATTTATTGGTCAGGTTGCGACGAGAGCCCTCTTTTGCCGGATCAAACAGCAAGCTACTTCAGACAGCCTGATGCTCCCATGACCTTTATATTTTGACTCGGAGCGGCTCATTACGGTCTGAATGCAAATTCTTCACACAAAGTTGGAATAAAGAGTGAATTTCTGATACGGGTCAAGAATGACAAGTGCCTCTTAGCAAGCATTACTAATCAACCACCGCTCCAATCGATCCAAAATAACAACCAAACCAGAAAAGCTAAGAGACCGCTGAGGGACTTCTTTTGCGGGCCATCCCTGTGGAAATTGTAACTTCTGAAGTTTATGATGTCAATAACAATGTAAATGTGGATGTACCAGCAGAAAAAAAGAGGCTTGCAGTTTTAAAGATAGCAGATATAAGACTTTGAATGGCTCCAGACACACTGTGCTCACTGTAAAGCCTGTGGGATCGAGGCTGCAGGTAACACTGGATTCACTCTGTACTGTAATTTCTGAAGCTGGGAGCACCAATACAACCAAGTAAAAAATATACAGCATGTCTGTGTTCATCCACCACAGACTCTAGTCCCTCTGAAAAAAAAGTGTTACTTCTATTAAATGTGTAAATTTAGTTGGAAGGCACACTATCCAGCTGCTTTGAGATATAATCTAGAACAAATTTGATAAGTTTAAGATAGGATAGATTTGGGCTCTGGACGCAGACACAGAGACAA
The DNA here is from genome assembly GCA_962446985.1 of Xyrichtys novacula. NCBI lineage: Eukaryota > Metazoa > Chordata > Actinopteri > Labriformes > Labridae > Xyrichtys > Xyrichtys novacula. The sequence continues at coordinate 8,795,689 of OY660887.1, forward strand.
CAGCACTGTGTAAAGCTCAAAGATAGATGAAAAAAAAAGGAAAAAGGAGAAGAATAGGAGCGTGGATATAAAAATGATTGAAAAAAAAAAAAAATTCCAGCCTGAATCAGTTTCCGAGCTTCAGTCTCGGTCTGCAGAGAGTGAGCGAGTGTTTAAAGAGCATTAACAGACAGCTGCACTAACAGGTTCCTGTAGGTGAGAATTTAATCTGTGTGTCTGTGTGTAAATATGGTTAAAAGGATTTCACATGGAGGCAGGGCAAGCAGGGAAAACTGTTATCCACACACACACACACATGCGCACACACACACACACAGAACCATGGCTAATATTATAGTAACACGTTGCTGTTCTTCAGAGGGAGAAGAAACGCAGATAGAAAATATTATTCATGTATTTTCTCACACACCACACACACACGCACACATTCGCTCACATACTTCACACACTTCAGAGTCGTGCAGCTCTACTTCATACAGGCTTTGCCCTCCAACAGGCTCTACACTGACAACTCAAAGTGAAGCAGCAATCTGAAATTTAAATGTGCAGGAGTCACTATACTGTACTATATACTGTGCGTATAGGTGTCTGATGCACCTGACACACTCCGCACACCTATGTGACTGCGTGTTTGACTCTATTTAATGCTGTCACACTGACAGGCCCAGAGTCAGTAAGGAGCAGCTCTGAGCACCCCTGCGGTCCTCTGAGGGAAAAACCTGAGCAGCTAATGGACGGATGGATGATAAAGGTTAAAGACTGACGGGGATCTAAAAATCCTATTAACTCTGCTTGTCTTACTCTGGTTTAAATGTTAAAACTCTTTGAGTGCTTGGCCTGAAAAGAGCTGTACCCTACAGCACTCAAACACCTTATTCATTCACTCTCTTCTGCCTGTTTGATTTGCGTTCACTGGTCCTGTTAGGGTCCTTAAACACCGGGGCAAACACGAATATAGAATGCGAAATTACGAAATATTCGGAGGCGAATTTTGACGCGCCTGACTATACACATCAAACCCGATGCGATTTTGCGACTTTCCGGGGAGAAAATGATGCATCCGGGGGAGGACTTTTCCGGGGGAAAGTCCTGCATCCTTCGCCTCTGATTGGCTAAAAGCTGAAAACGTCATCACACGCTCAAGCCAAACAGTCAGCACTTACAGCCAATCAGAGGTGAAGGAGGGCGGGACCTTCCCTTCACAACCTAGACTAGATACTAGTGTTAAGATGGCTTTCTGTCATGATAGCAAATACTGAGTCGAGGCCAGAACCACATAAGCACATTAAACTATGGTAACAACCGTTTGCTTACGTTAGCACAGATGGAAGTTCAAACAAAGATGTTTAGCAAACTGTTAAAGCACACAAAACATCGTCATATGAGAGATCCGACGCTATGACTCTTCACAAGTTGTCCCTCGGGTCGTTATCTTTGTAATGTTTGTCTAAACAATCATAAACAATCAGCTGGTCGGCCATGTTGGATATACCTGCAGTGTTGTTTACCCCTTTTTTTTCCACGACGAAGAGGTGACGTTGACGAGCTAAACACTTAGCAAGTCTTAGATGACTAAAATGTGACAAGACGAATGTGCGTTTACGTTGACGAGACGAGACTAGATGAAAACGTTTGTGATGGACGACGAACAGAGTTGCAAAATTAATGAGCATTTCGTCAGTCAAACGCTAAACATCTTGTGCTCAGCAGACTGTCAGCCGGGTAAAGTTAGCATTTGGCATCCTGACAGTTCAGCTGCACAGAGTGAAGAGAAGAGGAGGAGAGAGAGCGGGATTATAAACTGTTATTGACCCTGAGGAACTGTTCATTGGGGTTATCTCGCAGCATCAGTGTTGTTTCCGTTGACAAAGATGTTGACGAAAATATTTCGTCAATGTCATTGTCAATGAAAACAACAATGCATACCAGTGAATATGACGTTGCAACAACACGCAATCTGATTGGTCAGAAGTGGACACACAGTATGCAAAACTTTAGAAAAATCGACCATGGTCCGAAAAAATAAATGCCACAATATCGCAGAACGGGAAAATGTCGCTGATGTGAACGCTTGTATTGACAGGATATGGGTTTCGAAAGAAAATACTGACATCTGAAATAACCGCACAACAAGAACGGTCCCAGTGTGTAAGGACCTTTAGGCTGCCATGATGAACTTTGACACTTTGTAGAAGACAAACACAAACTATAGTAAACTACCACATCAAAGCTGCAACAACAGGATCCAACATTAGTTAATAAAGAATATTTTATGCTTTAACATCTCATTTTCTCACTTCTGACAGTCTACACAAGCTGTCTCTAGCCAAAAGTCGACTTTGTATCCTTAAAATTTCTGAACAAAACCATGTCTGAGCTTTATTTCACACATCTGGCTTAGTCTTCATCCACACACACCTCTTTACATGAGAAACTACCTCTTTTTCTCCTCATCCTCATGCCTTTTTTCTCCCATTAGCCGATTTATTTTTCGCCCACTACCAGGGGACCAGGAAGATCAAACCAGTATCAACAGGTGTAGTGAGGCAGTATTTCACCAACCTGTTGTTTTCCAGGTTGGATGCTGGGTTAACCAGGTCTGGCATGGCAGAGGGGGAGGTGCCTACTGTAGTCATGACGACCAGCTCAGGATCCAGAATATAGATCTCTTCTTGAGAGATCTCTGATACATAGTTGAGATGTTCCTGAAAAAAAAAAGGCATAAAAAGCACACGAATGATTAAATTACCATAAATTTTATGATACAGTTTTACAATAAAAAGCCTTAAAGACACATTTTATTGGAAATAACCATGATGCTAAGTGGTAGAGCTGACATGTAGGAACGGTTTGGTGTCAAGTTTATCATAGTTTCTCCAATAACTATGAAAAACGTTTCATATTCTACCTGTTACAACCCAGCTCGTAAGAGGAGGGGACGCAACACTAAACCTCAGTTCCATGATGTAATTGCGAATTATTGCGAAAAAGAAATAATAAAGTGCTGTTTAACATAAAGTTAAGGCGAGGAACAGAGGGATGTGGAGTGCTGCTCAAGGAAACAAATAAACCCGACGAAAGGCGACTCTAAACTAGAGTGGAAAAATGTTACTTTCTGAAATTAGCTCAAAACAGAATTTAAAACTAATGAGGGTTGAGCAGCTCCCTGTCACTTACAATTCCACAAAAAACAACATATACAATTCAATCACCAACACAGATCTCCTGACAAAGAATCTAGTGAACACGAGTGTCTGCCCCCGCTCCAATCGCTCCCCGATTGGTCCTGCTGACTCGGCCCACTAACCAATTAGCAGCTGGTTACCATAGTATCAACATCCTATGACCACTATATCACTATAGACACTATATCAAATGAGCTAAACGGGGAAACGCATGAAGTACACAACCAAAGTGGGGTTGCGGCTAACACTCATCCTCTACATTTATAGTACAGCATCTTTTTTTTAAACTACATTTTTGGCAAATAATTCAAATTAAGCAGCGTCAAATGGTTTAACAGTCAATAGAACCACTTAGCAGCTTATTTATTTGTGCCAATGCCCAGCCTGGAAACCAAACCAATCTGTTCTCCATGTTTCATACGCTCTGGCAGATGTATCTAATCCCTACTGTCCAGATAGATTTCCATCTGGCCTCATTCAAGTCAGGCCAACCATAAATCCTTATCAAATATGAAGCAGGGTGTTTTTCACTGGAGCCTCTGACCCGTACAGATGTTTAATTTGATCTGCTCATGTTGATAAAACCCACAGAAATCAGATTTCTAACAAAAATAAAGCTTACTACAGGGTGGGTAAGGGGTCATCAGAGGTCTAAGGTTCAAAAACATACACCTGCTGTCCTTCAATAAATAATGCAGCCCACAGTTACATCCAGTCAGTTTCAAAATCTCATTCCCCTGAGTACAGACAGATTCAGTGAGGTGTCGTTTCACCTGCACCTGCTCTCTGAGGAAAGTTCCCACAGCCACATTAAAATCAGAGAGCCGTGTAGATATGGATGGAAGTGGCAGAGGAATACATCTCAGCCTGTGACAGCTAAACACTAAACTTCAGCTCTGAACCGGGGAGCAAGATGAATATTAACAGGGGCTCGGTAGTCAGGCGCTGTAGTCGAAGCTTCTGTACCTGAGCTGTTTGAACCACATGTCACGGTAATATGCCTGACGTGCCAAATACGCCGGCTCTGCTCGGACTTCGGAATAATTAAGCAGCTGCAAGAAACCGAAATCATTTCAGGCTCACGGAGCAGCAGACATCTGCTAACACGGCTGCAGCATTTGCATGATCCTTGAGAAGTCATCAGGAGAGAGGAGAGTCTTTGGCTCTGCTTTGGTCCAAGTCTGAGGGTAAAGTTTACCATTGGGGACTTTTTTTTTTTAAACAGTAAGTTCTATTATTCGCTAACTTTAAAACTGTTTTAAAAAGCTGTAAACCTCAAACTTTTTAATGGCCAGAATCCAAATGGGAGAGGTCGAGAAACAGTGATTTGTGAGCAGGTTTGTGCAAGGTTGTTCTGGCTTTACTCTGCGGACAAAACCCAGGGTGACCTCAGGAAATATTCACCTCATTTGGCGGAAAAGGTTGACATTATTTCAAGAAGACTGCCCCCTAAACGTGTGAGATAGAACGGTAAATCAGCTAGTTAAAAGAAAGTAAACCCTGTAGTGCAACTGAAAATCTAAAAAGTACTTTTTGAGCCAATAGAAGAACAGTAGGAATAGAATACTTTTTGCGATCAATAGTTTTCTAATTTGACAATTTTTCCCACAGACAACTATCGTGTTGTTATTTTAGAAAGTACAGTGCCTAATTGGACCATGACTTTATGAATAAACAAACAGAGACAGCGGAGGATTAAAGCCACTTTAGAGAAAAAGATCTGAAACATTTATTAAGTTATTTACTCTTGGGAATAAAGGCGGAGTAAAATCATTTTCAAGTGGTTAATTCAGTCAACAATTAGCCTCATGGTGCTGTTTTGAAGGGGAACACCACAGGTCTCAGCTCGGTGCTTTTCAGAGTCCTGACACTTTAACTAGATGCTCCAGGATTCTCATTCTGGTACAGACAGCTACCTTTTCACCAAGAACTTAAACAACCTCTTTATCGCCACTTTATTCTCAAAGCATAACAACATGATCATCACCTACTAGCTATCATTACAGGGGACCTGCCATCAAAAATGTAATTTTGTGTGTTTTTGTGTCAGATAAGGTCCATATTATGTTCGTCTTATGTTGTAAATGTGAAAACAAACCGTAACGTCGTTTGCATTCTGTAAAGGTTTAAAATAAAGAACGGGTAAACCAGGCCAATCGAAAAAGCAGGTCAATCTGACGTCATGCTGACCTTGCTCATTATTATTCACGAGCGCGTCCTCGGTGAGCCGCGCCCACTCTCTTGTTCTCGTACTCATTCACAGCCAGAGCGAGACCCAGCTACCACTGTAGCCACTATGGGTCTCTTCCAAACGACCGGTGTTTCCTTGGGTTCACTGCCGGGAAAATGATCTTGAAGCTGGGCAGAATGAATGAGAAAACACCGCTGGAGATCTCCGGCTTCTTCTTCAACTTCCACCTCCTCTTCGGACTCAGGGTCTAAAATATATTATTAAATACCTGCCATTTTTAGCGTTTAGCAAAAGGTGACCAGACGTCCCCGATTTCCGGGGACAGTCCCCGTATTGGATGACCTGTCCCCGGCAAAAGCTGTCCCCGAAAATGTCTCCGATTTAAGCGTTTCATGAATGAGAGCAAAAATGTTGCATGTGGGCTCGAACAACGGTTATTACAGTAGCCGAATGGGTAGGAAGCACAAGTAAGCAGTCCTGAGCAACAGTTTTTAAGGAGGTTATTACAAGGGGCATGCGCTGCTACTAAATAGTACCGAGATTTTGTCTGTGATCACACAGCCCCTGCACCCTCCTCGCCGCACCGAATATCAAGCAGCAATCCAATCAGAGCAAAGCTCATTACCATAAATGTTAATGAGCCAAAATCAGTTGGTTTTCCTGTAAGGTTTTTTAGGCATACTAAAATGGTTTGAAACAAACCATCAAATAACTTTTCAGCTAAAATTATGTTGCAAACATGATCAGAGGACATCAAGGATTATGAAAAAATGATAAAAATGGGTATGAAATTTTGATGGCAGGTTCCCTTTAAAAAAATAAAAATAAAATAAAATAAAATAAAATAAAATAAAATAAAAATAATTATCAAAAAACAAACAAACAAACAAACCGGTAACTCCGCCAAATTGTCTCAATTGAGTCATTTTTGCCGGTCCCCAGCCCAGATAAAGGAGGAGTGCTGGAGTTGTTGTCTCTCAAGTCTCTCTGTTAAAGGCATGGACTGTGAAGAAGATGAGTTACAGATATCCACTATAAAAGCAGAGAAACGTCTCTGCATTTCTAAGGTGGACAGCTATCAATCATCTTCTTCAGAGTCTGTGGTCTGTGGTGACCTAAAAATGAGGCCCAAAAGCTGCAAAACCACTGTTAACGGACACATGCAGGTGTCACTGCATTCAAAGGTGTTAAAACACGCAAGCAACACAACAACATCAAGATGCAACCATTGCTTTAGAGACCACCTATGCACCCAATCAAAACTGTATAGAAAAGATTTACTGCAGTTTGACTGAGATCAAGTCTGTCATGATTGCAGATTTTGATTGGCATTTTTTAAAAATGGAATGGAGTGTCCCCCTGCACTGCATTTTTTAAAATTGAAAACGGTGATGTCATCGAGCATGACTGATGACATCAAAGGTTAGCCATGGACTCAAACAGAAGTCTCTTCACCTGCAGACCGAAGCAGTATAGCCAAAGTCTAGTGAGCGAGCAAGAGTGACAAAATCTGAAGAATATTTCAGCCGAGTCAGCAAAGTTATCAAGAAGAAGAGCAGTTTTCTTCAATTATGACAACTCCATCACCAACGTACCCTGCTGGTTTTGGGTTTAACACCCCCCCTCACGCAGCAGAAGGTTCCAATGGAGATTTTGAGAAGTTCACATTTGAAGATCTACTCAAGCTGGATCTACAGAGCCCATTGGACAGTCCCCACACAGTGTTCAAGACACTGTGTGACAACATGCTCTTTGAGGCAAACCACCTTACAACGCAGAGCCAGACCACTGATCCTCTGCCTTCCCTTTCACCTCTACCTTCATCACCGACACACCCTGCTGGTTTGGGGTTTAACACCCCCCCTCATTCAGCAGAAGGTTCCGATGAAGAGGCTCTAGAGTTCACATCTGAAGAAGTACTCGAGCTTTTTGGCCTAGAGAGCCCATTGGACAGTCCCCGCACAGTGTTCAAGACACTGGCTAGAGATTGTGACCTGCTGACAGATGACATGCTCTATGAGGCAGACCACCGTACTACACAGATCCAGTACACTGACCCTCTGCCTTCCTTTTCACCTCCACCTCCATCCCCAACATACCCTGCTGGTTTGGGGTTTAACACCACCCCTCACCCAGCAAACAGTGGGGCTGGACAGTTTGCAGAGGTCACAAGTGTTGAAGATGCTCTTCAGCTCTTTGACCATCAGCTTGCATGTGCCAGTCCCGCTGTTTCTCTTCCCACAGCCTCCAACTCAAGGTAAGTTTCGATTCAAATGACTCAAACTTTATTTTATTCATAAACGATCATGATAATAAGCAAAGAGAATGGAAATGACATTAGGCATACCTTAACATTTATTTAATTCAAAAAGTTTGATAGAGCAACAACATTAACTTTCTCTCTGATTTTGACCAACAGGAAAAGAAAAAGGGAAATGGAGCAGGAGGACAGCGGATACATCAAAAAGCCACCAAATGCCTTCATGATCTTCATGAGGATGTACAGAAAACATGTACCAGCTCAAATTGCAGAGAAAGGGAGCGCAGAGATGAACGCTTTCCTCGGCCAGTGGGTAAGTGTGTCAGGACATGGTTCACTCTGGTTTAAATAAATCAAAGATTTTTACTTTATCTTTTCACTTTAACTGTTAATGTTGCTTTTTATTCACTGTCTCATGTAAAGAACTTTTAAAGGTATGAAAGTTTGCATAGAGGAAATGTCGGACACTCACTAATGAGTACCTGGTGTGCACCAGGTGTTGTTCATGCGCAAGTGGATGATCCAGTTTGGAAATGAGTGTGTTTCTGACAATATGTTTTTGTCTGTTCACAGTGGAATGAGCTTACAGAGGAACAGCGAGGGGACTTTAAAGAAATGGCCAGAGTGAAAAAGGAAGAACACAGTCGGCTGTACCCTGGTTGGTCAGCCATCAACAACTATGTAAGTACACAATCTATGCACAGCAGCATCACAAATGTTGTGATGTGAGCGTGAGATTTCAAAAGCAGCTTTATACTACTGACACTGCATAGTCTGGTGTTACCAGGTCAGAAAAGTAACAATGTTATGTTGTTTTTCAGGGCAAGAAAAAGAAAAGGATGAGGAAAAGTGCACCAGCTGCAACTGAACCATATCAATGTAAGACAGTCCTGCAGGAGCCACAGACCCCCATTTTTGGCACTGCCCAGACTGCACAGGTTCATGTGATCAACCCCTCGTCCGGCCAAGAGGGTGTAAATACTGCAACCCCTCTGCAGTACTTCGGGATGATGGGACCAAACACAGGGATGTGGCAAAATCCTCTTCAGCCACTTGCTGTGCTCCCAGCAGCACAGACCCCCTTCCCTGCATCTGTTTACCCCCAAAGTCTCCTGCCCCAAGTGTTCCAGATCATCCCTGAGTCCCCATTGCCACAGACATCCTACAAGCCATTTGAAAAGAAACAGAGATAGGAGACAAAAGAAAAACTTAAAAAAAAAAAAACAATAAAAAAACAGGATATTAAATAAAATATTGAATAAAATATTTATTTAATAAAATAAAAATATTTATTTATTTATTAAATATAATAAAAAAAATAAATAAATAAAATAAATAAAAAAAACAGTAACTCCGCCAAATTGTCTCAATTGAGTCATTTTTGCCGGTCCCCAGCCCGGATAAAGGAGGAGGGCTGAAGTTGTGACATTAAAAAAAGAAGAATCAACAGAAAAAAGTTCATTTGTTGTTCTAAACATATTTGGTGTCTTTTTTTACTCACTTTTTTACTTACTTTTATCTCTCCCTTTCAGCGTTCATTACAATTTTAGGACATGGGCCAGAGGCCAGAATTTCACTATTTGGTCCACCTCAGGGTGGCAAAGGTTCATCATGATTTTTGACAAGATTCATGTCTGTAGATTATATTTTTGTATGATAACCTTTCCAGGTGCCTCGCTAAATATTGTTTAGCAGCTCATGAAGTTAACCACCCCTTAAGATAAATTTGATTTTCTTACTCTGGTGTATATCTGGTTAAGGCTCATGACAGGGACATTTCTCAAAGGTTTACAATAGACTGTGTTGCCAACTTACAGCCTTGTTGCTATGTTTGGCAAGTTTCAGACCCCTCTATCGATGAATTTAAAAACTTAAGGGGGACCTGCCATCAAAAATGTAATTTTGTGTGTTTTTGTGTCAGATAAGGTCCATATTATGTTCGTCTTATGTTGTAAATGTGAAAACAAACCGTTACGTCGTTTGCATTCTGTAAAGGTTTAAAATAAAGAATGGGTAAACCAGGACAATTGAAAAAGCAGGTCCTTCTGACGTCATGCTGACCTTGCTCATTATTATTCACGAGCGCGTCCTTGGTGAGCCGCGCCCACTCTCTTGTTCTCGTACTCATGGAGATCTCACGGAGATGTGGACGACGAACAGAGTTCTGTCAGTTTTCAACGCTAAACTTATATTCTGCAGTGTTGTTTTCGTTGACGATGATGTTGACGAAATATTTACATCAACGTCATCGTCAACAAAAACAACACTGATTGTTGTAAACCTGACGTTTTAACTTTTGATTTGGACAACAAATCTTAAGCAATATGTCGCTAAACTAGATTTGAAACAGCCTTCCATTATGTTCGGTTTTATGTTATGCACGGTTTTTATTATACATGCTTAAGTCGGCTGTGTTTGGCAGGGGTTTGTGGCTGTAGCGGTCTTGTTAAGCCGCTAAAATAAATTGCTTTCAGCAGCAACAACCTTTGGACAAACCCTGCAGCAAAGTGTGATTTGTTCGGCGCCAAAAAAAGTGAACCAGTTCCTAACAGCTGCCAAGACCCAGGATGTGCAGGATGGGAAAAGGTGTGAGCTATGAGAGGCCTGAGGGGCAGCGGAGGAAGCGAGAGAGAAAATCTAAATTTTCATTTTGAAGAATCACAACTATGAGCTAATGGATAAGATGAATTCGCCTCCTAGCCAGAGCTTTTCCTCTGAATGAATCCTTCCTGAAATGTTATGTGACACTAAAAATAATAGTTTGTGCCTGTCGGAGTGAAAAAAACAACACAGTAATAGATTTAAAAACATCAGAATTCCCCTTTACAGTGATCACAAAGCATAAACCAGAGTTTAAATCAGAATGATCTGCTAACTGTAGGTGTGCAGGTGTCATTGTTTTGTGTGGAGCTGTCTCACGGGTGTTGTGTCTGAGGGTATTCATGACAGCTGACCTCAGCGGGTCAGGTACTGAATATATTTAGAAGTAGGGTTGACAGGATACAGAAATAACCTCCAGTGAGGATGAGAAATACTCACCTGGGCTCGGTCTATCCTGTAGAAACGATCTGCTGTCGTGGCTGAAACAGACAAACAGAAACACAGAGGTAAACACTGAAACTCTCCCTGAGGTGACAGAAAGCTGCTCTTGCAACTCAACAGATAGTTTCTTATGAACGCTCAAAGCAAATTTCCTCCACGATTGTTAACTCGGACATGGTTCGCCTCTCTGCTACTGCTGTAGCAATTGTAGCAATATAGAGGACTACTGACTATGTGACAACCTGCAGAGTAACAAGACAAGTCAGCATCGAATCACTGTCTGCCCGTGTCTTACACTATGAAATGAAAGGATTTCACACCAGCAGTGGATAATTTTATTCCTCCTGAGAACATGTTGCTGCTACAGAGTGAATACCACAGGTTTTACAGAAATGTCAGGGTTGATCAGAGACTGAAACACAAGGTGAAAAAGATCCTATATCCAGGACAAAATCAGAAACACAGTAGGCAGGTAAAGGCTAAAAATAGCCATCTGAAGGGCGCTGTGAGAATTCTCTATCAGTGAGACTGCACGGTGCAGCTGTATAATGTAGAAACATTCGAAACTTTCAGGTCTTAAAGTGTGTGTTCATCACGTCTCCTTTAGGGCAAATATCAAATTAATTTCTCCTTTAATTAAAAAAGAAAAAACTCGTAACAAACAGCGCTTTCTCCTTTCTTTCAGCTTCCTCTTTCGTTCGACACCTATTCAATTCCTCCAGGACTTAAGCAGAGGAGTGTGCGTGTGAGGGTGTGCGTCTCTGTGTTTTTTGTGGGTTTGTGTGTTGTTAATGCATGCATAACATTGCGTAAGACCCAGGTTTTTCTCTGTGATATTTTTGGTAAGCTGCTGCTGCTGCTGTATGAAAATTGATATTCATGACTTTCACTCACAAACACAATGCAATGGGAGTAAAGCTTTGGGAGCGTACTAACCTGTTTGTATGTTACAGGTTTGTGTTTGCGTGTATCTTTCCTTTACGGTAATCCTCCTGACATGAAAACGGCGACTTCAGACGGAGCTTTTTCAGCAGACTCTGCAGCTACATGACTGATCTGACAGGTCTGTCACAAAGCTCCAAACATGAAATCAAAACCTCGCTAAATGTTTTGAATGTCACTCAGAGTGGGTTTAATAATGTGTGTGAGCCAGCAGCTGTGCTTATCAGTATAAAGAGACTCCGGTTTCACAGCAGAGTACGCACATTTTGTAGCTAAAAAGCTGAAACTGTGTGGGCTGATCCTCTCACAGCAATCTGAGGATACAAGTTTTCGACTTAACACCAGACAAACTAAAGTCTAATTTATTTTAAAAACCGTGCGCATTGATTGTTGAACCATCTTTCCTCACAAAACCAAGCTGCCCTCTCTGCACAACTCATATCTTTGATAAACTTCAAACCAGAGATCAATTTTGCAGAAAGAAGCAGCAGTCAGACAAACATCCAAGAAGTAGACTATCACAGGCATTGGGAGGTAATGGACAAGAGGTCAAAAACGTGGAAATAAAGGGTGAGCTGTGGCGAAATCATGCTGGCGAAATAAACAGAAGCAGCTGAGCTTCCTTTCCAGCGAGAAATGACAAATGAGTTTAAAATGTTTTTAAAAAGTAATCAAAGCCTGGTGGGCACACACCGTCTTCTAAACTTCGGGTTTGACTGTGAGCTTTACTTCCACCCCCATGAGCATCTGATATTTTACACTGAAGTGGAAAATTGATCGTTGATTTGAACTGTTTTGATCTGAAAACTGTTTAAAGGAGGAAAATTAAAGAGGCGTGTTCAGAAGCCTGTGAAAGGGGGGAAAAAAAAAAAGGTCTTCATGATTTGTGTTTGTGTTTATGATTCAATTTGATATTTTGATTGTTTTTACGCTTTCTTCGCGGCTCTAACAGCACTCTCTAATAACCGCAGACTGAGCTGAAGGTTTCCGATTTCAATATTAGATTGGATGAGCACTTTGCGAATATCTGTGTTGTTTGTTTGACTTGAAAATTACAAAATAAAACACTCAAAACCTACAACTACAACAAAAAGTCTTCCTCATTAAAACCATCGCAGGACGGAGAACATTTACTTGCAGAACAATTTCATGACTGAAACCATCCCTCTTAAAACTTTGCCGTTAGTGCCGACATGGATCAGATTGCACTGAAATCAAGAACCATTATCCGTCAAACCACGACTCTACGTCAGTCTGAACCTTGTTAAATATGTGCAAATTTCACTTTACAACAGCAGATTATAAAACCCCTCAAACCAGGTAAAATCAAACCATATAATTATGATAAGCTGTTTTGGACTGATTTAACTATTATGTAGAGAGGAGATTTTTTGATTATCTACTCACATCTGTTTGATCTTACAACCAATTACCACGGCAGAGGAATTGAAGTGAAATCCAAAATTATTTAAAAGGAATTGCTGAGTCATCTGTGGTACCCAGGAAAGACAGATTTGTTCAAATTTGAATAAATAAAACAGCATTTGTTAGTTGGAAAGTACCACGTCCATTAAAATCTGCTACCGTATTTTTCGCACTAAAGACACTTAAAATTCTTTTGGCTTGTCGGAGCACTGCAGCTACTGTAGCCTCGCGGAGTTATTGAATGAGTTAAACTAGAAAAGTACTCGGAGAGCGCAGACCTCCGCCAAGCAGCTCATGTCCCCCCTTATATTGTGATTCACACCAAAACTTTTACTGCTACGTGTCTTTTATTAACTTTTATTTGTGTTTAAACTGGTATGTTCACTGTTCATAATGTTCCTAAAACAAGAAATGCTCTGACCCAGATTCAAACCCAGGACCTTCTTGCTGTGAGGCGACAGTGCTACACCACTACACCACTGTGCCGCCCATCTATACCACTCTGCCGCACATTGGTTATCTTTCAGCATTGAAAATTCCAACAACAGCCTTATTTTTGTGTGTTCTGGATCACAGTATCCGGAATTTTGTCTGGATCAGGATCAACCTTTGACACCTCATAAAACTCATTGAGATCCTTTTGTGTCATTTTTTACTAAAGACTCTGGCCATTTTTATAGAGTTAAATGCAAAAATTCCCAAATTTGCCCAATCTCACAATGATAAAGAATCCTTCAAAAAATTCTTGGATCCAGAAGGCGATCAGGATCACCACCAAAATTTAATGGGATCCTCCTGGGGCTGAGACGCACCTCTGGTGAAAATTTCAGGTCAATCCGTCTGTAACTTTTTCCGTAAAATTGTTCACAGACAAACCAACAAACAAACAAACCAACACTACCGAAAACATAACCTCCTTGGCGGAGGTAATAAAGATTGACTTATCTGACTGTTTTGTTTGGCTTAATGCGTATAAAAAATAGTCATGTTCAGTGATGGTGCACCGTATAATCAGGTGTGCCTTATAGTGCGAAAAATAAGGTAATATCTCACCATGATGAAAATAAGCAGAATATTTTTCAAATTCACTATGTTGGTTACACACAGCTTTATGTAGCTTGATGCATTTGTTTTGTGGACGGATGATTTTAAAAAATGTGAGAAATGTTCAAGTGGATAAGAGAGGAGGTCATAATGATATAAAAGGAAAGAGTAACATCAAAAAAGGTCAAGTACTTACAGTCAAGGAAACACCACTTTGGAGACAATCTCTGCGAGGAAATAATCTTTGGTTTGGCTGCTTCCTCCTGAAACACAAGCAGAGAGGAGAGTTAGACACCAGAGCAGGAGGCGAGGGCCAACAGGAGCCCCGACGACCTGAGGGAGACCTGAAGAGAAAGGAGGAACGGTTGAAAGAAAAGGGAAGAAACACAATGGCATAAAAAGATAATCTCTACCTACTCAATGGAAAAGATAACAGCTAATATACAACTAAAATTTGACAGATTTTTGAGAAGATGGAAACCTGTAATTGTCTGTTTCAAACTATGAAATTTATTTTTGTTGCTGTTTTTTTTTTTTTGATGAACTGAAAAAGGAATAAGAAAAAAATATTAGAAAAATGGTTTGATATGGAGGACATCCACAAGTCTGCCACAATACTGTGCACATTGTTTTGTTTTTTCTTCTTCTTTTCTTCTTTTTTCTCCTTATGTGACTCTGATTTTGTGTATATTATTTTGTGTAATTTATGTTCATACAGAAAATGAAATTGTTGTACCCTGTGGCAAATGGAAATAAAAACTAAATATGTTCAAAAAAAGAAAAAGGAAGAAACAAACTGGATCCACAGAATCAAAGAGTTCTCTTTTTTGGCACTTAGAGCCTGCAGGTCGACAATAAAATGTAGGAAGATTGCAACTTAGAATTTATCCAGTCATAGCAGATGGAATTAGAAGAAGATTATGAGACCTATTTAAGAGATTTCACCCTTGCCCACACAATTTTCCAAAGTTAATTGTAACACATGTTCTTCGTAAAGTGTCTTATAAGGGGGCGTGAGATATTCAAACATGCTCAGAAAGCAGCAAGGTCCATTGCTGCTATAACAGTAAATGTAAACAGACTGATTCTCCGACAAGGGTCAGAACTAGATAAGCTTTTTGCTTCATCCTGTTCCTTCTCAAACTGTTTATTTTTGACATACGTATGTTGTGTTAATTTATCTTTGACGTGTACAGTTGTATAGGTGTATATATGTATTATTTTGTTCAGTGTTTTTGTTTCTAGTTGGGTTTTTTTATTGTTCTTGAAACTTGAGATGAATAAAGAAGAAAGAAAGAAAGAAAGACTTCAACCTCACTTGTTTCTACTGGGTTCACAATATCTTGCATAACCTAAAATTTATCACCTCTGTCTGCTCACTTGCAGTGAATTTTCACAAATATTTCCTGATACATTCTCACATCCTGTGACTCCACCTCAAAACAAGGAGGGGAGTAGAGTTGGGGTGAAAATTTATACCGTTTGAATTCACCTGAAAAGTTTAGTTCAAGTTTTATGAGTTTTCTGAATGTATGAATACAGCTCTTTTAAAGGGACATCAGTGTGGCTCAATAAACTGATATTTTTGGCATCTATCAGTTCTGGACCTCTTACAGCTGAAAAATAGTGAGCTCTATTTCTAAGACTGTTCTCTTCCCTTGAAATTTCAACACCTCTTGTTATGTACTTAGTTTCAGAAGGACAAAACCTTGTAGAAATGCTTTTACACATTCTGTTCATAACCTGTGTTATTTGGCCTTGCCTCTTACGTGTTTTAATCTTCACCAAATCTGTATAAAAAGTGCAAAAATGAATAAAAGAATATCATTTAAAAAAAATAATCTGTGCAGACGTTTTTAAAACTTTGCAATGTCATGTTGCAAGATCTGACCTGAACATGTTCCCTGTCCTCATCCTCCCTCTGAAAAAAACAGGTAACAAGCAACAATCAATATTGGATCTGTGTCTGTTTTTGTTGGCAGTGATTATACTGCAATGACAAAGCAGTTATATTCTATTTTGAAAACTTTTTCCAAAACTCACATTTCACTCAGCACTGAACTGGATATATGTTATACAAATAGGCAAAGTTCTGCTTCAGTCTGTTTTGTGACATTTGGAAAGTTAAACTCTGAGTTTGTGTCCTTGTGAAAGTTGTCCACCTCCATCTCCTTAAATATCTTTAGATTTGAAGGTGCAGAAAACTTCCTCCCGTCCCTTCTCCACCAGCCTCATTACATGATCTCCTCGGTTTCCCTCAGACATCTTTTCATCCATCCTCCAATTAGCTCTGAATGCAGCAGTGAGACTCTTAACATCAAAAACTAGACACCATATAGTTTTTGCCCGCCTCCCTGCTGCAGCTCCCCGTTAACTAAAGTTTAAAATCTGCTTCTTTGTTTACTCAGAACTAAACTGTATCTGTCTCTCTGTGTGTGAACTGCTTCCCTAGTACAGCACGACCAGACACCTCTGATCCTGGAACGACTGCTGTCTGTAAACAGATTATCCACTGAATGTTGTGCTGTCAGAGACTTCAGGACAGAAGCAACAAAAACTGTGTAGTTCTCCTCCTACACTATTTGCTCCTTTCACTCTTTTGATGATCTGAAAAACACACTTTTTCTTCCTGGAAGTTCACCGAGTACGACCAGTTGTTGCTCATGCATGACTTGCTCCTACTCCTTTATTTAAAATCAATATTACAGTTAATGATATTGTTTATAGAAGTATATACTCTACACTTTTCCTCTTTTTATGAGATTCAACCAACACGTATACTTTTAAGCTCATGGCATTCTCATTTGATTCTGCTTATTAGTACTCATGTTCATAGTAAAGCCCAATTATAATGTCCCACATATGACCAATCAATCCCCTATATAGGCGACTATATGGGGGTTAGCACCATTTTGAGGGGTGTCCGAAACCTGAGTGATCAATTCCAGTGCCCCATATAGGCGACTCAAAATTTCCCATAAAGCATTGCAAAATGTAGTGACTATCCGATGGTCATTCACCGGTGGTGGGCATCCCGACATGCATTGCGTCTTGCCATGTAGTGTCCGAAACCTCCGGTGATTGAGTTCACTACATAGTCAGCTATTTAGTAAAAACCCTATATGGGGGTTAGGGATTAACTGATTCATTTCGGACATAGCCTGTGTGTGTGACTGTGCAGGGACCAGCTGCTGAGCACCAGATTCAAGAGGCTGCCGATTGGAGCACCTCGGGGGCAGACACTCGCATTTGCTAGATACGTTGTCAGAAAGTCTGTGTTGGCATTGGTGTGTAGAGGTGTTTTAATTGTACATTTTTTGGGGGAATCCTTTTAATTTTTTTTTAGCTAATTTCAGAGAGTGACATTTTTCCTCTCTCGTTTAGAGTCGTCTTTTGTTGTGTTTATTTTTTTCCTTGAGCAGCACTCCACTCTCTCTGTTCTCACCTCAACTTTATGTTTAACAGCACTTCATTATTTCTTTTTGCAATAAATAACAAGTTTTACATCACGGGACCGGGGTTTTATGCAGCCGCGCCCCCATGTACAACATGTGTTGCCCCGTTTACCTTGTTTGGTAGTGTCTGTGTGTTTATGATTGTGAGAGGATGTTGATACTACAGGGACCAGCTGCTGATTGGTCAATGGGCCGAGTCTGCAGGACCAATCAGGGAGGAGTGCCAGATTCAAAAGGGCTGCAAATTGGGGCGCTTTGGGGGGGAAGACACTTGCGTTTGCTAGATCCTTTGTCAGTTTTATTACAAAACTATTTCATTTCTACATTATTTTTAAGGACCTGTTAATGAACTTGATAAACATTTTTCTTTAAGATAATGGTTTTAGGTTACTGTAGCTCTAAAATACATGAACGTTGAGGGTATCCTGCAGTGCTTATTTCTATTCTACATGGGTTAAAGCAGTGGTTCTCAAGTCCAGTCCTGGAGGCCCACTGTCCTGCATGTTAAGGATGTTTCCCTGCTCCAACACACCTGATTCAAATGATCAGCTCGTTAGTAAGCCAGAGCTTGATAACGAGCTGATCATTTGAATCAGGTGTGAGGACTGGACTTGAGAACCACTGGGTTAAAGCATGAGTATGAAGTGAAAATCAAATGTCAAATGCAACTCAAATGAAAAGTAAAACCAAGGCATTTTAATGAGCAACGCCGCTATGTGTTGAAAAAAACTAAATATATGTAGTGTCCGTTCTGGCGTTTTAATGTTATTTTTTTCAACACATGAGAGAAGATAGAGGCATGTTTTCCATATTTGTGTGCAGACAGTGATCTGAAACATAAATTAGGTTTGTATAAAACAAACTATTTTGAGTCTACAGTGAGTGCATTTTGATATTACAGCATGTCTCATTGTATGTTATCAGTTTATTACAATTACAATATGGCTTTGTTTATTTATCCAGGTGCCTTTTTTGTGTCTGTCTGTGAGACCTGTTGAACACTTAGGATCACCTCTGGGTAAAAAATGGTCTTTATGAATAGATTTAAGTTTACAAATCCTTCCAAATAGGGTAAAATTACTGTATTTTGAGCAGAAACATCGACAATACAGCTGATTCCGACCCATCAACATCCCTGCTCTACACAGCTGAGAGAGAAGCGACCTGATGCAGAGGAAACCTGAGTGGAAACCTGCAGGCTCTCGAGTCAAACAGCCCCCATCGCTGGATTCATGCTGGGTAAAAAGCTCTTCACAGCGACTGAAATCAAACCAAGATAGAGAACGAAGACCACAAGATTTCTAGCATAAAGCTGGTCATATTGACAGAAAATCTGTGTTGTTTCTGCAGCTTCAATGCAACACAAAACCATCTCTCTCCAGAAATGACTGAATGCAAAACGTCTCCCTGCAATGGATGTGACAGGAGGCGAAACAAGCCGAAGAAAGTAAAGTCATTTTCCCTTCAAAGTGCAAACCTTTCATACAGACTGTGACAGAAACGGCGGCTGCAGTAAACACCTCTCCTACTCTCCGTCTCTGCGTTTGTCTCTCCTTATCTCATCCTGCTGTCGGGCTCAGCAGCAGTCTCAGGCTGAGTAAAACGCCCGCAGCCTTTCAGAGCAAACCTACAAACATGAAATCAAAAGCTGAACTCGTCTGACTCTTTTCTTCCTCACCTTCTTTCTTCTCTGCCTCTTCTCCATTCACTCCTCTCCTCCTTACTCTCTAAGTTCCTGGGTTCTTTCTCTGTTTTGGTCCGATTTCAGAGCCTCCGAGGTGTGTGTTTCTGATTCATCCTGTGCCTGGAGTTATGTGTGTTATTTATCAAACAGCCTGGAAGAGCAGTTTACCTGTCGCTGCAGGTGTAAGCAGAGAGATGCAGCTTTCTTTTTCCTTGATTTTTTACTATTTATGGAGGTTATATAATATGAGTAGAGGTGTATTTCAGTGTGCATGTAATATCAATTTGTGAACTATACAGGCCTTTTGTACCATCCTCTGCTGCTTCATTAATTCAAATGAATCCTGTGAGGTCAAAGCCATTTATTCCTGCAATTTTTGACCTGCAACTCTTGGGTCATAGTTTAGTGGAAGGATATTAATTTAGCTCCTTAGAAAACATGAGGATATTACTCAGTGACATCAACCCTTTAAATGGTTGCAGAATAGATAATAAGGTTGATTTTTAGCCTGATTTTCTCAAAACAGAGGAGAAGAGATGCAATGCAAAGTGTCTGTTTTTTTGTGTGTAAGACAAGAGAGTGCACATTTGAATGCATGTGCATGATGGAGAGCTTGGTGTCAGACTCCGGCTGTAAAAGTCTACAGTTTTTGACCCGTACAGTTCAGAGGTGAAGCAGATGTAAGAGGCCTCATAAAAAAAAAAATCTCCATCATTAGGACCACTAAAGAAGAAAGCCATGGCTGCACAGACTTGAAACTGTCAAAGTTGGAAAAAGTACAAAAATAATCTACTCAAGCAAAAGTCTGATAATCTTCACACATAAAAGTTTGTAAATGATACTGTACTGAGTAGCAGCAATATGTAAGAGTTATTCCTCCTAAATGGTTATAAATAAATATCCTCATATTTGGAGACATAGTGTTGATGATTAAAGGTCCTTACACACCGGGGCCGACACGAATATAGAGCGCCAAATCAGATGCAGCTCAATCATATTAGTCCGCACACTCTCAGAAAGTGTTACTCAGAATCAGGAGGACCTTTACCTACAGAGACGTGTCCTCTTTGAGTCCATCTGTCTTTTTCATCCCATCTAGGAGGAAAAAAACTTTCCAGGAGTGACACAGAAAAGGCATCAGATGTTTCAAAGACATGTTCAAAGATAACGTTTTTTATCTCTTTGAACCAAATGTCAGAGAAATACGGCTTTCCCAAAAGAAATTCCCTCTATTTTTAGAGGTCTGCCTTTCTGAGGAAACTAACAGGTGACATGATTTGGTAAAAGGACATCAATGTTTTTAGTATAAGATGAGCACAAGTATTTGAATTTAGGAAACCAATGCACAGTCATTATTGTGCAACCAACACTAAATAAAAGCCGCTCTATCCAGTTTCACCGTAAATAGAAAGTTACACAGAAGCTTCGCTCCAGAGTTAGCAAAATGCAAATGATTCACTTGCAGCTCACAGGTCCTCGTCTGTTCCTACAATTTGTTCCTGGTGAGTCTCAGTTTCACTGTAAACTGCAAGCTACTCAGACGCAACTTTCCTCAACAAGTGAGGATTTGAACCTGGAAAATTAACTAATTCTCTCCAAATTATACAGTATTATAATTAACAAGTCTCAAGCTTTCTGAAGCAATACATTATCTGTTAGTGGTAAGTCTCAGTTTCATTGTAAACACTGAGCCACACAGAGGCTTCACTTTGGCTTGTTTCAGCGGTATATACCTGGAAAACAAACTGATTATTTTGTGATTCTTATGTCACTAATGTGTCTTCAGTTTGCTGCAATAACTTTGAGTCTGCCTTTAAGTTTGTCCTCAAGAAAACTTCTAAAATATTTGTTTTCAATGAAGGTCAGCTCCATCATTTCTGATGCATTTCAGGGAAGTCAGAAAATCTTAAATGCCGAGCCGAAGCTCACTTCAATGTGTGAGCCACACTGCTAGTTCTCTGAATGCAAACCAGAAAACTCCTGTTACTAAAACCCTGTCCTTGCAGACTCTGTGAATAAAGGTTAGTCCTTGAAGGAGCGCATGCACCCCCTTCACACCTTTCACTATCCAAGGGTGCATTTTTGACAGTGTACAGTAGATTTAAGGCTATATGCTAATATCTCCATGTTAGGGTAGAATGAAAACAGCTTGGAGACCTGATTTGGAGCAAAAATTATCATCTAATAAGGGCACACATCCTTACTGAGTGTGTGAAACTATCTCCAGTAGTTAAACAATGATGCTCCCCTCCATATCTACAGCACAGACATCCTTCTGAGTCTATCCATCAGGATGATATGCTGTGCACTTATTTGATCCGAGGAGAAGTTTTATGGACCTGGGGATCTTCTCTGACATACTTTTATAAAACTTAAGCAACATGGTTTACACAAATCTGCCCTTCCCACTGACTGCCACAGAAATGCAGCTCCATCAATCTAAACAGACTCTGAAAGCAGCATTTTTATCTTTGTATAGATCTGAGAGGCTTGAAATGTAATACGTGAGAAAAATCAAGACTCCTGTTGAAAATCTGAGTCAAACTCTGAATGATATGATGTGGTTTCGAAGTCCGTGCATCATTAAAGTTTTGCAGGTTTTGACTATAAAACTTACATTTTTAAAAAGAAAAGTTTGCTTGTCTCGTACAATATTATCTCCTCACTCTATTCTCCACACAGATTGATTTACGGTGCAGAATGAATTTAAAAACATGCAAAAAGCTTTCTCATGAAGTCTCTGTTTTCTCTCCCACTCAGTCCCAAACTGCAGCAGCGAGATTTATCAGTCAGCAGAGAGCTGCAGATCAATCGCTGAAGCGACTTTCATATCACCCGAACGCCACAAAGCACAAAGTCTGACAACAAGTCCTGAGCTGTTGCCTCGGTGTAACTGATCTCACCTATATAAAAAACAGGGAGGTGGCGTTAAAAATAAGTCACTGTGCTGTTGTGTTGCTCCTGAAGGAGACGATGAAGAGCTCATGTGCAGGAGATCGAACAAGGAGAACACAATGAAGGTTTCAGCCTATCCCCAGAGCTTCTTGGTTCTGTTTGCGATTTGCATGAGAAGAATTTAAAACGTGTTTTCCGTTTCAATTTGAGGAGTTCAGCTCCAGCTAACTCACTGTTTGATAAAAATAATACAATTTAAAAACATACTACAGAAGAGGTTTGCACTTTGCCACTCTTTGTCTAAAGGTCAGCGAGCATAAAATGGAATTAAGAGATTATGAACAAAAGCTAGATTTCATTATGATCTGCAACAGGAAAAACAGTCCAGATGATTCTTTCTCAGGTTCATACTGCTGAAATAAGCCACAGTAAAACCTCTGTGGAACTTACTATTTACAGTCAAACCGAGACTCACCACAAAAAGCTGAACAAGCACAACCATAGACTGTATATACTCTGGACAACTTGGTTCCGCCTCCCGCCTGTACACGGATTTGAAGCCAAAAAGCTCTCGGTATTTACGCGATTTTTCTTTATTTCCTGAAACCAACATTGCGCTGTGCTTATAAGCGTTGTGCTTATTCGGCGGGAGAGTCGCAGAGAGTTACTGTGACGACGCTCGGCTCAAACAGCGTATCCCCGGGTGAGCTACGAAATCCCTGAAAACCCATAGGCTGTACCAGGTGTCAATCATAGAAAACATGAACCCCCTAATAACTTTTAAAAACGGAGCTTCACAGAAAAAAGAGGACTTGAGCACAAACCAGTCTTACAATAACTAGATGTCAACATCACAAGCAGGGGGGAGAAAAAATTATGTTCTGTGTAATAAATTTCTAAAGTTCCATAGGGATGCTGGTGGAGGCGAGATTTATGACCTATACTGCAGCCCGTCAACAGAGGGTGCTGTTCTCGGAGTGGCTTCACCCAGAGAGGAGGCAAACGCTGTCCATACTATATACAGTCTATGGGCACAATCCTTGAGGTTATTAAGAACTCAGAAGTAGCAAGGTGTATTTGTCAGACATAGTTAGAGGTCTGAATTTCTCTTCTCTCACTAATTCTCATTTCGAGTTATTACAAGACTGAAAACAATGCAGCGTACAGAAGATAAAGTCTTGGCTCAAAGTCGTATTTCAGTTACTGTTGGAGTTGATCAAGGCTTGTTTTATAATCAGACTATAGCTCATAGGATCTAACGCCAACTGCATCTTCATAATTATGTTTTTATTTTTTCTAATCAGGATCTGATCGTTTAACCGTGGGAGGATTCATTAGTGAATTATGAGAGTTAATGTAAGACCTAATGTTGCTTTTGTTGGCAGACAGGATTTTTCACTTTGAATAAATCATAAAAAAAAAGGAGAGAAGTGCAGAGCTCTTTTCTTTGTGAGCACATTTCAGGTTGCATCGGCCTACTTTCTGTTAAAAAAAGCCCAAACCTCATCCCCTTAACTGCACATGTCAAGGTGACAGAGCATGACAGTACGGCATCCCAACAGCAAAATCCCCTCGGCTACTGAGAGGAAGGGAAGAAAAGAAACAGACAGGAGGAAAAAAGGAAGAAAAACAACCCCTGAGAGTGACTCACAAGAGCAGCAAGCAGGTGAGCTTGTTTTCTCTGCTCTCTGACGGTTTTTGTTCAATGTTGTGGGACTTTTCAACCGGCTCAGTCTGAATTTGTACTGACAATTGAGAGCAAGATACTGCTAATTATGCCCCCCTTACCAGCCTGTTCTTACTGTAGCTCTGATTCTAGGTCCCTGAACGAAAGAAACAATGCTAAAAAAAAATCCAAGTTCCTCTGGATAGAGGAGTGTAGGTGTGGAAATGTATTCAACGACCTCGAGGTGAGTTTGCTGACTTCCATTTGATCTGAGCTGCCTACATGCTTCCACACTGGCTGAAATCCTGAACTCCTTTATACAACTTTCTGTCAAAAACAAACAGGCCCTCTGACCCGTGCAACAACTCAGTAACATGGGCTTTTACTTCTACTATGACACCCAACAAAATGATTTCTGAATTTGCAGCCTCAAATGTTCATACTAAAAGTATTGAGGCTGTTAAGTTTGGTTTATACCAACCTCTATCTACAAACTCTGCATTAAAACAAAGAATCTGTACTCTGGAGTCTGGATTTTAGTTTAAGAGGTGTTCAGGTTTCTGTTTGTACCACATTTAATGTTAAGGTAGTATCAAACAATTATTTGGTTCATACTAGGGCCCGACTGATTTATCGGCTGGTTGATTAAATCGGCCAATTTTAGCCTGTTTGAGACTTATCGGTAAAGGGCCAAAACTCGCCGATTTTCGCCAATATTTTCAGAAATAAAATGCTGAGAATAAGATTCGGTTTCACTTTGAAAATGTTCCGCCATTTGAAAATTCCCAGACTTATCCTGTAGATAAGATCTTCATCCACTAACTGCCTCACAGCACAGCAGAGTGACGGATCTGAAGCAGGAATCTCAGAGACGCACAGAGGAGAGTGGTCCACCTCAACGGTAAATAAACCAGTTTGTGAAATACACAATAATCAACAAGTTTCAGTTCAACCCACTTTGCTGTGCTGGTCTCGGTCACGCCAAGTTAACGGTGAAGCACCATGTAATATGCAAGCGAAAGTTAGAGTTAGCCATCTGCTATTAGCCTTGCTACACTGTTAGCTGTGCCAGTAACGGTAGAATAAACAACAGTACACATTAGTGATCGAGCTACTTCTCTTACCGAGGCAGCTGCATGTCTCCAGATGAGACCGGACTGGAAATGTGTAACGTGAGTTAAGACGCGGCGGGGGGTAGTTTAAAAAACGCTTTTCTGGTCTGAGTTTGATCAGTCTGTCTTCCTGCATAAAGAGTAGTAGCCTACAGTATATCTAAAGTATATAGTATACTGTAGATATCTACAGTATACATATATTTTTTAAATATTTTTTAAATATTTTTCATAAATAATTTTTTAAAAAAATCAGCCGATTAATCGGTAATCGGATTCCACCCCCTCATAATTGGTATCGGCCCCAAAAAATCCATGTTGGTCAGGCCCTAGTTCATACAGGAAAAAAACATCTGCTTGGGGAGCAAAAGCAGGCGGGACATAATCTACTGTAATGACATTTTAGCAACTGTCAGCAGTGATCTGATTGGCTAATCTGCAGGATCCCGAGTCACAAAACCAGCAGTGCTCAGATTTCCTGATTTCCTTGAATGCATAAACAGATAAATGGATACGGATGAGGATTTCCATACAGCAGGAAAACGTGTTTGTTTTCAGATTCATACCGCTGAATTCAGCGAGAGTGAAGACCTGTTTTAATTTACTATTAATAGTGAAACCGGGACCCATCAGGAGCCGATAAATGGGCGCCTGTTTATCCTCTTAGCCCATAACTGCTAGCTACACTTCGTTGCCTGAAAAGTTGTTCTTATTGGCTAAACAGTCATCAGACAATAGCCAATGGGCTGCAAGAATGTACTAGGACTGATATTTTTTTCCATATCTGACACCAGACATCTTGTAACAAAGCTCAACTCTTCTTAAGACATCCTGGAAGTCTTGAGCTTGTTGGACCCTTGTATCACCCTGACCAACACCTGAAATGGACTCAAACACGGTGCCTGTTTGACCCTGAAAACTACCACAGCAGTAACTTTGTCTAGACAGTCTCCTTTGGACATAAAACAACCACACATACCATCGACTTTTTGCACAACTCACCTCACTTTTGACAGACGAGACCAATTAAATCTGCATTAAAATTCAAACCTGTCGTGGTACACAAAAGGACAAAGCTTGAGTGTATTTCACTGTCTCAGAGACAAACTGAGCTTTAAAACAGTCGGTGACATTAGATTAAAATGTAATAGCTTTTCTTTTGTGCTTTGACAGTCTTTGAATCAATTATGATGCTTTAGGAATCAAAACAAAAGAGTGGAGGTAAAACAAGAGTTAAATGACTCCATTTTAAATGCGATTTCAAAAGTATCAAAACTCTCTGAGGTTTTCTGTCTGATCTTTTCTCTCTTCAGAGCGAGTGACAGAACAAAACTGTGAAAAGTGTCTTTATTGAAGGTTCAACTTCTCCTGAATAAAACACTAAAAGGACTTCAAACGTCAGCACCGTGCTGCGATTTCTCTCTCTCCTTTGATTGTTTTTGTTCTCGGGCTTTTCCTGAGGAGATCTGGACCTCAAAGAGACTTCATAATTAACCCTAAAATTAAATCAAGCAACACTGGAAAACAAAAGTTTCACTTTTATCACTAAAAAACGGTTTTATCTTTGCGGATCCAACAGCTGCTGAATAGAGGAAGTCATCTCCAGCCAAACGGAGAAAACCTGTTAAAGCCGGTCACAATAAGATAATCCCACTGATAATCTCTGCTGCACCGACAGGAAAACAGAATAAAGATGCTGTCTGCACCATGAAACTCACACAAGAGGAATGAATGCATTTATAAGAGGTCACATAAGCCCTTTGCACCTCCTCGCTTCTGAAAATGACTGAAAACTTTCGCGGCGGCCTGCTCCTGAAATTGTTCTCACAGAGTGAAGTTTTCCCTGTAGGACGGGTGAGGTCTAAGGAGGCAAAGCACGAATACAAAAGACACTTTTTTTTTTCATTTTTATCCATGTTACCTGTAAACAGTGTAAAAAAGCAGAAACAGAGTCTAAAACAGCTTCATTCATGCATAAAGATCACACCAGTCTCACGATTTAAGCATCTTCACCCTGCCTACCAACTCCACGTACAATTTCTTGACTTTCTCTTGCTATCACAACTCATTCTAGCTTCTTGCAGAAATTTACGACAAGTGAATTCAAGCCGAAGACTTTTTGCATTTACTCATACAGCTCATTTGGAAAATTTCAGGTTCTGTTCAGGAGTTTGGTGGATCTCTGGTTGCTCTGTTTGATTTTTCTCTCTACACAGCCGTCTACATTTTCAAAGGGCAAAGAGAAAAGACAGTGAAAAAGTAGGTCAGTAAAGAGTTAAAGGAAGGTGAAACTTTTTTTCTTTTCTCTGTTGCCTGGACCTTTGAAACACTTGCTGCTCTACCATCCAGACAGGAGAAGCAATTTCAAAGGTGGAGAGGTAAAAGCGAGGCATAAAGCTGATGTGGTTTGTCAAATCTGTGGAAGATACCAGACTTTTCTTTTTTTTAAAAATATTATATCAATTATTTCGTTAATACTTGTTTGTTTTTATCCCTATAAATCATATTGGGAGTGCGTTTCTGTATAATATGCAATGTAAATAAAACTGAATGTATTTAATAATGCCTGTTTAACATGAAGCTCCTGTCTATTGTGTCTTTCCTGCAACCTTTGCTCTGCACACACTGCGTTGCTCAGAGACATGCCATCATTAAAATTAAATAAAAGGATAAAGATAAAGAAAATAACACTGGTTGACCCTGCATTCTTTAATCAACAGAGTTGTGAATTCAAAAGACTTGAGCACAGAGAAAAATCAATGGTAAGGGTTATATTCTTTGAAAGATGAAAAAAAAAACTCTCGTTTCATTTGCACGATATTCTTTTCAAACTAAACCATCAGAAATGGAAATTCCTGCTATTCACACAGTCTGCACTTGGGTTTGTTGTTCCAAGAACTGAAGAGAGAGAATACACATGAGAAGTAAAAGAAAGATTGAAATGTTTTGAAAATTGAACCTTTAAGGCTGTCAGACTTCAGGTTTTACTGTTTAAACTTCAGTCATTATGAAGAGCAAAAGCAGAAATTTACAGTGAACTTGGGACTCAGCAAGGGATGTAAAGGGTTACAATGACAGCATTAATCTTGCACAAGTATCTGATGTTATCTTGGCAGAGCTTCAGTCAGTTAGTTACGAGAGAAAACCTCATTTAGCCAAAGAGCGGTCCAGTCCAGTCCTGGAGGCCCACTGTCCTGCATGTTTGGACATTCCCCTGCTCCAACACACCTGATTCAAATGATCAGCTCGTTATTAAGCCATTACAGAGCTTGATAACAAGCTGATTATTTAAATCAGGTGTGTTGGAGCAGGGAAACATCCAAAACATGCAGGACAGTGGGCCTCGAGGACTGGACTTGAGAACCACTGGAGTAACTCAATACATAAAGTGAAAACCAAGACTCAACAGAAACAGATGAAAAGGCACCACAGGTCTCCCTTGGCTAATCATGTGAAAATCTGTTTCTGAAGCAAGTTACAGCTGAAGTAAAACAGAATGAAGATTCTGACTTACGCAAAATTAACAGCGAAACTGAAACTATGTGAAAAGAAACAAAACAGTACTTATCGGCTAACTCTGATCTGTGAGTAACAAAAGAAGATCTAGTTCAGTCTTTTGTGACCACTGAATCACAGCGAAACTGAGACTCAGCAGAATCAGATGAACGAGAGCCACCCTGATGGATTTGCCTCCTTTCTCCAAGACTTGGGTGAGTGTAAAACTTAAGTGATGGCTCTCTTATGCAAAAATTAATGCTTCTAGCTACCTGATATTTATAGTTTTCTGTTACAAAGTGCGAAGTTAAGCTCTCCCAGTTGCATTCAGACGTGTAATCTTCACCTCCGCTGGGTTAATTTATGCGTCTAATTAATATCTTTTTGGCCCCTCGCACTCAGGCCTACATTATGGAGATGTTACTAATGACCGTTCAACATGAGAGGGGCCTAATAGATGGAGCTGCATGTGATATTTAACATCTGACACACCAGACAAAGGCCTGGAGCTCCTTTTTCTCTGCTTCATGGAGGCAGCAGAGCCGGGTGGGAAATTATTGATAACGGAGAAGAAGAGGATTCTGTCACATGCTTTGCTGCTGACGGATGTTTAAAGTTTCCTTTCTTTTTGTGGCTGTAAAACTTTCTCCAGGGCTCAGGCTACCATCGAGCAAAAGTTTGCGAGTGTTTCAGGGATTTAATAACTTTGTGGAAGTTTGTTCCTCTTTAAACTTGTGCATTTTTGAAGGTTTGATTATTTAAATTTCAAACAATTCAAGCTGGGATAAACGTGTCTTCACAAAGAGGAAAGATCTTTGAAGAGCCTTGGCTTGTTAGAAAATTTAAGACACAGTTTTTGGGCTGTTTTTAGAAACTTTGTTCAGTCTGATTTAGAAGGGGATCTTGTTTTTCAGAGGAACATTTTTAAAGGAAGACCTCTGCTCAATAATTTTTTTAGAAAACACAAGAAAGTCGATCAACAAAAAGAAAAACTCTAAATATTCCTAAAAGTTTCAGATACTTTTATTCTTTGTTGCTTTCTGGGGGAATTTAAACAGACTGGATTTTTTATTATCGGGAAGTTTCTCAAAGTTATGTTGCACCCAACTCATGTACAAAGACAGAAAAAAGAACATCAGACTATTAATTTCCAATTTTAATAACTGATTTTCGAGGTTAAATGAGGTTGTTTGGTCAGAGGCAAACTCTGTTTTATTCTAATACAGCTCTGTAAATGTTTGGATAACACTCTGTGAACTGTAACATGTTTTTAACGTACAGTTGGAGGAATAAATTTAATCTTTCCTCATGCTTTCTCTGCTGAATGAGTTGGTCTAAACCTTTTTAATATCTGACCCTCTTCGCTCTTTTTGAAGTCTTGTCACTTTTACAATAAAACATCACATTTGTGGGCCGTGAGTTCATTCATTTTAAAGATTGTGATTAATTGCAGAATTCTGATTCATTGGGATTCGTTGCGATTTAAAGCACATGTTTAAAACTTCCCATTTGAAAACAGTTCCATATAACTAAAGTAAAGCAATTCTTAGAAGTGTCTTGATTTGTGAATCAAATAAATGCAATAAATTTGCTCTAGGATTTTTACTTTTGTAAAACTGTCCCAGCAAATCTTGCTCTGCTTTTTCGGAGTGCTCTGAAACTACGACTACGGGAGGAAAAGGTGGTGTTTAAGAGCTTGATTTGTCAAATACAGTGTTTATTCTTATTCTTTTAAAGGATAACACTGTTAAACATCAGAAAATAGACAGGAATGCATGTAAAAAAAATTTAAAGTCAACATGGTGTGCAGCTACACTGAGAGATAACAATGACTACTCTCTGATCAGTGATCCCCACTTAATGCAACAGTACTTTTCAGGAGTTCCTTAAACTGGATGATAAATTTGTCACCATTTGGAGGCGTCTTATTTGCTAAATTTTTTTAAGTTTATTGATTATGGTGATTTTTTTTTGTTTGTTTTGTTTTGCAATGACATTAATGAGATCAAATCTATGTACTCACTGAAGTTGAGTGATTCCTGGATAACGCAGAAGCCCTTTAGAGAGTTCCTTTAACTTACAGATAAAATTGACAATCAGTGATTTTATTTCAGTTTTCCAATATTGATATTTCTAATACTGTAATGGTGATTTTTTTGGTCTGTGACAATCATGATGGGGAAAGCTCTGTTTCTTATCTTTAAATCTATCTTGATTCATAGAAGCCATGTTCAAATTCCCTCTATAAAAAGTTAAACCAGAGTTGTTGAGTCGTGTCTAACTGGGTGCGAACTCGTTTCCAGTATTGCTTTATGAATTTAGCTGGTACAGAATAACAAGTTAAAATGAGCAGCTCTGTAAAAGTATTTTCAAACTCCAAAAATATCACAGATTTCTGGCCCTTCACATATCCATCTCACTCTGCGGCTGCTGTTTCTATGATGACTAAAAGTCAGGATGCCTTCATTCGTATCTGTTATGACTCAGAGGATATTTTCTAAACCTGGTTTTATTTGTGTATCCGTGTGTGTGTGTGTGTGTGTGTGTGTGTGTGTGTGTGTGTGTGTGTGTGTGTGTGTGTGTGTGTGTGTGTGTGTGTGTGTATGTTTTTGTGTTGTGTAATGCACTGTTGGCCACATTCTGTACTTTTGTAACCCCTGGAGTACAGAATCGGTTCTGTTTATGTGTGTGGGTGTGTGTTTGTTTAGAATGGTGGATGTGTTATGTGTTATGTGTGTGTCTGTGTGCTGGAGGATATTTAATATTGGAGGAACATTCGGAGCTCTCTTTAACTCGACTTCAGGTTTAACCTTTCACGATTCACCGCTGTGTTCTGACAGAGTTCCCCCTCGATGACGATTAATTGATTTTCTTAAAATATACAAATTTTAACAAGTTTAAAAGAGCTGCAGATGTTTAAACAGGGTACTCTGCTCCTTCTATAACAGTCCGCTCTCTGTCCTCGGTCTACAGCTACATTTCTACTTCATCCAGGACACAGATGGTATACCGACTAGGGGCCCGACCGATTTATTGGCAAGCCAATTAAATCGGCCAATTTTAGCCCATTTGAGACTAATCGGTAATCAGCCAAAACTCGCCAATTTTCGCTGCTTATTTTTAGACACAGAATGTGGAGAATAAGATTCGGTTTCACTTTGAAAATGTTCCACCATTTAAAAAGTTCCCCGATTTATCCAGTAGATGGCGCAGCGCCCTAATGACAATCTTAATCCACTAACACCTCACAGCACAGTAGAGTGACAGATCCGCCTCAACGGTAAATAAACCAGTTTGTGAAATACACAATAAGTCAACAAGTTTCAGTTCAACCCACTTCACGATGTTCCCCACTGTGCTGGTCTCGGTCACGCTGAGTTAACGGTGAAGCACCATGTAATATGCAAGCTAAAGTTAGAGTTAGCCATCTGCTATTAGCCTTGCTACACTGTTAGCCGTGCCAGTAACGGTAGAATAAACAACAGCACACATTACATGATCGAGCTACTTCTCTTACTGAGGCAGCTAAATGTCTCCAGATGAGACCGAACCGGAAATGAATAACATGAGTTACGACGCGGAGGCACTGATCGACGGCAGCGGTGGGGTAGTTAAAAACGCTTTTCTGGTCCATGTTAGATCAGTCGGAGCAATAGCCTACAGTATATATTTTTTATAACTTCATAAAAATGTTTAAAAATCGTCTGATTACTCAGCGCCTCTTAAAAAACTGTAACTTTGGCTGAATGTTGCAGTACCTATCTGAACTCGATATTTAGTATATAAAAACACAACAATCTGCATTTGACCTGAAGAGAACTTCCAAGTTAAAACCATGCAAAAAGTAAACTCATCAAAGTTTTCTCATGAAATTCACCATATTTGCAAACTGCAGTTCTTCTTTTGATCCAACAGATTTATTACCAAAAATGACACAAAAGCCACACGAATACCACAACTTCACAGTGACAAGCCAGCAAAACATGCCACTTTACTTCACCAATACAATCTTCACAACTGCATTCAAATGATAGCCATGCCCACAAACACGATTACAGCGACTGCTTAAACGCTGTACACAACACATCTGGTTTTAACAGAGTTTATTTGATTTTATCACAACCTCAGCCAGAAAAAAAGCTGGGACTCTATGGAAAATGTTGATTAAAAATAAAAAAAGAATTTGATGGTTTGCATGTTTCTCATCGTGTGTTATCACCTTTTCTTTTCCAGTTTCTGGAGTTCATTAGATCTCAGTGATGAACTGTGTTTACAGACTATGGTTTTTGGGAGTGATTTTGAGTCCATGCAGTGATTTCCACTTCAGAGCCCTGTCTATTTTTAATGCAGTGCTGCCTGAGGGCCTGAAGATTAGGACCATCCAGTCTTGGTTTTGGTCCTTGTCCCTTTAGTCCAGAGATTTCTCCAGATTCTTTGAATGATATTATGTACCGCAGATGGTGAAATCCACTCGTTCTTTCACATTTGACACTCAGGAACATTATTCTGAAACTGTTGAACCATTCGCTCGCACAGTCTCTCACAGAGTGGTGAACCTCTTCACATCTGTCCCTCTGAGAGACTCAGCCTCTCTGAATGTCCTTTTTCTACCCAGTCATGTTACTAATCTGTTGGAAATTAACCTTATTAGTTGGAGATGTTCCTCCAGCTGTTTTAAATTGTTTTTACATCGGTAATGCTCACTGTGTACCAGTCTTAATTAGATAAAGAGATTACATGATTCACAAACCATCAAATTCTGTTAAGATCAACAGTATAACTCGGGGCCTGAGCCTTTTTTCAAATTGGGGTTGCAGATTCTAATTATAATGATTTTCCCTCGTGCTTCCAAGCCAAGCAAAAACAACACCTCAAACTCAGGCAACCAACTACCAACCTGCAGGCCCAAACATCTGGGGGGAGGGTGGACAGAGCAGAAGTCCTACAGAGGAAGACGGGAGCATAGAGAGCACAGAGGAAAGTGGTCCATGTTTGCATTTAAACTAAAAGACTGAGCTGAGCTCGCTGCACAACAACAGACACATTCATTGATTTTATAATGCAACCTGACACCCACTGTTCTGTTCTGGGCTGGAAAAAGACGCATTACTGCTTTCATAAAGCTATGCTTCTGCTCCTGATTAATTAGGAGTAATTATAAAAGTTGGAAAGAAGCAGCTTTCTTATTTCAACTTTTTTTTTACAAGTTTTGCCTTGAATGGTACAAAGGTTTCCTCCCTCTCCTCTCGTTCTTACCTCTTGCAGACGCTGGATGTGTTCTCTGCAGGTCTCTAAGTCGCTGTCACCAGGAACCACAATCAGGCCCAGAGGAATGGCTGTGGATACAGAGGAACAAGACAATTATCCTACAACTCTTTGAAATCTGCTAATACAGTCATACTTGACTCCAGAATCCCAGGAGTACCGTTGGTTTAAACTCAGGTCATCCAGCAACATGTCAAAACTTGCGATACCAAGAGTTTCATAGTACAAAAATACAGTTGCACTGGATTAAATAGGGGAAACTACACAATGTAAAGCATGCAAGACTGAAAAAACTCTGATAACAAATGAAGCCAGTTATGGGAAAAAGTTGAGAGGAGATCTAAGTTTTGTTATGAAGAAGAGATGGGCTTGTGCCCTAAAATCTGGGCTGAATTTGTTTGAAAGATTTGGTGGTTTGGAGGGGAGCAGCAGCAAAGACTCCATACATTAAGTTATATTTGGTGGGGAAGCTCTGGTCTCGGAGCTCTCTGGTCGTCTACATGCACATTTGGATGTCAAAGCTTGAGGTGGAGAGATCGCATCTCTTTTCTGTTTTATGGGCACACATGACAAGCCAAGGCAGGGAGAGCAGCAGCAAAGACTCCATGCCATAAGTTATATTGGACAGTATAGCTCTGTTCTGAGAGCTTCTTGCCCTTCCAGGTGCATGTGTAAAATGCCAAAAGCCTGAGTCAGGTAGGGCACACCTCTCCTTAATTTGCACAAGAGGCCATGGCAGAGAGAGCAGCAGCAAAGACACCTCGCCGTAACAGTTGATGGTATGGCTCAGTTCCATAAGTTTCCTGTCCTTGTGTTTGTTTAATGGTAAAGCCTCAAGCAGAGAGATCAAAACTCCAATCTGCTTTATGAGAACACATAAAAACCAAAGCAGGGAGAGCAGCAGCAAAAACACCCCGCCGTAACAGTTGATGGTATGGCTCAGTTCCTTAAGTTTCCTGTCCTTACTCGTGTTTGTTTAACGATAAAGCCTGAAGCAGAGAGAGCAAAACTCCAATCTGCTTTATATGCACACATGAAAAACCAAGGCAGGGAGAGCAGCAGCAAAGACTCTATGCCATAAGTTATATTGGAAAGTATAGCTCTGGTCTGAGAGCTTCTTGCCCTTCCAGATGCATGTGTGAAACGCCAAAGCCTGAGTCAGGTAGGGCACACCTCTCCTAAATTTACACAAGAGGCCATGACGGAGAGAGCAGCAGCAAAGACACCCTGCTGTAACAGTTGATGGTATGGCTCAGTTCCATAAGTTTCCTGTCCTTACTTGTGTTTGTTTAGCGGTAAAGTCTGAAGCAGAGAGAGCAAAACTCCAATCTGCTTTATATGCACATGAAAAACCAAGGCAGGGAGAGCAGCAGCAAAGACTCCCTGCCATAGGTTAAATAAAGACAAGCTAGGATGGCAGTGGTTTACAGAGGATCTAATGGAGCAAATCCCACATTATTTGTTCCTCTTTCTTATTCAACAACTGAACATTTTTAGAACTTTCTTAAAGTTTAAAAATACCAGAATGACCATTACTGTTACAATTTTACACCATAAAGCCTCCTTAAAAATTCTAAGACAAGATATAATAAGCTTTACTTTTATGGCCCCTATAGAGAAGGTTTTCCAGGACTCTCTTGAGAGTACAGCTCAGCACATAAAGTAAAGGACAATATGCAAAGAAGTAAACAACAGCATAATGCAAACACTGTAATGTCCTTTCTCAATGAAAGCCTGTATTGTACAGGTTACAATTGCACTGAAGACCGAAACATACTTCAGTCTCTGCATACCACATATTGTACTATATAAAAGGCTATGGGCAGATCTTGCTGATCTACTGGCACAAGCTGTTTGTGTTCTTGATTCAGGGAGAGTGCAAACAATGAGTAAGATGCTAACAGAGAAAAAAAAAGCCCACAGAAATCAGCTGCTTTTCACTAACACTTACAAAGACATCTCCACTTTTCACAACAATGACTGTTCTCTTTCACAGAGAACAAAAGAGCGTGGAAACTTTTGTGTGACACACACTTTTTCACAGATAAGCCAAGGCCATATGGAAGCCGCTTCCATGAAATCAGGTTCTGCTATTGCCATACCGTCAACGACCTCTCATAACACAAAGAAGATGAAAGATAGCAGAGGAAAATACCGATAACAGACATTTCTTCACAGATGCTGCATCCTTGTTTCCAAGAAAAAGATCAATACTGAACCTCCATATTTGCCACTTAACATCCAGAGCCAAACTCAAAGCTGAGCTGATGCTGGCATTGGTGCCTTTATTTTAAATAAATGAGCCCGAGCGCGCTGGCGTGTCATCAATAAGCAGATATATGTTGTTGAGACAATAAAGACTGCTCCCTGAGGCTAAGCCGGCCTGCCGCCTGCTGCACCGACGCACCAACACTACTGGCTGAACATCACACAGATTAATGCTGGAAAAGCCGTCAAGCCAGGCAAAGAGCTCCTGAACCCACTCACACACACCAAACACACACCTTCCATTGATGCTAAATACCTCAATGGGGAAGACGAAGGAAACAGTGTGCAGGAGTAAAAGAAATCCAGGCAGGTTCTTGATAAGTCGCCAAAAACTCCTCAGGGACTCATTATTTTTACTGTACATACGTAGGAGTACATACAACACACAAATGCCTCAATGCACTCAAACCATGTGGATCTTATTTATACTATCCATGATCCTGTCAGACTGATGTTATTTACACATTTACACTGTAAAACAAACAACATATGCTGTTTTCATAGACCCTTTAACAAATGTTTTGGACACTGCAGTGGATATAAAAAGTCTACACACCCCTGTTCAACTACCAGGTTTTTGGCATGTAAAAAAATTTCAACACAATTGAAAAACAAACTGAAACCTTTAAGGGGAAAAATAAAAAATAGAAAAGTTAAAATAACCTGGTTGCATAAATATGCACACCCTTAAACTAATACTTTGTTGCAGCACCTTTATTTTTTATTACAGCACTCAGTCTTTTTGGGTAGGAGTCCATCAGCGTGGCACATCTTGATGTGGAAATATTTGCCCACTCTTCTTTGCAAAACTGCTCCAAATCTGACAGATTGTGAGGGCATCTTCTATGGCTGGGCCATTCCAAAGTCTCAATCTTATTCCGGTGAAGCCATTCTTTTGTTGATTTAGATGTGTGCTTTGGGTCATTGTCGTGCTGAAAGATGAAGTTCCTCTTCATCTTCAGCTTTCTAGCAGAAGGCTGAAGGTTTTGTGCCAACACTGACTGGTATTTGGAACTGTTCATAATTCCCTCCACCCTGACTAAGGCACCAGTTCCAGCTGAAGAAAAACAGCCCCAAAGCATGATGCTGCCACCACCATGCTTCACTGTGGGTATGGTGTTCTTTTGGTGATGAGCAGTGTTGATTTTGCGCCAAATATACCTTTTGCAATGATGCCCAAAAAGTTCAACTTTGGTTTCATCAGACCATAACACATTTTCTCACATGTGTTTGGGAGATTCCAAATGTCTTTTTGCAAAATTAAGCCGGGCTTTGATGGTTTTCTTTGTAAGATAAGACTTCTATCTTGCCACCCTACCCCATAGCCCAGACATATGAAGACAGCAGGAGATTTGTTGTCACATGTACTACACAGCCAGTACTTGCCAGAAATTCCTGCAGCTCCTTCAGTGTTGCTGTCGGCCTCCTGGTAGCCTCCCTGACCAGTTTTCTTCTTGTCTTATCAATTTTGGACGGACGTCCTGTTCTTGGTAATGTCACCGTTGTGCCATATATTCTCCACTTGATGATGACGGTCTTTACTGTGTTCCATGGTATATTTAATTACTTGGAAGTTCTTTTGTAGCCTCACCTGACTGATATCTTTGAATAATGAGATCCCTCTGATGCTTTGGAAGCTCTCTGTGGACCATGGCTTGTGCTGGAAGATGTGTCTACAAAAATGTCAGGAAAAGCAACTAGAACAGCTGAAATTAATTTGGGGTTGATCAGAGGCACTTTAATTGGTGACAGGTGTGTGCTGACTCCAATTTAACCTGAGTTTGAATGTTATTGGTTAAATCTGAACACAGCCACATCCCCAGTTATTAAAGGGTGTGCACACTTTGGCAACCACATGATTTCAGTTGTTTATTTTTACTTCACCTCCCTGAAAGATTTCTGTTTGTTTTTCAATTGTGTTGTACAGGTTATGTACAGGTCACATTAAAGGTGGAAGAAGTTGTGAAATTATTTATCTTGATTAAATTTTTTTACATGACAAAAACCTGGCAGTTGAACAGGGGTGTGTAGACTTCTTATATCCACTGTATGTGGGTTTTATTTCCAGTCCCTGAATTTGAACCATTATCAGCTGTTTTAAAGTTACAAAACTCTTCCCAGTCTGTATCATGGTTCCCTTTAACATGTGAACTGTTTAAGGTACCCATATAAAACAGGTGAGGTGTACCTATGGTATTTGACTCTGAAATCTCTTTCTTTGTCTGTTTTTAGGTACCCTTTGAGGTGTGTTGTTTCAAGGTACCCTGAAACCACCATTTAGACACCAGATCACATCTTAAACTTTTTTTTAAACCAAAGTACACTTTATAACCTGTATCAAGTTATCTTTCAATATATTTTTAAGTTACAGTTTTTTTTATCATTTATAGATGTTCCTTTGCTTCTGGTTTAAATCACTATATAATACTTTCTGTGTCGAAATATGCTCTAGCTTTGTTTTAAGGGAGACAGCATCTAGTGTATGTTACCCTTTGTTGTCCATTTCTAGGTTTCCTTCTGGATGTGTTGTTTTGAGGAACCTTGTAGGCACTGTTTAGTCCTTAAGTAACTGCTTTTTTCTCCATCAACATACTCTATAAGGTTTATGTTAAGTTAAACTTCTGTAACATCTGTTTCAAAGTGTTCTTAAACAGCTGTTTTAAGCGTGTTTATGCATCTGCTTCAAGATACCCATTTTTGTCATTATTTCCATCGTAACTGCTTTTTCATTTCATTTCATCCTGCTATTCTAATTATTTCATTTTCTTTGCACTTCGATTGATCAATAAGTAAGATCTTCGAAACCTGACTGATGTCGCTGTAATTTAATCAGAGTTTTTACTGCGCTGGTTTCAGTCCCTTGGCCAGTATTGTTGATTAATTCTCCACAGACTCTGCACAGATTTTATCGTGTAGTTATAAAAGGAATATCCAAACGAGTGTAAAGCCATCCCTTTTATTCTCTGCGTGTTGAGGATGAAAACGGAGCCACAGTGAGAGAAACGGCGATGAGATGATATAACCGCTGTGCCTTGGGGTATGAATCATGTTTCCACCATCTCCCCGAGAGTGACACATCCACACGTTGAGAGCAGTGATTGATTTGCATAATGAGAAAACAAGTCAAACTTCAGACTGAGAGAACAAAGGAGATGTGGAGAAAATGAAAACATCTAAAGCCAATAAAACACTTTGGGAGTAAATAGAAAGGACAGTCACCATGAATTATTAATATCAATTAGATCTGAATATGTATACA
Source organism: Xyrichtys novacula (assembly GCA_962446985.1). Classification (NCBI taxonomy): domain Eukaryota; kingdom Metazoa; phylum Chordata; class Actinopteri; order Labriformes; family Labridae; genus Xyrichtys; species Xyrichtys novacula. Next base: position 8,834,877 of record OY660887.1, read on the forward strand.
TATACATATTTACACTTACATAAATAATTTACAACACAATAAAGCTCAGTGTTTGTAAGATTACAAAGGTAACAGCGCCCCCCTGTGTTTAATCAGTGCACTAACATGACATAAACAGCTGCTTGTGTGTCCTGCAAAGCCAGCTCAGAGTAATTGTTCCTAACGAGCGCATACAAGAGGACTTTTCTCTTCTTTCCCTGTTACAGCACTGATGTAAGTGTGTGTTTTCTGCTCACACGCACACACACACACACTCTCAGCACAGCATCTGAGGAGTGATGCAGACAGCTGAAAACGATTGCATTGACCTTCACGTCACCGCTCCCAACCTTCTCGTCAACAAGTGAACATACTCCCGTTTTAGCCTGAGGATGCAGCCGTCATAAAGACACACAGACGGCAGCTTTCTGACCCTCACAGACTCCTCCTAGAAATCCAACTGACAAGCAGGAAGCAGCGAGCTGGAAATACGAGCTGATATGACTGGAAAAAACAGACATTAAAAAAGTTGACCCCTGTTGAACTGAAGCCTTTCAACCACTTTCAGTAAACAAAATCATCCAGCAGGAGGAATTAAGCGAGTGTTTGGAGCTTCAAATCATAAATCAGCATCACAGTATGAAAGTTGATGTAATTATCAACAGAAACCAAGAGGAGTTTAGGCATGTCATTATTCTAATGTTTGCTCACTTCCTTCTTTTTGTCTGGTGATTACACCCAAGAGGAGGTGATTTAAACACCCTCTCACTTCAAAGAAAGCATTTTTACATACTCTATTGCTCTAAATATAAGACAACCAGGATTAGAAATCATATTCATCGATTTATATTTGTTAATTTACTATTGAAGACCAAATTCTTTTTCAAATGTATTTTTGATGTTCAAATTAGGGCCTGACCAATTTATCAGCAAGCCGATTAAATCGGCCAATTTTAGCCCATTTGAGACTAATCAGTAATCAGCCAAAACTCGCCGATTGTCGCCGATATTTTCAGAAATAAAATGCGGAGAATAGGAATTGGTATCACTTTGGAAATGTTCCGCCATTTGAAAAGTTCCCTGACTTATCCTGTAGATGGCGCAGCGACCTCATGACAATCTTCATCCACTAACTACCTCACAGCACAGCAGAGTGAAGTAGAAAACGCTTTTCTGGTCTGAGTTCGAACAGTCGGTTTTCCTGTCGGCATGAAGAACAGTAGTCTACAGTATATCTACAGTATACATTTTATAACTTCATAATTTTTTTAAAAATTTGTCCGATTAATCGGTCATCAGATTTTTTTCCCCCCTAATAATCGTATCGGCCCCACAAAAAATCCATATAGGTCGGGCCCTAGTTCAAAATGGTTTTTTTTGTTAAATGAAATAAAAATTGATCGCTCATGCAGTTAAAGCACTTTTGGTATCAGCATCTAAAAAACATAAAAGCTGCAGTTATGTTCTAGGAAAGAAAAAACTTTTGCGTTGTTAATGGTCTTTCTCATCAGTGAGAATCAGTGCAATAACTCTTCCTCAGTCATTTAATAGCTCGGTCTACTTTGGAGTCTTTCTGTTCTGGACCATCATTGTGTCTCTGAATCTTTCGTCCCCCTGGTGCTGAGGTTATGAGCGACAGCTGGTCTCAGTCATTCTTCTGATAAGTACTGCTGTCACATGTTGAGGACAAATATTCACATTTAAGCACCTTTGATGGAGACCTTACTGCATGTTTCCTGCATTGAATTAATGCAAAAGTCGATCCAGCCTATTCTAGGAGCTGGTGATTTCCAAAATAAGTCAAATGCATGAAGAAAACTTGATATGTTCTTTTCAGTTTTGTATCTGTGGACATTCAAACTACACATCTGTCAGTTTTTGAATGAAGCCCGATAAAAAAAAAATCATGTTAAGATTCAACAAACTGCTGCAAAATCAACGGCAAATGTTTGTTTTTGGCTGTTGCTTTTACTACTGGGAGCATCCATCACTTCAGACCATCTTTTAGTCACCAGGTAGCGGTTCAAAACAAAGAAGTCAGAGCCATGATTTGTTTTGCCTGCAGATCTTTCTCACACAGAGTCTTTACACAATTTTCTTTCCTCTCCAGATCTTCAGTTTTACATTTTTACAGAACTCATGCTGCAGTATATAAGATCCAAATTCTCCAAATTACCAACCTACACACTGATAAATTAAAAGTTTGAAGATCTGGATTATGTAAGGCGAAGTATGTGGCAGTGTTTTTCCGCAGATTTCTCAAAAGCAATGACACAGCTTGCCTCTTCTCTTACAAACGCCCCACAAAAACTACTTCTCTTCCAGGACTTGTTCTGCAGGTCCATCAGAGACCGGCAGAGTTTTACGTTAGTGTTAAGAGTCATATCCTTCAGCAGCACTGTTGGAAAAGGTCTGACCAGGCACTTACAGAGTTCACATGGTCTCAGTGGGGCAATAAAAGCAGTGTCCAAATTAAATCAGAGCATGCATGAATATAAAAGTGCGTGTGTCCTTACATGCTTGCCGTAGTTTGTCCTTGTCATAGTGCAGAGCCTCATAATCCGTCATGCTAATCCTGCTGACCCTGATCCTCAGCCGCTCTGGGACCGGCTGCTGACTGCAACACAAGAAAAATCAGACTTTATTGAACAAATGAATTATTCAAAGTCTAAATAATCATATCCTGTTAGAGGCTCGGCTCGCCTGTGTGTGTGTGTGTGTGTGTGTGTGTGTGTGTGTGTGTGTGTGTGTGTGTGTGTGTGTGTAACTTACTCGTTCATGTGAGGCAGGGAGGTCCGTCGTTTGGTTTTCTGCACCATGTTGGCCTGGTTTCTGAGGCTGATGTGGATGACGGAAGGAGCAAGTCTGCATGGTTCTCCATCCACCTGAAACAAATGCAGACCCACAAATCAGTCACATGAAAACCTTTGTTTATATTTTAAAGGGACATTTCAGTATTTTTGAAGCGAGTTACATGTCACTGGTAGCTGTTTTAGCAAGAATGGATGTCAGTCAGTCAGCCCCTTTAATGAGACCGGTCCACTCTACCTCCCTGATATTGTAGCACACTACAAAGTTAGCGTGCTACAATATCAGATAGTAGAAACCAACCAGAAAGTACAAAGAATTGTCTGAATCCTCCTTTGGCCACGACTGCCAACACAAACAAGAAAACAAACTAAATACTGGAGACTCTGCCAGAATAATGGGCACTTAAAAAGGAGCTGGACCACCCGGACAAGAGCGAAGAAGCCGGGTCAACAATGATGCGGGATGTTTCAGGATCTTACGGACCCTGTAACCTTTCTGCTGGACAGGTAAACCGCTATAACAAAGTAAGCCAAGTGTCTGTAACAGAAGTGTTTCTTGTCAAACGAGACCTGCTGCGTGTTGTAGCGCCGCTAAACTGTTTACCTCGGGTCCTGGACTATATCACTTTATCCTAGTTGTTGAAGTCCTGCAAACATTGTGTTTGCTGGTGGTCTGTTGGCATCTACAGTAGCACCAATGCTGTTAACTTTCACATTCACATTGACTGGGCCCCATTTGTAATTATCTGAAGTATTTATCTGCATTATATCTGATTGAACTGGAACGATACGAGCGAGCAGGAGTGTCTGTTTGTGGGCGGGGCTTGCTGGAGCAGAGAGGGAGGGGAGAGGAGGAGCTGAGGGGAAAACTTGATGGGAGGGGTAGTGTTTACATTCAAGATTTCTCCCAAAAAACTGACACTTCCTCAGATCCTGCCTACCCCACCTTTAAAGAAAATAGTGAAATATCCCTTTAATCAGCTGTAAGAAATGTGTTTTCTGATTTTAACACTGTTATTTGGTTGTTGAGGTGTATTTACCTGCACTGGTAGAGGTTTTGTGGTCGTGAGGGTGACCTCTCTGCACTGGTTCAACCTCTCGCCATGACCTCCGACCTGAAGAGTCGCCTACACACACAGACACGAACACAAACACAGACACACACATATTTGCCTTTTAATTAGTCATGATTGTAGTTATGACTTTATGAAACACTCCTCTTTTCCCTCGTGGGGCTGTATTCCCCAACAGATGTCTGGTAGCTTATTATTTTTTTTAAGAGTCTATGGCGTTATGACTCGTTCCAGTTAACGCTGCACCGTCTGCATGAATCATTTCGACGTTTAAGAGCTCAGCATCTGTTTCACTGAATTATGAATCATTTATTATCCTCAAACACTCTTTAAACCATCTGGATGAACAAGCATGATGTTTATGGACATAAAAATGAGAGTTGTTAAAGTTTAGAGTCAAAAATGGAGCCAGAAAACAGAGATTTTCATGTTAGTAAGGACTTTGGTCAACTCAGGCTGTTTTGAATTAGTTAGATTGACAGCTGCAGGTTGAAGAACTACCTATTTCTCCCCATGACTTAAGCTGAAACACAAACTGCCTCAAACCTTTTTACTGTTCCTGAAAGTTTTGAAGGAATGTGTGAAGGGTAATGATGTTTTGTCAAGAAGATTGTTTTCAGCTTCATTTTGATGCATGATAGTCGTGGGATTGAGTCGCAGTGAGCTCCATACCAGTGAAGTCATCGTGAATCCGATAACCTCGATGTAACCGTCGTCATGCCGCTGTGGTTCAAAGTCGTGATGCTCTCCAGGATTCCCCCAAGGTGTGGTGCCTGCACAGTACCTGAAAACAAACACACACGCGTACACACGGCGAAGGTTCAGTCAGAGGCACTTTTGTTTCTCAAACATTTAGCGATTTCCTCGAGTCTTTGAAAGCCTCTTCCACCAATCTCAAACTTCCTTCATTACCTGAAATAAACACTCAGACTTTATGAGAGTCACTCTTCTTCCTCGTCATCATCATCTGATCTGATTAAAACTCCTCATGACTGATTTCAGGACGAGCCCTCTACATCTTCAGACCTGCACACTCTCCGCAATTAAGTCCCGCTCAGAGTCGGCGGGGATTTAAAACGCAGCAGTGATGACGAGGCGTCCTCTGCTCGGGGACTCGCTTTATTACACATTAACGCTCAGACGCCACGTTCAGTAATTTACCAATGACATAAACAAGATTAAAAAACAATCCCACAAAATTAGAGTCTTATTTCTTCCACGTCATAACCAGCTTGTGTTCCCAGCAGCAAAGAAAACATTCAGAGTAATTCAGCGTGTTTTATTGGCCGTGTTTAATTCATGATGAGACTGTTTCTAACCGCAGCAAAGCACTCGCTTTAATCCTTCAAGGGCTGAAACTCCAAAGCGCCGTTTGACCAGTCAAATTTGTCTTTGAGGCTCGGCGGGAAGCAGACATCTTTCTCTGTAAACACCAGCTACAACGTCAAAGACAATTAGAACACTTGTTTTTACCTTTTATAATATAAACATATATTTTTTTCTGTTTCTTTATATGAAATATTTTTACATGATGTAGAACAGTGGTTCTCAAGTCCTGTCCCCTGCATGTTTTGGATGTTTCCCTGCTCCAACACACCTGATTTAAATGATGAGCTCGTTAGTAAGCCATAACAGAGCTTGATAACGAGCTGATCATTTGAATCAGGTGTGTTGGAGCAGGGAAACATCCAAAACATGCAAGACAGTGGGCCTCGAGGACTGGACTTGAGAACCACTGATGTAGAAGGTTTTAAACTTTATATGTTTTAACTCTTCCTGAATTTCTTCATGTTTGATGGACATTTTTTATAGTAGAGGGAAACCTTTCTGCTGCTGATTAATTTTCACCTCTTCTAATGTTAGAAGGCACGCTAAAATACAAAGAGAAGCTCAAGCCTTTAAAAGACTGTGACACGTCTTGCAGGACGGATAAAAGACATGTATCAGTGTGATTGCTTGAATAAAAGTCTCACCTTGGGATGTTGAGGAAGACCAAACACTGCAGCTTCAAGTCCTGAACCTTTGACGTTAAATCTGTGCCGTCACACTGCAGACAGAGACGGAGACAGAGAGAGAGAGGGTGAGTCAGAGTTTCTCATATTTGACTGACTGTTTGACTGACAGATACTCACCACCACTTTGATGTGCTTCGACAGGTCTTTGGAGCTCCCCATCAGGAAGTCTGAGAACGCCGTCTGTACACACACACACAGAAACACACACACACACACACACACACACACACACACACACACACACACACACACACACACAGAGGTGAGTTTTCTCAGAGGAGCACATCATGAACTCCTCCTCAGCTGGATGGTGTTATCTCCCGCTGTCTCTGTCAGATTCAGACTCAGAATTTTCCAGAACAGCAGCTTCAGAGTCACTCAGTTGTCTTTTACTCCACTTTCACTCAGCTGCACAGTGAGACACCTGCGGCCATGTTTACAACACAGGAGGATCAGTAGCCTGTCATTTCAGCTTTGGGTAAATTCTCCCTAAGTTTGGGTCCAAATCAGGCTAAAAAACCAACCCAACCATCAACAGGATGATAGATCCCTCTGGGATTGATAGTGATAAACAACCTCGAGCCCAGACTTCATTTTCAGCGATCTACAATGTTTACAGTCAAACAAACAGCTTGAGAAGTGACACTGTATTCATATGGAGAAGTAAAATTCACCCTCTAAACATGTCTTTTAAATAAACAATCATTTTGGTTTATTATGCTCCCTTGAGGTCTGTTCAATCGTCTGTTTCTCTGGGTCTCAGCTTCACTGTAAATAGTGACTTACACAGAGGCAACCTTCTGACTTACTCTTGGTATAAATACCATTTTCCGTATGAACCCAAATCAAAACAGATTTTCTTGTGGCATTATTTAGCTGACATGCTGCCTATTGTAACAATCATTATCAAATAGCTCCTGGTAACTATGTTGCAGCACCATGGATACTGCCAAGTATTACTCACCCCAGCGTAGAACATCTTATTCCTAAAACGGCTGTTAAACTTCTCAGGGTTCGCCTCTGAAGCAACAAAAGACACAGAAAATCAACCATTAAACACAGAATTATATTTAGGAACACAGCATCTTAAAGCACCAGCATTAACACAAACATTTATGAGGAGCTTTTCAATAACAAATATAAGTCTTTTCATGGAAGAACCTCTTGATTCATGGAATTCCAGAGTCACATGAGCGTCAAATCCAAGACTGAAGTAATTGTTGAAAATGTCAAGAGGAAGCTGGAAAGAGAAAACACACAAAATACACAAAATTATTAATATTAAAGAAATACATTGGTTCTTAAATTTATGGAAACCTCTGAGGCTAAAAAAACAAGAAGTGCTGAAAACTGGAATTCTCAAAGTGTCCACTAGAGGCAGGTCCCAAAACTGAGTCCCTCCCCATTGAGCCCAATGTTAACTTTACTTTGATGAAGTTTTGTAATTAAAAGAAAAAAAACTTCAAATTTTGACTGAAACATCTTCAGAATGAGGACTTCATTAAGATATATAAAAAAATGTTTTTAATTTGTTTGTGTGGTTTCTACCTTATCAGTTTGTTGTTCATCAGGTTCTGCCCCTGCACTTTGGTTCGGTTCAACCTGTAGATTCCATCTGTCTAGCTGGACAACGGTTCCATCTTCAACATGGGACAAGATCTTTGACAAAGGTTCATCTGTGTAGCCCTGAAATAGACGCACATATGAATATGTCTTCAAACATGCACAAGTGAATCTATAATAAAGAAGTTGTGGAAAAACAAAGTAAACTTCTCTGTAATGATTCAGCAGAGCATTTTCAGTGTCTGAGACTTTAGTACCCACCCCGCCCCAGTTAAGGGTCCTGGCGAGGTCGTTTCCTGTCCCCAGCGGTAACACAGCAACAGGAGGTTGAGGGTTTAATCCAAGTTCATCCAGACAAGACAGGATCCAGCCCACCTGGTTTGACACGGACAAGAAGACGTGACTTTCTGAGTCAAAGCCGAGTCCCTGTGTTTGTCTCAATTTGGAGGCTTTTTGAGTCAAACAGGAACAACTCTTGGGCTTCATCTTATATCCAGGAGGGTTTTCATGGTTTTATTCTGGTTTAAATTTACATTTTAAGTTCATGTCTATCATTTTCATCTATTATCTCTGCATCTATAAGCTTTCTACTGCTATATAACTCACAGTGCCGTCTCCTCCGCAGGCGAGGATCCTCAGGTTGTGGACTTTTCGGTACAGCTCCAGCCTATGAGACAGACGTTTGTTAATGTTAACTTCAGCAGAATAAATCCAGAATTAAAGGAGTTTTTGTGTCAAACACAGAAAGAGAGACACGCACCCCTCAGTCGGTCCTCCTTGGCTCAGGTCAAACACCTGCCTCGGGTTCAGATACCACATGAAGGACTGCAAGATCTTCGTGCCCTGCAGACAAAGACAAAAAGAGTCATTGCACTTTCACACGCATCAAAATCAAAGTTCATCCACTTCTACGGCTGGCGCAGGAGTCAGTTTGTTTTGATTACCTGGTTTCCTCCACTTTTGGGGTTAACAAACACCAGCAGAGGTTTCATCAGGGGTGAGGGGATTGGTCGGATAATAAATGGCTTCCACAGACGGCCCTCCTGTCAGAGAGACAGAAAACGTTTTTCAAGCTATTAAATCTGTCTGCTTTAAAAGTCGGACTCTGTAAAAAACAACAAAAGTTTTCTCATGTCCCTGAGAGGCGAACTTTTATTCTGAAGAGAGGTCAGACACAACGGAAAAGGGTTCAGTGAAGAGGAAGACTTCAGTCTTTTGTTGATAACCTGAGGCCTGTTGAGGTCGAGTTCAAGTTCGCCAGTAGCAGCAGGCGTTAGAGTGGGGCAGGTTTGTATTCGAGGCTGACCTTTATGTCAAATCCTCTCTGTCTGAGAATTTAAGTGAGAGCCTGATTCACAACTTGATTTAGTAGCTTTTGTGTCCACTGAACCTGCACAAACCAGCAAAGGACTTTTTTAAGAGAGCACAAAAAGGGTTCGATGCTGCACTGCTCAGAAGATCGTGTTAAAAGTCTATTAAACCACTTCTATGGCCTCATTTACTCAGGGAAAAACACACTTTTTCATCTGATATAACTCTGATTATAATCTTGTGCTGCTCAGAGTTAAATGGAGAGATAAATCTGAATGATACTAAAAAATCCCGACTACAATCCAAATGAGGACACAGATATGTCTTATCTTCCTGCTTTGCCTCTTTTAAGTCTTAAAGTGGAGGACTGACCTCTGCTCCTTTCTTGCTGCTTTTCCTCTTAAACGAAGTCCGCTTCTTTTTCTTGCTCGACTTCATAGACGACTGTTGGAGACACAGAAACATTTCATGATTTGATGGTTGATTTTTATGAGAGGGTGAGATGTGAGGCAGCTTGTTTTAAAGAGTCTCTTAACTGTGGAACGCTTCAGACAGACAACAAAAACGATAAAATGCTGGAAGAGAGTGTTCACATGAAAATGAAAGCCATATATCACTTTTATGTTTTGTTTTTCTATAAAAAAATGTCTAGAGCTTGGTTAACACAAACTTTTTCCCTCCAAAGTCTTCTAAATATTTTAACTGCAGTTTCGATCTTCCTTTGATAGAGAGAAAACTCACAGTTTTGGGGAGTCAAAGTCACACAGAAAGTTAGGTAACAAATGAAAAAAAAACAAAAGCAGAGTTACCTGATGTCGTCTGACCCTTATGATCCATGTGGGCGGGACAATGAGAGCAGCGTGAGCTCCTATTGGACAAGCTTCCTCAATCTGCTGCAGCATGAAGCAGGACACCTTATTGTGGTACTAAGGAAGAAAAAAAACATCATAACACATTCATAAATAACGATTTTTGAAAATAATGAAGGCTTTTCATGGTCAAACTTAACTCAGACGATAATATGGGACAAATATCCAACAAAAAAATCTGTGAGATATTTGTAAAGAAGAGGTCAAGAAACTCCAGACCCAAAAATACAGACCAGCTGAAGGATGCCAGCAGGATTAAGCACCTGCCCACAGCAGCAAAACTACAACCCAAAAGTTGCTGACCATTATAACACTGTGCTCGATCAAGAAATATTCTAAAGGGTTCCTCAACCTTTTTTTTTTTAATCAAATTTTACATTTTAAGACCAAATCAAAGAAAAATTCTAAAGCATTTTCAAGTAGTGGAATAATTACAGATTAATTATATTTAAAGTACTTTTTATATCAAATATCTCTAAGCCTTAAATCAAGTTTCAAAGCTCTTTAAACACTTTTAACACACCTTATATTTGCTGTTTTCTCCTGCCAACCATTAAAAGTGACTAAAGCCTAAAAAAAGTATTAAGATCTAAAGTTTTAACATCTTTAACAAGTTACAGAGTAAAATAATGTTATATTACCGCAGTGGTTCTCAAGTTTCCCTGCTCTAACACACCTGATTCAAATGATCAGCTCGTTATCAAGCTCTGTAACGGCTTACTAACGAGCTGATCATTTGAATCAGGTGTGTTGGAGCAGGGAAACATCCAGAACATGCAGGACAGTGGGCCTTGAGGACTGGACTTCAGAACCACTGTTCTACCAGATGGTCAATTTTGGGATATATATTGCTTTATCTGACTGTAATTTTTTAAGGAATTAGTGTTTAAGTCACTTTATAGTTAATAAAGCTGATAAAGTTGGAGTTCATTTAAATTCAAAAGCTAAATTAACTCAATCTAGCAAACCTCTTTCATGACAACAAGGACATTTAGAAAATGGGATTGTAACAAACCACCAAGCAGTGTAGATTTGATTTCAAGTATTCAGACACACATAAGATGAAGTGCACTCTACAATTTAACACCTCACAGACACAAGAAAAAAGAATTGAGTTTACTTTTGTGAAGTAACTCATTGTCCATGATAATGTAATGTTTAGCTGCACTTGTTTGTTGCACTTACAGCCTGTTTGCACCACGAACAGCTGATGGCCACGATCTCTTTGCTGTGGAAGCTGAACTTCTGCTGGAAACCCTGCAGAAAAACACAAAGACAAGCTCTTATATGCTGAACCTATTCTATACTTATAAAACCTATAATTAGAATTTTAAAAATAATAATAATTCTTCATTTTCTTTACAGTAAAAGTTGCATTAACAGAGAACTCAAACTTCCCGAAACCTACCTTCCCACATTGTTTACATTTGCCTTCTTGTCGCCTGCGATGCACCCAGTGATGACGCACAACAATGGGCTGAACACACAATCAAAAGTACATTGATAAGCAAAGATTTAAAACTTTAGTTTAACTCTTCCAGGATAACAGAACAATTTTTAAAAAGTGAAAAACCTTTAAAACTCACCTCTCGAATGTTCCTAGAGCCTGATTCTCTAAAAGACGGTTTACACCTGAAGTTAATCTGCAGGACAAATGAGAGAAAAAAAGTTCATGAATTTGATAACTAGACCTTGTTTTTTTTTTTGCTCTATGAAGTCATATAGTCCAGGTGATACTTCAAAAACACAAACTGTCAGAAATGGATGAACTTTGGTACACTGGAATAGTGTGGAGAAATGAATTTAGTGAATTTGGCACAGATTGTGAATTTATTTGGCCCTTTACTGAATGAGATAAAACAGAAATATAAGGTCTACTTCTGAGTGTTTTGATGCTTTGGGATCACAGTGATGCTTCACAAGTAATTTCCATCTGCTCATAGAGGAATAAGTGAAAATGGAAGAGCTGAAGGGACGCCAAAGAGCTTTTCACATCTCATTCTGTGGTACTGCACCATTTGTTTTCTCATAAAAAGGTTGACAGTATTTTGAAGTATTGCCTGGAAAGATATGAGAAGAAGCCCCTAGTTCCAGAACAGTCCGCTGATACAACATTAGGACCCCTGTAGGTTCAGCCAAAGAGGTCCAGGTTTGTGGATTTTGCAGCAGGGAAAGAGGACTCCACCTCCAAGTGAGATACCAAGATTTCCAAAAAAAATGAAGTGTGCAAAGGAGAGAAAAACCCAGGACAACTTTACCAGAAAAGTGGAAACACCAGCAGCTGAACTCATCCAGTGTTGTTTTCGTTGAGGTCATCGTCATCGTCAACGAAAACAACACTGCAGAATGTATGTTTAGCGTTTGATTGACGAAATGCTCATGAATGTTGCAACTCTGTTCGTCGTCCACCACTCACGTTTTCGTCTAGTCTCGTCTCGTCAACATAAGCACACATTTTTGTCATCTAAGACTTATGTTTAGCTCATCAACATCACGTCTTCCTCGTGGAAAAAAAGGGGCGTTGACTAAATATTTTTGTCAAGCTAACCAAGCTCATTTTGCAGAAATCCTAACCTTTGGTTTTCAAACATTGGTGGTGCAGGAATACCAAAATTTCTTTCAGTTTCTTTTATTCCTAGCCAGAAATTTTGAGGAAATCCAATTTCCTCATCTTTTTTGTGAGTTTGTAGAAACTTCTGCAAACCTTCATCAACCACATCCAAATTCCAAAAAGGACAAAAAAAAAAAAAAAATGGCCACACAGTTCCTAGTTTTGGTGCAAAGTGCAAACAGAATAGATCTCTCTAGGTAGGGAGCTTATGAGGAAGCTCTGCACCGGTATTTCCCCTCATGTAGTCCACAGAGCTGAAGCTGTTTCTCACTTTCCTATGAGACTATGATGCATACTGATTTTATAATGAAGACCAACACAGAGTCCCTAAAATAAGTCTAGGAGGTCAACATCCCTCTCATTGGGAATCATCCAACAGTCTGAGCCTGGGAGGCAGACACCCCCTCTACTTTTCAGGCACAGATTTGTAGACTACAGGAACAGGTATGTATATTACAGGAGGAAATCTACAACTTGTCAAGACAGATTGATTAGCTTCAGGTAGTTTGAAGACAGATTTGTAAACCGCAGGTACAGATATGTTCAATGCAGGTACAGAGTTGTATACTCCAGACATAAATTCATACCACAGACAGAGCTACATGAAGTCAAACTATGAGTAGGCACAGATTTGTAGATAAAGGGAACAGATATATAAACTGTAGAAAAAATATGTTTTTGTAAACTGTGGGAAGTTGTGTGAACTTAAGGCACAGATTTGAAATTGCTGGCATGGATTAAAAGCTGCAAGCAGAGATCTGCGAACTGCAGGTACGAATTCATAAACTCCGAGTTCAGATTTAATATTGCAGGTGCAGCGTGTTTTCTTAGACGCAGACACAAAATCCGAAACTGCAGACACAGATTTGTGAACTGCAGAAATTTACAAATACTGCGGGAATGTATTTGTCGATATGATATGTAATTTTGGAGAACAATAATTGACCATTCTGCACTTTCCAGGAAAGTGTAAATAGTCAAGGTTTAAGGTGAGATTGTATGCTGAATGAAAGTTGTGCAAAATTACTGCAAACACAGTTTACAAACCGCTCCTACAGTTTCAATGATGGATGAGAACTGTTTACACGAGTTAACTTTGCATCTTACAATTAAATTTTTTGTCATTTTTTGCTTTCGTTCTGAGCACACCTTAAAACCGCTGATGTTAAATGATTCATCGAAAAGATTCGCCTTTAAAAGTGTCCTTCAGTCTGTACCATTATCGACCATTTTAAGTGCAGGAAGAAGAGGAGACTGATGATATCATTTGATGAGCAGGTTTTGATTCAGTTTCTGTTTGCGTTTACTGAAAGTGTATTAGAATAAACAGGTATAAATAATCCAATAAAGACACGTCCCATGAGTATTTCCCACATGATGTTAAACTATCAGAAGTCTTTCACCGTACTGATACCTGAATAAATCCTCATCCTGTGGGAAACACTGGTTAAAGGCTAGTTTCTTTTCAGTTTGATTAGTGCGAAGTGTTTTAGTGAGATTCAGGACCACAGCTGAAGAAAAGGATCAAGAAAAAGGAAAAGGATCTCGGTGTGTCTCACTCTAAAGTCGGGGTCATTGAGGGGCAGCGTGGCGTCCAGCAGAATGGGTCTAGAGCTGGAGAGCTGAAGGTTAGACAGGAGGGATGTTAAAAACAAGCTGCGTGTTTTCCTTAATGTGCTGTTTTCTGCTTCACAGGTAAATAAGAGAAACAAAGAAAGACAAAAAAAAAAAAAACATCCTCTGCCTCATTTTGAGATCCCCATCAGGCGTGACTGTTTAAAATAATCCTCTTTTTCACCTCCCTCTGAGCTGAAAGACTGGAAGCTTAATCCTCCATCATCTTTTGTCCCCAAACTCCCTCCTTTAGTTTGCTCTTTATCTGCAGGGATCAGGGAAGCTGAAAACTTTTGCATTTGTTTGTCACTTACACCTCAAAATAACACCCAGGTTAAAAAAAAGGTCCACACGTACGTCTAAAACAGTTCAGGCACTCTATAAATCAATAAGTTCATAAATTTACCTTCTCTAGCTGCTCTATACAGATGGTGTGGGCGACGATCTTGCAGGCTGCACACTTCTTTCGACTGACAGACTTTTGCTGTAAACAAAAAAAGAAACAGGACATTTAAAAGTAAAAAATGTTGAATAAAATCTCTCATACTCAGCGAAGCTCCTGTCTCTGACCACTAGGTGGCAGCACCATATTACAGATCATGAAGGCTTCCGCAGAAACCAGACAAAAAGTGTGGCTTAAATAAGACATAATAGAGTTTGACATTTGATGATTTTCATCTGTATGTGCTGTGACGGCCCGGCTAAATGTCTGACCTCAATCTGAGCTGACAGGAGTAAAAATATATCATGAAGTGAGCATGTCAGACAACAACGACAGACTGTAGTGATGCAGCAGATTAATTAAACGGCATGAGGTGTTATTTCTTTAGTAAATATACAGATGAGTCACTGTTATAGACCTCACAGGGAGAAAGAGGGAGCTGAGGTGGAGCCGTCACACTGATCCTGACCTTTTACAGATGAAAACAGTAAAGATGAGGGAGTGATCGCTCTGCATGACCTACTTTGATTAAAGAGCAAAAGGAAAATACCGGACACACTACACTGGATTCAAAAAATGAGTGAAATGTCCCTTTGAATTATTTAAAAATGATCCACCACCAACTAATCACCTCAGTGGCACAGTGTGCTGTGCAGCAACATTTATTAAATTGGGCAGAACCAGAACCAACCTTTTATATTAACAGAGTAGAGGCCGCCATTTTGCATCACAATGTTTCTACAGTAGCTCAGAGAGGACAAACGTATGTGTTTGTGTGTGTGTTGAGGGAGTGGTTACAGGAAATCCACTGGTTAGAATCATAGACTGTATATACTCTGGACAACTTGGTTCCGCCTCCCGCCTGTATACGGATTTGAAGCCAAAAAGCTTTTCCACAATTTTTCTTCATTTACTGAAACCAGCGCTGTGCAGTAGCGTTGTGCGCATTTGGCGGGAGAGTCGCCGAGAGTCGCTGTGATGACGCTCGGCTCAAACAGCGTATCCCCCGGGTGAGCAACACAATCCCTGAACGCCAATAGGCTGTATCAGGTGTCAATCAAAGAAAACATGAACCCCCTAATAACTTTTAAAAACGGAGCTGTACAGAAAAAAGAGGACTTGAGCACAAACCAGTCTTACTGTAACTACATGTCAACATCACAACCAGGGGGGAGAAAAATGTATGTTCTGTGTAATCAATTTCTAAAGTTTGTCCACAGCTCCATAAGCTTTGCTGGAGGAGGCGGGATTTATGACCTATACTGCAGCCCGTCACCAGAGGGTGCTGTTCTCACCCAGCGAGGAGGCAGGCTCTGTCCATTCTGTATACAGTCTATGGTTAGAATACAAAAGAAATTGCATAATAGATGTTTTTGATGGTAATAAGCTTCTTGTCCTTGGAGGCCACCGTAACTTTCCCATCAACAGGGGTGAGCAAGGGGGCGCTTCAGTGTAAAATCTGTATCTTGCTTTATCTGTCCATTTCTGCACACTGTATCTTTAATATTTGAGCTGACTATGGTGGATAAAGTCTGTATAAACATAAGAAAAACTACAATGAGTGAAGTACAATCGTTATATAAACAATAAGAAACCTTATTGACCTTCAAAGGATTATATAAAGAGATTAAAACATATTTTTTTTATTATATAAACCTGGAATAAACCAACAAAAGTTCTTTAAAAAGGCGATAAAATATTCAACCTAGTGGAGAATCAATTATCTGTAAATTTATCTCCTTTATTGAGCTTTACTTGGTAAAACTCTTTTCAGTCATTCTGTATTTCATGTTTTTTTGCTGATATGAACCTCCAAGAAAGGAATCCATGTTTATTTGATACTCATATTTTTAGAGACAATTAAAAGTTTTGCTGTGATAATCAGACTTTTTATTATTTCAAGCAGCTCTGTTTGTTTATACTCTAAACATAAGGTAAAAAAACACAGATTTCCCTCCCTGAAATATGGCACCATCACGGGCCAAATGTGTCTCGTGTCCTGGCTAACAAATCTGGACCACCTGTTATTTGTTGCATAAATAGGCTGAGAGAGTGAGTGTAGGCGTGCTATGTCATGAGGAGGGATCAGTTTGGTCACATGGTGAGAAATGTTGGCAGCCAGCTTTCAGCAGATGGAGACGTGCAAACATGTATGACATTTAAAACATAAGTATTCTGTCTAGTGATCAGAGAGAAATGATGCTTCAGCCTGACAGACCGTGCAAAAATGTAAACAGGTGCAAAAGCAGGAAATCAGGTGTCAATCAATTGATTACAAAACAAAAGAGACTGAATGTTGGTGATGATTCCTGCAGAAAGTCGTCAAAACAACAAAATCCAGTTAGGCTGAAAGTGTTGTTTCTGTTTCTCGTTGCCTTTATAATGTTTCTGATCCTCCCTGTTTACAGCAGGGTTGTTTTCCATTTCTTAATATCACCAACTTTAATCTGCTCGTTGTGCTTCATAGTCCAGCCTCGTGCACAGACATGCTCAGGTTTCAGGATTTCACCTGCCACGGATCAATGATGCTAAGACAGGTGTGGACTAACTTATACTCATACAAACCAACAAAATATCTACTGTAAACAAATTAAACTCACACTGATCAAGTGAACAAATATATGACACCTCAAAAGGTGATGTTTAAGGCTTTTTAATTCTCCCTCATGGCCTGAAACCCCCAAAATAAAAAAGGCAGAGAGGGGGAAAGAGGAGAAAAAGGAGAGACATCCAGAGGTACTGACCTGCGCTCTGGCGAGACAGTGTTCTCCTACATAACAGTAATCTCCGGACACATTTGTCTCAAACCAGATATGATCTCCGTACAGAGCCGAGTCCTGCAGAGACAAACACAGAAACACAACAGAGGACAGACCTGAGAAAAGCTTCATGTGTTTAATATCCTTGCACATCATTTCTGCTAAAACACATCTTCTTTATCAGCTTTTTTTGATTAAACAGCTCCACAGAATGTAAGAAAAATCATAGTCCTGACAGGATACACACACACACACAGACTAAAAAACTCACCGTCCAGTCCAGAGTGCTGCGGATAATCGCCTCAGGGTCGGTTCTGCTCAGAGATGATGTGCTGGGCTGGCAGGGCAGGTGGTGAAGGCCGGACTTTGCTATCGCTTTCCTGGGAACACAAATGATACAGACACTTGTGAATGCTCTGATTATCTTCCACGTAATATCATCCAAAGAGGCAAAAAAGTGTTTGTAAATTTCAAACTCCTAATATCAAGAAACACTTGAATGTTTCGGACTAAAATAACTGAGTTTTTAAAAATGCTTACACCTTTACGAAAAAAAACCTAAACCCTAAAAGAAGTGAGGTCTGCTTTAGTTCATCAGTGTCTTGTGAGGCTGTTTTCTCATGACAATAGATGCTAATTTTTTATCATATTCTGGAGGATAAATCATTTTTGAAAAAGCAAATCTTGAAAAACCTTTTAAAACTTAGCAGATGATGCTGCATAGGTATTTGTCAATAATGCCATGATACACTTAGCAAATATAATTTACAATAATAATAGTAATAACAAAAATAATAAAAATACCAATAATAATAATAATAATGATAATAATAATAACAGCAATAATAGTAGTTATAAAAATAACAATAATAATAATAATGATAATAATAATAATAGTAACAATAACAATAAATAATAATAATAATAATAATAATAATAATAATGATAATAACTATTATTATTATTATGATAATAATAATAATGATGATAATAATAATAGTAAAAATAATAATAACAATAATAATAATAATGTTAATAATAATAATTATTATAATGATATAATGATATAATGATAACAATAATAATAATAATAATAATAATAATAATAATAATAATAATAATAATAATAATAATAATAATAATAATAATAATAATAATAATATTGCATTCGATTTCATATAGCGCCTTATCAGAGACCCCAAAGCGCTTTACATTGGATACATCATTCATTCGCTCACACAGTCACACTTTGGTGGTGGTAATACTACTTTAGTAGTCACAGCTGCCCTGGGGCAGACTGACAGAAACATGGCTGCCAGTTTGCACCTACGGCCTCTCCGACCACCACCACACAACACTCACAATCGACCGTTATCATAGACAGCAGAGGGACAACGTGTTGGCATTTGCAAAATGCAAACAGGTTTTTTCCATCCTAAATGACAGTACCAATATTCACCAAATATTCGAAATGTAAAAAAATTTGAAAGGTGAAAGGCAGGATATACTCAGCATTTACATCACATACACACACAGACAACCATCCACATTTACTCTACACCTATAACCGCAGCAGTATGTTATTGTACAGGAGAATCTCACACAGATGTGAAGAAAACCTCCCAACAGAGAGGCCCCGGTTTCTTTTCATGTGACAGTATGCAGCCGTCAAGCAAGTTTTTCAAAGCAACATAAACAGAGAGAAGTATCCTTACTGAGCTTCTTTTCCAATGAAGATGAAAGCTCTTCGAGTTTTCAATCTGATATAAGTAGTAACTGTAATCCTTCGCAATAAGAATACAACTTGGGTCAGATTTATAGAAGAAAAGCCAAACATCTCTTTGGCCTCTTGTCTAATTTCAGTGTTATATAAGAAGTAAAAACCCGCTTGACCTCTCTCCATTAATTTCTACGAGGCTATAACATCAATGTTAGTGCCTTTCTTGGTTTGGAAAAGTGCCCGGATAAGTCTGATGCCTCCCCTGGGACTGAAACACAATATACAGGCTCGGTTATTTCATTGTCCTTTCCTTTAGCTAAGAGAACAAGTTTCACCCAGCCCAGTCCTTTCTCTTCAGCTCGTCGTTTCCTGTATCCTGAACATTAACCTGCAAAAAAGTTGCTCTGGAATTCTGCAGCTTTGTTTTGATCCATTGTCTCCCCTGAATAGGGAAAAAATACTTCACTGAGTCAGTCCTTGATTATTTAAGCCCCATAAAGGACACTTTGTTCAAACTACTTCAACATGTTGGCTCCTGAAAATGTCAGAAGAATAAAGTCTGGACGTTTTCAGGACTTTCCCATTCAAGCATGCAGCATGAAGACAAGGACTGGGTGATTGCTTATGTTGGTCTTTTTTTTATAACCGGGGAAAATATCATGTATGGCTTATACAAATAGTGGCACTAAGACAGAGATTGCTAGAGAAAGATGAGAACACAAAAATGACTAAAAAGCTGTTTTTTGCGGTGGTATTGCACCAATTTGTACAAGGACATGTTAGCAATTATTTACAAGAATTGAAAACTTTGTGAATGTACAAAAAAAAGGCTCTACACAACTATATTTTTAGCAACCCAGGACTCAAGAACTCTCCCCCACTGTTGCCGAACTACCAAAGTCATGCTGTTCAATTTAAAATCAAAACTGATACAATATGGATGACCCCAAATCTGACCCCTAAAGTCTGAAAAGGGACAAAAAAACAACAACATTTTTGACCAAGACAAACTGAGCAGGACTTGGCATACCGTGGTCATAAAGCCAAAACTCAAGATGATTTTTTTTTACTTAAAATAATGAGGAGGAGTTTCAGCAAACTTGTTTCAATAGGTCACAGAGGAGTGAATTTTGGACTCAGTGAAGATCTGTGTCTTCTCAAAGCAACAAAATGTGCACCCTAAGCTTGAATGGGCAGAGTTCAGACATTTGCATGAGTGCATTCTGCTAAATGTCAATGCCTAAGCAAATTTTCCAAACAAATCATGCAGTAAATACCCAAAGGTGCATCCCCTTTCTTTTTTTTATATGTCCTTGTTCCTCATTCCTCCACCCTTGCTAAAACCCACCTGACATTTGTCACAAAATCAGTATTTCCAGTCAGAGGAGTTAGAATTGAGATTGCAGGGGAGCAGCCTCTGCAGAGGTCTTGGAAATTGTTGGTAAAACTTTAGCTTCTTCAGTTACTGGGGAATAAAGGGACCCTAGAACAGACACTGAGGGTGTCTCAAAACAGATCTTAAACATATGCTGGTTTCTCAAGAGTCAAAACTAGGACCTTCTTGGGTAGGCAGGACTAAGATGTAGGTGCAGAGGAAGACACAGTTTAAGTGACTTTGGATGACTCTTAGTCCAC
The DNA here is from genome assembly GCA_962446985.1 of Xyrichtys novacula. Classification (NCBI taxonomy): domain Eukaryota; kingdom Metazoa; phylum Chordata; class Actinopteri; order Labriformes; family Labridae; genus Xyrichtys; species Xyrichtys novacula. Next base: position 8,855,278 of record OY660887.1, read on the forward strand.
CCAAGTCTTGACAACAAAAATGAAACCAAAAGAGCCGTGCACTGTCCTGGATGTGTGTGTGTATGTGTTTGTGTATTTGAGTGTGTTTACATACGACAGGAAGTTCTCCCAAGTATCCAGATAAGGATCATAATATATGGTTTCCTCTGGTCCCCATTGTGGCGAAGAGCAGCTTTTAGGAATTGTAGACCCAGAAGAGGACACATCTGTCTCATCACACTCAGAGTTCAGACCCTCAGAGACCAGCTGACCCAGACTCGGGCTGGTCGTGGAGGTCTGGATCGGTTTGTTTGGAGTCCAGTGATTCTGATTCGACTGTCGTCGGCTGTATCGACCATAAACTCCATAACCGCGATTCTGAAACACAGAGTCTGCTGGAAGGAGGTGGGAGGAGTTTCGTCTTAGGCAGCGAGGAGGGCGGAGTATCGGGCGTGGGCTGATGTTTTCTAAGAGGACTGCCTGGGATACATGATCAGTCTGCAAGTTCTCCACTTCTTCATCAGTCTCTTCCTCTCCGTCTGACTCCGAACACGAACAAACGGAGACGTCAAGCTCCTCGTCTTCTTTCTGTATAACTCCTCCTCCTCCCATCTGGACCAAACTCGCAAGCAACATGGAGGATCCAAGTAGATGAGGTTCAATGGATTTGACCTTTGAAGGGCGCCGACGTCGCACTGCCAGTTCGCGAGGTATGCAAGGGGCGGTGCCAGTCGCCCCATAAGTACGGTAAGGTTTATGGTGAAAGGCTCTTCTTCCTCTCTTGATGGCCACATCTGCTCTCTCTGCTCCTTTTCCTGGTTCTCCTGCCAGCTCTATGATGGACTGACGCCTCTGCCCACTGGCGACCAGCAAACCAACACTCGGGCGCCTCCGTGGATCAGTATCGAGTCGAGTTAGACCGATAGAGGAGCGTCTGGATTGTGTTAAAGCCACAGAAGGTAGACCGGCACTTGAGCGCCTCCTTGCTTTGCTGGCCTGAACAGCAGGACTGGGTTGGCGCACTGCAGCGAGATGTTTCTGTCGTTTTGGGCGGCGGCGGAAGTGCCGCTGGAAGAAGTAATCCATCATGTTCTGGAGTCAAGAGCAATCTGAAAGGCACACAAACTTAAATTTGGCATTAGACTAGATCCACTTTGGCAAAAGACCATAGCAGTGTCTTTGGTTAGACGTCAGACATGAGTCTATCTGACACTCCAATGGACAGAGAACGGCAGCCATGACAGCCAGGGTCGGTCCTTCCGTCAAAAGCCAGAACAGGATGAAAATCCAGCTTCTTTCTGCTCGTCCATTACAGATGCTAAAGAGGCAAATTGACTGTTCTGTTAATGAGATCTACACCGACGGGAAGATGTTGACATTTACAATGACAGTCTGGGTTCAGTAAAAGCTGCAGACAGAAATCATCCAGACAAACTGAGTAAATCAGCATCTAATAATCAGTTTATTCTGCCTGATGGGTATCTGATGCAGTGCTGCGTTGTTCATTGTCACTTAAGTCATGAAAAGCTCCCTCAATGTTTGTTTGTTTTTTTCAACATTTATATGTCCTGTTCAAACACAAAATTTTGAGCTGTCTATCGCAACTTAACAGGACTTAAGAAAGACTCCAAAACAACTAAGATTTGATCATCTCTAACATCTGTGTGTACATTTTCATCAACAGATTCAATTTTTTTAAAATCTGTGTTTCTTGTTGGTTCTTACTTGGGAAGTATATTCATACATCAGTTCATACCTGTGGTTCAGGACAATTTTCTATAGTTAAACACTAGATTGTCTCTGTACTTCCTCCACTGCTTCCTTTGGGCTCTCATAGCTCACACACTCCATCCTTGTTTATTTCCTTACCAACAGCTTCTTCACAAACAGCGTGGCTTTAACATTTAATGAGAGTTTGTTCCCACTCACAAGTTTGTTTGAAGGCTGTGGCAGCACGACCGATATTTCTCAACATTGTAAAGCGAGGCGTGCATCTGAGTGGGAGAAATGCGTCTCACTAAGAGATGCTCTAAACCTCTAAAACCACAAACACCATGAGAAAATCTGCTAACATTAGCACAATCATTTTCCTGTTGTATCCCCGACGGCAAGAAAGAGACACAGTGAGCTGTTACTGATGTAATCATGTTGAAAATCTTTTAAAGACATGGTGTCCACATATAAAGGGAGAAGCCTGGGTTTACGTGCCCAAAACCAAACCATTGACCTCAAATAGATGCCAACCAGTGTATTTCTGTAACTGTAACCTGTTTACTGTGTGCTGTTCAATGCTGGAGGAAACACTCCAGGTTTTTGACAATGTTCAAGCCATTTAACTTCATGTTTGCTGACTAAAAACACCCCTGATGAAACAGGTTTGAGTTTATCTAAGCATCACACTAAGGAAATGAAAGACCAGAGACTTCTTGCCCTGGTGCACATGAACGTGCTTTTCACTTTTACATCTTTGTATATCACTGTTTCCTCACTTCATGAAACTGGGAGTGTTAATTTTCAAACGATGGCAACATTGAGAAAAGATCTGTGTAGTATATGATCAGAGGAACATAGGCGAGTAAATGCACAAAATTAACCGTAAACTCTTTGATTTGATTTTTGGATCAAAAGTGCAGTGGGTTCCGCTGGAGTAAATATTGAATTGAATCTTTTTGCTTTGTATCACTTTGATCCCCAAAGTATTTAGTGATCCAGTTTCTGCTGAGTCCAAAGTATCAGTTTATGCTGTAATCAGCAGAAGCAAAAAGATGGAGGTAAAATAAGAAAGCATTTTTTCACCATGAAAACAAACCACATCTTGAAAAGGTCAGAGGAACCAGATAAGACTCCAGAGCAGCGTTATGTAAAACTCTTATCTTCGCTGAGTGATTTGCATCAACCAGAAATGGTTAATTTACAGTATTTGGTGTGTTGGAAATTGCTCTTTACAATGTTGAGTTTGAGGTTTTGCTCAGAGATCAGTGACAAATAATCTCACGAAAGGAAGGTACTACACAAAAACCAACAAGCATTTACCAAACCGGAAGAAAAAGGAAGAGAAGACGACAATCGATGACATCGTGTCACTGCGAAGACCTGAACACAGAGGCTGAAAACACATTTGCATCACTCAAGGTCTTCATTTGGTGGGCAAGTTAAATTATTAACAGTGCAGCACAGAAGCTACTCTGTGCATGATCTACTCTGTATGAACAGTGTTATGTATGTAAATTGTATATAAAGTGCTATATCATTCTCTGATGTTTTACATTATCTACTGTGTGATGCACATTCTCCCTTGCACTATACTGTCACTGATATGAAATATACATTATCCATGGTAATAGAAACATTATCCACTGAGTAATATACATTATCTACTGTGAAAACACAATACTATATGTTCTTATTTTTAATGTACATTATTGACTGCACAATACACAACTGTATTTGCACTTTATGTTGTTTTCTATATAAATTAATGCATGCAAGTTATATACAGCAGCCTGTGCTACAGCCTATATTTTTGTACTCTACATTATCTGTTGAATCCTATAACAAACTTCTGTGTAATACACATTTTTCACCTCTAATATGATATACTTAGAAATATACATCAACTGTGCTGATGTTTATTCTCTATTGCAGTGGTTCTCAAGTCCAGTCCTCGAGGCCCACTGTCCTGCATGTTTTGGATGTTTCCCTGCTCCAACACACCTGATTCAAATGATCAGCTCGTTAGTAAGCCATTACAGAGCTTGATAACGAGCTGATCATTTGAATCAGGTGTGTTGCTCTGCTGTCCCACTGCTCTGCTGTGTAGTTTACATGAGCTACAATGTAATATACATTATCTTCTGTGTATTTCTGCCGTGTAAAACACATTATTTTTGGTGTAATTTACATTATCTAATGTGTTTTACACATTACTTCGCTACAAACATTACCTGCTTTGCATTACATTTTATTTCTGCATGATATACTGTGGAATTATCCTCTTTGTGATGAGCATTTTCTTTGCGATACTCAATACATTTCCTGATATACTTAAATCCATAAGAACACTATTTTTTGCACTATTTATTCATTGTTTTCACATTTACATTGATTCTATTGGCAAGACACATGTCATCTTTTGTCCAAGCATTGTTTTTATTTTTTTGCACTATACATTATCCACTTTGCCGCAATCATTTTCTATACGGTAGTATTATACATTTTTTTCTGTGCAATATCTCTAATGTAACGTGTGGTATTGATGGATTCACTTCTATACATAACCAGTGATGCCTGAAATGTCACTGACTATATCAGGTTATGAAATTATGATTAAGGCTTTTACTTTGTCCAAAAAACTTTCTCAGTACTGGGTTTCTTGCAGCAGATTTGAAGGACTTAAAGTAAAAAAAAAAAAATAGACAAGACTGAAGTTTTTACAAGCTGGACATGACCCGTTTGTGACAGCGGGCAAGTGTGCCTCCAATGACTCATCTAGCCATGTACAAATTTTGCAGGACATGTATCGCGCGAGCAGGGCCGAAACCACAAGACAAACCAGTAAGTACTGTGTCATCATTAACTGTTTTTCTGTGGTTTCTCTGTTCTTAACAATCGAACAGGAAAAAATAAAAAAAATGTGATGTTTCCTGCTGCAATTTAGTAAAGTTCTCACAAAACTTTTGAAATGAAAAACTTATTTCTTATCCAGTTTGAGAGGATTACCTACAGTTAAACAAATCGAGGGTTTGAGGTTTTAGTTTTAGTTTGTTTATAATTTTATCACCTTATTTACAAGAAACACAAAACAAAACCACCAAAGACTCCACAACCACAGGCTTTTCTCGCCCCTGTGAAACAGATGAGACCAGACCACAGTGGAGAGTACAGGTCTAAAAACACTCGATGAGAAAGAGCATCAAAGCCTCGAAGCATGAGCAGCTCGGGCCTCCACACTGAAACCGCTGCGCAGTCTGACAGGAAGTCCTAATGCTCAGAAGAAGAGCGAACTGAAACCTCTGCTGTTCACTTAATCCCACCGCTGACATTAAACAGACAGGCGCTCTGCCTCCTAATGCAGGCACATAAAAGGTCAAGAGTCGACACAGTGAGGACTGAAAGTGAAGCTAGCAACCGTCACAGTCTGAGGTGATATACAAGCTGCTTACAGAAAGCTGTTCGACATTTCTCTAATTCACAGAGGAAATGCTGTATTTGTATCGTATGTATGCTACCTAAAAACAAGAGAAGAAATGAGTTGTCAATCTTCGATTTGGTCTCTGTTTTAGTCTCCATGACTCAAAGTACACATGAATGACACTCAGGGCATTTTAGGTGAGCTTAAATTTGGAGTAAGCACCAAAAAAAGTTTCTTCGAATCCATCCTTAACCAGCGAGTCCACCTCTGAAATAAGCTGTGAATCGCTTCAATAGTCGGATTTACTGTGATGACTGTAGATTGGCTGTAATGGCTCCAATATGGTTCAGCCATTCATTGCTGGGCTGACTACTGAATGCAGAGGTAGAATGACTATTGGTGGTTACACAGAGAGTGGTGCAATAGCTGTTGTTGGTTTCAAACGGCATCTGTCCTCTCAAAGGAAGTAGACAATATGAGGGCTGCTCGATTATGGCAGAAATCATTCACACGAAAACGACTAACCATGATTTGACATCGGCATCACATACATTTGCTTCCTCCTGCTCCTCTCCCTTCTGTGTCATTTTGTGTGCAACAAATATTGTCTTAAATTCAAACCAAGTATTTAGAGCCTAGAAGTCACATCTATTCACAACCCAAATATTCACTAAGGGGGTCGGTAGGTTAGGTTAAGTCTGGTGTTTTGTTACCTTTTATTTCATCTGTAGTTTAGCTTCCTCTTTGTCATGAGGACAGCAGCTTCATTTGTACTTTTTCTCTGTTTGATCTCAGCTGAAAGAGATCCCGTTGGAAGTGGCTCTGATGCAAAAAGCTTCAGGTGGACCAGAAAATATGGGGAAGTGCACTGCCATCACCCTCTTAGACTGGTATTACCTGGATGGAGGCCTCATCCTGATCATGGAGAGGCCGACTCCATGTATGAGCCTGCACAAGTATCTTCTCAAGTTGTGCATATTTGATGTACCACAACTTTTCTAATAAAAAAAGAAAAAATATACATCTTTGTTTGTAACATAAGGGTCTATCTTTGTAAGGATCTTTACTGTAGTGCCTGTTTCTTGAACAAACATGACTTTGAAAGTGGGCATATTCCATTCAGTCACATTTACACATTTACCCCTAAAGTTACATTGAAGTCAAGTTAAAGTCAAGGTAATTAAAGGCAACAATCTGAGCCCATCTGTGACCAAAACAAGAACTTTAAATCGATATACTCTGATTTGGCAAATGTGACCCGTTAGATAACATTACAGCCACTTTAGCCTGTTTCATGGCTGCAGGATTAAGCATTATTATTCAGCAATATTTGGCCTAGATAAACTCATAATTAGCAGTTTTGAGATTGGTGATAAATTTAGTTTTAGTTGTGCTCTAATTAACTTGATCTGCCTATTTAATGTGCCATGAACGAATGTTTAGCACAGACTTGCAGTCCCAAATAAAGCCCTATTTTCCCTGATTTGTTTCCACTTTATCTTGCTTCCCTTCCTAACAACCCTATTATGACTCTGTGTTTCCTCCACCGTGTGCATGTCTGTCTGTTGCTGTTACGTAACAGCAGCCTTCCGCAGAGATAATCCCCGACCATAACTGGGGAGAGTGAGGCAGGGATAAGATGAGAGTGCTCAGTCACAGAGCATGATCCACCTGCACGTCAGCATGAATAGAAACAGAGATTTTTTTTTTTCAATCAGCACAGGGGGGAAGAAACATCTTCCTGTGTCGTGTTTCCAGAAATAGAAACTTTCTATTGAGCTGAGCAGGCTTCCTCTAGAGACCCAGGAGACGCTGAAATGAAAACTCAACTTTGCAGTCAGGGCTGAAGCAGAAATGAAATCAAATACACCCTCTCAGGGGATGGATGGTATGATTATCATCTCAAATTTAATCTCATAAAGATATATTCTCACTTTTTCAAGCAATCCTTCCCATTTTAAAAGGATAGCTTGCTAATTAGGACTGGATATGAGACTTATGGATGGACTAAAACAGATGATCAAGGTGACATTACATCCAGAACAATCACTGAGACTGTCTGCTTGTTGCCTCTTGCAGCAACTGCAAATTTAAGGCTTCCAGTGCAGCCAGCAACAAACAACCTGCAGCTAAAACTTCTTTTTTTATGTCTTTACAGTCCGCTATTAACTTGGGAAGCAATAACTGAGTCAAAAAAACATCCAGGAGGAAATGATTAGCTTGAACCTAGTGACTTCCTTATTATCAATGCTCAAGATCAAGAGTGGCAGTTTCTTTAAGCACCTGTTTTCCAAACAGACCATTTTAAGGCACTTAAACCTCACTGAAACACTAGTTTACAACACTGTATAAGCACTTCAAACAAAAAACAAAATGCACCCATTACTAAAATCTGCAGCAATGATAACATCCAATTCAAATGTCAGAACTGACACATTAACATGGATGTGTGAATGTTCGGAAACTGTCAGGGAATTATAGAGCATCCATGTGCAAAAGGTACTTAATTTGGTTAGATGTCTGTTGAGTCTTACAAAAAAAAAAAAAACACACAGATGGCTGAGATAACCGGATAACCCTGTTTGGACCATGTTGCGCAAATGGGACAGCTACTCTTATTGTCCGGAACCACCATCATCAATATGGCACCATTATCCTGGTTAAATGGCACCAGCGTAACCCAAATCTCTGATCTAATGGTACCAATATTCCAACTGGATGATACCAGTTTCACTAGTTGCATGAATGGCACAAATACTCTTAGTTTTAAGTAGGGCCCGACCGATTTATCAGTCAATTTTAGCCAGTTTGAGACTAATCGGTAATCAGCCAAAACTTGCCGATTTTCACCGATATTTTCAGAAAAATAATAATAAGATTCGTTTTCACTTTGAAAATGTTCCGCCATTTGAAAAGTTCCTCAAATTATCCTGTAGATTGCGAAGCGACCTCATGACGATCTTCATCCCTTAACTACCTCACAGCTCAGGTAAGTGACGGATCTGAGGGACGCATGGAGAAGAGTGGTCCGCCTCAACGGTAAATAAACCAGTTTGTGAAATACACAATAAGTCAACAAGTTTCAGTTCAACCCACTTCACAATGTTCCCCGCTGTGCTGGTCTCGGTCACGCCGAGTTAACAGTGAAGCACCATGTAATATGCAAGCTAAAGTTAGAGTTAGCCATCTGCTATTAGCCTTGCTACACTGTTAGCCGTGCCAGTAACGGTAGAATAAACAACAGTACACATTAGTGATCGAGTTACTTCTCTTACTGAGGCAGCTGCATGTCTCCAGATGAGACCGGACCAGAGATGAGTAACATGAGTTAAGAGTTAAAATTAAAAAATTGATTAAATTTTTTTTTTTTTTTTAAAAACTGATATTTTTACCTGAGCAAAGTCCTTCAGAAGAATTAATCAACACAAACACTGGAGTCTATAATGGCAATAGGAGGGACATATTCTACAGTATATATATTTTTTTATAACTTTATAAAAAATAAATTTTAAAAGACAGTCTATCGGTCGATAATCGGTATCGGCTTCGGCCCCAAAGAATCCTTATCGGTCGGGCCCTAGTTTTAAGACACGGCTGGCACCAATACTCTGGTTGGGTGGCACAAACATTGGACCAACGGCCCAAATGTGACCCAAAAATCCTAAATTCTTCCCAAAATAGAGCACAACCATTTAAAAAACATTGCTTCTCTCTCATTAGACGGTAACGTTTCACTGAAATAGTCAACTACCTCTAGCAGACTTCCTTAAAAGTGCTTTTTGGAAAGAATAAAGAGGTTTTGTCTGTATGTGTGTGTAGAAGTGTTTGAGACTGTCCAGAGCTCTGTGCTGCTCGGTTAAATATTTACATGAAAAATAGGGGAACACTATGCAAATACACGGATATAAAGAGGGTATTAGAGCAATGCGGTTTTCCACTTCTCTGTAACTCTAATGCTGTGAACTTTTACTACCCTGGTGTGGTCAAGGAGCAGACACGGTATTTTGCTTTTAAAACCAATCTATCATTAAGTACAGTTTATTCATTTTGACCACTAAACGTCCTTCCACTACGCTTTAATGTCATCACACACCACGAAACAACCTGTGTGGTACAAGTCTTCTTCACCTATAAACATTCAATTCATTTTAGTCTCAGAACAAATACACATGTCAATCTAAAAAGTCTGCAAAAGTGCTATTTGTTATTTCTTTTTTTGGTTTAAAAAGCCAGTTAGCCTTTTGTGTTTCTACTTTTCATTAATATGATACCAAATGAAATCTACTCAAACCAATAACACTAAATTAATTAGACAGCCCTTGCTATGCACTACATTAAGAAAAAACTTGATATTTTTACCTGAGCAAAATATCCTTCAGAAGAATTCATCAACGGGAACACTAGAGTCTACAATGGCAATAGGAGGGACATATTCTTTGGAGTTTGGTAGTAGCGTCATACAATCACTAATGCTCATAACACTTAAGATGAACTGTCTCTAACATAAACTCAAACTCCATTAAGACTTCTAACAGCTTGAATTTACTCAGCACATCATATCTTAAATCACAAGCCAACCAACCAAGAAAGACATATCTCCTTATGCATCCATTTTGAACCCACTAACAGAGATGAACTACGGCTGCTGAAAATCATCCAACTTAAACAGAGAATCCCTCTTCCCAATCTTAAACATATTCCCTTCGATTCTAAACAAAGAACAGAAATAACTCCTGGAATACAGTCTTGCACAAAAGTCAAATTAGGAGCACAAACACCCTCAGCACTCAAAGCGAAAGCGTCGTGGATGCTGTCAAACATTATCCCCAAACCAATCCCCCTTTTTTTCTGCAGGCCTGTAACTGAATGTCAGCTCCAACTTGGATCTGTGTGGAACAGAGCTGGCCCTGAAGCTAACCTCAACTCTCTATGACATCGTAAAAAAGCTTCGAGACACAACAGATATCGTCATGGGAGTCTGAGAAGCTGAAATGTCCCATGCAATAAAAAAGGTGTTTCATACTGGAAAGTCACTATAAAACCTGTTTGATTCTCCAAAAATGAAATCCTGGCACTGGTCAGCTGGAGTCTCACGAAGACGTGCCTTTGGGGATGATGGCCAGATTTTTGGGAATTCCAGCGTAGCCAGTGGTTATTGTTAAATGACTTCTTTTTCTATGCGCTGCATTGTTTACAGTCAACTTGAGAAGCAACTGTGAGTTCAGATCAAATGAGATGAATTCCAGCCCTTCAGATATGTGTGCAAAAAACCATTTCATATCTGGTCAGTTTCAGTTTTTAACAGAAAGGAAAAAAAGAGGCTTCCAGTTAATCAGTTTCAAAATAGTCTCAGTTCCACTTTGAGATGATGAGCCAGGCCTTTCTATTGATCTGCTTCTGGTAAGTCTCAGTTTCACTATAAAGACTATATCAGACAGAAACTTGCCCCTAATCCATTTACAGTGAGCCTCAGTTTCACTGTAAGTAGTTAAACTAAGTCTTTGCCTGAAGGCCTTAAGGTCCTTTCACACCAGGACCGTTTTGTTGTGCGATTATTTCAGACGTCAACATTTTTTTTCGAACCCGTATCCTTTCAATTCAAGTGTTCACATCAGCAACGTTTTCCTGTCCTGCGATATTGCGGCATTTATCTTTTCGTATCAAGGTCGAATTCTCTAAAGTTTCGCATACTGTGTGTCCACTTCTGACCAATCAGATTGCGTGTTGTTGCGACGTCTGATTCACCGGTATATCCAACATGGCCGACCGGCTGATTGTTTAAGTATCGGAGAACAGAGTGCTTTTTGATAAAAAAACACAAACATTACAAAGATAACGACCTGAAGGACAACTTGTGGAGAGTCATAGCGTCGGATTTCTCATATGACGATGGTTTGTGTGCTTTAACAGTTTGCTAAACGTCTTTGTTTTAACTTTCATCTGTGCTAAGTAACTTTAGCTCGTAAGCTAACCTGTTCAGATAAAACATACCATATGTATTTTCACTGTCTCAAACTCAATCACGTTGCTGTCACAGCACCATTAGGTCTCGGTTGTTACCTTACGTTTATGGATTATAGTTTAATGTGCTTATCTGGTACTGGCCCCGACTCAGTACATGCTATCATGACAGACAGACATCTCAACACTAGTGTCTAATCAGAACTGAAAAACAGTCAGTGTGTATAGTAAATATAAATGTGTATAGTCAGGCGCGTCGAAATTCTCCTCCGAATATTTCATAATTTTGTGTTCTATATTTGCGTCGGCCCCGGTGTGTAAGGACCTTTAGTTTTACTGTAAACATTAAGTTACATAAAAGGCATCAAATTTATCTTTTTTTCCTTTTTCTGCAAAAAGTAAATTACAAAGAGGCTTCCTGTCATCTTTTTTGACGCAAGTTACACAGAAACTTCTGGTTCATCAGTTTCTGGTGAGTCTCAGTTTCACTGTAAATAGTAAGTTGCATGTGGGCATCACTTTGGCTTACTCCAGAAGGCTTGATTGTAAAACATAACTGATTTTATTGGAATCAACCAGTTTTATGTTCGCTAAAATAAAAAAACTCATTATGCAGATTTAAAAAGGTAAAATGTTTTGTCATGTCTGCTCTCAAGAGGTGAAGAAAACAACTTTTAAAACCTGTTTTAATTAAATGAAGGTCAGAACCATCATTTCTGATGCATTCAAGGAAGTCAGAAAATCTAAACACTGATTCTCTTTTGTTTCTCAGCATCATGCAGATTAGTGTCTCTGTGTAAATGTTTGATCCAGAACAGATTGTTTGCTGACCTTCATGCAGATATCTGCTCATACAGAGAAATTACTTTGTCATTGGATTACCGCTGCCGGCAGGTGGGATTACTCTGTGATGTGTTGTGTTGCATCTGCTTTTACTCTCCATACAGACTGTTTGTCCTGCTGACATGAAAGCCTCCTGACACCTGATTAGTCAATACTACTCTGACCATGAACGGAAACAAGACCATGACTCATAGTAAAACCAAAACACCAACTACATTTTCTACATTTTAGTGCTGAACTGGTCAAATATTTGCCTCAGCAGACTAGTTTGAAATTTAAGCTGACTCTCAAAAAACAACATGATTTGATTTCACTCTATGTCAGAAGTGTGTGTGTCTCCCTCTTTCCCTACATGGAGTTTTGTTTTCAGTCCAAACAGTGGCCTCTCTAGTGCTCTTATTACTCACCCTCTCTCTGTTGTCAGCCTACAGGGTGACATGTTTTCAGACCAAATACAAACTTTGATGTCAGCCTAATGAGTGGAAATACACACACTCACAAACTTCCACAAACACACACATAAAGGCACCTGAACACTCTTGTTCAGCACACAAGTCCTCCAACAAACACCTCCACAATGTTGCTCTCACTGTCTTCATTTTGAATCCACTTGTCAAACCAATCCTTAAGCCACTTGTTATCATTTTGTCGCTGAAAAACACAGTTTGACTTTAAGGCTACACAAGTGAGCAGCTGCTCTTCTTAATAAGCTTGTCTTGGACCCTGACCAAAACAAGCACATGAGGGACACTGCAGGCTACCCCAGCCACATAAAACATGGTTGTTTGCTCCATGAAAGCATAAACATGAAAGAAAAAAAGTTTTTGTTTACAGTCAGCGGGGAGTTGGATCTTTGCATGCATCATGTGCAACATGAGGATCCGCAATGTGCTCGTCTGAGCTGGGTGGACAAATTTCAAGGTGTAAAAAAAAGTAATGGCTCTCTGGGAAAATAATCTGTAATATCTTTATACTTGCATCATATTTTGACCTCTGACATTAACCAGCTGCAAACTCAACCATGACACATTCGTAAATATTGTTTCCAAGTCTAACATTGACTCTCTGTTTGCTCCTTTTCTTCTCTCTACTACGTTCTGAAAGAAATATCTGAATGTACTGCTGCTAAACGCTCAACTTTTCCCCACCAGCAAAGCTCTACGGTTGTCCGTTTTGTGCTCACAGCTTGTATACTGTCAGGTTTTTACGGCTGCTGCGGCTGCCTCTGGAAAACACTGGAAGAGTGGAAAAAGTGAAGCTGAGCAGCAGAGCTGTGACTCAGAAAAGCAAGGACAGAAGCATAAAGGCTCCTCAGAGCTGCCTGAACTGTTTTATGGGATCATTGCCATATAACAGACAAACCTGCCATTAAACCATGCAAAGTTGCTACTGCAAAGTTATTCAGAAAATATTCCTTTAGCTTTGTGGTTATAGCATGCGTCCCATATATGTTGCTGCTGTCCTTAGTTGCAGCGGTCACTGACTTGACCCCCATCCCTGACCCTTTACAGCATATCTCTGCCCCCCACATTTCCTGTCTATCCTCAGCTGTCCTATCCAATAAAGGCAAAAGAGACCCCACCAGAAAAAAAAAAAAATGTCCATTAATATGTCCAAGAATAACTGCTCAGATGTTTCCAAATGGCCTCGGAGGACCAAAGCTCATCCTTGTCCTCCTCCGACAACGATGAGGAATTTAACCACAGTTGGTGCCATCAAGAGTTGGTGAAAACACTAAGGAAGTCCTACATTTAAGTTGTAGTCAATGTGTAGGGTGAATATTTTCCAAAAGAACAAAAGCAAAGGGAAATAGCTCTCCAAGAATATTTGCATGGTCACATGGTCACAAAATTACTGCAGAAAGAGGCAAGTGTCAGGCCAGAAACTCACAGTTTCTGCCACCAACTGAAACAAATCTAAGGAAAATAATTGTGCAACTTGATTGGATTTTCTTCAAATAGAAGTGACTTTTTGGGACGATAGGAAGAATATTTGGGATCATTACTTTATCATTTCCTTGAGGTAATAAACACCATATTAATCATTTTGCACTAGTTCTGCGGTATTTTGTTTTGCGGTAGTTCTGCCTTAGTGTCTCGGTCTGATTGCATTTCCATGGAGACAATATCATAATGTTCTTCCTTCAGCTGCGCCTCCCCTTCCGCCTAAGTCAACGATGGACTAGTTGAAGTCTCGCTACTAACAAGCGGCTGCTGGAAGAGAGTAGGTGAGTTGGGTTTAGTCACTTTGCTAGAGATATTAGGCAAAACTAAAAAGATGTTTGGTGGCTAGTGCTGTGGCTGGGACCCTATATGTACTGTTGATGAAGTTAGGTGATATTTTTGAGCATTATCTGTGACTATAGAGTAGCTTTTTGGTTGAGGTTTATGTGTGGCTCCTGAAACTGGTGTGCATTGCTATCGTGCGGCCGTTACTCAAGTTGGTATAACTAGAGAAGCAAGCAGTCAGCAACATCTCTCGCGGGGGTGTTTGACCCTAAATTAATTTCACGCCGGAATATCCCTTAAATATTTTATATCTATCTTCTTTATTGGCTTTCCTCCATAAAGAGTTGAGTGACTTCTCCATTTTCAGATTTAAAAGTAAATCAAAATGTTTCCAAAAGACCTTTTTCACTCCAAACTCAGCTGCTTTGAGACAGCTTAACAAAATAATTCACCACTGGCTGCACCTTGACACTTTTTTTTGCACATTTGCATAACGGCAGCTGCTTTGCAAATGTATAAAATGAGTTTTTCATGCAAAACTGAAAAGAAATGTGAAATAAGGAGCCATGATCTGCATTACTGATGATTTGGTTGAATGACATTAAACAGTCTTAAATCTTTAAATAAATTCAACCAAAGTTGATAACATTCATAGAAGGTTGAAACACCGAGGCAGTTTCTCACTAAACTTGATGACAACGAACGATAATGATAAAACCTGTTTGACAAAAAAAATTTTTAAGGCGGAAATTGGTCTTTAATTCACTTTCGCAAGGTTGCACTGATGCGAAACCATTGCAAGAAAAGATCTAGTATCGGCTCAAAAACTCACAGTATAGATCAACACATTAGTTATCAATACAGTGCAAATTTAAGGTTGGAGAATCCTTTTTTTTTCTTCTTTTTTTTCCATAAAAAGACGGCTAATTTTTTAAGGTAACACTTAAATCAGTGGTTCTCAAGTCCAGTCCTTGAGGCCCACTGTCCTCTAACACACCTGATTCAAATGATCAGCTCGTTATCAAGCTCTGTAATGGCTTACTAACGAGCTGATCATTTGAATCAGGTGTGTTGGAGCAGGGAAACATCCAAAACATGCAGGACTTGAGAACCACTGACTTAGATAATTTCCAAAATTTCCTTTTTTGCTCGCAAACTTGTAACTCCAGAGAATAAAGTCAACCAAAGTTGATTAAATCTAGAGTTGCTAACTGGACAGTCCTTCACTTAAGTTTTTAAATAATGAATCTTAAAAGATTAAAAAAAAGAGTTCACAGTTTACGAAGTTGATGTTAGTTTAAGCACCTGTTTCTTAAATTGGTCTGTTTCAGGAGCAGGTGGTAAAACTAAAAGAACATAAATAATATTATGCTTGTATTCGAATAAATATTATTCAGAAAGGGACATTTTTTGGGCAAGACTCATTTTCCCCTGACGATAAAGTGGAACAAACCCTGAAGTTGTTGGAAACGCTGAAGCAGTTTCATGACCTTGTTTTTAGACAGGTGTAACTGAATTTACGTTTTGCCTAAATTACAAAGAAAGTTGTTTTAAAATGAGCCGTGAACCCAACAATTTCTGAGGTGACTGAAAGCTACAGGACCAACGCAGCACTGCATCAGAACACAAACACAAACTGAACTCATGAGTTTACTTTTCTTAATCCTACATAACCAAAGAGGAAAGTTCCTCTCAAAACTAACATTCAAGAACCTTCAATAAAGCTGATAAAATACTTTTCTCTTTACAAACGATCTGAAAAGACTGAAAAAGGGAGGAGCCAACCTGACAGTGAAGGAGAAATCTATCCATCCATGCTTCACTCTTCTTTCTCATCTATTTATCTGCAGAGCTCGTGCTAAACCCTTGAGTACAGTGACCGCTAATGGGGAACAGTGAGAGAGAGAGGGAGGAGTGAGGGAGGGAGGGGCGAGAGACACCAGCAGTGTGAAAGGAGAGAGAGAAAGTGGGTGTGGCTTACAGAGAGAGCCTGAGAGAAGACTAAAATAACTTGGTGTACTTCCTTGTCAAGCTGATAAATATTCACCCACACATTCACACAAGCACTTGTCTTTCTATCTAAGCGAGGACCGTCACCTACACGCTGCATTTCCAGCTCCCCTCCAAAACCTGTAGCTCTAACTTTATAAAGCAGTTTCTCATGAAGTAGAGACAGGAAAAAACACCTTTCTATTTAAAGAGTACAAATCGAACAAGTCCCCACAAAGACGGGACAGCAAGTTCACATGTGTTCAAGCAGAAAAAGGAAACAGAAAAAGGCCTCAAAAACGACCAAGTATCACATTTCACTAAAAAGGTGACCTACATCCTCATTCTGCAGCACACTGTGAGTGAGTGATTCAACAATGAGCCACAAAAAAAACAAATAAGAGATGACTAATGGGATTGGGTACAAAAATACACAAAGGTGACCTTTTACAAGCCGCGGTTCAAGGGTTTCTGTTTTTGATCCACCTTTCTTTTTTATCCAAGAAGAAAAAGACATATATTATACTTTATTCATCTTTCTCAGGCCTGAAATACACACACGTACAAGCATCAATGTATGGAAAGGAGGGTGGTAATTGTACAGTGTGGGTTATGTGTGATGAACTCTGTCATTTTATTTATTTATTAGAATTCCAAACCTCAGCTCAAGTTGTGTAAAACCTGAATAAAAACAGAATAGAGTTATCTGCAAATCTATTTCCACCTTTTAAATACACTACAAAGACAAGATATTTAAATATGATATATACAATTATAATTTTAAGTATATTATAAACATTATTGTAATATTAAACAACAGTTTCAACTATAATTTGGTGGCTTTGGAGAGTCACAAACATAATACATGTACTATATTATGATTTTGTCTTATTTTTCCATGACACATTAAAAAGGGGCAACAAGAGTGAGTGGTGAAATCTTGACCCTGATATGATTTTGTATAGAAACGTCACTTCTGGACCTTCAAGCTGGGACATATTGGAGATATTTGACAGTATACTGGTCATGTATAAATGAGAAGTAAAAATGCAACACAGGGGTAAAATAGTAGGACAAGGGGTGAAGTTTGATGGAGACTGTGATTCCAGTATCAGACCCAGACTTCACAATTCTGTCAACAGTTCACAGAGTCTGTAATTTCACAAGTTGATACTTATAAATACAGATAACTTTGGTCCACAAATCTCTCTGAATAATTAATTTATCTTTAGAAAAAGCGAATCTTAGTGTAATTTTCAGTTACTACAGTGTTCAATAGAATAAATACTGCCTTCGTCAAAAGGGTCTGATGACATTAGAGCACAGGTGTCAAACTCAAGGTCCGGGGGCCAAATCTGGCCCGTGGAACAATTATATCTGGCCCACAAGATCATCTCATATTTGTATTATTATTGTCCCACCAGTATGAAGTCTGTAGATTTCCTCCTGTATAATAATGTAAACTTTAGCACCATTATTCAAAATATCCTTAATAAACCATGAAAATCTGGGAAAGTAAAGCATAAGGAAGTATTGATAAATAGTCAATAATGTGGGGGAAAATATTTGGTGTTTTATTTCATGTTTTCAATTTTGCATTTTAAGATTACGAGTCAAACATGATTGGATTTTTTATTTCATGCTTTGATTTTGTTCAACTCAGTATTTAGACTTGTGTCATTTTTATACTTTAGATTCCAATTTTAAATTTTAAGTCATATATTAAGCTTTTAAACCGGATTTCAACCTTCTTTACATGTATTTGCTCTTTAAAAGCATTGTTTTTCTATTTTTTATATCATGCTCTGATCTTTTGAACTAATACATAATAAATAGAATAGAAAAATCAAAACGTTTCTATCTCAGATTGCCTTTCAACTTATCTTTTTTATCTTTTTAGAATTTCCAAATGATTTATAATCATTGCTGTTTTTGTTACACATTTTTTGAAAAGGAGGTTGACAGTCTGGTGAAATGTTGACCCTGTTTGGCCCTCAGGTTAGACCTAAATCCAGATTATGGCCCTTGCTGTGGTTGAGTTTGACACCCCTGCATTGGAGAGATGTAACAGCTTTTTCAAGGTTATTCTCAGCGTTCAACCACATCACAGAAAAGAGCCGATGAGACAAAATTCATGAAAAAAAATAAGTTTCAAAAGTATTAAAAAGTCCTCTTAGAATGACTTGGCGCCAAAAAAATGATCTTCTCTGGCTCTAGATGTAAATATCAATATCCAGCAAAGTATGAAGCTGCATTTTATACCAGAAAAGCAATAACAAACTGCTGCACCCTGATCTCTCTCTTTCCATCAATGACACACTGACACTTGTTTACTCGAGTGTCCAGCCAAGCTGGAGGCTCGACTGTCATCATTGTTGCTGTTGGCATGACAACTGCTGCCCCTGTTGCCGTGGGAATCATGTCCCCTGTCTCCATGATGGCTGGTGACCCATTGGCAAGGTTATAAACACAAACACACGCACACAAATATGATCCGGATCACGCGCTGAGTCGCCCATGAATATGAGAAAGACTGGGGATTCATTAGTAGAAGTGTGTGTGGATTAACGCTGTTATCTCATGAGTGCTGCAGGTGTGGAGCTCTACAGTGTGAATAAAAAAAAAAGAGCATATGTGTGTCAGAGTGGGGAGCTGTTGTGGTGTCTTTAAAGGCTGAGGGTTGTCACTGCAGCTGTGAGCCGTACAACTATGGTTTGCAAGTCTCTATGAACACATCTGTTCACATCCTGTCTAATCAGGGCAAGACTCTGTCTCAGACAAGAGCTCCACCTGCTGGTCAACATTTGTTATTACCGCCTGTTATCCTTCTAAAGCTGATGAATTTACGGGCCCAGACCAGAGTGATTCAGCTAATCAAGTTCAGAGGAAAGCTGCACAAATTACACTCATATTTTAAGAATTAAGAAAGCTTGATTATCACTACTTCTAATAAAACGATGTACCAATCAGTGATGACATGCACGACTCATCTTGTTTTCCCCCTTCCTCTTCAGTCTTACCTCCTGGTGAAGATCTTGAGCGCTGTGAAGGACTTGGAGCAACCTGTCGGCGCCTCCTTCTCTTCCTCCACTCGGATCGGGGGTGGAGAAAGGAACGGAGGAAGCATGGAGGATGAGGAGGAAGGTAGGGAGGAATTAGAGGAAGAAGAGGCAGAGCTGAAATCTCCGTCACATCCTTGTGATAGGTGATCTTCTTCTCTTTCCGTCTCCTCTTTGGTTTCCGGTGCACAAGCTTCTGCACAGGCTGCAGGTCCAGCTCTGTGTCCGTTTAGATCAGGGTCTAGTCTCTGGTTTGGATCCATAACGTGAATTTGCTCCATTTTGAGGGAACATGCATGTTACATTTTGGCAGGAAATTCTCTGTAGATGCTGCAGAGGTTTAGATGTTCTCAAAAGGTCTAAAGTATCCTGCAGACAGTGACTTCAAATCCAGATACTGAATTGGACTCTGAGAATTCAGTTTGTAGCGTTTTTATAGTTTGAAATGTGCCCTACAACCCTGAGACAAAGACTTATTCATAGGAAACTACACACAAAGGCCAACACCAGTGTCCAATGCAAAAAAATCGCACAGTTTAACAAGTCCTCAGACGCTGTGAAAAAACAAAACTACACAAGAAATTCAACTACAACAATACACACTTATATCTGTATATTTTCTCTGGACTCTTGTCTACAAACTCAAAGTACTACACTCAAAGTTTGATAATCAAGTATCCCTTATTTTCTCAATTTTTGTGATACAAACACCACTGCAGGAAAGAAAAATTCAGTCTAGATCATATTACACGCACTTCTCTTACATAAAGTTTCGCAAGAAGCTCTCAATATAAGACCCACAAATAATGGCAGACACCAGGGTCCGAAAAACAAATTTGAAAAGATCCCTTTAAAGCTCCTGTGAGGTCAAACATTCATAGAGGTCTTCTTGTTACAAAAATATAACTTTGGTCACTTTAACACTAGAGTGATAACTTTTTAAAATCTCTACCGTGAAAAATGTAAAAATAGTCTGTTTTTAAAAAGGCATGCAGCAGACTGACTGCCACCTACCCTCTGCCAGCAAAAACACCTCTATTGGAAAATGTATGTCCTCGCTGATGGTCTTGTCTGATTTTGCAGCTCATAAAAGAGAAAACTGTTTCAATTTTGGTCTGTTACTTTCGGGATGAAAACTCCTCACAGAGGTTTTAAGCAGTGGTTTTACAGAATTAAATTGTCCAAAGGATAAGTCTTGTGCCAAGATTTCATGGAATGAGAACTAAAACAAAAGACACTCACAAAGATCCAAAATCGTAAAGTTGAACAACTCCTCTCAAGTCGTGATTATTGGCTGAATTGATGGAAAGTCTGGCTCAAAAACATACAAGTATTTTAAACAAACTTAAGTGCACTCAAACTACTTTTAGACACACTCAAAGAGCTGTACTGAGAGGATTTTTCTGTGTGTGCAGAGTTTGGCGCCCCCTGTGTACAAAGCAGATTTTGTCCTTTGGTGTTTTTCAAGTGAATAAAAATGCACCCCGCTGTTACTCAACTGTCAAGCTTATAAATCACTTTAAACATTTGTGTCAGGTTACAGTAAACATAGGCTGAGTTGGCAGAGTGGTTGTAATGGCAATGTCCTCAGTTGCAGTTTTTTGGCATTCGAATCTTCTGTACAAAAATAATCAATCTTATTATCAATCTGCTGGTTATTTCTTTTAATTTGAAGGTTTAAAAAAGTTGTATGTAATGAATCTGTTTCTAACCTGTTAAAAAAAAAACTTCACACAGGAGCTTTAGAGAAATGCAACAAGCACTGGCTGACTAAGACCTCTAACCTTAGACTCACTTCAGGGTCCGACGCAAAAAAATTTCAAGAATGCTTCCAAAGCGGCGGCTTCAACAGAAAAGCGGCTTCAACAAAGACTACATCGAAAGAATAATAAGGGAGCCTTGGTAGCAAAAAAAAAACACAAGTGTCCATGCAAAAACTGCTACTCCCACTGGGGTATGATGTTAGCAGGGCTTCAACAAAGTCTGGCTGGATAAAAGTACTCGAACAGCGCTTGAATGGACTGCTACTATTTTGTAATGTACTCTAAGTGCTGCACTCTAAGTATTTCAAGTACATAAAACAATTACGAATTAGCATATCAGAAAAAAAACGTCACTAAAGCAATGATATGAACATGTTAAAGGTGCATGTGTTACAACATAACCATTTTGGACCAAGGTTACTCTTCCTCACACTAAAAGAGCTGCACTTAATTGATCAATGTGGCTGATGGTGATCATTGAGGTCAAAAACAAGCGCTCTACACGTACTTAACTTTTCCTGGTCATTGATTTAAAACAGCATTGCAAAAACTGCAGACAAACTCAGGTGCTCAGTCGGTCCCTCTGTTTTACTAAAACACGCCTGGTTCTCCTGATGTGCCGCAGCTCGTGCAGCCTCAGTTTAACATTTGCAGGACAGAAATAAAAGTATTCAAAAAGGCGTTAATGGACTTAAAGTACTCTTCTTTGCACCCTTAAAGAAGCTCCTTGAACAACTTGCAAAAGTTTTCGCTGGGGTCCATGCAAATGTTAGTTGCTGTTGTCACCGTCAGCAGAATCGCAGCAAAAGTCGAACTACAGTGAGGCCTCGATTTCCTGAAATTACTCGTTGATGGCCTCAAAGTACGGCAGTTTGAGTATCCTTTAGACCCGCTGATAAAGAACTTCAGATCAAGGAAAACATGTCGCTAAAAAGACTCATTTGAAAACTTCTCTAATGCTGTGATTTAAACCAGATAGTAGGAAAAGTCTTGTCACATAAATGCACATAAAAAGTGGCTAAGACACACTCCAAGCACTGATCTGCATACTTTAAGCACCTCTCTCACAGTATCATGAATAAACTGCTGATCAGATGTACTCTGCTGCAGGTAGAGCTACAAACTTTGGCAAAAGACTCAAAACTAAACCTGAAATATAAAAACACAACTTCCAAAAATGCTCAAATTATATCACAGCTCTGCTCCAGGACTTCAAACATGGCTGCCCTCCTGAAGCTACAAAGTCAATAATCCACATGCCAAAGGTCTTTTACAAGACACAAGGTGTGTGTGCATGCCTGTGAGTGTGTGTGTGAGTGTGTAGAGGGAGAGATTAGTGCTGGGTCCTGAGGGAGAGATAATCCACCCCTGCATTCCTCCTCACGTCTCCATGCAGTAGTAGAGCTGTCAGCAGCAGTAGTATCAGTGACAGAGCGCTAATACTCCACTCCTCTCTTTCTTCTTCTCCTCCTCTTGCCCCCCTTCTTCTCCTCCTCTTCTTCTTCTTTTCCTCCTCCTTCACACACACTTTCCTCCTCTCTTCTCTCGCTCTCTTCTTCTTGACTTCTTCCTGAGTTTAATTACATTCAATGTGTGTCGCGCACAGACACCCTTGCACACACAGCGCAGTAACACGCTGCTTCACACACACTTTGGTAAACACACACACACTGATCCTCTCCTACACGCCCGGCTAAAACCAGGAAGTGGATAATGAAAACAATCAGGGCCTCTCAGTGAGCTGGCCTGTCTCATGCCTGACTGAAACCCTCCCTGACTTTCTGACTTATGTCACCTAAGTTTGGATGGATTTAACTTTTTGATTGTTACAATAAATTTGTCCAAATTTTAACACTTTTGACTTTTATTACAGTATTTAAAATCTGGGTTTTCTCAAAGAATTGATAGAGACCAAAATCTGAGTTAAAACAATACATTTAGAGCAGTGTCTGCACCTCTGACAAGTGCATTTCCTATTTTTTTTTCTTTTCACCAGCTCCAAATAGTGAAAAATTAAAGATATAAGAAAGAAAAGGTGTCTTTTTTACTGCAGGTAAAACAGGTAAAAAGTGGTCTCTGTGAGAGACTGTGTGAGCTGACAGTTCAACAGTTTCAGTGTCAAATGTGAAAGAATGAGTGGATTTCATCATCTACAGAACATAATATCATTAAAAGATTTAGAGAGTCTGGAGAGATCTCTGAATAAAGGGACAAGGACCTAAACCAAGACTATCCTTTTTGGAAATCATTTTGGATGTCATGGAAGCTGCAACATTTGCAACAGCATGGCTCTGTAGTAGAAGACTTCTGCTGATAAACTGACCTGCCTGCAGTCCTGACTTGTCCTCTATTTGGAAACATTTGGAGCATCATGACAACAAAAATAGGAAAAGGAGACCCTGAACTATTGAGCAGACAAGAATGGGACAACATTTCACTTTTAATCTCCAGAAACTGGTCTCTTGGGTTCACTAAGAAGAAATGACATGATGTGAAACATTTTGCAATATTGTCCCGGACTTGATGCTGCACTAGAATGTTTACTTTAACGACTAAAACAACTGCTTTTTTAAGCTTTTGTCAGGACATAATTGAAATAGATAACTCTTCCAAGTATCTTAAGGGACAAAAATTGCACTTCTAACTAATAAACATGAGTAGAAGTACACCTGAAGACATAATAAATTAAAAAAAAACATCCTCATTATCAAAAAACTCTCCATATTTCAGCAGAATGGGATGTCCAGTTTGTCTGTGGGCAAGTCTCTTGTCAGCTCTCTGAGTTTTATTTTAACTGTTATTTTTCACAGAGGAGGCCTAATTATTCTGATGTTTAATCAAATTTCACCCTTGTGTGTAATCAAACAAGAGGAAGTGCATTTCATGGTAGTATTTGATTAACGTTGGTGTGTTTTCATGGTTATGAGGAAACCTATCAGCTGTTTTTGACAATAATGGAGCTCTGTGGAGTAAGATCAGGTGTAAAACAAACAATACTTAGCAACACAAACAAACATACAGAAAATCTGCTCATTTATCTTTCCAAAACTCTCCAGAATGGATGCTCAAAAGCAAAGGATAAATCAGGTACATCTTTTATTACATACAAACAGCCCTAATTATAACTGAATGACCTTAAACTTAAATTATATCGACTGAAAGGAGGAAGAAAATGTCATTCAGTGCTAAAAAAAACTACTCTAACTGCAACACAAACAAACAAGACAAACACAACCTTCCCAGCCGTTCACAGGTGAACAGCTTTTTACTGTGTGTGTCTCTAGGATCTCCAGATGAGGGCGCTGTGCACCATACAGAAACCAGACAGTCTCTGAGCAGAGTCCAGTAACTGAGCTGCCTGTTAGCGTAGAACAGTGGTTCTCAAGTCCAGTCCTCTAGGCCCACTGTCCTGCATGTTTCTGATGTTTCCCTGCTCCAACACACCTGATTCAAATGATCAGCTCGTTATTAAGCCATTACAGAGCTTGATAACGAGCTGATCATTGGAACCAGGTGTGTTGGAGCAGGGACACATCCAAAACATGCAGGACAGTGGACCTCGAGGACTGGACTTGAGAATCACTGGCGTAGACTGTTTCTTCCAGTGTCACTGTACTGAACAGTTAAAAACATGAACTTGCTGAGAAGAAGGTCTCTCATGAAATATCAGATTTTCTTCTCAGAAACACAGTTGTCCAAATCGTGCCTGCTTTCTCATCTCAGGCAGTTGTTTAACTTAAAAGGGAGTGGCTCTGCTACAGTAACTTTGTAAACTCTTCAGTTTCAGCTGCATTCCTGTCCAAAGATAAGACTGCAACTTTCCTGAGACAGAGTCTGAAAAGATGTTTCTGTCCATGACTTTTAAATGTCATCCCGAACCAAGATTTGATCAACTTTCAGAGCTGCAAACTGTCTCTGACAAGGCCAAAGGAACTACACAATATTTATGTGTACAGCGGGTTAGTCATATGGGTAGGCAAAAAAATGTCATTAACGATAAAAATATGTGATAATTTTTCATGCAAAACAATAATTGTCCAACACTTTAATGCCCAATCGTAATTGTACCAAATCATGAAAAAGCTATCCGGTGTTATAACAGGTGCTCGGATCGTTAAGACAACTTTAACTGTATTCAATTTTAATAAAGAGTTTCCTTTAAAATTTACTGTATCTTGATTTATTTCACTGCTCTTCTAAAGTTTATCTGTCATATTTAGCTGACTGAGAATCACACTTAAATCCTGATGTGCCTGTTAATAATGAAAACTTTAATCTTTTCTTTTTTATTTACAGTGTTTTGATTTATTTAATCTCTGTTTGTGAGTCCAGGTGGGTTTCGTTTCGCTGTGTTTTATTACCTTTCCTTTAACTGTTCTGTAATTTTCCAAACTTAATTAAAAACATCAGTCACAAACAGTAAACGTGTTTAAAGGCAGTAAATAAAAAAGAAAACTCCTCCCCCTCCTGTTGACTTTCTTCCTCCTTCTTTTTACTCACTGTCACACCTCCTCTTTGAGTTTTAGTCAACAATCTCAGTTTTTGCTATTTCAGCAACAAGTAAGATTTCGATAGAAGAGTGAAGTTTTACATTTGCTTGAATTTTTATCTTGTTTTAAAGACCTTCACAGAATCCTGTGGGGGAAACAT
Organism: Xyrichtys novacula; assembly: GCA_962446985.1. Taxonomy (NCBI): domain Eukaryota; kingdom Metazoa; phylum Chordata; class Actinopteri; order Labriformes; family Labridae; genus Xyrichtys; species Xyrichtys novacula. The sequence goes on from OY660887.1 coordinate 8,880,881, forward strand.
CTAAAATAAGATCATGTTATCAGCATTACTTAGCTGTACCTCTTCCTAAATGTTATGTAACATTATTCAGACTTATATACAGCTATAAATGTATAAACCGTGTGTAGGTGAGGGAATAAAAAGCCGCGCAGCATGAAGACACAGCTTTTGTTTTTGTTGTTACAGTGTAAAATGATTATGGTTTTAGCCCTTCTGACAGACACACTAAGCTCATCTTAGTACCTTTACCCACACACACACACACACACACACACACACACACACACACACACACACACACACACACACACACACACACACACACACACACACACGCACACACCTGCTCCTCTGCTTTCTGTTATCACTGTTCCCTCTCATCCAGCACCCACTCAGTATTTCCATGACAAATAAAACGCTACTCAGCGGCACGGCGTTCAATTCACAGAGATCCTTTTAACTTCCCAACACCCACCGCTGACCTATTTCTCTTTCTTTCTCTCTAATGAAGGACTCTGATTATAAATTGTAACATTAATCCCAAACCTGACCCCCCCCAGCAAACAATTTTCCTGATGAGAACAGAGGAGAGAGAGTTCACAGCAGTAAGCCTGCCTCTTTTCTAGCTTTGTGAGGACATTTACATGTGAAAAAACAAACAGTGTGAACATCAGAGCTCACAGTACACTGTGTCCACTCACAGCTGCACTCGTTCTGACTGCGGATGACAACATGAATACAGATTAAAATCTCATGTGCGTTTCAAGAGTAAGTGGTGTTAACTGGGTGACATTAGTTGGGGGAAAGTTGCAGCATCAGAGCCATCATTTCTCAGTATCTTGTTTGTACTGAGAGCAAAACCACTTGTAAGATCAACAGGCTGACTCTGGGAGTTCTCCTGGACCAGGATTTATCCTCTAACTCCCACACCTGAGTGGAGACAAACTAGTCCATGCATTTGTCACCTCTGGGTTGGATTACTGTAATTCCCTTTTATCAGGCTGCCCAAACAAGTCCAAAGACTCCTCAACTGGTCCAAAACACTACAGCTCAAGTACTGACCAGAACCAGGAGAAGAGAGCACATCTCTCCCGTATTAGCCTCTCTGCATTGGTTTCCCATTAACTTTAGAGTAGAGTTTAAGATTCTTTTTCTGACTTACAAAGCTCTTCATGGTCAGGCACCATCATATCTCAAAGAGCTTGTAGTTTCCTTTTACGTCTCCAGACCAGTCGAGGAGCTGAGGATAGACACCATCTCTACCTTTAAGAGTTGGCTTAAAATGTTCCTCTTTGGTAGAGCTTATGGCTAGATCTGGTTTAGGTCTGGTCCAGCTTTGCTGGAGGTACTGGTACATTGAGCACCTTTCCCTCCTTCACCGTCCTCTACCTGTATCTCCTCTGTCCATCTCTCTCTTTCTCCATCACCCTTTCACTAAACCAGTGGTTCTCAAGTCCAGTCCTCGAGGCCCACTGTCCTACATGTTTTGGATGTTTCCCTGCTTCAACACACCTGATTCAAATGATCAGCTCGTTATCAAGCTCTGTAATGGCTTAATAACGAGCTGATCATTTGAATCAGGTGTGTTGGAGCAGGGAAACATCAGAAACATGCAGGACAGTGGGACTCGAGGACTGGACTTGAGAACCACTGCTCTAAACCCATCTCAGTCTCAGCAGATAACTGTCTTAAACGAGTTTGGTTTTGCTCAAGGTTTCTGCCTGTTCAAAGAAGTTCTTTCTCTCCATTGTAACTTCAGAAATACTGAAAAGTGTTTCTGGGAGTGGGTCTGATCACACAATATCTTCAGTCTGATCCCATCTTTTCACTGGGTCTCTGTAAATAGAGTCTGGTCTTGACCACCTTTTTGTTCAGCAACTTGGGATAACCATTGTCGTGAATTGGTGCTGTATCAATAAAGACTGATTGATTCATCGATTAATTGACTGTGTCAGCAGCAGTATTGTTTTTGTTGATGATGACGTTGACGAAAATATTTCATCAACATCATCGTCAACAAAAACAACACTGCAGAATATATGTTTAGTGTTTGACTGACGAAATGCTCATGAATTTGGCAACTCTTTTCATCGTTTTCGTCTAGTCTTGTCTCGTCAACGTAAACACAGATTTGTCTCATCACATATTATTTAGTATTTCAAAACATTATAATGCACTGTATACTGTAGTATCCTTTTAAGTATTATTGAGTAGTATTGAGGATCGTATCCTATCACACAGCAGATGTGAAGTTATGATATTCTTTCAATGCTGCTGCTGCAGAAGTTACTCCTGTAAATCAGCCACTTTTAAAACTTGATGATAAAAACAATAACAAAGTGAGAATAAGACGAATAGTGATAATGATCGTGGTGTGAAGTGTGTTAGTGAGTCCACTCCACTGGATTGTGTGTGGGCAGCATTCACTGCTGACATTGATTAACCCACTTCCTGAATCTGACCCCACAGAGTAAGAGCTAATTTACTATTGAGTGGGGGTCAACAGTGCACTGTGTTATGTGTCAGTTTTAGACTGCAGACCCTCCACTTCAACTTAACTTCTGGGCCATAATAAACATTTAAAATGATCCGAGGTGTAATAAAAAGGTCATGGCGCTCTCTCCTGACCTCAACAGAAACAACCTCAACAAGTACTAATCTGTATGAAAGGTCAACGCTTGGCTTCAGAGCATTAACGCATGATTACTCACAACACATTATAACAATGTGCTTTACTTATTGAATTTCCCTATGGGGATCAATTAAGTTCTTCTTATCTTGTTTTAATTTCCACACAGCACTAATGCACGTGTTTATAATTCATTGTTGTGATGCTTTCTGTAGCGTTGACGTTAATCTGACAGCATTTTCAGATAAATATGAGCAGTTCTCAATCAGACAAGAGACTGACATATTATGTTGTATCAGTGAGTATCGATGAAAGATGATAACGCTCAAATGGGTGGTGTAATATTAGATTTTTTTTTTTTGCATCTACTAAATGTTCTCTGATCCTGTGGGCTGCATGACATGCAAAAGTCGAGGTCCACTCCGAAAAGTCTGAGTTTGCACTTCACAAACTCCACAAAGTCGTGCGAACAGAAGGAGTTTGAGCAGATTTGGATTGTTTTGCTGCACCCTCCGAGTTCCTGTTTGTCCTTTTATGCTCCCTATCTGTGCCATCTGTGTTTGCCTCCATCTGGTGCTCTGCTGAGCTAAATTATGCAACTTTTGGCTCCAGGCAAAAGTTGCATTGTTCTCCCTCTCCCACTCCCTCAGCTGGTCAAAGTGAAAGCATCAACACTTGTCAGCTCTGATCGGTTTAATCATCAGTGCCTCGTCTGAGGCTCAGGACTATCAGAAATAGATCAAAAATACAACCTGAGTTTGAACGTTGAAGAAAATGTTCAAAAAACAGAATTCTTCAAAAGCTTTACTTCAACTTCAAAAAGTCCGACTGATAAGGTTCATTTTCAACAGGTTAGTAACATGACTGAGTGTAGAAAGGACATTGAGAGAGGCTGAGTCTCTCAGACGGAGAAATGGGAAGAGATTCTCCACTCTGGGAGAGACTGAGTGTGCTCAAAGTTTAACAAGTTCAAATGAGAAAAAATGAGTGGATTTCATCGTCTACAGTACATAACATCATCCAAAGATTAGGGGAAACCAAAACTGGATGGTCCAGATCTTCAGGCCCTCAGGCAGCACTGCATTAAAAACAGACAGGACTCTGGAGTGGAAGTCACTACATGGTTCATCACTGTGTCCACAAATGAGGTTAAAACTGAACCATGCAAATAGGAAACCAGATAAAAAAAAACAACATGATCCAGAAACACCAGGGACTTAACTGGACCCAAGCCTGTGTCTGTGTTCGTCTGACAAAACAAAGTATCTCTTCTTTTCTACAGAGCAGAGGGAGCACAAAACTCTCTCTGGAAATGAAGGATTCTGTGTCCTCTGTTCTAAACACGACCGCCAAGTTTGAGATTATTTAAGGACATCCTGGACATTTTTTCTTCTGCTCTGAAGAGGAGAAGGAAAGACTGAATTCGAATACTTTTTTTTTTCCATTAGCCCAAAATCACTTCTGAAAAACATTACCAGACTGCATCCACAAATGCTGGTTCAAACTGTACCATAAAAAGAGGGAAACTGTCCGATGGTAAGGAGAGTCAAGGTTTGACTTGTGGACAACTAATACTGTAAGAAACAGAAATGACTCTGTAATGGAAATCCAGAAAAAACAGAGACTTTTCTGGACTTTAGCCCATTTAAGATGGTCTGAAACTGTCCTGTGGTCTAAAAAAATCAAAGTGTGATATTATTTTTTTGGAAAGCAGATGCAGCTCCCTCAATTTTAAACAGTGCATCTCTAAATGCTAGTTAAAACCGTACCATGCAAAGTCTTAAAGGTGGGGAGCGCAGGAATCTGTTAAAGAGGCATCTTTTTTTGTGGTATATATACAAAAAGCTTTTATTATCAGTCAGTAGCTATTAGTTACTGATGACCTTTGGGAATATCACGAAATCGCTGTGTTTTGTTATGTCTATGTAGTAACTATCCTAGTTGTAGAAGTCCTGTAAACATTGTGTTTGCTGGTAGTCTGTTGACATCTACAGTAGCATCAATGCTTTTTACTTTCACGTTGACTGGGCCCCATTTGTAATTATCTGAAGTATTTATCTGCATTATATCTGAATTTAATTGGAACGATATGAGCAAGCAGGAGCGTCTGTTTGTGGGCGGGGCTTGCTGGGGCAGAGAGGGAGGGGAGAGGAGGAGCTGAGGGGAGAGAGTTTACATTCAAGATTTCTCCCCAAAAACTGGCACTTCTTCAGATTCTGCCTACCCCACCTTTAACCAAAGATAAACATGTCTGTCTCAAATGGACTTTGGAGAAGCAGAACAGTGTCTTGTTGTCTGATGTTTAAAAAAATGGACATTTTTAGGTAATGTGTGGACACCAGCTCCTCTGCGCCAAAGAAATTTTACACAGTGTTCCAACTTCTTTTGGAACTGGACTTGTATTTTACAGTTTTATTTCTACTGCAAAGTCGTTCTGAAGATGCAAATAGAAAAAGGTGAACCTTGTACCCTGAAGGAAGCACCAGACAAACTCTCATTACCCATGATTATCTTGCTTAATAAAAATCCATTCGAAATCCTTTCAAACATAGGCGAATCTGATTATAGAAAGTAAACACAATTTAATTCAGATTAGTGTTATTACTGCCAGGAAGGCAGCGCTTAATGACCGATTCTTGTCTGCAACTGTCAGCACCGATAATACCGTCTAGATTCAGGTTTATTTTTCAGATACCCAACAGGGTCTTCTAAGGTCTGGTATCCTGAAGCATTTTCTTGTCACTAATACTCCTTGTTGATGTGTGATTAGATATACCAGATGCAGAGGTAACCTTGTTTACATTCAAGATAACACCTCCTACCCCACAGATGATGCAGTGCAGTCACTGGGAGAGTAAAATATTCAAGGGGACGTTGACAGGTTTTGGAAGAAATATCAGCAGATTTAGTTTAACGCATGATGACGTACGCAAACGCACTGAACATCAAGCTGATTCCTTACACAACTCATCTGGTGAGTCAGGAGAACTGTGTCAGGCTGCCCAACCCCCGACAAACACACACAATCACACACACACAGGATCCCATCTGGATTACTGATGATACTAAATTATGCTGAGATTAGGCCTCATGCTGGCAGTGACATAACGAGCCGCCTGATGAAGCTCCCTGGTGTCTGACTCTCTGATGAAAAACATCCGCCCCGCTTACACATCTGCTACACGATCCATACGACAACTCGCTCGCAATTCTCATGTAGCACGCAGACTTTCACAGATTTGCTTTCTGGGTCTGATTTGTGATGCAGACTGCAGTTCCAAGCCCTGCACTGTAAAAAGTTGTGTAAAATTTTAGTGCCTGAATTAGACCTGGGCATGAATTAAAGGTGTTATGTGCTTTTGCTTCTGCTCCTTCTCCTAATTCTGTAAAGAGCGGAAGGGTATAAGAGCTTATACTTCTCCTCTCAGGGATAATCCATTTCACCATCCAAAAACAACAACAAAACAATCCTTCAACATACTCTGACAAACAGAAGCAAGAGAGGGACGCTAAAAGCAAAAGACTGAGAGGCCAAAGTCTGTTTACCAAAATGCAGCAAATCCTCAGTACAGTCTTTTCTTTTTATTACACAAAATATCTGAAAATTCACATTTCTCTATAGTTACTTTGATCCATAAATGCAACTACGAGTAACATAAATATGAGCTTTTCAAGGACCCTGTGGGCTCCAGTGTCTCTTGAAGCAGAGCTCTGAGTCAAAACAAGCTGCTCAGAAAAATCTTATTCATTACCTTCAGCCATGTTTGTTTGTTATTCTGCTCTCTGTGGGCTATGCTTTCATCATTAACTTGCATTTATCACGTTTATTGTGAGATGGCGACTATTTATCGTGGAGGAATTTTCTGACAATAAATTGGGAATGATGATTTATGGACCATCCCTAAAACTCAATATCTAAAAATGCCGTGCAAACTAGGGCCCGACCGATTTATCGGCAAGACAATTAAATCGGCTCATTTTAGCCCATTTGAGACTAATGCCAAAACTTTTTCGCCAATATTTTCAGAAATATAATTCGGAGAATAAGATTCAGTTTCACTTCGAAATGTTCCGCTATTTGAAGAGTTCCCCGACAGAGTGACAGATCTGAAGCAGGCAGCTCAGGGACGCACGGAGGAGAGTGGTCCGCCTCAACGGTAAATAAACCAGTTTGTGAAAATACACAATAAGTCAACAAGTATCAGTTCAACCCACTTCAAGATGTTCCCTACTGTGCTGGTCTCGGTCACGCCGAGTTAACAGTGAAGCACCATGTAATATGCAAGCTAAAGTTAGAGTTAGCCATCTGCTATTAGCCTTGCTACACTGTTAGCCGTGCCAGTAAAAGGTAGAATAAACAACAGTACACATTACGTGATCGAGCTACTTCTCTTACTGAGGCAGCTGCATGTCTCCAGATGAGACTGGACCAGAAATAAGTAACATGAGTTAAGATGCGGAGGAACCGATCAGCTGGGGTAGTTGAAAACGCTTTTCTGGTCCAAGTTTGATCAGTCTGTCTTCGTGTCGGCGTGAAGAGCAGTAGCCTACAGTATATCCACATAATATATATATTTTTCATAACCTAATTTTCTTTTTCTTTTTTGTAATCAGTTGATTAATCGGTAATCATATATTTTTCCTACCTAATAATCGGTATCGGCCGCGGCCCCAAAAAATCGGTCTGGCCCTAGTTTAAATTATGAGATGCAAGCTAAAGTTAGAGTTAGCCACCTGCTATTAGCCTTGCTACACTGTTAGCCATGCCAGTAACGGTAGAATAAACAACAGTACACATTAGTGATCAAGCTACTTCTCTTACTGAGGCAGCTGCATGTCTCCAGATGAGACCGGACCGGAAATGTGTAACGTGAGTTAATAATAATCGGTATCGGCATTGGCCCCAAAAAATCCATATCGGTCGGGCCCTAATGCAAACCTCTGCAACAACAAAAGATCTTGAACAAAACAGGCGACCTCTGTAAGGATCCCTTTTGTAATTATACCAGAAACAACAACAACAACAACAACCTTAATGGTCTTACTTTCCATGATTAATGATCAGGAGCACTGTGGTTGATGCTGAAGTTGTTGCATGAAGCAGTCTACAAAACATGTTTTAGTCGTTTCAACCCCCTAGATACTGAGGAATACCACCCTGGATTATGAACACCAGCTGTGAGTTTCCTCTATCAGCTCAGACTTTGCTGCAGTGATAAAGAGGCTGTGTCATGGTCAGATGTGAAACATTTAACCATAGAGGTCGGAGAAACAATGCTGGTCAGCGTGGTGTTAAGTTACTCTCTAAATAATTCAGCATGTGTATTCATCCTCATCATCATCATCTGTGTATTTATCTGCGTTTCTATGACAGCAAGAAATCATGGAAAACACACCCATCAGATTTCATTCAGCGGTTTGCTTCGAGCAGCTGTGAGGGGAGGAGGCTTGTTTACGCAGCGGAGACTACAATCAGATTAGAGATTATCACACACCAACTGTTTCTACGGCAACAGACAGGCCAATATTTCAGACACAGAAACAAAAACTGAAACACAAAGAGCTGCGATGTGCATGTTTGAATATGAAGTCCTAGACAAATACATGAGAAACAGTCTGTGAGGATGTATTTCAGTTTAAATCCAGATATCTCAAGAGCTGCAGTTGAATGAGGCGCTAAGGTCAAAACTCTTCAAAATAATAATCTCAGATCCTCGACGGATGGAGCGATGAGAGGATTAAAATTCAGATTCTCACTCTGTTTGGTGATGTTTGCATCGATTGGTGGGAAACAGCCGAGGAAGAAACACAACTGAACATCTGTAATCCTTTCAGAGCTTCATGTAAGACACAGAGGCATAAAAAATTCATGATGGTGAGCCACAGCGACAGAGGGACAAAGACGGGGAGAACCAGAGTTTGACTGAAGTAAAAGCTGGATCGTATATCTGAAAATGTACTCGGATAAAAGTCAAAACCATACCTGTCAAAATCTCATCAACAAGTGAACATTTTCAGTCAGTTTAAAACAAGGAGTATTTCACACTGTCGTGAGTCAACTCCATAATGAAAGTAAGGATAAAAAACTTAATCCAAGTATACCGTATGGAATAAATATTTAAAAAAAATAAAATCCAAATAAGCAAAACTTTGAAAAAGTCCACGAACTGTTAGAATATCTCTGATCCACATCTTTCAATCTTTCAGTTTAATAATCCTGCAACTCCAAATTAAATAACATCTTTACATAATAGAGGATTACAAAGTGTAAGCTGTCAATGAGTATTTTAAAAGGTGTCTCTATTTTAACACTCTCTTATTACGGGGCCACAGTAAATAACCTAATAAAAAACTGAAATTTCAATACTGGAGTCAAACATTTACGCAAATGATGTCTTGCAGAAAAGGGTGCAATGTTAGCAAACTCAAGTTGTCAAGTAATAAAGGACTAAAGGTCATAAATGAATGACAAAAACGGTCCTCAATTTGTGATATGACACTCAGTTGTTAATTTAGTGAAAAAATGATTTTAAGAGAAAAAGTCTCATATGAAGAGATTAGGTTATACACTAGTACTTAGTTTCAAACACATAAATCACTAAAGAAAAGTTCACAAATGGAAAAGAATAAGGTCAAAGATTTTAGGAGAATTAAGTTTAAAATGATGGTGAAAATGGTTAAAATTTACAAACAAAAAAAGGTGAAAATTTCAAGAATTACTCATGAATTTACGTGACTTTGATGAGAAAAATGTACAAGTTTATAACAATAAGGTTGTCTGGTACATCTGCGGACAAAGCGCGATTACAGACTCCTGATACCTGTGACACTGATGTGCTGATATGCTTAAGATCAGGTATCCAGTTAATTCTGAAAGTTAAATTTAACTTCACAAAATACTCCTAACTTCTTATACTTGATCAGGTGGCTCCAGGCTGCACCTCTAATTTATACTACAAAGTAAAGTAAAGACGAACTTTATCCCGAAACTATGGGACTACAGGATTAACTACTTTAATAAATCAATTGACAACTTTACAATTAAGGTTTTAAAAATCATTTTTTCCCCCCTCCAAGGTGTCCATCAAACTTCATTGTACCTTTGAGCTACGAAAAGTGAATTATCATGTAATCTCTTTTATTTCTTTTCATTTCATAGACATTAATAGTCCCCATAAGGAAATTTGTTGTGGGCTTTATGGTGGTCCGCAGTTTGCAAATAAAAGAAGAACAGGAACATTGAGTGGTCGCACCAGGCGACACACATTACACATGCAAGACAAGACAAGTACACAGCAGCAACAAGTACCGCCCATATCAGCAAACAATAAATATCAACCTATCAACAACCTGTACCGTTACAGTACACAGCAGCATAAAAAACAATCAAACAACAGGTCAATCATCATTCAATCAATCAATCAATTACCCGTACCAATACAGTACACAGTAAACAACACATATCGCGCCATTACCTATATCGTCACAGCACACAGCAACAAATAATGGCAGTTGCCCCAACCATTTTTGACTTCCATCACCACACACCAATGACCAAAATAAATACGAACTCTTATCTTATGCACAGAAATCTGAAGCCAGTTAAGTAGCTAATTCTTAATCATAATCAGGACCACATCCTTCTGTAAAAATAAACAAAACAGGGAATACAGAGCGATGCCAAAACGCTGAAAATAAACAAAACGATGAAGAATAAACACCATCTTGTGTGCAACAAAAAAAGGCTGCAATAAACCACAGGAATACAATGACCTTGTGTAAATATAGACAGTATATAGACAGCAGCTGCAGCCCACACACAGGAAAAAAAAACAGAGAGGAGTTAAAGCAACAAGTGCATATCAAATTTCTTATTTTCACCTATGCTGTACTGTGAAACAGGACTGATACGCACACCCCACCCCAAGGGATGACAGATTAAAAACTCCTCCATGTACAATGCACCAAAAACAATGATTCCAACATGCATATTAGCAATAACTCCAAGTTTCTATGTCTGTTGTGCAACAGTATCTGCATGTCCCTCCTGAATCTAAAGTAATTTGAAAAAGCTGTTTTTTATAGCTCTGAATTGGCACCAAATTATCAGAGGGTGGTTGATGGCTAGTTATAGCTTCATCCGCCTGGATAAATAACAAGAAATCACCAACATTATATCCAGGGATCTGTCTCAAAGGTAAAATATACACAAGCTGAGGGAGAAAGCACAGCGTGTTTGTGCAAATTATGTTTTTCTCAGTCACTGTGAGAAAGGAGGACTTTTTGCAAAGTGTTTATGTACATGTTTATGCGAAACCTGCAAACTGAAGGCCTATTTTAAAAGTACTAATAAGTTTATTCACAATGTGCCTTTTAAAACCAGAGCTACAAGGTGCCACAGAGGCAGACATTAACAAGGGATAAAACAAGCAGATAAAAACAGCCATATCCTCTGACAGAAAGTTACAAAGCTTTGAGGCCAATACACAGTGAAGGTCGGATCACCTTTGGAAACAAGCCGAGGCTGAGGAACATTGAGAAAGTTCCTGCCAGAGGATCTAAATCAGGAATCAGGTGCATAAAAAGGTTAAGAGGTCACAAATGTTGTGCTTGGATCTGTAGGGCTTAGGGAGTGGTAGTGAGTGAAGGTTGGTTCACTTCTGCTTGAGTAATATGTAAGCATCGTTTTGTAAGAGCTGTAGCTTGTGAATGTTTTCAGGGTTTGAACCTGAAAAAAAAACAACATAACAACAATCAAGTCTTGGGATGATAAACCTGAATATGACCTTTTTAAGACCAAATGAAGAAACAAAAGGTCAGACTTTAGGGATCAATCCCAACCAGGGATGTTAACAACCAAATATGCAGTAATTGATCGTTAAGAATGTGTTTGGAGATGCGTTTTTGTGTTCAATTCTCCATCAAATAGAGACAAACACCATGTGGACTCATATTATATTTAGCTATCAGTGTGTTTTTAAATTTAGAGCTTGTTCGGATGCAAACCAACTGGCTGAAGATGTTGCTCAGAGGCTGTAGCCAGTCCCCGGCTGCCCATGTTGGCGTGAAATATAAAACAGCCACCACTCCACACACAAAGATGAAAAACTTTTTACAACACATTATTGTAACCTTAGATACATTGCTGACAAACTGGAAAAAATCAACGCAGAGAGATTTCCGAGAATGGCATCTGCAAAAATGAATCTGCAAAGTTGGTGCCTGTGCATCCCCAGTTCCAACAGTTAAAAATAAGTCTGCACATTTGACCTCCATCTTCGAGTCATTTGGACAAATAAGTTATGAGACATACAACGTGCCAGTCGAGCAGGACAACAATAGAGTCAGATTATTGGTGCTGGATTCTTGTTAGATGTTTAAATAAGGGCCAATTTTAGCCCGTTTGAGACTAATTCATAGTTAGCCAAGACTCGCCTATCAGCCGATATTTTCAGAAATAACATGCAGAGAATAAGATTCGGTTTAACTTCGAAAACATTCCATCATTTGAAAAGTTCCCCGACTTATCCTGTAGATGGCGCAGCGACCTCATGACAATCTTCATCCACTAACTACCTCACAGCACAGCAGAGCGACGGATCTGAGGCAGACAGCTCAGGGACGCACAGAGGAGAGTGGTCCACCTCAACGGTAAATAAACCAGTTTGTGAAAATACACAATAAGTCAACAAGTTTTAGTTCAACCCACTTCACGATGTTCCCCGCTGTGCTGGTCTCGGTCACGTCGAGTTAACGGTGAAGATCCAAGTAATATGCAAGCTAAAGTTAGAGTTAGCCACCTGCTATTAGCCTTGCTACACTATTAGCCGTGCCAGTAACGGTAGAATAAACAACAGTACACATTACGTGATTAAGCTACTTCATCACTGATCGGCAGGGGTAGTTGAAAATGCTATTCTGGTCCAAGTTTGATCAGTCTGTCTTCCTGTCGGCGTGAAGAGCAGTAGCCTACAGTATCGCTACAATATGTAGTATACTGTAGATATCTAGTGTATATATATTTTTTAGAACTTCATAAAAAAAAATTAAAAATCGGCTGATTAATTGGTAATTGTATATTTTTCCTACCTAATAATTGGTATCGGCATTGGCCCCAAAAAATCTGTATCGGTTGGGCCCTAGTTTAAATTATGAGATACAAAGACGTTCTTCTACAGATGGAAATAAACTCTAGAGATAGACTGAGGAATCACCTGAAGGTTTACTCATTCACAACTGGACCATGGTTAAATACAGGTGGCTCAGACAAAGATTCAAAGATTGCATCTTAACAAAACTTCTTAGATACACGAGTAAAAGAAAACTTCCACGTGTCCTATTATGAAAATAAACATCACCATAAAAACAAATCCTTGAACCTTAAAATGCATCCAGAACTGTTGTGTATGTCCATGGGTTGTGAAGCTAAATCATGGTAGATAATATCAAAATACTGGGAGGATATAAACATGCATGAAGAATCTGAAAGGTTGAATATGAAATGGTTTAAGTCAGTGGTTCTCAAGTCCAGTCCTGGAGGCCCACTGTCCTACATGTTTTGGATGTTTCCCTGCTCCAACACACCTGATTCAAATGATCAGCTCGTTATTAAGCCATTCCAGAGCTTAATAACGAGCTCATCATTTGAATCAGGTGTGTTGGAGCAGGGAAACATCCAAAACATGCAGGACAGTGGGCCTCGAGGACTGGACTTGAGAACCACTGGTTTAAGTCATACTAACAGATGTGGATTTGCGTGTCATCCACAAAAGCCATGGTAATGAAACTGTACTTCATTACTACCTGACCCAGTGGGTGCAGATGAATAAATGCAAAAACAACAGGGGACCTAGGATGGAGCCCTGTGAAACCTCCTACCATGGGACAGAGGCATGTAGTTATCAGATTACTGATGAGTCTGAATCCACATCCTTAGTCTCCTGTTACAGATTATGTCAAAGCCCTGATTTCAGGTGTAGAGTAACTAGATTATCAAAAAGACTGCTAGGAAATGTACAAGAAAAACACAAAGTGGTGGACCGAACTCCTCCAACTTGCATCTTAAACACTAAGAAAGCCATTTCCAACCTGAACCATAGTTTGTTTAAATCTTTGACGTCAAACCAAATTGCAACTGCATGCATACAAAGTCATGCACCCTTGTATTTTCATCTTACAATTCTGTTTATTCTCGCTGTTCTTTCAGTTCTGCAGAGTGAATGCTGCCAGCGTTGTCTGCTCAGAGTAACAAAAGGTTCAACCTTTACAAGATAATTACATGGTAATTTTTGGTTGTATTTATTAACTCAAGTACTCAAGTATCAAAGCACAACACTGGAGGTTAAGTATGTTTCGTGGAATTAGACAAATTAATTCACAATCACTTTTTCTTTTTTTAATTAAAATTATTCAGTTGCTATATTTGCACACTGTGAGCTAAATTTAAGGAAAGTTTGTTATACAGGAAAATATTTGTATCTAGAGTCTCGCTCAGGATAGATATGAGGTGTTTAGCCTGATTTAGCACACAAAGAGTTATAGCAGAGTAGTTTCTGTAAATAATGAACAAACAACCTCGCCAAAAACCCCAAACTGTCTAGATTTCATGTCCTAGTTTGAGCCTCTTAACCAAAATATCTCTGCATGTTTTACTGCTTCTGTCACCAAGATTTACTCTGGTCCTCTGATAAAATACCTAGTCTGGTCTGGACTGTCTTTTGGCCAAATGCCTGATCACTGAATGAACACCTTAAACCAATAAGCTGTCTGTGAGCACCAGACCAAATCTTCTCATTACTTCTACTTGGCAGGGGTCAAAAGTCGCCTATCAGGAGGTGTGTAGGTCCAAAGCTAATCCTCAGCTGTGTTTAAACAACACAGAGGAGAGCAAACACGAAACATATGCCCGCCTGCTTCACTGTAATATATCTCAATTACTGTAAAACTTACTGAACTGAGAGTGAGGCAGGATTTCAGTTGAGAGAGAGAAAAAAAACATCAAATTTAGCTCATGTTTTAACAAGCTTTACAGATCCTCATATTTTCAAGGTGATAAAAAGGGAAATAAAGAGGCCAAGATATACTGTAAGTGCTCATTGCAGATTTACAAGCACCTCTGGCTCCAAAGAACAAGACATTTAAACCAAATGGGCAAAATCCCACACTTAAAAACACTAGCCCACAAACTAATACAAAGCTACACACATTTTTTAAACATACTGCGTACATGAATATGATCTCAATGTTTGCATTTGGGATATCAAAGCCTTTCTTAACACTATAGGGTCATGTAACACAGAAACACAAACACCACAGCAACCTGCAGTGTCACATTCAGGTAAAACAGGTTGGCAGGAAAGTGGGCCACATTCCACTATTTATGCTTGAGTTTGTTGTGAGTGTGACTACCTGTAGGACACCTGCTTCCTGAAGGTCAACTGGAGAAACTCTGCCTCCATCTGGGACACTGACAGCTGGCCGTTCCCCTCCTCCACCTCCTCCTCTGCCCCCTCCACCTGTTTCTCTTCTCCCACCTGCAAAAAACATAAAAACACTGTCAAAAATACAGTTTTAACGAGGAAAGTACGCCCTGGAGGTGTTGCTGTCCTACGCTTCATAACAAGATAAATCTCATATTTTAGAATAACTTCTCATAATAGTCCTGCACCACAAAGGATAAGGTTTGAGAAGAGGAAAACATGTCTTTTCCGGGCTGGTAAACACCTCCACAAACACCCACCTGGCAGCCACAAGTCTCCGGTGCGCTCTCGCCTCCCTCGCCGGGGAACACGTCCTCCTCTTCGGCCACGTCCTCCAGCACAGGCCGCTCCATAACCGGAGAGTCTCTCATCATCCCTGCGGTGTCTCTGTCTCCGTCCCCCCCTGCCTGAAACGCTCAATAAAACTCGGAAAATGCAAATGTTTCAATCGGCTCAGCTTCTCCCTGCTGTGCCTCTGTATCAGGCTATTTTTAGAAGTTACTATTTTGGTGCGTATTCAGATGAAGCTCCATCCTCCGTCTGCTGCACCGTCGCTGTCCGGGAGATAAACCCGCAGAGTTTGGTCGGTTTCTCGGGTCAGTCAGGACACCAGCTCTCGGTGCGTGTGTGTGTGTGTGTTCAGGCACTCTTCTTCTTCTTCTTCTGGCTGTAATTAAAAGTTGTCGAGGAAAGGTGAGCGAAGTCTCTGCAGCGTCCACCATCTACATGTTGCAGGAAATCAGCTCTCGGCTCCCCCCTCTTCCTCTGCTCCTCTCTCTTTCGTTTTGTTGCCTAATGAATAATTCAAACACGCCAATGACGGCGAGGAATCAAATTTACAGAATTACGCGACTAATTTGTGATTGGGTTGTGTCTTAATTGCCAGGTGCCCCCGGTGTCCTGACCCCGCCCCCCTTTCTCTGATAAAGCAATCAAATCTGATGAGATCACTGACCAGGAAGTCAGCCCTCATAAAGTAATCTCCACAGACATTAACCATCTGGAAAAAGAGCTGCACAAGATCTGCATGCAGTGGTGCAGCTTTACATGCAAAGCTGCAGATAAACTGAAACTCCTGACGGGGCAGACAGGTTTAGGCCTACCACAACCTTTTCCCCGAGGCTACCTGACCTATAACCTGGACAATGCAATAGAAAAACAAACTGAAACCTTTAAGTGGAAAAATAAAGAATAGAGAAGTTAAAATAACCTGGTTGCATAAATATGCACACCCTTAAACTAATACTTTGTTGCAGCACCTTTGGCTTTTATTACAGCACTCAGTCTTTTTGGGTAGGAGTCTATCAGCGTGGCACATCTTGATGTGGAAATATTTGCCCACTCTTCTTTCCAAAACCGCTCCAAATCTGACAGATTGCGAGGGCATCTCCTGTGCACAGCGCTCTTCAGATCACCCTACAAATGTTCGATGGGATTCAGGTCTGGACTCTGGCTGGGCCATTCCAAAGTCTCAATCTTATTCCAGTGAAGCCGTTCTTTTGTTGATTTAGATGTGTGCTTTGGGTCATTGTCATGCTGAAAGATGAAGTTCCTCTTCATCTTCAGCTTTCTAGCAGAAGGCCGAAGGTTTTGTGCCAACACTGACTGGTATTTGGAACTGTTCATAATTCCCTCCACCCTGACTAAGGCACCAGTTCCAGCTGAAGAAAAACAGCCCCAAAGCATGATGCTGCCACGATCATGCTTCACTGTGGGTATGGTGTTCTTTTGGTGATGAGCAGTGTTGATTTTGCACCAAATATACCTTTTGCAATTATGTCCAAAAAGTTCAACTTTGGTTTCGTCAGACCATAACACATTTTCCCACATGCGTTTGGGAGATTTCAGATGTCTTTTTGTAAAATTAAGCCGGGCTTTGATGTTTTTCTTATTAAGATAAGGCTTCCGTCTTGCCACCCTACCCCATAGCCCAGACATATGAAGACAGCGGGAGATTGTTGTCACATGTACTACACAGCCAGTACTTGCCAGAAATTCCTGCAGCTCCTTCAGTGTTGCTGCCGGCCTCTTGGTAGCCTCCCTGGCCAGTTTTCTTCTTGTCTTACCATCAATTTTGGACGGACATCCTGTTCTTGGTAATGTCACTGTTGTGCCATATTTTCTCCACTTGATGATGACGGTCTTTACTGTGTTCCATGGTATATTTAATTCCTTGGAAATTCTTTTGTAGCCCTCACCTGACTGATATCTTTGAATAATGAGATCCCTCTGATGCTTTGGAAGCTCTCTGTGGACCATGGCTTGTGCTGGAAGATGTGGCTACAAAAATGTCAGGAAAAGGCTAAAACTCCTAAGGATGAAGGACAGGCTTCATAAACAAATATATTTTTCCTTCATCGATGATAAGAGGCACATGCAAAGGTTTCTTAAAACTCTGCCCAATTGGGAAAGGGGTTGCATCAGTTGTCTTTAGTCACACACAAATTGCGTAATTTTCCGTTAGGGTCCAAAAACAGAAGCACAGAGAGCTGCAGGGGTGTGAAAGAGGTGAAGAAAAGTGGAATTTTGCTCTTGGGATTCAAATGTAGACTTCTTAATAAGATCTCCCTTGCTTCCAAAGCCCCGACCATACTTTGAAAACGTTAGTACCTGGTTAAATTAAAGAGAAATAAATAAAAAACAATCATGTGAACAGCATCCTGGTTTGCCAACTACCTGTCTGACAAAATCACAACATGCTCAAATATCTGGATCCACCTTCTATCCTCGAGGTCTCTAAGGGTGTGCCCCAAGGTTCAGTACTAGGACCTGTTTTATTGCATTTACTGTGTCAATAACATGTGATAACTTGTCAAATGCCTTGTATTGTTTTTACACTGATGATGCCAGTATTTATTGCTGTTCATCACTGATTACACAGGCTGGTTCAGTGCAGCTGACCTCTCCACCAAGCCACTGGTGGAAATTGCTTGGGTAGTTCAGTGGCCCAAAGCAATTACCTACTTTTGACTGATGCTTAAGTCCAACAGCAGGTAAACAGCACATTCAACAGAGGCTTAGAAGTGAGTGGCACAGCTTCAAATCCAACCCAGGGCCCTTTATCCAGGGATACCACCAAAGATGTGGGGTTCCTTGAAATTTTATTTACATTTTAAGGTCCCATTGTCTCAACTTTTCCCTCCCATACGACACCCCTGCCTTTACCACATGATATTCCCACTGTCTTCTCTGAGATTCCAGTTTTATCAACTTTTATATCCAGT
Organism: Xyrichtys novacula; assembly: GCA_962446985.1. Lineage (NCBI taxonomy): Eukaryota > Metazoa > Chordata > Actinopteri > Labriformes > Labridae > Xyrichtys > Xyrichtys novacula. The sequence goes on from OY660887.1 coordinate 8,899,192, forward strand.
AAAATGTATAATTATGATAATAATAACCATATTTGTAAAGCACCTTTAAATTTGGATTTACAGAGTCCATTGACACACAGTCAAAAATAGAGGAACCCAAAACAACATCATAACCCAAGAGAGAAACAACCCAAAAGCACATCATAAAACATAGGATCATAAGAGGCATTAGAGAGGCCAAAAACAATCTTTAAAAATAATAATTTGTAATATCACATTTGGAAAAGTGAACAAGACATAGCACAGTATCATTTTTAGTTTGGAGTCTGAGGTTTCCTACCACACAGCTCTTCTACCAAACAACATTTTCAGGATCTGTCAGACCACCTGAGACCCACCTACAGCTTTTCTGAGCCGCTGGGCCTGGATGAAGCAACAGAAACATCAGAGAAAATTACTTCACCATGAAACCAGCAAGAACAGGTTAAGCTCTGTGTTTGAATGATGGTATCATGGGTTTTGGTTTGATAGTAAATACAGAAAGTCAAACCACATCCTGCATATTCCTGAGAGAAAAAAGATGAAATGTAAAAATGATCATAATGTGAGAATTTTCAAGTGTTCGCAAGAGTTGAACTCAAACACAGTCCAGACGTCAGTTTATTGTTTGTTTGTTTGTTTTTTACACTTTTTATTAAGCTGGATGAATAAATAAGGAGCTGTAAATGAAACACTCAGCGTAAGAGGAGTGATGTGATATTTGTCCAGCAGGGGGCAGCAGAGGTCAGTATTCCTGAGGTGACTTATCTGTAGATGGAAACTAATGAAGACCAAAAGTTTAACAAAAACATCGAGAAAATGCAAAAGAGTTACAAATAAAAGTCAGTAATGTACATGTCTTTGGTCTTATCCATTTTCTCAGGCTTTTCTGGAAATGTGAGGAGCGTTTAATAGAAGAAATTTCACAAGTAACATTTGACTTTTCTCTCCTCTGTCTGGGACACGTTTCAAAGAATTTCAACAAATACTTATTTCTGGTGAATCCCATCATCATAAAACTACTTCCAAACAAAATGAACTCTATATGTCATTTGGAAAAAATGCATTGTATACTGTTCATGAATGTTTCTTTTAATGTTTTACTGATTGTCAAGTCAGTTCTGGATCTCCATAAAGCTTCTCAGCAGATGGAAGCATGAAGGCCTTTTTAAGTGTCCTGTTAGACATCAGGCTGCATTGACTCTGGACTTGATCAAACACAGAAGACCAACAGCAGCAGATAACATGACATGACATGACACCCCAAATCATCACAAACTGTGGAAACTTCACGCTGGACTTCAAGTTCCTTGGGTTCTGGGCCTCTCCAGTGTTCCTCCTGGATTTTCAAATGAGATGCATATTTACTTTAATCTGAAAACAGGACTTTGGACCACAGAGCTGGGATAAAAACTCACCAAACAATCACAGCTATAAACACATATCTTTTCAAATCCTACTACATGCCTGTGAAGAAGTTTGTGGTCTTGAGCATGAGCACACCTCTGAATTAGCATCAAGAGGCATCTAGACCCCTGGGGTCACCTGGTGCAGGCTGAAACAGAGCTCCAAGGAATGAGCAGAATACACTTTCTTAATCTATGAGGTCTGACTTGTCAAATAAGGCCTCCGAACAGAATAAAAACAGGCTCCAGACAGTTTGGTTTCTTTTAAAATTCTTACTAATCCTCCTCACTTTTCTTTATTCACAATTATAATGCTTATTTGTGTTGGTTTTATAGTATTTCATTGCCTCTGTCAGGTAATTTGGATTGCCTAATGTCTGGAATGTGCTATAAAATCAAAATTTCCTGACTATCTCACAGCCAAGTTTCCCCTTGGAGACATTTCACCAGTCAGCGCTTGAGTGCTCCTTCAAGAAAGAAAAATGAACCCCATTGTGTGAATAACTTTTACGAGGAGCAGCAGGAGTGTCTGTCTTTAAAGAGCAGAAATCAGTGAATGAATTTGGGCATTCCCACCCCGCCAGGTTGTCCACAAAAACAGCTTTTCAGAGCTGTGGACACACAGAGCAGCCAGGCATTATCTGTCCCATTGATAAAAAACCCAGAATGCTGACTCGGCTGAACTGCGGCCAGTCCAACAGCATCTACGTCCGGTCTGGAGCATCTAGCGACCCCAAACCCCATCAACGTCCCCGACCTGCCCCTAAATCAGCCCCAGCCCCGGCCCAGTTGCTCTTGGCCTGCGGGTGCATGGAGCAGCTAAGCCTCTGTGGTGGACGGCCAAAGCCCTGCAGGATTAGACTAATGCAAGCGGCGGGAAGCTACTGGTGGTGAAACAACAGGCCTGGGAATTCATCCTGATCTTTACGTTACAATCCACCCTTAGATGTCCTGTTGTCTTGAATTAAATCAGCTTTTACGGGTGTTAACTCACATCTTGTATGAAAGGGAAGTTTGAAAAGTGCACAGGAGAGCAACGCCATATTGAATTCTGCAGCTGCGAGACCAATCAGTATCTTTTAAAAGGTTTGCAGACAATTGAGGGAGATTAAAGTCAAGTTTGAGAGGAAGGACTTGGGAACTCATTAACCAGGTAAGGATAAGGGGACTGGGCCCAGACTTTGGACTGGAGCAGACTGGGAAAAAACTGGCTGGAGAAACCTTGGTTTCAGACAATGCAGTAACACTGCATTCTCTTTAATGGCCAGTAAGGGGCGATGCCACTGGCTGCAAATAGAAGTCTAGTTGTAAAGAAGTCTCTTAGGCTATGTTCACACTGCAGGTCAATTCCAATTTTTTACCCATATGTGACACATATCAGATTTTTTCATGTAAGTGTGAACAAACAGGCGCGGAAAGCAATTTGTGCTTTGTGCGCATGTGGGTCACTTCACGGATGCATTCTGTTCACAATAGATGCCGCATTCGTTGTTGTAATGTGAACAACCGCAGAAAAAAATCTTAATTGTGCATCATAACCTGCAGTGTGAACGTAGCCTGACAAAATTCCCTCTGAAAACATTTTCCTTCAAAGTTTGTGCTCTCAATCTGCAGTTAACACTTTTTATTACGGCTTGTTTTTTGTTTTTTTTTAGAGTCAAGATGGAGACCCCTCAACCACCACAGACCTTCTTAACCAAATCTTGTAGCTTCTGAAGACATACAAACAAGATAGTACCTTCCAAAATGCCTAATTCAAGGCTTCACGAGTTTTAACCTGCGACTTCATGGCAGTTAAATCCAATTCCTGTTTACAGTTTTTAGGTAAATGGAAGCCAAGGTCAATGCATCGGCAGTTTGACTGCAGGGAAAAAACAGTCAAAACCATCCAAGTTGCAAAAGAGACCGATTTAGAACAAAAAGTGAAGCTAGTAAAGCTGCAGCAGGAATTATCTAAGGTCATAGTTTGTTATTTCAGCTATTGGAGGGTGGAAGTTTAGCTAAGATGCTAAAGCACGTGATGCATGTTCAGGCCTTAGTTCTTTCGATGCACGTTTTTCTTAATATCTGCGAATATTAAGATACTTAATATTTATACTGAATGCAATATTTAAGAAAATGCAATAAATACACTCTACATGCCCTTCCAGTGCATTAAATGTACAAAAGTGCACTCTGGCCACTTTGCTAGAACATAAAATGCACTGGACGGACTTTTTGCTGCATGTTTCTCTGCTCTCTCTGCTCCCCACATTTCCAGTCCCTTTTCAGCTGTCCTGTCTTATACAATGATTTCATATTTACTGTACTATTTTTATTGCAGGTAGAAGTGAAAAATCTTGTAATTTTTCTCCTGATACATTTATATCTTAGAAATTTTGCATATACAATGTGTTGAAGCAATGGTACCATCCATTTCCCCCCCCTCTGGGAATCAATAACTTCACTGTTTAACCCATTCAAGGTCACAGGGCGGCTCTAACCTATCTCTGCTGTCACTGGGCGAGAGGCTGGTACATCATGGACAGGCTGCTAGTCCATCACATGCTGCAAAAACAGGAAACAAAGTAAGATACACCTACATTTGTGAACAAAAAGGTTTGTCTTTTAAGGGTCATTTATATGGACTTAAAATAACAACCTGAGCCTGTAAATGACAGAAGGCAGAACTTTTCCAGGATGCATTTTTGCCTCAGGATTAAAACGCAGCCTACTTTTAAGTCATTCGACCTCAAAATGAATGAAAATACTATTACCTTCACTGTAAAATTGAGATAATTCTTCCATAAATTGGGGTTCTGCTCTAAAAAGGGACCTCTGATTGGCTACCTTAGACTAAATAGTAGTTGCATATAGGTAAAAAGTTCCTGGTTCTCATGCCTCTGAGTGCATCACTGTTGCTCCATTGTCCTCACAGACAGAACAAAACAGCAGCATCAAATCACTGAATGAGCCACACAGTAGATGTGTGTGAATCTGTTTGACGCGCTCTCTCTCAGGTAAAATGTGACTTTAGTCTGTCTGTCCCTCCTCCTCCTCCCTCCTCTCCCCCATGGCAGGGTTTGTTTTGGCAGCCCTGAGTGTCTGGTCTGTGGATGGCACTGGGTCTGGACCCAGCGGTGCCCCCCACCCCATCCCTCCTCTCCATCCTCAGGCCTGATTCTGCTGACGGGGTCCAACCCACCATGAGATAATGCCATTCCAGAGGGATCCTGGCTAAAGCCCCTCTTTCTGGCTCTCAGGTATAAAAAGAGGAGGCAGCTGTGGAGCAGGGGACGAAACACTCTGCAAACTCTTCTTCACTTGTAGCTTTTTTCATCCACTCTCTGTTCTCTGTCTCACCTTATTACCTCTTAAATTCTCTCTCCTGGAGTCTGAGCTGAGCAGCTACATCTTCACCTGAGCTTCACTGATCTGTCTGCGGTCACTATGGATGTTGCTATCCAGCACCCCTGGTTCAGACGCGCCCTGGGCTCCGTCTACCCCGCCAGACTCTTTGACCAGTTTTTCGGGGAGGGCATGTTCGACTACGACTTCTTTCCTTACACCTCATCCACCATCAGCCCTTATTACAGACAGACCCTGTTCCGCAGCTTTTTGGATTCCTTCAATTCTGGCGTTTCTGAGGTAAAAAAGACCAAAATTAAGATTCAAAAATGTTGGATAAATGCACAGGCTGTTAAAGGCAGAGGTGGAGAAAGATAAGGGATGTTTTCATCCATGTTTGCATCACTTAAGTTCATCAAAACATCTCGTAAAATCTCACCAAAGTAGTAGAAAGTGTGTACTTCCTAAAGTGCTGAATTTGAATCAATTAACCAGTTAGTTCTTACTTTTAACATACAATTTCAACATTGACATCCACAGTGATCTGTCCTGACCACTGTTAATCTTGTCTGATTCATCTCCAGAAACACTCTTGAATTTCATTTTTTACTCACTTCTACTCTTCTCACGTCAGGAACAGACTTTCACTTGATGATGTTTTGATGCTATAGACCTCGTCAATGTTTGTGCTCCTTCCCAGGTGAGGTCTGACAGGGAAAAGTTTACAGTCTACCTGGACGTCAAGCACTTCTCTCCTGACGAGCTCTGTGTGAAAGTCACCGACGACTACGTGGAGATCCAGGGCAAGCACGGCGAGCGACAGGTAAGGGCTCCTCCGCTCTTTCATCACCTCTGAGATGGTTAGCGAGGGTACGGTCATCGTATGCGTACAACTTGAGAGAAAAGTTTGAGTTTTAAATGGAAACTTTAAAAGGAGAGACAGAACAGAGTTTTTAAAATGTGATTAAATAATTGTAGTGTTTGGTAGAGGTTGAACCAGAAAGACTTTCAGTTTATGTTGGATTTTGGCCGTCCCTGCAAGCAAACAAGGACATCTTTTCAATTTGTTGATCTAAAACATACAAATCTCATACCAATTTTTTTTTCCTGTTATCTTTCACCAATCTTTGCCGTGAAAAAAAAAATAAAATAAAATAAAATAAATAAATAAATAAGGGTGACTGTCTTCCACCTAGCCAGGCATCAAAATAATAAGACTTCAATGAACCATCTTGGTGACATTCATCTTATGTCCTTCTGTAGGTCACTCAAAGCATCAATGTTGTTTTCGTTTAGTTCCACAACCAGATAGAAATTCTTCACAGATGCTTTAAAGACGCTGAGAGGGCTATATGATTGTATTTCCACCGAGCTGTCACAAAATCACACTTTCATGTCATGAAAAAAATAGCCAAAAAAAAAAAACAAAAAAAAAACTGTGATGACAATTGCATCTGGTATTTATTGGAAAACTAAAAAAATAAATAAATAACCTTCAATTGAATTAAATTACATGTAATCACCCATTTCTAAATATGTTCAAAGTTGTGTTTTTTCCCAGACAAAAAAACTCCAAACCGATAAAAACTCACTGTCTTCTTTTGCATCAATTTCTGCGTCACACACTGATTGCATTTTTTTTTTTTATCAAACCAAGAAAAAAAAAAACCCCAAAAAAACTCATACCAGTGAGGAAACTTTTTTAGGAGTGGATGCAGTACTTCCCTTCAAACTGTCTATCTCTGATATGATTTGTGCTGCAGAGGGAGCTACAAACCAGAGTAAAGGCTCACCCAGTTTTCTCTTTGCATTGCTTTGTTTTGACATTTTAAGTTTACTTTATAAATAGTACTGTAAAAAGTAGTGTTTTTATTTTCAAAAGACAGCTATGGTTGATGAAAACAGTTGATAATAACAATGATAACTTTATTTTTACAGCACTTTTTGAAAACAGAAGTTTACAAAGCGCTTTGACAAACAGTTGCAAAGCACAGAACATCAGCACATGAAAATAAAAACAAAAACAAAAGCTCAGTTTAAAAGTTAAGAGTCTGGTTAGAAAGTATAAGTTTTAAAGTGGAGAGCAGAATTAAATGCATGAGTTTTATGCATCAGAATTAAGGAAAAGTTTATACACGTCCACATAGGTTTGTGTTTCTCTTTCAAAACATTTACTATGACATCTTTACCCGAGTCTGACCTCGCTCTGCTTTTCTCCAGGACGACCACGGTTACATCTCTCGTGAATTCCACCGCCGCTATCGCCTCCCCTCCAGCGTCGACCAATCAGCCATCACCTGCACCCTCTCAGCTGATGGTCTGCTCACTCTGTGGGGGCCAAAGGTCAGCGGGGGGAATGAATCCGGCCGCAGCGAGCGAAACATCCCCGTCACCCGCGACGACAAGCCCAACGCCGCTGTCTCCTCCTAGATCCTGCATCGACTGGGATGGACGATCACAGTCTCCATCCTCCATCTTTCTGCTTTTTCTTCTCATCTTCGAGGATTTCTGTGTCCTCTGTAGATTCTTCTTAGCACAAAGTTTTAGTTTTATTAGTATTATTGTTTTGAGCTTAACATAACTCTCCCCATGAGGGTGGTCGAGTGAAGGGCGGCTGGAGTTTTTTTTGTAAAGAGAAACCCCACATAAGGATGAGTTGTTGTTGGTCTACGTCAGAGCGAGCCCTCTAGTGGTGCAGGTGGGTGGACAGATGGGTGGGGTTAAGCTTGGAGGTAAATGTCACTCATGTCTTGCCCCAGATTTTCCACCAGTGAAGTTCTCCGAGGCCCTGGCTGCTTCCATTCTTGTGCTCTGCTCTTGTCTTAAATATATCTTGTTCTGTAGTGTAGGCTTTGTTTAATGGATACCTGCTCATTACTGAGAAGTCCAGACTAAAGAAACAGACAATAAAGCTGTACAATTAACAAAAAAAGCAACTTTTGTGTGGATTCGTTCATCAACTCTTCACTCAGGTTGAAAATTTAACACAAGAGCAGCTCCTCTCAGTGGATTTAGATGTGAAGAATTTTCACAATAAAGGAGTTACCTGACGTTTCAAATCAAAGATGTTCTACTCGTAAATGCAGAGGCTGTTATTTTGAAGCAGTCATAGAAATACAGATCATTTTACGTTAGGCCACTGCTTCTCAAAGAGTGTTTGAAGAGAAATTTTACAACTTAAAAAAAAAGGCCAAAGTTGAGGTTACAAAAACTGCAGTTCCTCCAGTGGCCACAAGAGGCTGGCACGAAAAGAGAGTGTTTCCCCATCGAGCCCTATGTTACGATGCCACACATCTTGACGGGCCATGTAAATGTGCTACAGTTTAGTAAAATGGACTGTTTGGTTTTTGAACTCGACGTTCCTAATCTATCAAAACTTTAAATTGTGACTTAAAAGTAAAAGATGCTCTTTTTGATTAGAGACTAAAAATCTCATTTGTGGTAGAGAAGAGGGAAAAGGCCAAAAAATAATAACAATCTTGAACCTGTACCTGGTTGCAATGTGACATTTGTTGAACAGAGGCTACAAGTTGTTGAATAGAAATAAAAGAAATAGAAAACATGAGCACCATGTACCAGTTTGATAGCTGTGAGACAGGAACCTGGGACTTATTTTCCAGGTAAATCTAGCTTATCTAGATCTTATGTGTCTAAATGGCACATTTGAACTATCATCCAATAGTTCTCCTCCACTGTGGAAAAGTATTTTGCTTTCACTGCTACCTCAGCACCTTGATTTTTATCCAAAAAGTGAGCTTTGTCTTTAATACCACGGTAAAAATTTCATAAATATCTTGCAAAACCTCAAATAAACGTTAGGATATTTGGATAATTATTCTGCAGGATCTAAATCTAGATCTTGTTTGCCTGTTTTCAAGTGCTGCAAAATTTATGTTTGTTTGTTCATGTGCCTTTCTTTATACTTTGCCACCACACACTACATTTGCTGAGTACATGCCAACACAAAGAAAAAAAAGGAAGAATCTAAAATTCAAGTTGAAGAGAACTCTGAACAGCAGCAGCAAGATATTATTCAGTGGATCCAGAAAGAGTCAGAGAAAACTCTAAATTTGGTTTTTAGTTATTTTTCAGGCATGATGACACATAAAGATTAGGCAACTCAGTGAAGGAAGAAAGCTAGTGGCGAGCTGTAGAGTGGATACAAAGCACGTGAGCATGCCGTCTAAGGGTGTCAAAGAGCATCAGGATGGAGGTCAAAGAAATCGAAACCGCTGTGAGGACAGGAATGATTCCACCGTGAGTGTCAGCGGGTCTGCAGATTCCCCTCTGCAACCTCTTTTCTGTTTAAGGATGCACAACAGAAGCTCAGAAAGACACCAAGCTCCTAATACACATGATAAATAATAAAACAGTATTTATCAGTTTGGGCTGTGGAATGATTTATGAGAAAACAATCCGAGGCTCCACTGACTCCATCTATTGACACCTATCCGAAATCGAGGCAGGGGAAGCTCACCGATCGATGTCTTTGGATGGTGAAGGGTGGAGCAGATCTGCAAGAAACTACAGCTTGTAACACAAATGTCCGGCAAAAAGAAAGAAGGTGTTCAAACATTAACTTTAATGTGTCACAGCCAGTATCATTTTCTTTACATGGAGTGCATGCAAGAATCCTTTAACGGCGAGACGAAGATAACAAGTCTTTGAACAGAACCAACTTTAAAACCTCTTTCTCTGTATGTTGCACAAACACTGACATAACCTGAAGTTGAACACAGAGTTTTGAACCCACAACAGAGGTCTCTCCGTGAAAAAACACACAAACACTCTCCATTTGATCTTCACTGTCCTGTGTCCACACTTCCTGAGTGGTGGAGCGATGCTGGGTAAACACTAGGGTACCTGTTTGAGGGCCTGCAGGTCCTCCAGGGTCTCCTGAGCAGCCAGTCTCAGAGTGGGCTGCACGCTGGAGGTGAGCTGGCTGACCCGGGCCTGAAGGTCTGGATTCAGCAGGAAAGGGTTCGGCATGAGGAGCACCGCTTCCTCCAACAACACCGACTGCAGGAGACGCACAGAGTGGAGACGCACCTCCCAGTCTCCGTCTGTCAGACACAGAGAGATCGGAGGCTAACAGCTGGAGTGTTTGGGTTTCATAGTGTGAACCGTGTAATTCAAATCCAGAATCTAAGACTGTGAAGCAGATTCTCCAGGATGTTGTGGCTTTTAACTCTTAAACATTTTCTATTTTTCTTGCAAATTTAGTGCTTGTGAACTTCACTTCCCTGTGTGTCTGTCTGCAGCTGTGTATTTTGCTGCTTTCTTGTCCAGGGCTCCCTTGAAAAGGAGAATTTTTAATCTCAATGGGACTAACCTGGTTAAATCAGGTCAAAACGCAGATGTACTGTATATGAGCAACATTATGAACAAATCACGCCTGTAATTACCTTCAGGCATCACTAATCACTACTTTGAGCCGTGGCTCTCATCACAGAATAGCCTCTCTCTGCTTAAGAGCTCTTGCAGATGGACTGTTGTCATGGCGATTTTTCCATAGCGGCATATAAAAAAGGAGGATCATGCATTTGACACAACTGTAACTGTCTGTCACTCTTAACAGAGGTTAAATCTTCCTAAACTGTGACATTTATGCAACATACTTACATACTTTTGTGTTTTCCTTTTAAATGATTGAATTCCTATTATAAGCAAAATGTTCACCAGAATGCTTAAAATTAAGTTTGGGACGCCGGAAATGTACCAGAGAAGAAGCCACGAGACACCTGTCTTGTTACATGAGCCTTCTGATGTCTAAATGAACCCTTTACTGTGAAACTCAGGTCTGATTCTGTTCTTTTTTTATTCTGACAGGCTAGGACTGGCGCTGACATGAGGCCCTCATTTTCTTTCGCAATTATATACTAAACCTTTTCAATTTGGAAAGCAAACCCACTGTAATAAAACAAAATAAAAATGGGTGTCTTTTGGAACAGTTTCAACAAAAGTGCCATAAACTATCAAATTTGAGCCTAAATTCTTGGGCATCCCTGAAATTAACCAGAGGAGAGTTTACCGTCCAGCAGAGTCCAGATGAGAGGCAGCAGTCCCGGGTTCTCACTGATGTACTTCAGTCCTTTAACACTGATGCTGACATTATACAAAGCCATCAGCATCAACCTGCAGAACAACACAAGTGCAGAATTAGTGAGAGGCAGCAGAAGTACAACACTGACACCTACTGACCACATTTAATCACCAACATATCTGACTGGATCAATGTATTATTAGAGCTTTTAATAAGGCGTAGAAAAAGTAATAACTAAATGGTGGTTGTTGACACTTTGTAGTTGACAAAATATTTATATACATATGAAAAGTATATATTTGCACAAGCGCTATAACTTGGAAAGAAGGCCAGTATAACTCCGATTCTACGTTCATCTAAATCTAAGAAAATCAGCAACTTTTTGGCCCCAATTTTGAAAAGAAATGAAAGCTTTTAAAACTGCAACTAGACAGGCACTCTAAACTCAGAAAATCTGCGCTTGTGCAGCATCTGCATCAGAGCACCTGTAGGCAGTGGTCTCAAAAGTATATGTAGATGTGTAGAGGCTGAGACTGTCAGCATGCATGTTTAATTCAAAAAGCACCTTCAACAGTTCACCTTTAACTATGAATAAGTTACTATCTGTAGGAATCGTCATAATGCATGTCCACAAGGTGGCGCTACGACTACAGCTGAGAAAAAGTCCTTTATAACCTTTAATCATGACTTTGTTTAAAACACGCGAACTGGCTTGGAGATGATTGGATGAAAGCTGTAAGACAAGTTCATTCAAAGGAGTTTTTGCAAGAGGTCTAGGCATAATCTTTTTTTAATTTATTTTACCAGGGTGCAAAAGATTGTGAGTTTTCAGGCGTGTTAAGGGCACCTCAACAAAACTTTAACCAAGTGAATTACTCATACAGAATTACTATCAGATGCCCCCTATAAAAGTTATAAGTAGAAGATGAATGAGTCTGATTAAGGTCAGCGATGAAGTGTTTTATGTTGTTTTTTTTTTTGTTTTGTTTTTTCTCGACAGGTCAACGCACACTTTCAGTTTGGGTAGGATACTGGGTTTCATGAGCTCCAGCAGCTTTATCAGAGTGTCCAACAGGATGTGAGCCGAGCTGGACAGGAAGTCTCGTCCACACGTTACCGCTGCAATGTCTGATTGAGCGGAAAAAAAGACAGGGTAGGTGAATGGAGGACAGTTAGTCTCAGCACGCGTCTTTTAAAGTCAAAGTGTGTGTAACTACACCAGTATGAAGCTGTGAACTCACTGGTGATGGTTCCAGCAACAGCCAGAACAAACTGGTGCTCCTGGGAGTTCAGGTCCTCAGTTTTGACATCCTCATCCAGAGATCTGACAAAGCTCTCCAGAATCTGAGCAGCAACGGCCAGGAAGGCCTGCAGCTCCCCCTGCACCATCAGGACACACAAAAACACACACTGGCAAACAGTGCTCCACCGGCCTCAGACTGGATCTCACAATGGTGTAACTCACTTCAGCGTGCCAGAGAGTGACTGTCTGCTCACTGGAGGAGCAGCTCCACAGCAGATTGCAGGCTGCAGATCCCAGACCGGAGCAGAAGTCCGCCTGCTGCTGCAGCTCGGTACCACTTTGCCACAGCTGCTCACGCAACAGCAGCTTCTCCTAAAAACACACAGAAACACATGTTCAGTGTCTTATTTTGTGTTTATGATTGTGTCTAACGTCAGGTCGCTCGCCGTCTCTCACCTCTCTCTCTCTCTGACACTCAGTCTGTGCTGCATCCAGACGGGACTGAAGGTGCAGACACTCCTGTCTCAGCCGCTCCTGTTCCTGTGTAAGCTGCTCCGTCACTGCAACAAAACACACACATACACTCACAAGGTGTAAAACATTTATTAACTTACTGACACAATAAACTGAATGAAATAATTCAGTTTTTCTTCATGAGGTGTGCTAAAATGTCTCTCAAACTTCACCCCGGTCATTGCTGACTAGTTTCTAGTTACACACAAACATCTTTATATTCCAAAGTTATTTTATCTCACAACATTGCACACAGACTGACACCATCTCTACCTTTGTGTTGAGTCTAATGGGAGCGTACCTGTGTGAGCTCCTTGAGCTTTGCGCAGCATCCTAATCAGATCTCTGTTCAGGACTCTGGGCAGAAACTCTCTCAGCTGCATCACTTCTGTGGTCAGCTTCTCCAAATCTCTTTTTTTCACCATGACAAAACTGTCCTATAAAAGAAAAAGAGAAACTTCAAATATAAGCTACAGCTATGAGCCACAACAAAAAAAAAAGTCAAAATCAGATGTTTGTTTTATTGTGGAGTCTTCACTATGTCCGTTACTGTCTAAAAGTACACATTAGGATATATCTTATAGTAAATTTAGAGCACAAGCGTCAAATAATGTAGTATTTGACCCTGCCAAAGCAAAACAAAGGGAGAAGGTGAAAATCAAGAATACTTTTTTTTAGTATTGTCAATTTTTAAAACTCGTCTTAAAACCCATTTTTATTCATCGGCTTTCAACCCTGCATGAGGCTCCTGTTTCAGTGTTTTAGAGTTTGTTTTTAGTGATTTGTTTCTATGTTTTTAAATTCGTTTTTAAAAACATTAAAACTATATTTTACTTTTTAATATCTGCTTTTATTTTATCCATTGTTTTTTGATTGTTTTTATGTCTATGCATGTACAGCACTTTGTTCAGCTGTGGTTGTTTAAAGGTGCTTTACACACAATGTCGAGTTGAGTTGGTGAAATGATTGTAAAATCACCAGTTAAATTTGTGTTTGTTTGTTTTTTTCTACTCATTTGATGTTTGGTGATTGGCTACAGTATTGACTGCTTACCCTTTATGTTGAAGGTTGTAACATTTCACTGTCAAACAGTTTGTAAAAAAACTACCATGTTGCTCCTGACTTGGAGGGGAGAGTTGCCGCCCATTACATGGATGACTAACAGGCTTATTTTGGTGTGGAATGTCTAAAATAAGTGGGCTTGCTTAACATTTACCCTATTCCAATGAAAAGGATTAACCTTTGACAGTAGTTAGGTATACGTAAAAACAGATTTCTGAAGAGCCCTCAGAAGTATCTGTTTACAGCTTTTACCTTTGCTCCTGGCGCCAAAGATTTCCCGTTTACAGACGTCGCCATCTTGTGGTCGGTGAGATGACCGTCTTTTCTACTTCTTGTGCCGTCGATTCTTCTTTTTCTGATTTTTTTTGTACAAAAAACTAACCAACGCCTACTTGCTCGTGTAATTCTGTTAACCTCTTTCATTTAATGTGAAAAAAAATAGATGACGGGTACTTTTTAAAGCAAAAACCGTCAGAAATAACTTTTAAGAAAGACCCAATGTGGCGTCAAACACACTCCGCTTCCAGATTCCAGTCCGGGTTTTGTGATCCCCCAGCCGCGTAGAGCAGCTTATCTTCTCTTCCTTTGTGTTTAAACCGTTTTCAGTGCACTCTCTAGGACCGGGGACGCTGGAGAGACCGGGGGAGGCGTATTTCTCTTATTCTGTACTCATGTCTGTGGGACCAGAACCGGACTTCTCCAATGATGAGGTGTTTGGCAGCCGGTTTCCCGTCCACCGCGCCTGCCGGGATGGAGATGTTGGAGTTCTGGTGTCACTCCTCCAGCAGCTCTCAAACCGGACTCATCTGACTGCCGAGGACTCCAGTTACGGATGGACCCCCTTACACTGGGCTGCTCACTACGGACAGGTAGGGATTAGTCAACTATGAGCTAGATTAAGAGATTTACCCCCAGAGGAAGAGTCTTTATTCACCGTAAAACTCTCATTCTGACTGATTTATGTTCGTCTTAACTTACGGTAACTACGCTCTGCTTCATTTAATCTACGCAAAACTTAAATCACAGCTTCGCTAATTGTTCCTGCAGAGGTTTGAAGACATAGTTTGGCTGTTCCAAAAGATTTGTGCTTAAATAAAGCTTGTAATTGAAAAGTCTACCGTAGCAGAAGCACCCGCCGTTTTTCTGTTTTAGCTCATGTAGCCGCTCCAATATGCATGTCTGTTTGTTACTGTACAATAAAGTTTTAAGGTTTGAAAAAATATTAAATAAATAAGGTAACCGGTTAGAGTCATTTCATTGGTTCGCGGGAAGCCAATCAATGATCAGGCGCCAAAACATCCACATAAAACCCGGAATTAAACGTATTGAAAGTATGTAATAACTACAAACAAAGTTCATTTACGTCGAACATTTAAGGTTGAAGAAAAAGATATTTAATCGTTATATCTTCCTATTTTTTTTTTTAAAGAGGAGTAAATCAATGTTTTTACATACTTACAAACAGTATTTTTACAACTTTTAATGTACTTTTTGTCAATTAATGGATTAAAATGATTGAAAATGTGCTAAAACAGCTCCACAAATCCCAGCATTTAATATCAGTACTAGAATCAGCTTTATTGGCCAAGTGTGTGTACACATACAAGGATTTTAACTCCAGTAAACTTTGCCCTCAGTGTACAAACATTAAACAGGAAACGTTACAAAGCGTGTTACAAAGATTACATGTATGTACCATGTATGTATTATATGATAATAAATGAAAATTATAAAAAAACATGGAAAGAAGACTCAAAGGTAACAAAATAAAGTTAAATACGAGCTAGAAATTCACTTTGTTTTCCAGTTTACTTTTTTAAGAGGAATGTAAAAGTTAGTTAAACTTTTTTTTCTTTCTAAGGTAGATGTACTAAATTAGTTTGCCACTTTTTAGGGTGGAAGTTAAACCAGTGTTTTTTCCAGACTTTTTTGGTTTAAATACAATCATCCATTCCTCCAAAATAAAATAAAATAGAAAAAAAACCTTTTGCTAATAATGGATATTTCCTTATAAATTATTCTCATTTTAAGTAATTGATGGCACCTCTGCCATGGTTGTTTCTGAGCTTAAAATATTTTACAACAAAATGACCCCAATCTAACAACATTTAACAGAGTCCAATTGATATTTAAATGAGGGAGATTTCTAACAATGAAACTCAATCAGTGCTCCCCAGGGGGTTCCTTTCAGTATTCACAGATGAGAGCTCTTGATGCTTGCTTATTCAGATGTCTTTAACCCTCCTGTATTTGACCTGTCTTCTTTACTTTGTGTGCGCACAGCTGGAGTGCGTGGTGCACCTTGCGCAGATGGGTTGTGATGTGAACACAGTGACCAGCCGCTTCAATCAGACTCCTACACACACTGCAGCGTTTGGGGGACATCCTCAGTGTGTGGTGTGGCTGACTCAGGCTGGAGCTGACGTCAACAGGCAGGTCAGTCAACAAACACCATCCAACAATAGCCAGAGAGTCATATAACACAGTCCTGTACATAAATGTGTCAAATCTAAAATGGACCTGTTTCTTATCTATGTAACACCACTGAAAACATATCTGTGGTTTCATTTATGAATATGGACACTGGAAGGTTTGAACCTAGATAATTTTTCTATGAGTACATAAGCAAATAAATCCTCTATAGGTATATATCCAACCCACAGTTCTAACTGGAAAACAATATTTTTAATCATTGCTTGAAACTTTTCGAGTGCATCTTGTGCTGTAATCTTTAGTAGAGTAGAAATACAGGACCTACCACAAATTTTACTTAGCGTAAGTGGAGCCAAGTTTTATTTTTAGGTATGTTATTATAAAACCAAAAAGCTTGACTTTACTTTTGGGTAATTATAAGTGACCGTTTGGACTCAAGACATTAATTCGGTTATTTGTTTTTATCCTGACATCTGACATTTTCCATGCACACTTTTGCATTTGTAGAAAAAATCCAGCTGAAAAAGTACCCCTGGTACTGCACAAAAAGGTCTTGTGAAATAAGATTATAATTCTATCGACTTCTATCGATTCCTATGTAAACTATTCAGGAGAATTAAAACTGAAAGGTGAGATGGTTCAGAGAACCACAGATATAAACACATACCACATAAAATAGAGGGGTAAAGTTCTTAAAATCTTAAATGCTCCGGTTTATTCATTATCTCCACATAGTCAATTACATTAATAGCCTTTAGTACATTACCTTTATAGATTTTTTTTGTCACTGTGTCTTCAGGATTTCGTAGGTGAGGCTCCCATCCACAAGGCGGCTCGCTCGGGCAGCTTGGAGTGCATCCAGGTCCTGTTGATAGCAGGTGCTAAACCATAGTGAGTATCCTGCAGTCTGTTCCCCGTGAGTGTGAAGCACAGCAGCAGCAGCTACACATCCTCCAGGCAGGGGAAGTGCAAAGTACCTGTGGAGATAGAGCTGTTTAAAAGCCTCCAGACTCCATTGAAAAAGACATTAATTTTACCTCCCAAGACAAAGAAGTTTCTTATTTAAAGATATCTTTGTTGGTTAGTCATTTTTGTGTCATTGTGCAACTGAAATGTTCGTAACAGTTAGTTCTGATCCCACAAAATATTTTTATATCCCACAATCATCCGAAAAAACTTAGGAGTCTTGGTAGCAACACAGACAAATCCTCTGTTCTGAACAGGTAAAATGACTGTTTTTGTGAATGAAGTTTGGTGCCTTTTGAAAGAACAGTTTAGCATCTGTTTCTGGTTAAAATGAGTGAACTTTTCTTTCACAAAGCTCTGTGTCTGTAGAGATCCTGTAAAGCTGTGAGAATAATAATCTGAGCCTGTCAGGGACAAAAACAAGGACTTTTTAGAAACATATTTAGATCAGGCGCATTTGTTTCCACATGAAACTTTTTTCTTCTTTTTCGCTACTTAAAACACAAAGGATGCATAAAAAATATAAAAATGTGTAAGGGACAGTTGATGTTCTGAGTGTCTTTACCTTTCCAGCCTCAGGGTGTTTCTCAGTCAGAGACAATGAAAAGGGTGGAGAAACTTGTAACACCTGTTGCTTTTAATTAGACACGTTTTTTTGGTCTGAAAATACGGCATCTTATCATTTGAACTCATGTTTTTTTAGCTGCATTTGGACCATGTTTTCTATTTGGCAAAGAAAACAGCGGTTAAAACTCTTCATGTGTTCTGACGTTTAGCAGCTAATTCTTTTCACGGTCTCAAACTGAAAGAGCAGCTAAAACATGTTTATGTTCAGCTTTCTGGAGTTTCCAGGTCCTTCCAGGTCTTTGAGTCACTGATTGAAATGCAAAGACTGTACTGATGAAGACGGTCATGTCTGGTCCTGTGCGCTCAGCTAATGTTTTTCGATACTGCTCAAACAAACATGAACTGAAAGGGCACGCCCAGAGGAGAAACTGCAGCTGGATAATTATCTTAAAGTAGTGAAAGGGAAGAAGCTACAGTGGCCCTGAAGGTTCAGTGCACAAAAAAAAAAAAAAAAAAGATGTGTCATTTAAGGCAAAAACATCTTATCCAACTCATGAATAATTAATGATACATGAAACATTTTATAAAAAATGCGAAAGGTTTCATGACATCCAAAAACAACTTTTAAAAAAGCATTTTTAGAAATGTAAAAGTATTTCACTAAAAAAAAAAAAAAAAAAAAAAATGTCAGGGGATGAAGAAACATTTCACAATTTGGCAAAACTTTTCATTGATAAATAAATAAATAATCATGCCTGCAAAAAAATCTTCTTCAGTTTACAGAACGCCAGTGGGCAGACAGCGGCAGACCTGGCTCTGGCTCACGGCTTCCACGAAGGTTTCCTCCTCCTCTCCAAAACCCAGAAGCACCTGCAGCAGCTCGCTGGAGTTCACTTGAATGGGGTGCAGAATGGAAACGGTGCCCCCTGTGGTCAGGAGCTGCACAGCAGGAAGAGGCTGCTGAATGCTGCAGAGAGTGGTCACATGAAGAGAGCGAGGAGAGCTGATGGTAAGACTTCAGATGTTTGTTAAAGAGCCATAATGGTGATGATAGGAAGGCTGTTGTTTTAGTTTTTTTTTTACACTGTGGAGATCTATTATGAGCTTTACTCCCCTTCTCTAAACTTCTTATCCAAACTGTTCTCCACATTTTTTTTCTCTTACCTAAGTTTTACCCAAAACAGCATTTTTATGTAGTTTTCTCACTAATCCCGTGTCTCTAGGTGCAGACGTGGCAGTGCAGATGCATAATGAAGAAGGCGATGAGCTGGAGAGCATGAACACAGAGTCTGCTCAGGAGATGAACTCAGGTGGGAGATATTTTAACTAGGGCCCGACCGATATGGATTTTTTGGGGGCCGATACCGATTAATAGGGGGGGGGTCCGATTACCGATTAATCAGCCAATTTTTAAAAATTTTTATTAAGTTTTTAAGTTTCTGAAAATATTGGCGAAAGTTTTGGCCGATTACCGGTAAGTCTCAAACGGGCTAAAATTGGCTGATTTAAGCGTCTCGCCGATAAATCGGTCAGGCCCTAATTTTAACTCGTAATAATGTCGAATGTTCTTGTTAGGCTAAAACTAACTCTCACACTTTGCCTTAAAAACAGACGAGGACACCAAAGCTTTTACAAACGGCTATCACCACACACTGCCTTATGACCAGGAGGCCTCCGAACCACAAAGAAGCCCCTCCCCTTCCCCTCCTCCAGCTAATCAGCAGGCAGCCCCACCCTCTCAGCGCTCCTCCTCAGAAATGTGCGGTTCCCTTCACCACACTGGCAGCCCCAGCAGCTGCGTGTCCCACCGCCCGACTTGGTGGGGACCGCTGGGAGGAGTGGACTACGGGATGGACCTTCATTTTGGACACTACCACGGTTTCGGAGACACGGCGGAGGAGTTGAGCAGCAGCAGGCTCGATTACTGCAGCAGCGTCCAGGCCGAGCAGAGATACAAGCAGGCGGTGGCCAGCAGCATCCACCTCTACCACGGCTCGTAAAGGCAGAGGGTTCAACTCTGCAGAAAACAGGGATCTCATTTTATTTGATAAAGAACACAGTTTCAGAAATATATATGCTGCCAAACCTAGAGTCACTACTGCAGGAACCCACAGACCAGCATTAAAGTCCTCTTCAAATTTGTCCTCTTCTTTTCCTGACAATCGTCATCACCAGAAAGAGCCCAAAAGAGAAAATATGTCCTAAACATGAAACATAAATTCTTCCCCTGCTCTCTAAATTAATACAAACAGTATTGAAGAAGACTTTCAGCGAGCAAGCGAGAACATAAACTCAACCATCAGGGAAATGTTTAATAGATGAATAAATCACTGCAAAGTTGGACCGTTTTGTCCAAAGCTTCTTTCTGCACCAGAAGAGTCGCCCCCTGGTGGCAAATGTAAAGAATGCAGGTGAAAAACTTGTCTGTATTTGCTCCTCTATCTATATTTTCCTCTAATTTAACTCAGCTTCTCATCCATTAATATCAAAATCTCAGAGTTTAGCTTTTTTTTTCAGATTTGTCCCTAATCCTTTACCATAGAGGCGGCAGTTATTAGGATTAAATCAGACATGAGGTCACTTTCATGATGATTCGGAAAGGCCTGCCGGCTGGACTCTGACTGGTTTGCACTCTAAAGGGCTGTCAGGCTGTGTGTGGATAGTGTGTGGTGTTTCGTCTGTGTGTGTGTGTGTGTGTGTGTGTGTAGAGTAGTAAAGGTGTGTGTTGCCGTCCTTCATCGGGGAGGAGAAATGTAACTGACTAAAGAAACGCCTCGATCTACCAAAGGGAACAGGTTCATTTAAATTCCTTTGTTATTTATGTTTTAGAGCAGAGGAGGGTCTTTATTCAGAGCTCTACTGTCATTGTATTGAGTAGTTTTTGTTGGGGGGTAGTTTGGGGATTTTTGTGAGTTATATATAAAGAGTGTTCTGCAGACATGCTGGGTGTAAATGTGGACCATGTGCCAAAAACATCGACCACACTAAAGATTGATTTTATACTTGCTCTGCTTTTTACTTTTCCTATTAAAACAGTTTTGCAGTTTCATACAACCACTGTGACGAGTTTTTTTTTTCTTCCTGTTTTTATGTCAAATAAATTGTTTTTACAAAATCCACAACGAGGACTTAGAAACTCTCCCAGCACTGAAATAAATGGACTGGTATGAAGGTCACTGTAAGTCCAGGGCTAAAAAAGCAGTTAAAGGGTCATTCCATGAAACTGGTGCCTTTTCAGTTTAGAAAATTAAAAATTTAAACTATATTTAATTGTTAATTTTTGAGTACCCAGGAATCAAAGAATGTTTAAAATGGCAGGAAATGATATATTTTTTACCTACCTTGAGGTATACTTGAGATTAATGTTTGACAGAAATGTAGAGATTTTCAACACAGAGGCATACTGCATTTATTTGAGGATTAAACTGCTCTTGTTTCCTGAATTAACAAGAATTATATCTCAGAATTAACTAAAACATTTTCGGGGGGAAAAAAGTTCTTTAAAAATAATCATGTTGGAATTAAAAAGATGAACTTCAATTTGTAAAAGAAAACATTCGTCCCAGTTTTTCTGTGTTCAAAGTTATAGTTGTAATTTCTATATACACCGTGCACATGGAGAAAAAGGTTGTAGTTTTAACAACCTCAGCAGCTTACCAGGCCAATTTCAGATTACCTTAAAGCACCTGTGTTCAATCACCTATGTGTCCCAGTGGCCTTCGAGCTGGACCAGCTGCTCCAATCAGAAAAACAATTGACTTAACTCTATGTGTTCAAGATAACTCTCTGGTAGACCCAGGGATGCTGAGGAGCTCTGAACCATTTCTCCTTTGTTTTTGTCTCTATCTTATGGCTTTTTTGCAGGGTCATGGTCTGCTCCAGGTTTTCTGCCTTCTTAGTGAGAAGGTTGTTTCTGTGCCACTCTAACTTTCTAAATGCTGAAAGGTGCTCTGCTTATGGTACATTAAGATAAGACTGAGACTTATGATACAAGATTAGAATGAATCTTATCCTACAGTGATGTTGACATAGAACTGATTTATAACTCCACTTGCATACAGATATGTGAATAAGGATGTCAGCTGCATAAAAATAACATTTAATTCAGTCAAGTAATATGAAGATTTTACATAAATTTCCCACTTTACTCTTACTTTTCTAAATTATAATTGTGCAGTTACTTAGGATGGGATTTACTAAACAATTTTGTATCAGCACACCTATTCCAGCTAACAACAAGCCTCCAAAATAGGCAACAAAATGTACAGAGACCAGGCTGTGAACCAATTCCAGTGAAAAACAGCCTGAAGGAAAACCAGGAAAACTCAGCAGGATTGATATTTTTCAGCTCAGATATAAGAATCCATCACTGCTTTTATCAACATTCAGTCAGATCAGCATGAATAAAACCATGAACTCTGGCGGCATCCCTAAAAAGACTTTTTTTTTTTCCTTCACACAATACTGTTAATAAATCAAACACGATTAAAAGGTCTTTCTTTCTTTCTTTCTTTTAGTAACTCCTGTTGTGGTTTCAGCCACAGTTTTTTTTACCCCTAACACACCTGAGAACTATGACGAGTTTTTCTTTTCACCTGAGCTGACCCACAGTGCTGACATAATAATAAAGACGGTTTAAAAGCATACTCAGCACTAAACATAAAGCGCCCTCTAGCGGCTGTAACAAACCACATGAGAATAAATCAGTTTGTATTTAAGAACTTGGTTTTACAGCCTCGTCAGTCTAAATATTTTACAAATCTTGTGTTTTTCTGAACTCTTGTTTTCTTCTTCTCTGCACATATTATATGGTATCCAGTACAAATAATTTAAAATGCTGTGAGGAGACAGGCTGTAAGTGTGTGCAAAGGGTTCAAGAACTTTCATCTTTCAAAAACACAACTTAAGACATGGTTTAAACAATAATGTCACAATTTATTTGCATGTGCAAAATGTGGTGCAGCCTCCGTGTCAACATGGCTGCTCCCCTTCCAGAGTTTCTTCTTTCCTTTTCAGTCACCAGCTGGATAACTGCTGTGTTAGGAGGCCACTCTTACACTTGTTAAACTAGAATGAAAAGACAAAAATATTAAAATACAATATCCTTTAACAGATATCCACCAAAGTATGTAGAGACCAATCTTTAAGAAGTGATTACATTCTGAAAGAAAAGAACAAAGGATGCAGTCAGTGTACCTTCATGCACTGAAACTCTTGTCCATGTTCACCATCTTTGCTGCTGTTCTCATCTTCTCTTCTTCTTTCGGCTGCTCATCATCTTCACTCTCATCCTTGCGAGTGTCTATTGTATAGAGATAAATCTAAGGAGAAAATGCAGGTCAATAGAGCAGCACACAAATACAACAGTTTAATGAAACAAACACATTCATCAAACTTTACTTACTTTACTTCTCCATGTTGTCTTGTTCATCCAATCTCCTTCTGCATCACGGAGTTGGACGTCATCTTTGGCCTCCTCTGGAGTCATTTTAGGCGTTTGACTCTTTGAAGTTACCTGAAACAAACATGAATTTCAGCCCTTCAGTTAAAATTGTCTATTTTTTTTTCTTAAAAGTCGAACCTTTTAAGTAGTTAAAGAGTTATTTACCTTCAAATTCCCAGAAACACACAGTACATCCGTCATTCATCTTTCCTCCGTCTCTCTCTTCATGGGCCTGTCTCTCGTATGTTTGGTCCTCCTGCGTCTTCTGTCTCGTGCTCGGCTCTTCTGGGGGTTTCTTCTCGATTGAGGTCATTGTCTTAAAAAAAAAAAAAAAGAAAATGAGTCCTACACTGACTTTGTTTCATGTTAACAATGACTCTGGAGGAACCAAAGTCACCTTTAGACTCACGTACCCACTAAGTGAATAAATCAAGTAAAGAGGTCACACGAAAGAACGTGACACAACACAAACACGACGACACAACACACAAAAGAAAACAACACATCACAATACGAGGTAACAGAGCACAGAACGACACATAACATCAAACATGACGACACAACACAACACATTAAAAAACAAGACATCACAACATAAACACATGCATGACAACACAACCCATGAAACAAAACAACACATCACAAGACTCTATACTAAAACTGCGCCACTACACAAAACATCCCAACACATAACATCAAAATAAATAACCACACAACACAACCAAGGACTTTTGAAGTTCTGCCCAATGAGTCCAAGGTGAAGTTTTTTTTTCTGCCTTTAATTAAAGTGTTTTGTTTTTTTAAGGAGTCAGTGCGAGAGGAGGAGCTGGCGCGGAGTGACGGATTTGTTGTCGTTGTTTTTATTGCAGAGCAGGATGCCGGAGGCTTTTATTGGTGGAGGAGAGGAGATGCTGCTGAGGATCTGGAGGCTAACTAATACCGAATTACCGAATAACCTTATTTGTTTTTTTAGGAGCCAGTGCGAGAGGAGGAGCTGGAGAGGAGCAAGGGATTTGTTGTCATGACTTAATTGCAGAGCAGGATGCTGGAGGCTTTTATTGGAGGAGGAGAGGAGATGCTGCTGAGGAACTGGAGACTAACTAATGCCGAATTACCAAACAACCCAATATTCCTAATAGTTTAACTTCGGACAAATTTAGAGGAGAGGGTGGAGCTGGAAAAGAGCAGGTGGAAACGCAAATATGGGGTATCTGAACAGCCAGCTTATTTACTTATTCTAACTTAACTTAACTTACTACAACTTATTCTAACTTAACTAAAACTTAACTTATTCTAACTTGACTTATCAGAACTAAACAACTTAACTTATTCTAACTTATCTTAACTAAAACTTAACTTACTCTAACTTATCTTAACTAAACAACTTAACTTACTCTAACTTATCTTAACTAAAACTTAACTTACTCTAACTTATCTTAACTAAACAACTTAACTTACTCTAACTTATCTTAATTAAACAACTTAACTTACTCTAACTTATCTTAACTAAACAACTTAACTTACTCTAACTTAACTTATCTAACTTAGCAAACAACTAAAATGATCTATTTCTGTGCTACAGCTTAATAATTAAATTAAACTGCGGCACAACATGGCCCCCAAAAGGACTCTTGCTTGGACGGTTGTTTTTCATCCGTCCAGCAGGCCTCTTGTGAGTCATGTTTGACCGCTGGAACCTGATCTCATGAGGCGCCGGAGATTCTTCTTCCACCTGGACTCAGGTGGAGATGCGCCTGGTGGATGAAGGGGCCGCGGGTTCCTCCTGAGTGGTCCTCAGTGGGGCCATCCACCGTCGCCGCCTTCTGGAGAGCTCCTCTGGGTCCTCAGGCTCAGAGACAGGAGGAGGGACTGGAGGGGAGACAGAAGGAGAGAACGTGGGAGAAAAACACGGAGAGAAAGTACGAGAGAAAGAGGGAGAGACAGGAGGAGAGGGAGAGAAAGAGGGAGAGAAAGAGGGAGTGACAGGAGGAGAGGGAGAGAAAGAGGGAGAGAAAGAGGGAACGTTGTAACCTGATCTGATGAGGCGCCGAAGATTCTCCTTCCACCTGGGCTCAGGACCGGTGGAGATGATCTTGGGGGATGAAGGGGTCCCAGGTTCCTCCTGAGTGGTCCTCAGTGGGGCCATCCGCCGTCTCTTCCGTCTGGAAAGCTCCTCTGGGTCCTCAGGCTCAGAAACAGGAGGAGGGACTGGAGGGGAGACAGGAGGAGAGAACGTGGGAGAAAAACATGGAGAGAAAATACGAGAGAAAGAGGGAGAGACAGGAGGAGAGGCAGAGAAAGGAGAGAAAGAGGGAGTGACAGGAGGAGAGGGAGAGAAAGAGGGAGAGAAAGAGGGAACGCTAGAACCTGATCTGATGAGGCGCCGAAGATTCTCCTTCCACCTGGGCTCAGGACCGGTGGAGATGAGCTCGGGGGAGGAGACACGTGGAGGGCCATCCATCGGTGGGACCTTCCTCAGTAACAGCCTGGTGGACTCATCCTGGTTCTGGACGAGGCTGTACTGCACCACTGGGACCTGAGACAGAAAAACCGACAAATTATGAAATCTGAAGTCTGCAGAAAGGATTTTTCCAGGGGAAGGTTTCACATCTTTGAAATAAATTAATGAATATAATTCAGTAAAAGAAAATTAAAATTAAAAAAGACAAATTCATAAACACATTTCTGTAATTAAAATCATTCAGACTTTAAAAGTTTTGTATGTTGTTTTGAAGGCATGCTAATGGCCTATCTATGTTGCCAGGGTAGTTTCCTACTTACACGGCGAGGCCTGGAACCCGGCATGGGTGTTTCCGCGACCCTCCTCAAGATCACCCTGGGACAGGACCAGTCAGAGCTGTGCACAAGGACCGAGGTCCATGTGAAGTGTCGGCTGGTCTGAAGACAGAAACAATGCAGACATTTAAATTAAACAAGCTGTAACATTTGACTGTGTGGTCAAGGTCATGAAGGAAGCATCTGTAACATCAGTATCATCAAGAAGAGACAGTCAATACATTTTAATTTGAATTTAGTCTTTAATCAGCAGGTTAATTGTGCAATAGAAATAGATTAACATCAATGCAACACCCTCCATTAAGAATTTATATTTTTGGTATGTCGTTTTCTGTCATTTTATTTTATTAAGAAAAAGACTTTTTCAGGATTAAATAGGAATATCTTCTGTTTTCAGTTTGATAAAAAACTGACTTCCACAAAAGGACAGTGTTTCGATTACACTTAGTGAATTTTTCCCATAATTTGAAATTTTTGATATTGTTGTAAAAAAAAAACACACTTGACTTGATCCATGAAAACATATTTCAGTGGAACATTATCAAACTCTTTCATTTTAAAGGCCGTACATAAGACATTTCTTTTAACTTAATTTCGTCTGTTTTTGTAACTTTTTAAATAGGTTCAAATATAATTCATAGGATTTTTTTGGTTACTCAGACCTATTAGAGCACTTAAAAATAGGTCTAACTATTACGTCTTTTTAGTTAATTTTGCTGAATTTTATGATGACTGACAATTCTTTAAAGTTATGAAGGTTTCCCTTATTTTAACACTACATTTCACTCCTTTAATGTGCCTCTTTCGCTGTAATAAGAGTGAAAATAGCTTGTGTTTATAGTTTTCACCTGATAGCATTGGTTAGTATAAAAAAAACTGTAAAATAAGTTTCAGACTGACGGCTTTAAATAGCCCAGAAGACATAAAAAATCTCTTATAGAGATTTCTCACAATAACATAAGCATTTCTGCTCTTAAACACATAAAGTCTTAGGCATGGTGGGTAGCACTTTCATGAGATGTCAATGCATCACTTTTAAGATAAAACATTCGAACATCTCGACAGTAACACACACAAAAAACGCCTATGTTCACTTATTTTCGGTAAATTTTGATAATGCCTGTCACATTAAAGTCATAAACACTGTAAATATCCATGCACACATTTAATCCTTGTGGATGCATCGCTTAACCATCACGAAAGTCTCGACAGTAACACAAGTTTGTATGATAATGTTGTCATGAAATCTTACGGTCTCCATTTCGTAGATGTAGTTCTCTTTGTTCAGGTGTTGGTCGAAGCTGTTGTCCTCTCTGTTCAGATGTTTGTCGAAGGTGTTTGTCGGAGTCCTTATTCTTCTGGTGAGGTTTTATTTAGGATGAAGCCGTCAAAAGTTGTAGGTTTGTAAGCCACAAGTTTTTCGTGCTGATCTCTTCAGATTTGCTCTTCAGAAATGACCGTTCTCTTTGGCTTGCAATGATTTAAAGTTTTTACATCGTCCCAGGTTACGATGGAGATTTAAAATGCCGTTTACTTTAGAAAAACCCTTTCACTGGTAGGTTATATCCAAAGGTTTAATATTATCTTTAATTTACTTTAATCTCAATGGAATATAAATATCTCTTAAGGTAAAGGGAAGGTTATTTTTTGTCAACTAGTTTAAGAGTTTAAAAGCATTTTAATTTAAAAACCTTCCTTATTTCGGAACAAAACGACAACGTTTTGAAAACTATAGCTTAGAAGGCCTATATCTCATAGGTAACCCAACAAAAACTGGAAACTTTGTGTTTCATTATAATTTCCACTGAAGCCTTTACTTCAATTAAATTCAGCCGATTTTCTTTAGAAGGCTACTAAAAATAGTTTATATATACGCCTTTCATATCAATATTTTGGAGCAGTAACTACTTCTGTAAAGCACCCCCTGTTTTAAAAAAAACCCAAAGTTGATCATTGTCATTGATCATCACTCAGATATAGTGCCATCTCAGGCTGTGTTATTTCATATTTTATAACCATTTTTCTCCTGGCTGTTTTCATAATCTTGTCAACCCTGTTACCAACATAAACTTAACAAAAAACAATATTTCTAATTAGAAATATGCAATATATGGTACATATATTAGCAGTACTTTAGTCTCTCTTTCCATTGAGATTATTTTATTTTGTGGATTTTTTTTCTCCAATTAGATATTTGTCATTCAGATGATCAAATATACCCTAATTTTGCATGGCGATCACGTTTCAACATACATCAGATATTTTTTTTTTTTACAAGAGAAATGTTGAAAAGTTAAATTATAATGGTGAATGTTGAAAGCCCATTTGAGTTGTCATTTTTTATATTTTAAACAAATTAATGACAACAACAGGATTGACAAGAGTAAAAGTAACTGGATCTCCACCTGTGTATCAATCAATCAATCAAAAAGTAATTATTATCTCAATAATGTTCACTTAATGACCTAAACATGCTTTAATTTTAAAAGGTGAACCTTTAAAGAGTTTTCAACGAGGGTAAACACTATTCTATGTCAAATCCCTGTTACTCACATTTCAAATCCTGTTACTGTGGAAAGGTAGCAGGGTTGACAGTAACAGGGTTGACCATTTTAAGCTAAGCTACCTGTAGCTAGCTTAAATAAGTGCTAGCTAAAGTGCAAGCTAGGTATTTTAAAAGGTAATTACTTGTAGATATTGATTATATTTTGAGAAATAGAAAATTGTTTAGGTTTATATGTTCAAAAGTGGTTACAGGGTTGACGTTGTATGTTTGTCCCCCCTGGTTAAACCTTGAAAAAACATCAAAAATAGCACATCAGAGATGAGAGAAACTTAATTGTCACTGAGGTGTTAGCATCCTGGCTCAGTGATGATGCAACCTCCTGTCAATCATGTCAAATCTGGAATGTACCATTATTTTTTTAGAGTTTTTTAGTTAGGGTAACAGGGTTGACATGAAATCAGGGGACGCCGATAAATTGGTAAATATTTATGACTAATATATTATGACCAAAAACACTGTTTAACAATAAGATCATACTTAAAACAATATGCAAATGTAAAAGTCTCAACATTTTGCCAACATTTTATAAATTTAAAGTCCTGTATACATACAATAACAGTAGTGAGGGACAGGCCAAAAACCTCATCCTCATCAGCATAAAAGTAATTTATATTATTTAAAATGATATTTAATTGACTTTAACTTGACATTATATTAAGGAGAGAAGACATGGTAATGTTATATTTTTAAATTACATATTAATTTGGCCTTATCATAATTTTAAGAATAATTACTTCTTGGGGACACAAAAGGCACCGATTTCATGGAATGACCCTAATAAGTACAGTGCACTGAGTTTCATTCACCATTTCTTTATTGTTTTCACACACTGATATTACAGTATATTTATATTACCATTATATCATACATATATGAGACTAAGATCCACAACATATCAAAAGTAAAGGATGAAAAATAAGAGTTAAGAAAATAAAGTCACTAAGTATCAATAAATCAGCATGAAAATCGAGTCATTTCTCCCACAGAGAAATATCTTACACTGTTACCATGACAACAGTTACAGTACAGAGATCCATAGATTAGACCGGGCTGTAATTGATCAGCAGAGTTCAGGAGAAATGATGTTAGAGGAATTGAATAAACAAAAATTATACTTGGTAAAATGAAGGATAATGAAAAAAAGTAGCTGGATACAAAAGCAGAGAGAGGATCTGGTCGTAGTGGAAGTTTTTGTACATCTGATGAAGGTGTGAAAGGATGATATTAAAATAAATGCATTTGAGAATCATGAACAAGTGTTTGGTTGACTGGATAATAATAAAATACTGAACAAAACAACCAAAGAATATAAACTCAAACATAAATAATAAAGAAACTAAAAAGTTACCTATTGGACCTTTAGGGGCCTTGTGGAAAAAGGGATTTGGACGATGCTCGATCTAAAAGGGTCTGGAGATTTCTGGAGAATCCTGAGCTCAAAAAAGCAAAAGTTCAGCTTCTGATCCTGGTTTGAATCTTTTGTCATTGATTTCAGGATCTAAATCTCAGAGAATAAAAATGAGGCTCTTATCCTCTTCAATTGGAGCACTTGAGAATTATGGGGTCACATTTCTCAAACCTGTGATCAGTTATTACAGCTGAGCTGCGTTCAACAAGCAAAGTTCAGAAGGGAGATCACTTTTGTTTTCTATTGTATTTTCAGCCTGAGCCCTCGTCTTACATATTTAAGGTCTTAAATGAATAACAGGTACAAACAGGTTGGTTACACTGCAGCAGATCACACCAGTCTGCAGCTGGGAAACAGGCGGTAAAGACTGTAAAGTGCCTGAAAGTCTGTCCACTGTCTTCATCAACAAATGAACACCGGAGCTTTGCTGAACGCACCTCATGTCGTATTAATCTATGGCAGAACGGGCACAACGGCACTTTGATGGCTAATCACATGATCACTTGGGGGAAACAAATAAGGCACGAGCATGCACACACACACACGCGCACACACACACTCAACAATCACACCGCATTAATTGCCGTCATCAAATTAAACACCTGTACCTCTGAGATTAAAAAATAATAACTGGCTTCAAAAATACTTTGAGAGAAGCTCCTGACGTCCACAGAAGAGTAAATTTCTTTTGCAAATTAAGTATCTTGTGGTGAAAATGTTGCGCTCATGATTAAATAATCCGACAAAATACCTGTCTTATCAAATGACAGACCTGTAATCATGTGCATCTTTAACCATCTTGTGGGAATAAGTTTTGAATCCTATATACACAACATATCTATCTGGTGTGCTTTAGTTCATGAGTGTGCACAAATTGTGCACACAGAAGAATGTGTCTTGCGTGTTAATATCTTGCATGCACAAGATATTAACTTCTTCACAAAAAATCATAACCTAAAAGCACAAGATAACTTGTTCCCTCAGGATAATATTCAAAGAAGATATCTGTTTTGACACGAACCACTATTATGTTTTGACCACAAGAGAAAAACCTGAGCTCACAGGACAAAGATAATTATACCGAGCGCACAAGATAAAATCCTGTTTCACTTGTAAGCAGAAGATATTTACAGGATATTTATATTTCTGCAAACAAGATAATAAACAGATCCCACAGGACAATATCTTATGCACACAATATTTATGCAATATTTGTAGCTGCAAGATTAAAACTATGAGCACAAGATCATTTCTTCCCACAGAGAAAAGAATTATTATCCTGTACGTAAAAAATCATTTTGTTCTCACAACATTATAACATGTACATGTTTAGTTATGTGTACATGACACGATATCTACATGGATTAATTCTTGTGCCGACAAGAAGTGCAACTTGTGCGCACAGGATAACAAGTTTTACTTTCTGGGACTCAAGCGGTTCTATAATTTTGCACTATTTTCACTGAGGTTCTGAATGTGTTTTTGAGTAACCTTTAGTAAAACTTTGGCAACTGAAATGTTCGAATAAAGATTTAAGTCTTGTCAGAGAACAAAAACACACACAAACACACGGTCACACACTCACATCCCACCTGACAGGAGCCCTATGTTTAGTTTAAGCATATATCTGAACCCCCAGCGTGTGCTGGGTCCAGTACACTGAGTAAGCATAACACACACCTACACACACTCATATGTTCACTAAAAGCATGTCAATGATTCAGCATTGGCATGACCAGGAGTCACAACAAGTTAACACCTTTTTTTTTTTGCTTTCAGCTTCAGTCTGAACTAAACTCGGAACTTTTGGTGCTTGTCAGTCACATTTTACAGAATAATTTCAACATCACGACACTGATATTCACCCACTGATAAGTGTTTTAGCCGTAAACACTAAAGACTGAAGAGTTTGGCTGGGAGTCTGGACATAAATACAGTTGATCATAAACACGGATATGTTCAGCTTTTACATGAACCGGGCGCTTAAAATGAGCAGAATTCGGAGCAGGAACTGAAAGAGGAGTTAGAGTTAAGGCTTTGGGAGTCCAAAATAAAGCTGGAAAATGTACCATGAAGCACAAAAATAAAACTATTTGACCTGAATCGTTAAAGTTCATCCATAAATAAA
The DNA here is from genome assembly GCA_962446985.1 of Xyrichtys novacula. Lineage (NCBI taxonomy): Eukaryota > Metazoa > Chordata > Actinopteri > Labriformes > Labridae > Xyrichtys > Xyrichtys novacula. Next base: position 8,931,072 of record OY660887.1, read on the forward strand.
ACCTCTACCTAAAGAAATGTTTAACTCTTGTCTGAAGTGCTCTGATATTTGAGATAACATCTTTTCTGGTTCAAAGTAGTGCTTTGTTGTCTAAATATTTGCAAATAACGGACTGGAGAACTAAGTAGGAGCATTTTCAATATGCAGACATAATTTCTAATAAGTGCACAGCAGTAATGTTGGATTTGAGATTGCACTTACATGGTTCAATTGACACACTTTGCATACAGATTAAAAATAAACAGTTGACTACATGGCATTTTTTTTGCAGGTTTTACATCTCTCTCACCTGTGAAATCCTCTTCATAAAGCATCTTTGTATCCTGATTAGCTGTTGTCAGACTAACTGAATCTGCAGATATCATTAAAAAAATAAGACAACTTTTGGCTTTGAAAAACTCCCTAATAAAACCAGAGAATTAAGCAGAGGTCACGAGTAAAAACTGAGTAATTTTGGCGAAAAAAAAAAAAAACCTGAATCTGATCCTTCTTTATGATTTTCCTTCAGAAACCTGCAGCATCCGCAGAAACCATCAGACTACTTGGACGAACTCCATTAGAGGTTCAACGTCAGCAAAAGACAAACATAAACTGCCTTCACTCCAGCATCAGCGCTCATTTCTAAGTTTTTCTGCGCTCATCTCTAAAAACAGGCTTGGTTTAGTGTAAGATAGATGTTTTATTATATTTGACAGACTGATTTTAGTGAAGATGAACAGAAACTATGTACAAAACTTATAAAATAACTCTTCAAATCTGTTAATCAACAGAAAGATAATCAAGGCTTGTTGCTACTAAAGGAACTAGCAGCACGTTTACAGCGAATCTGCAGCCAAACTGAACCTGCGACTCCAAAAACTAAAGACCTCAAGATGTGTAGGAAAAACAAAAAGTATTAACGGTAGAAAGTGATGAAAAATAAGTTTATAGGAATGTGTAAACTGTGCTGAAATAGAATAATAACTCCATTAAAGGTGAACTGGCAAAATGAAGCAAAAGGAGCTGCCGAGTGTGAGGATCCTTACTTGGCATCTTAAGTCCGCAATGCGACAAACAATTTGAGAGCGATTTCACACCCTGATATCAGACTGGATTTTTTACATTCTTGTTTTTAACAAAAAGGACCATTTAGAATCAAAAATTTTGTTTGAAGATTCAATTGAATTTCCCTTATCATAAACTTTGATCTGAAATCGGATGATTTTTCTTGTTGAGCTAAAACTCTAAGATCGTCTGAGAGGAGGTGAAACATGTTTCTATCAGCAGGCGCAGTCTGGAATAAAACCTGAACAACATCTGCTGTTATCTTAAAACTGCCAAAACTTTTTCAGTCAGCGACCAAATATTATAACATCGACTACAGATACATTAAAATTTACAAAAAGACTTACGGACTTTAAAAATAACTCTTTTAAAGTGCAAAAAACGTTCGATTTTCAATGCAGGAGTTCCAAATCTGAATACCTGCATTTGCAACATTTTCACTTTCTACAATTTTTGAACTGAACTTTTGAATCTGAGAGAAAACTGACACTGAAAAATTGCATTAAGTTTAAATTTATACTTTTCGGTTTGCCATTAAATAGTTGAGGATAGATAAGTTAAGTCAGGAGTTTTAAAACGGATTGACTGGACCTGCAAACAAAGCATTTTAATTTGAATGATTAAGAACATTTGGATTTCAGTGAAAACTTTTAGATTTGCAAGAATTTTTGGGGGATTTTTTTTTCTCAACATCAGATTTTTGCAAAAACTTTCAAAGCTTTAAAAGAGATTTTAAAAGAGGTTTGCAGAATTGTTTCAGCTAAAATTAAAAATATATATTTTGGGGCTTCAAATCAGTGTTTCTGAAGTTGCAGACAAAAAAATTTAAAAAATCGGATGAAATCATTTTATTATCATCATAATTATTATTATTAACTAGAAAACATTGCACAAAAACACAAGTTTACACAGAAACTTTTTTGTTTTTTCTTTAAAATTTCTGGTTTGCAGACAATATTTGGCTGAAATAGCAAAGCTTTGGGGTTTTAAACTAGATATTTCTAGATGTGCTTAAATTTAACTTTAATTTAAGCACAAAAAAATATGGTTGGACTTTTACTTGAATCTTTTAAATCTGCAAAAAAACTTTTAAACTGACCTGTAAACTCCTGAGCTTTCAGTTTCTACTTTTGATTTTGCAAGAATGGCTTTAGGAGCTTAATGAAAGCAAAAACTTGATGGTTGGGTTTGTTCTCAATCTTTTTTCTTGCCTTTATGGCGTATTAAAAAATTGAAATAAATCTTGTGGTTCTCAAGCGCAGTCCTCGAGGCCCACTTTCCTGCATGTTTTGGTGTGCACATTTGAATCAGGTGTGCTCCAACACACCTGATTCAAATGATCAGCTCGTTAGTAAGCCATCACAAAGCTTGATAACGAGCTGATCATTTGAATCAGGTGTGTTGGAGCAGGGAAACATCCTAAACCTGCAGGAAAGTGGGCATGAGGACTGGACTTGAGAACCACTGGTTTAGATGATTTTTGTGCTGTTGAGAGTTAAACTTCACTGTTTGAGGAGTCATGTTTGCTGCTGATCCTGTACCTTTAAAAAAAAAATGCTACTTTTGTGAGATGCAGTGAGAAAAAACATCACAGGTTTTATGTTAATAATGAAGTCCGATGTAATAAAGAGGGAGCAGTTAAGGTTCATACGAGGATATTTGACAGTATTTTCCCTTAAAAATCTGAAACCTAAAGCAGGTCCAGGTCCAGCACTCGTTTCATTAAACATGCTGCATTGAGTTTGGGCTTGTTCTTTTAACTTTTAATTACAGCATTTTTTAAGATTGTCATCATTTGGTACCAAGATCACCGTCTGTAAGTTAACCTGAGACTTTCACCTCCATCCTCTCTTTAGTCTGAGATTAGAAATCTAAGGGGCAAGTTGGTTATTTCTCATAAATCAACACCCTGCCATCTTTTTGTGTCTTTTCTGTGAAAGCTTGAGGCTTTTTTATCTTTTTTTTTGGCACTAAAACGGAAAACAGCAGAGAGACAGACTGAAAACCACGTCACAGAGAAACAGAGACAGACTGAGGACATCTAACTGCTCTAAGTCTTCCTTGAAAGACTAAAAACAGACTGAAACACAGGTGAAACACATGCAGGTAGCTCTGAGGGGGTTTAATAGCATAGCTGAGGAGTTAAGTGTGTGAGATCTGCAGTTTGGGGTTATTTTCTGAGAGGAGTACCCTGGTGGAGCTGACTGAAGAACATGGGGAGCTAAAGACTGAAAGAGCGAGGGTGTTTCTGACTTTGATAGAGGGGCTGCAGGTGAAGTGGGTGGGGCTTAGGCAAAGACCAGGTGCTGTTGGTCCAGCAGGGCTCTGGTGAAATTGTTGATTGGTCCGATGGCGCTGAGTGACATGGCGTTGTCCCGCCCCCAGAGCAGGTTGGGCCCAAACACCACGGCCAGGTTACTGTTGGTCATTTTGTTTATCTCACTGTTGGCTGATACCTAACCACACACAAACACACACACAAACAGGTTAATGCTTTTAAAACACACACAGACACACACACACTCTCTCTCTCTGATAACAGGGGCAGGTACTTGTCGGTCAAAAGATTAAATCCTAATCTTTTCATGAATGATCTAGATTTAGGAATTTATCGTTTTTCTATCCAGGAACAGGTCATCCACTTTTCTTCTTTTTATATTTGTTCCTAGAAAATAAACAGGACTGGATTGACCTGATCCAAACGTTTCAATCCAAAGTTTTTTAGAGATGACCGAATCCAGATCAGCTGTGCTCACAAACATTCAAAAAACCTTTTCACCTTTAATTTTAAACTTACAAAACCCAGATCCCTTGAAGTTGGGAAATTGTGATAAACGTACATAAAAAACAGAATACAATGATTTGCAAATCCTTTTCAACCTATATTCAATTGAATACAATGCAAAGAAGATATTTAATGTTCAAACTCATAAACTTTATTTTATTTTTTTTTGCAAATAATAATTAACTTTAGAATTTGATGGCTGCAACACGTGACAAAGAAGTTGGGAAAGGTGGCAAAAAAAATACTGAGAAATTTGAGGAATGCTCATCACACACCTATTTGGAACATCTCACAGGTGAGCAGGCTAATTGGGAACAGGTGGGTGCCATGATTGGGTAGAAAAGCAGCTTCTCCAAAAATTCTCAGTCATTCACAAGCAAGGATGGGGTGAGGTTCACCACTTTGTGAACAACTGTGTGAGCAAATAGTCGAACAGTTTGAGAACAACGTTTCTCAAAGTACAGTTGCAAGGAATTTAGGGATTTCAACATCTACGGTCCATAATATCATCAAAAGGTTCAGACAATCTAGAGAAATCACTGCATGTAAGCGGCACGACCGGAAACCAACATTGAATGCCTGTGACCTTCGATCCCTCAGGCAGTACTGTATGAAAAACCAACATCAATGTGTAAAGGATATCACCACATGGGCTCAGGAACACTTCAGAAAACCACTGTCAGTAAATACAGTTCATCACTACATCTGTAAGTGCAAGTTAAAACTCTACTATGCAAAGCGAAAACCATTTATCAACAACATCCAGAAACACCGCCGGCTTCTCTGGGCCCCAGCTCATCTAAGATGGACTGATGCAAAGTGGAAAAGTGTTCTGTGGTCTGACAAGTCCATATTTCTAATTGTTTTTGGAAATAGTGGACGTCGTGTCCTCCGGGCCAAAGAGGAAAAGAACCATCCGGACTGTTATCGACGCAAAGTTCAAAAGCCAGCATCTGTGATGGTATGGGGGTGCATTAGTGCCCAAGGCATGGGTAACTTACACATCTGTGAAGGCAACATTAATGCTGAAAGGTACATATAGGTTTTGGAGCAACATTTGCTGCCATCCAAGCAACGTCTTTTTATTTCAGCAAGACAATGCCAAGCCACATTCTGCACGTGTTACAACAGCGTGGCTTCATGGTAAAAGAGTGCGGGTACTCGACTGACCTGCCTGCAGTCCAGACCTGTCTCCCATTGAAAATGTGTGGCGCATTATGAAGCGTAAAATACGACAACGGAGACCCGGACTGTTGAACAACTGAAGCTGTACATCAAGCAAGAATGGGAAAGAATTCCACCTTCAAAGCTTCAACAATTAGTCTCTTCAGTTCACAAACGTTTATCGAGTGTTGTTAAAAGGAAAGGTGATGGAACACAGTGGTAAACATGCCCCTGTCCCAACTACTTTGGCACATGTTGCAGCCATGAAATTCTGAGTTAATTATTATTAGCAAAAAATAAATGTGTGTGTACCTGAGCCAGGAATGTGATGAGATATCTCAGCGAAGCGTAGTTTTCTTCTGGCAGCGACTCCAGCAGCGTCTTCATTACCGTCACCTGACTGTCATCTGCTACAGCTGGACAAGGCGAGGAGGACAGAAGCTTACAACCAAAACACTGGTAAATTCTTCAAAAGAAAACATTCATACAAACACCACTAACCATAAAATCATATCACTGCACAGTGGGCACTAGAATCTACACCTGTAATAACCTGTAGAGTCTTCAGGTGTAAAGACTGAGGGATGGCTTTAGTATAAATGCTGTTCATGATTTAGGTGGACTTGTATGGATGGAAAAGTGTTTTCATGTGTTTATTTCTAAGCTGAGAGAGTACCATTGCAGTTGTCTTGTTTCCTGTAAACGTGAGTCTAATAACAAAGTCAAGGGTTTTCTAAACGTACAGGCGAAGTTGACAATGTCGTTGTAGAGCTGGTAGGTGAGCAGAGGTTCAGGTAACTCTCTCAGGAAAGTCTTCAGAATCACAGCAGCCAAGTGGACATCTTCAATCTCTCTGAAATCCACTATCTCACCTGGAAAACACACACAGACAGAGCTCAAAACACCTTAAAACATTTTCTATTTCGCCAATTTACAGAAATCTAGTTTCTTCATCACTTTTGTTCATCTAGATAGAAAAGGAATCAAACGTGCGGTCCGTGCTGAAAGAGCGTACCCGAGTTATATTTGAGCTGGACCTCCTTCACGAGAGTCACGTTAGCTGACCGTCTGAAGATCCCCTCGATCTCCAAACCTGAGACAAACACACACACACAAGATCACAATGATTGGGCCTGTTTTTACTCAGACCACAGTGTGAAGACACGCAGAGCTCGTCGGTTCACTGTGTTTCTGTTTGAACCCCACGGGTTAAGAATCACCTTGGTCTGAAAGGAAGCCGACGGTATCTCTCATCACCACAGGAACAAGGTCATCATCTGGACTCCTCTGTCTGAGCCTGAAGCACACAATGACACAGACACATCATGAAAACAAGCCCAGCCTTAAAGTGTAAAGTTTATAAAACCAGCAGGAGCTTCTTCACTGAGCTTTTAGATTCTGCAGAGTTTTACAGTAGAATTAGAGACTCACGTTGCGAGCGGCACTCCAAACACCTGGTTGGGGAGGGGAGGGCTGCGAGGAGGAGACATGGGCGGCTGGGCAGAGGGTTTCAGAGACGATCGCAACTTGTTGTCATACCTGAAACAGACACACAGTTAAAATACCCTAAACACACATTTAAATGAGGATCGATACAGAGATGATCAGCGAGTGTTTTCTCTTCCTTCTTCTACAAATTCAAAAATGACTGCAGATTCTCATGTTTATCTAATTTCTGCTTTAGTTTAACCTTGTTTTGAAAAAAAGTGATAAACCAAAAGCCCAAGCTGTGGCTTAGTTCTGCAAGAGGAGCAGATATCTGAAAGGCACAAGACATCTTAGGACCAATAATACCTCTGCAAACACACTAACCCAGGTATTAGGGTACACATTTTCCCAAATGCATTCATAAAACTTCTGCGTTTATGCACTGAAGATGCTTGAGCTGAGAAAAATATGCAGCACTGATATAACTTGTCCAGCAGAGGGTGCTTTCACTGGTAGAAACAGAGGAGTGATATGGAGGGACACTGAGACACACATTTTTAACCTGCTGGTTTACGGGTATGTAGGTCAATAGACAACATTTATAGGGGACACAATGAGGTCTTTGACTTCATCTGAAACATCTCCACCGCTAGGAAATATATTAGGAATACTGACACAAAACAAAGCTTTTCATTAGGTATGAATCACCTGCACAGAAATATTAGTCTTCATAGACAGTTTTATGCGCAGCAGGTTTGTTGGAGTTTGAAGTATTCAAACACAAAAATGTGGCATTTCATATTGGCTGAAAAAATCATGACAAGCATCCCTAATAAATATTTGAGGTGATTATTAAATATACTGTCACACAAGCAGAGGACATAAACTCGTCTCCGGTGAGACTCCAGCTCTTACTCTCTGACTCGAGCGGGGATGAGCAGCTGTTCACACTTCACCACGTCCTCCAGCTCGCTCAGATAACTCACATAGTTGATCTTCCTGCCAAATTTAAAGCTGAGGAGGGAGAAACACAAAGACACAAAATCAGATCAAATACCGACACTGAGGATATCTTACCAGTTTTTGAGCTTGTTCATCTGGGATTGTAGAGACATTATTACTAAACTATGAGTAAAGGTTAGCTGTGTTTACATTCGATCACCACAAAACACTTCACTGACAGCCAAAAATTTTTTCAGAAACAACAGCAACAGAAACATTTAACATCGCAAAAATATTTTAAAAAATGCTATTACAAAAAAAAAAAAATGTCAGAAAAACAACAATAACGAAAATTATCGGACACAATATTTTTTAATTTGTGAAATAAAAAGATACATTTGCTTTAAATGAATGAGCAATACTTTGCTCTCAGAGATTTTTTTTGCTTTTAGTGAATTTAAAAAAAAAAATGTTTATCTTCTATGATATAGTTTTCCATTACATACATTGTGTTCAATTTTTTCTGTACCTTTTGAACTTTTAATTCAAATCAGTTTTTTCCTGTTTCTGCTTTTCTTGATTTTGAACGGCTCTAGAAATAAAGCATAGCTACTTTGTCCCCTCTACCATTACTTTTGATCTCAGTCATGACTCTTTAAGGCCTTTGGTAAAGCATTTTCAAATACCTTGTTGTCAATGTCCTATATTAGTAACATTGTCATGGCTTTTGGGGAATATTCATGTTTTAAATGACATATTTTAACATTTAGTCAATGACATTTTTGTTCAGTTTGCTCAACTTACCGTACCAAAAACTGGGTTATTTTTCATTTTTCTGCTGTCTTAACAGTTTTAGCAACATATATAAAATATTACGGCCCGACCGATTCATCTGCAAGCCGATTAGATCGGCGTATTTTCGCCTGTTTGAGACTAATCGGTAACTCGCCAAAACTCTGTAGATATCTACAGTATATATATATTATTATTATTATTTTTTTTTTTTATAACTTAACAAAAATGTTTAAAAAATCAGCCGATTAATCAGTATTTGGATTTTTTCCCCCCTAATAATCGGTATCAGCACCGGCCCCAAAAAATACATATCAGTCGGGCCCTATAAAATATGTTAAACACAGAATCTTTTTAAACAACCTGCAGTGACTTTCTTTCTGTTTAAAAGTTTTTTTTTCACCTAAATCCTCACAGACTTTTTCAACACCAGAGTAAAGACGTCAGATCAAATCCTGCGCACTGTTTGATGAGCTTAATATTGTTGCAGTTTTTCAAACTTCCACTAGATGTCGCTAGACCTGCATTTTAATGGTTTCATCTTCCATATAAATTAATTGGCTTCTTTAGCTTAAACCACAGTAGCTAATATATGATGTTAAAAGTAAAAGATGAGCTACAAAGCTTTAACAAAATGTGACAATTTAAAAACCTGATGATCGGTTTGAAGAGGATCAGCAGAGTCTTGATGAACATGGTAGGATGGACGATATACAGAGCCTTGATGTTCTTCTTATACCTGAATGAAAAAAGAAGAGGAATAAACAGCAGATATGTCAGAGGTTTGTAACATCATAGGTACTTCTGGGATGATACATGCTGTGTTTTTTGAATATGGCGTCAGGTTTCTGCTGAATTTGTATTACAAGTGATTATATTATATCTTAGCTTCTATAATCCCACATTTCTATAACAGTAAAAGAAACACCAACATGTCTGGTTCAGATTTAAAGAACGTAAATAAACTGAAACCTTCTAAAAGTAAAGCTGCAGACTCATGCGGAAGAACTCTATTGATTAGTATGGTTTAATCCCCCTAAGACACCAAATATCCCTCTAAATACAAACAAATCTCCCCCTCAAATAGTGAGCAGGGGTCTGTGTCTGCACATGCTCAGTGATGCTTTTGATCTTACTTCCTGTCGAACTCTCTGTAAGCTTCTCGTAACCAGCCGAGGGACGGTTTGTTTTCGCTGGTCAGCCCATGATGGAAATAGATCAGAGTGTAGTCGCTTTCGACGTACTGGTCCAGAGTTCCTTTAAGATACCTAGAAGATAAGCAGATCAGTCAATCAGCTGTGATTCCTGGATTAGAAGAGAGGGTTTTCATTGGACCTCATTCCCCGATAAAGGTTTATCAAGACATCACACTTCCACCTTCATCTTCAGCATGAAAGATCATAACTCCTGCTATTTGTTGGGTTTTTTTTGTCAGCTCAGGCTTTAAGATGAAATAACACTGACAGAGCTGCTAAGAAAGGAAACAGACCTTCATTGGTGTGTGAACGCGCAAACAGGAGTGTCATCAAACAATTCCCTGTGACTATCTAATGGTATTTTCACTTCACATACCCATCCCTGCCTCTCAGCTGAAGAGAAACTACAGTATGGCAGTTTATCTCTCTCTAAGTTGAAAAAGTCAGGAGCACACAAAGAAATTTAGGGGCGCAATGAAAATTGATCAAATAATGTGTGTCTTTTTGGTCGACGTAAGCACTATTATTTGAAATCAAGACAAGAAAAAACTGTATTTAGGTCAGTTGGTCACATGACATGGAAGCTATTGAAGAAAATGTTCAAAATCTGCCTCTAATTTTAAAACAAAATTTTTTAGAGGACAAATTAGGAAAATAAAGAGGTGTGTCTTATTGTCTGATCTTTGTACTATTATCTGAAATCAATTTTAGGTCAACTGGTCACATGACATGGAAGCTATTGAAGGAAAACAGCCTTCTTTGAGAACATTAACCAGTAATTTATTGATGGTCCCTTATTCAATACCAGATGTTGATAAGCAAGGGTGCCGTGTAGATTTAACCACGCTGCTGTTGCTATTCCCGGTTATGCAGAGTGAGAAGAAAACGGTAGATCTGCAGTGAATGTCCAACCTAAAACTAACTTCACTGCGATATTTACATGAAATAACTTTCATTGCCTCGGCATCTAATTTTAAGTTGCGAATGTGAGTGAAATGGTCGCACTGTCGAGCCCTGAAGAGTCAAACTTTTACCTGCTTAATTTACTAAGATCCCTTAAAAAAGGTCTGATTTTTAAGCATTTATCAACATTTTATATTTATTTTATTTAAGTAAATCTGTTTGCATGTTTGTTTGCAGGCTTTTTAAAGTTTATACACGAAACTTTACAAAATCAGGCCTTAAAGGATGTTAATTTGCTCTTCACCTCTGCTCTGCCAGCCCTCAAACAATAAAGAAAAACTTCAGTAAATTTTTTCCTGGATTATAATCATTTATTTTTTAATGTACAACTTTATTAAGTTTTATTTTCTGTTCCTGTAAAAGGTGAAAACACCGTCTCAAAAAAACCCCACCTCCTTAAATCGCCTCCACTTACTGGAGTAGTTTGTGATGGTCCAGTTGGTGCTGTGGAGGCATCCTGCAGGCATTAAACACGATCACCTTCCTGCCAAAGTTATCATCACCTGCAAACACACAGATAAAATAAAGAAATATATTATTTTAATGGTATAAAACTCTTATCTAATAAAGCATAGCTACTTCTCTCTAACGCAAATCGTTCTTTTATGTGTTTGTCCTTCTGCAGCTGTAAGAAAAGTCACCTTTGAGTTCTCAATCTGTGAGTTTTCATTCTTTAAATTGTGCAAATTAAGCTGAAAAAAATGCAGCATGAAGATTTGAAGGTTAGGAGCGACTGTGACTGCTATAACTAGGGATAAAGGCAGGAGACAAACAGAGGAATCTCATTGGACAGCCGACCTGCCACTTCGATGATCTGGTGCCTGGCGATGTCATAGAAGGGGTGGTCCCAGGGCAAGTGAGGAGAGCCGGCATCGAAGGGCTGGGAGAGGTCAGTCTCTGCAACAAACACACACACACACACACACACACACACACACACACACACACACACACACACACACACACACACACACACACACACACACACACACACACATCGAAACATGAAATGAAACTATTACGTAATGATGGAGTGAACTCTCCACAGATAACCCCCGCAAAATCGGAGTCACGGGGGTTTGTCTTTAGTCTGTGGAGGATTTACAAAGACAGGAACCTTCTGTTATTTGCAGCCCAAATAAAGGGATCCCGCCACTTCAATTTAAGACACAGGAAGTGGATTCTGTCATTAAAATTAGGCTAAAAGACACGAGAGTGGACCTCACAAGTTGGCCTTCACAGATGAATATTCAGCTGAATCTCTCACCTGATTTGCTGACCGTCGACTCATCAGTGGGCCACTGCTGGTCCTCTATTGTGGCCAGTTTCAGCTGTCCCAACTGAGCAGGCGCATGGTCGTCGCTCAGGTCCACCAGCAGCTCTGAAGACATCACACACGCTGCAGGACGGTGCTACGCGCACCCACTCACGCACACTTTGTACAAACACGACGCTGCAACTCTTCACTGGAGGAACCCGAGTCCTGAAAAAGAGAGACAGACTAAGATGAGCGCAAGTTTAATCCTTCACCTGCTCAGATTATCAATCTGAAATGTAGAACTGTTTCCAACGGGGTAAAACAGATCAAAAAGGGTTCACTGTATACAGAAGGAACAGCACACTGAGGAAGAATAACACCAGACTAAACGAGAGAGAGAGAAGTGCAAACAGTCTGCAGGTGAAACTTCCCACAGCAACACATCAGCCGTTCAGTTTAGCACACAAACAAACGCTCGCTCAGGTGTCAGAGTCTGACGAAGCTGCCGCAGCACAAGAGACATTAAACCAACAGCCAGAGGCTCTCTGAATATTTAAAAGGCTGATTAACAAATATAAAAGCAGCACTACAGACAATGGGAGGCTCTAACTTTGATGTAACTTGTTGTTTCTGTCAAAAAAACTTCCTGTAAACATGATAAACAACAAACTCAAGCAATTTGGGCTCTTTAGTTAATGGAGATTATTAATATAATATTAAGATATTGATATAGCTATTGAGGCCACTTAACAGCCTGAGACTCAATCAATTCTATTAGTGATATTTTTCTTTACTATAGTGGGAAAACAAGACAAAACTGTGTTTTGGCTTTAATTTTTGATGTTTTATCAAAAATAAACCCTACTAGACCTTAAACACATCATGATGTTACTGTCCTGTATGTCACTTTGTTCAGTTAGCTAACTGGTAGGGGTGGGAGAAAATAATCGATACACCATAGTATCGCGATATTTTGTCTGTTGATGTATCGTATCGTCTCATTTACCAAGATGTGATATTTTCAAATTAACTGTTAATATGAAGTCAAATCTATGATAATGGAAACAGAGCCGCCCAAAGGCATAAGCGAACTAAGCCCCGGCTTAGGGCCAGTAGGGTGCCCCCAAAAGCAATCAAAAACAAAACAAATATGTAAATATTTTTTATTTTTTGCATGTATGAGTGATGCTTTCTGTATGATCAAGTATATATTACTGTAAAAATAAACGTTTTAGTGCTGCTGCTGATGTAGGCCTATGATTCTTACAGCCGATGACACTTTTACAGTAAACACAATGCTTTATCACTTGGAATATTGTGAAAATCAGCCCCAAGCTGCTCTTGTAGCTGAATGTGTTACATTTTGAGATTAAAAACCATATGTGGCACCCTGAACATCATTCATCAGTCATTCATTGGTATTATTTGTATGGTTGCATTGGTATTATTTATGTTATTACCAAGGCCACCCCCTTAAATGTGTAAAGACATGTCAGATGCATTAAATTCGTACTGTAGTAGGTGTATGAATGATCAACAATCAATATATTGGCAGAAATAGAGGGCCTCAAAATCAAATTTTACTTAGGGCCCCATTTAGGCTTGGGCCAGCTCTGAATGGAAAAATAAAATAAGTTGTCCAGTGAGGTTGGCAGAGGTGACATCATCATATAGTAGGAGAAAGTTAATGCAACAAATATATATAAGGTTTGCAAGATGTGCTACATGGAAATAAAATACAGTGTAAATAAGACAAACTTAAAGGAAAGCCAAATGCTAAATTAGCTAAACAGTTGAAAAAAAATGTATGAATCGCAATACATGGTATCCAAATACTCACTGTGTTATAAACTGTTAAAGATCGCAATAATATTGTATCGTGATAATATCGTATCGTGGCCCAAGTATTGTGATAACATGGTATCATAGCCCAAGTATTGTGATAATATCGTATCATGGCCCAAGTATCATGTTAATATAGTATTGTGGCCCAAGTATCATGATAATATAGTATCGTGGCCCAAGTATCGTGATAATATTGTCTTGTGGCCCACATATCATGATAATATAGTATCGTGGCCCAAGTATCATGATAATATAGTATCGTGGCCCAAGTATCATGACAATACCATATCATGGCCCAAGTATCGTGATAATATAGTATCGTGGCCCAATTATCGTGATAGTATAGTATCGTGATAATATCATATTGTGGCCCAAGTATGGTGATAATATTGTATCGTGGCCCAAGTATCGTGATAACATGGTATCATAGCCCAAGTATTGTGATAATATCGTATCATGGCCCAAGTATCATGTTAATATAGTATTGTGGCCCAAGTATCATGATAATATAGTATCGTGGCCCAAGTATCATGATAATATTGTCTTGTGGCCCAAATATCATGATAATATAGTATCGTGGCCCAAGTATCATGATAATATTGTATTGTGGCCCAAGTATCATGATAATATAGTATCGTGGCCCAATTATCGTGATAGTATAGTATCGTGATAATATCATATTGCGGCCCAAGTATGGTGATAATATTGTATCATGGCCCAAGTATCGTGATAATATAGTATCGTGGCCCAATTATCGTGATAGTATAGTATCGTGATAATGTCGTATTGTGGCCCAAGTATGGTGATAATATTGTATCGTGGCCCAAGTATCTTGATAATATCGTATCATGGCCCAAGTATCGTTATAATATTGTTTCGTTGGGCCATTGTTGATTCCCACTTCTACTAACTGGCAGTTTTCAGCACAGATTATCACTCGAGGTTCCCTTTTTTTAATCAACAACTTTGGGTGTGGGACCATGACTGCTTTATGTGCAGGAAGAGGATGGCATACAGAGCTGAGAGGACCTGAAAACACTCAAAACGTACAGGGCCCTTCCAATGAGATTACCATAAATTTAAAATTAGCCCCTATCAAAAGCGAAACGTGCAGGTGCAGTGTAACAAATATTGAACTGCTGTCTCTAAATCTAACATTTTTGTCCGTGGTATTGGCTGAGAGTAGAGTCAGACTGCACAGGCTCCAAACAACCATCAGAGAGAGGGATGATACTACAGCAATATGTGCGTGTGCATGCACTGTGTCTTTGCTGCTTCTGGTCTGACTGTACTTAACAAACACACGCTTGCACATCCTCTGCCTGCAGCATCTTTTTCAACATCAAACTGAACATCTCAGTGAGCTCCAGCTGAACGGATAATACCACAGCAGCTTCAAACTAATGCATATCTCTTCCTCTTTTCACACATTAACTCTCTCCTTGTTTCCTTCACTCACACTTCCTCTTTCATTCCCCCACCCCCTCTTATTTACCCTTTCACACATACACACACATGCATGCGCACACAGCCTCTGTTCTCTCTTGTTTGTGATGTTATACTGGCTGACAGCATGTTGCTTTAAATAAATACTGCTTCGAACCAACAGAAACAGTCAGCCCACAAATGCTGACCAACCACTCGCACACACTCAGATAGAGAAACAGCTGTTAGCTCAAAACCAGACAGGTTTCCAGTAACTGGGGAGCCATCAGGGAGGATTATGGGTGGATGACATGAGAAGAAACAGGTTCCCCTTTTTTTAATCTTTTTTCTGCTTATAAATCAGTTTAACATCAAGTTGAAAGTAAAACAGAACCAGCAGGAAATGAGTTTCCATTTCTGAGAAACAATGTCTAAGAGGACAGCATGGTTGATTTAATAACTGCAAAAGAATATTATCCATTAGTGGCAATCAATCAGAAAAATTATAATTAGTTCTTATCACTTTTTGTCATCAAGAAGAAGCAAGGCGATTGAGTCGATTTGAGGTCGATCAAGGGAGCGTAGAGAACTGTCCTGTGGTCTGATGCAATAAAATTAATTTTTCTTTTTGGAAATTGTGGACAACGCATCCTCAGAGACTTCTCTAGGTACATGATACCACATCCTTCCTCTACAGAGTAAAGAGACGACACCATGGTACTGGTGCAATCTTTGTGCGTGTAATGAAGCTGCTTCATACTCTTCTTCCAGCCAGTCTTTGATGCTGTGAGCTTCAAGTAGCGTTTAATGAAAAACAGACACATCTCTGTAATCACTTCAAAAAAAACAATGTCTGTGAACACAACTTATCACTGCATCCATGAATGAGGTTTAAACTGAACCACACAGAAATGTGATATAATTATGATCCAGAAAAACTGGCAATTTTTCTGGGCCCAAATCCATCAAAGAGACTGATCTGAGGAAGAAATCCTGAGGTCTGTCAAACTAAAACTTGAGGACTTCTGAAATTCATGGGTGCAACATCCTTCAAACCACCCAGCTTTTTCTTAGCTCTCAGTTTAAAGCCAGCAGCCCTGATGGTATGTGGATCATCAGAGTCAATGTCATGGATTTTTACATATGTGAAGGATCCATTAATGCTGGACAATATCTACAGGTTTAGGAGCAACATCTGCTGCCATCCAGACAAAGACTTTTTCAGGGAAGACCTTCATATTTCAGCAAACCGCATTCTGACAACAGGGATTACGACAGCATTGCTCTGTAGTAGAAGAGTCCTGCTGATAAACTGGCCTACCTCCAGTCCTGACTTGTCTCCCATTGAAAACACTAGGAGCATCATGACACCAAAGGAGACCCTGAACTGTTGAAGAGCTGAAATCCTCTATTGAAGCAGGAGTGCTTTTCCAAAAACACAATGGACTCCTTTTCTGCAAACAACAATCCCTCACAACTCGTTTGATGTTTGACAGTCAAACATAATTACTACTTTCCTGCCTGACAAAATCTACATCGAACCAGTTTTACTGTCTGTATCACCTGCCACATCAACATCAGGTGAATGTCTGCAACCACAAAATGAGAGGCAAAACTTACTCACCTGTTCCTGACCTTACTGAACAGGCATGTGTTCATTTGAATAAAGCTCTGTTGTCCCTGTACAAACTGAGCAGCAACCTTCTTTGGTTGGTGGGATCAGATGCTGCATTTGAGGCCCAGAGGAAAAGATGCATTCATAAATTCAAGCAGCTTAATGGCTGTAACTTTTACTTTTGCGGAAACCATTAAGCTGTCCATTTTGTGATTATTCTATTAATCACAAAATGATGGGGAAATGATTGTGAAATCATGGAAATCACATCCTAATTCAGGAGAACTCGTTTGGTCCGATTTAAAAACCACCAATGACCTCCTGATGGCAGTTGATTCCGGTCAATTAAGCATCCTCATCCTCCTCGACCTAAGTGCAGCCTTCAACACCATCTCCCAAACCATCCTCCTTGACAGACTAGCATCTATTGGTTTATCAGACACACCCCTGAACTGGTTCACATCTTACCTCACTGGCTGTACTCAGCTTATTCAATTAAAATTTAAAATCTCAACCATTTCCCCTCTCCTCTGGTGTCCCCCAAGGCTCAGTCCTTGGCCCTGTTCATCATCTACACATCTACACATTTTCCATAAAGTCAATATCAATTTTACATTGTTATGCAGATGACACCCAGCTCAACCACTCTACCAAACCCACCCCCACCTTCCCGCCCTGCTCCATCTGTGACTGTTTACTGGAAATCCAATCATGGTTCTCATCCAACTTTCTCAAACTTAGTGATAAAACCAGATCCACCCTCAGTAACACTCCAAGCTTCACCATCCCCATCAACAACTCCTCTGTTTCCCCCTCCCCTCAGGTCAAGTCTGGGTGTCGTCCTTGACAGCACTCCGTCATTCCAAACTCACATCAATTGCATAACCCGGTCAGCCTACTTCCATCTTCGAAATATCAATCGCCTCGTTCATCACTAACCCCCAACAGCATCTGCCATTCTGGTCCACACTCTGGTTACATCCCGCCTGGACTATTGCAACTCCCTTCTCATTGGTCTCTCTCATAAGTCTATCCATAAGCTTCAACTGGTCCAGAACACTGCCACCCGTATCATCACCAGAACGCCATCTATCAATCACATCACACTTGTTCTCCGCCAACTTCACTTGCTTCCCATCAAATACCGCTTGGACTTCAAAATTCTGCTCCACACATTTAAGGCCATCCACAACCTCGCTCCTCCATACCTCTCTGAACTCCTTCACATCAACACTCCCACCTGGACTCTCAGGTCTGCCTCCCCCATCAGCCTCATTATGCCTCTAGCTCATCTGTCCACCATGGGATCCAGAGCCTTCAACCGCGGTGCCCCCCGCCTTTGGAACTCCCGTCCTCCTGACATTAGGAACATTGACTCACGCTCCATCTTCAAATCCCGTCTCAACACCCATTATTTCAGACAGGCCTCCTAACATTTGATGTTCTGCTGCAGAGTCCAGACTTACAACTTTTTATTTAATACTTTGTTGTGTTGATGTATTTTTATTATTTTTACTATTCTTCTGATGTGTCTTTTAATTGCCCTGTAAGGTGTCCTTGAGTGCCCTGAAAGCAAAGGTGAAGTGGAAAACTGTCCTGAGCACTAACAAATATAAATGTTGACATTCTTTTGGGAAATCATGGACGCCCTGACCTCCACGCCAAGGAGGAGTAACAACCAACCAGCTTGTCATCAGCTCCCAGTCCAAAGCCAGCATCCCTGATGGAAGACCTTCATATTTCAGCAAGACATTGACAAACCACATTCAGCAGGGATTTTGACAACAAGGCTCTGTAGTAGAGGAGTCCTGCTGATAAACTAGCCTACCTGCAGTCTTGATTTGTCCCCCATTGAAAACACTTGAAGCATCATGATACCAAAGTAGGACCAAGGAGACCCTGAACTGTTGAGCAGCTGACAACTCCAGAAACTGGTCTCCTGTGTTCACTAACACTGTGTTAATAAATGGAAAGCTGGTGCGAGGCAAACATTTTTCTTGCATTAACTTTAAAATAACAGGGTTTTTATGAAATGTCATTTTGCACCATCATTATGTAATATTTTGTCTTTGGAAATCTTTTGCTGTGAGGTTCATGTCTGACCAGATAATCCTTGAAAATGTCAAGGGAAGGTTGTCCTACAATTTTCAAGACATTGTCAGGGTTGAAAACAAGCGTGAACTTGAGATCATTTTGCTCATGCATGAAAAAGCTGAGATGACAACCATACAGAGACGTTCTTGGTGCTTTTGAATCAGCCAACAAACACATCCACATCTCTGCAGACAATACAACAGACAGCCCATTAGTCAAATGCTAGAACTGTCACTGTAGCAGGTCGCACCTGTGCAAAACCTGTCTGCAGGTGTCAATGTTTGTGGATCATATTGCATTATAACCTGCACAAATGTACACACACACACACACAGCCTTTGTATGTTTGAGTCATAGTTTGCAGAAAGATCCAGCAGCAGCAGCAGCACCCTGCCCCCTTCATCCTTCTCTCTATCACATCTCTGCAGAGCTGCAGAGGAAAGCAGCTTAGTCAAATCGTCCCTCAGGGTGGAGGGGACTGGTTTCCCTGGAAAAAAAAAAAAAGGGGGAAGAAAACTACACTGCGGATGAAAAACCACCAGAATGACTCTGTCCCTGTTAACACTGAGAGAAAGACAGACAGGAGGACCGCACTGCTGTTATTGCTCATCATTTCAAGCTCATCCTTCATCTCTGTGTGGTGCTGCGGCTTCAATGGACACGATGCGCACAGATGTTCTGCTTCAATTACTTCCTAAATGCCAACACACACAGAGGATATCAGGGCGGGAACAGAGACTGAATATGGTTCAATAGAAACCTCTGTTTTGTAGACAGCAGGAAAAAAATCCCAGACATTTTTACATTATTTTACATTTTGACATAGAGCAATGACATATCCTAAATAGGAACGAGAATTACAGCCTCATAGTTCTTAAACAGGCACAAAAAGTTAAGTGCTTTGGCCAGGATGGCAGCTGTATTATTAAATCATATTTAAAACACATAACCCTGAAAATATCGAAAGCCTGACATTAAAGGAAAGAGATAAGATCACAGTCATCTAAAGCCACAGGACCTCTCTCTCTCTCTCTCTGTCTGTCTTTGTGTGTCTCTGCAGAGCATGTGACTGTTTGTGGACCTTTCCAGTAGAACAAACAGGTGTGAGAGCAAGTGGGTGAGTCCACATATCGATGTCGAAGCCTGTCGTCCTCTCAGGCAGATAAAAACATAAAAACATAAACCAGATGTAAGTTAAAGAAAGCCTCCAGCTGCTGCTGACATTTCATGTTTTTTGTCAAGAGGATAAATCAAGGTTGCTTTGACATTTGCCTTCCAAAATCAACTCAGTTCACCTCTGACTCTGAGAGGATATTGTGTAAAAATTGAAGATATCCCCTCCAGATGTTCTTCAGATATGTTTTCATAAGAGAAGGAGGTTTTCCAAGGAATAATTGACATTACAGTGAGGTTAATATTTAGCCTTTTTAGAACCCAAAATATCATCCCTCCATTAAATATCCTGTCAGACATTTTCTGACATTCGTAATGCACCATTATGGACTCTGATCTGTTGTTAAATCCTGAACAACTGCAGCTTTATGCAGAGAAACACATCAGATTGACTCTAATGCAATGTGGGCTTCAAGCACTTTGACCACATTATGCTTTAATCCTGTAATCTTAATTAATGAACAAGTGGTCAAATATCCTCAGGATAAACACACTCTTAGAGCATTAGCGAGTTTCAACACCAGCACAGAGAGAGAACTTCAGAAAATAACAACCCAATACACTTCTTCAGCTTTTAGGAAAACAGAAAGTTCACTACCTCTTGCAACTATGGCTGGGCAATAAAACAATAACAATATATATCGAAAATTATAACATGGTCAGTATGCTTTTCAGTAGTCGGCATGCAGCCATGGTAGAGTATATGAATAGCCAATGAAAAGGGGAGTTGCTCCAGGTTCGCTTTGCACTGAACCAATCATGTGCTGAATTAGAACCAAGTAGCAAACAACTGCGTAGTAGCAGACTGCAGCTACACGCAACTATAGCACTTTAACACGTGATGCCGACAACACTGTTGGTGAGAAAAAAAGAAAATGAGAGCTAACCCCAGCAGAAATGCAGATGAAGGCTTGACAGATGACGACATTGTTGACAACTGGCACAAAAACATCTGTGGTGTGTAGGTATTTTGGTGTTTTGAGGTTGGTTATGAAGCGAAGTAATGTGCACCGGAAATTATGCTGAGTACATGCTCTGGCGAAGTAGGGGAAAACCTCAAATCTTTATCACCACCTGAAGCAGTGCCACGCAGCAGAGGTTACAAACCCTAAACCAGGGGTGGGCAATCGTGCCATGGAGGGCCAAGGGCTGCAGGTTTTCTTTCCAACCCAAAACTCCACCAGGTGATTTCACTGATTACCTTACCTCCAAACAGAGAGCAGGGACTAATCAGTGAAACCACACCTGCTCCAACACACCTGATTCAAATGATTAGCTCGTTATTAAGCCATCATAGAGCTTGATAACGAGCTGATCATTTGAATCAGGTGTGTTGGAGCAGGGAAACATCCAAAACATGCAGGACAGTGGGCCTCCAGGACTGGACTTGAGAACCACTGCTCTCGT
Organism: Xyrichtys novacula; assembly: GCA_962446985.1. Taxonomy (NCBI): domain Eukaryota; kingdom Metazoa; phylum Chordata; class Actinopteri; order Labriformes; family Labridae; genus Xyrichtys; species Xyrichtys novacula. The sequence continues at coordinate 8,952,203 of OY660887.1, forward strand.
GCAATGCCTTACACAACGCCTTACGACAAAACATCAAAGAGACACAAAGACCTCACAGATGCAGTAGCTTATTGTATTGCAAAAGACAAGCTACCAATAAACACTGTGAAATTTCATTTTTAGATTGTGATATATCGATGTCAAGTGATATGAAAAAAATATCTCGTGATAAACTTTTTTTATATCGCCCAGCCCTACTTGCAACACAGATGTTCTGTAGTCTGTCTCCCAACAAAATAATTAATATTTGACACTAATATGATTACTTAACTGAACAAACACTAATTCTAACTGATAGTTTAACACCTGATGAAAGTTTTGTAGGATACGTGGCCTTTTGCATATTTTCAAAGATAAAATAAATTATTTATTATAATTTATGACGAAAGAGTTTCGAGTTTGCTGCAGCACTATGAGACATCATTATTTTATCTCCAAAAAGTACAACCATTTAATCATCACAGTTTAAAAAAAACAATATTTAAACGTTTTTTGTTCTGGGTTATACCAACTTGTATTTTTAAATCACAAAGAAAAACAAGGTTGCTCTTACATGATGCGATTGTTGGGATTTATTTTTTAATCCTTCATTCATCCACAGCACCTAAAATGCACCATCATGTCCTGACGCTGCAAAGTATATCTACAGTCTGATCTCGAATGCAGTGACTGGACACTTTGCAGCGCTGCTTGAACTGTTAGATCCTGTTTTTATGTCACAGCTGTTAATGTTCCCGACAACAACTAAGGGATAGTTCAGGGATTTCTTGGTCTTATTGAAGCCCAGCTGCTCTGTATTTTAGGGTCAAGTGTTTCTCCTACTTGAAGGGATTTAGTTCCAGTAGTTCAGGGCTAGTTGGCTGGACAATCAAGCACAACAATAATGTGGTCAGCAAACTAATTGGTTGGAGTTTTTGGCACTCTGGGCAGGTGCTGTGTCAACACACAAACACGGTGGACCAACAGCAGCAGATGACATGGTACCCCAAATCATCACAGACTGTGGAAATTGAGTGTTTTGACAGCAGGAACACTTGTAGTCTATTTCCTGGACTTGTCTGTGTGTGGGAGCACTTGAAGCTCTGACTTCAGCCTCAGTCCACTTGCAAACCTCTTCAAAGTTGTTGAATTCACTTCCCTTCTCAAGGCTGCCCTCATCCCTGTTTGTTGGTCTCCTTTTCCTCCTCACTTTTTCCTTCAGTCAACTTTTCATAGGTCTGCTTCCATACAGCACTCTGTGAACAGCAAGACTAACAGCAATGATCTGCTGTGGCTGACCCTTCCTGTGGAGTCCATGAACTTCTTATGGGCTACTGTCAAGTCAGCAGTCTACACCATAATAGTGGTTTTGTGTATGGAAGTAGACACAAAGATGAGAGGTGTTTACTCTGTTAAAAAAGCGCTTAAATTTAAAGACTGTGATACATGGAGGATTTAGAGACGAGTAAGATAAGTGAACATTCTAAGTAAACCCCAACAGATTTATCGGCGAACCGATTAATTGTTACTGACGGTAGTTAAAAACAATTTTTTCCGAGTTTGATCAGTCGCGCTTCCTGTCGGCGTGAAGAGCAGAAGCCTACAGTGTATCTGTAGATATCTACAGTATATGTATAACTTCATTACAAAATTGTAAAAATCGGCCGATCGGACCCCCCCAATAATCGGTATCGGCATCGGCCCTAAAAAAATCCATATCGGTCGGGCCCTAATTCTGAGCCACGATTTTCATCCTTGGTAAAAACAAATTTCTTGACATTTTAAAGACCAGATATTTTCTAGAGTTTGTACCAACAAGACAAGTCTTCTCAAGTCTACAAAAACGAGTTCTGGAGGCTAAGGCAACCTCACCGAAAAAAAACTACAGCTGCTGCAAGTGGATGTTACACAATGTCACATTAGTAATACTTTAATTCAAGGTGTTACTGACGATTTAATAACGCCGATATTTAGAGTGGAGCTCTGAAGTTAAATAACAATTAAATTTTAATTCCCGTAACCTAAATTTAAAGGATAATAGAGCAAGGACTGTTAAAGTAGGAGAAACGGGAATGGAGTCCGGCTCACCGCTTTTATAACAGGATAAAGCTCTGTTGAACCAAACAATGCGGCGGCTGATATGTAAGCTGATAAAAGCAACAAGTGAAAGGCCAGGTAACTGCTACGGTAAACTTTGACCTAAAAGGGTATCTTTAAAAAACGTCTGGGTTTCATTAAAAATGTGAAGAATCCGAGATAAGCAAGCTAACTTAGCAACCGTAGCTGTCAACTGTTACAAAGCTAGATCACATAAGAGGACCGCATTAGCGCAACATTATGGTTCATTTAGCACTATATATCCATAAGGGTAATAAAGAATTTAATGCAAACACGTTTCATTGGGTAAAGACATCTGTAAACAAAGAGAAAGAGTAAAGTTACCGGAATATGACTACAACAAATCAATGTAAGCACAACAAATTAGCCCCGTGATACTGTAACAATCAAAAGCACAAGACAATCAAAGCCTCACATAATGAATAAACATCTGCTCTGACTGTTTAGCTTCCTATAACAGAACCAAAGTGACGTTAAAACGTGTAATTACCGTAATTAGCTGCTCTAAAATCCTCCGATGTGTTTTGTTGCGTCTGTAGTGATCGCAGAGTTACAGCAGCAACAATCAGCGTCAACGCCTCCGCTTCTTCTTCGTGGGTTTTATTCGCGGGCTACAAACCAACGTCATGGGTACATACCGCCACCTGCTGCTCTACAGAATGCCTGCTCCACGTTTCATGAGGGCACACAATAATCCCGTTTCATTTAGATTTCTGGATACAGCTGTAACATAACTTGGCTGTATCTCATATCACAGGTGCAGTGCACCCTCTAGCGGCTACATCCTTCCTGACAGTAGATTGTACACACAATATATCCGGTGCAAAACATTATATTTTGTGATCTCAAACTAGATGTCACAAAATCATCCTTGAGGAAAAAATTTTCTTGTGTATGCAAGATTGTCCCCCAGGCCATTCGAAAAAATGGATACATAGGTGATCAGCTTCTTTTAATATACATTTAGCGATTAATTAAAGTTTTCCAGTAGACGTTAAAGCAGTGGTTCTCAACTGGTGGGTCACGGACACATTCTGGATGGGTCACGGACAGCTGGCTAAAAAAAGTAAATATTTACTGCGATATTTATCAGATATTTTATATTTTCTGTATATGCAACTTCAGTAGTTGTCCTCATGTTGTCGCCTTCATGTGCTCTAAAGTGCACTTTACTCAATATAACAAGTGAATTTATGTTAAAGATTAGAGTCTTTAACATAAAGTTTTTTTTTATTTTTTTTTTATAAAAAAATAATTTTCTTGGTTTGAATTCTGTAAAAGTGGGTCGCGACTTAAGGACCATGGGAAAATGTGGGTCCCAGAGTGAGACCAGTTGAGAAACACGGCTTTAAAGTTTGTCACTGGCTGAACTACAAATAATAGCTTTTAAAAAACTACACTCACGGTATAGCCCGAGGGACAATTTTTGTGTGCGGAAGTGGTGCTGGAAAAAAAAGGCAAAAGAGGAAATGTAGGAGCAGCTACGGGTCCTGACACCTCTTCAAAACGAATAGTTTCAAGATGCGTAGTTTGACAGAGTTTTAGTGTGATTTTGCATTAAACTTTTAAATAAGTATGTGAAAAGTGCTCTTGTGTAAGGCGGGTGAAGATTTACTCTTGAGTCTCTGTCAGGATGCCGAGGAGTGCCACAGACAGAGAGAGTTTCGGTCGCTTTTTTGCCCCCGAAGATTCTCAACCAACAGATCCTGTGAGACCCAGAAGGACAGTCATGTCCTCAGAGAGACACGGAGAGAGTCTAACTCCGGGACGACTGGTCAGCGCCAGGAACGGCCCCAAGCAGTGGTCCTTCACCGTACTGTCCGTGCTGGGTTCGGCTGTGGCTGTGGCTGCTGTGGGCTGTTTCTGCGCCCTCATATACCCGATTCTCAGAGGTGAGCACGCACACATGCTCGCGCACAACAAGGCTCTTCTTGTGTAGGAGAATCCAACAAAGTGCAGCCCAAAGTGTCTTTCCAGCAGAGAAATCTAGAGGAAAGACCTTCTAAGGCCTGCAAAGGTGGTTATATGGTGGAGAAAAGAGCTCCTCTGAGATGCCCCTAAGCGGAGAAAACTATAAAGGATGCCTTGAGTGATCCCTTAAATGGAGAAATCTATTAATTTGCGTTCAAGGGTTCTTTTTTTTTCTTGCAAAGAGAGGCTGTCAAGTTGAAAACAAGATAACTGCTGTTGAGCTGAACAGTTTTCCAATTCAACTTGAGAAATTGCCACCTATGCTGACCTTTTTTGGAGAAAATAACCTGTATAATAAAATAAAAAAACACTATAGGGCATGTAAGCTGCACTATAAAGTGAGAAATCCTGATCATGTGCCCTCTAGGATTCCTATGCAGAGAGAAAACATGATACAAAGCCTTTTGGAAGACTTGATCATTTTCTTTTTAGGGGAAACAGTTACAATCTGAGCTGTTCCTGTGCAAGAGACATGGTCAAAGTCGGTGTCCTCACAGCTTCAATCAGCCACTGTTACACTTTCATATTTCAGTAACATTACCCTTTCTCTTTATGGACAAAATAATGAAGGAGTTAATGCTGTTTCTGTTCCAGAGCTGAGGGCCGAGAGAGTGAAAGGAGAGGATGGGACTGAACAGAGGATGTTAGGTGAGGATGAAAGGTTGTGACTCCATTGGTGTCCAAAAAAAAAAAAAAAATTTCATGTTCACTTTATACTTTTAAAAATGTAAGAACCGCATTATTTTATAGGCAGTAAAGAGAGAAATGCAATCATTTAATGATTAGTACGAATAAAAATCTTCCGTTTATGTTATGAAAAGAACCTCATCCCGCTAATAAACAGTTTCTGTAAAGTTTGATGTGATGACACAGGACATTTGTGTTTGAAATTAATCTGAAGTAAATGTTAATATTTATCTTGTGTGTGAGTGCAGGTTTCTGGAGCATCTTGGTGCTGTCATTATTAGCAGGATGTATCTGCTGTGTCTTCTCATGGACTCTCACCTACATGGACTCACAGCAGCCAAACAGAGAGTCTCCAACACACCTGCAGACACCTGCAGACTTCAGGTAACACACTCGGTTATATGATGTATTGAAAAAATGACACGTATTTAGCTATTTGCTTTATCAAAAGACAAAAGAAAAGTGCATTTAAGGACTGAAAACAACTCCAAAGTAAAAGGATTCATTCAGTTTTCCACCATGTTCACTTATAGGATGAACAAAAGTAACACGCACGCTGTCAAAGATTATGAAAACCTATGAAGAGAAAACTAGAACAACTAATACTGTCACTACTTTTGTTAAAATTTTGGATCTGAAGGTATTAAAATCAGTGTAAGGTTGAAATTACTCACCTCTGCTGGAGAGAAAAAAAAAAAGACCCAGGCGCAAAGACAAAATAGGGTTAAGTGGGAGCAAGAAGGGTCCGGAAAACCATGACGCTCCAATTTTCAATTTCATGAGAGCCGAGATAGACGGAGAGAAAACTAATTCCCATCTGGGGAGCTCTCTGGGGTCTGAAAGCTTGTGACTTATTTCATTTTTCTGGGAAACAATGATTTTCATGGTGTTCAGGGCAAACATGGAACAGATGAAAAAAAAAAATGTATATATATATATATATATGTTCGTCTCAATTTTAAATCATTTTATGTCTTTTTGATTTGAAATTTTTAATCTCTCCTTTTTCAAATTTTCTATGTATTTCCTTGCATCTGTAAATCACTTTGAATTGCCTTGTGTATGAATGGTGCTATAAAAATAAACTTGTCTTGCCCTGTCTTACAAAAATATTCAAAATTTTTGTTTTTTTGTTGCAGAGAAACACCAGCTCATGGTTTCCACATGAGTTATGGTGTTGCAGTCCTCAACGGCATCATGGCGATGCTCACCGTCATCTGGAGCCTCACCTGACACACGCACACACGTGCACAAGTAATATGTAATATATCTGCAATAAAACGTCTAAAAAAAACAAACTTATGTCAAGTTTTGTTTAGTTTTGAGAATTTAAGGGAGGATTGGCTCTTTTTTCAGGAGTTGTTCAGAGAGCAGAATCCAGATTTACTGAGAGGCTGCAGAGCTGGAGAGGATCTCTGCATAATAACAGGGTGTATTTAAAGACAGAGGGTGGAATGAAGCTGTCGTCAGGGCACCACTTAAAAATTTAGCACGCTCTTTTTGAGAGAAACTGTGTGTCACGTTAATCGGCCCTTTTTCACACATCACATTTCATCCCCGTCTGTTGAAAACCACAAACAGTTTTTCTGCAGTTTAACTCAGTCGAGAGAGGATTGTGTATGCATACAGGAGAAATCAGAGTTGTTCTTACAGTGGAGTTTCACTTCAAAGAAATAATAATTATCTAACCATTAATTTTTAATGTTCAGCTGTGATTTTAGAAGCTTCACTTTTCAGAGGCTGACTCACGCCTACAAAATATTACATCCCAAAAAAGTATCTGTCCTTTTCGATAAGAACAATAAAAAATCAGGCAAAGAAAGATGCAAAAGTAACACAAACATTTAATCAATTAATGTCTTTATAAAACATCCCATCATTAAACCTTTACACTTCTAACAGGTGACAGACAAATTTAAGAGTTCAAGAGGTCAAAAAAACAGGCAAAAAAATAACGGAAATCTGTCAAACACATTCAATCATCATATAAACCTCAGACTTTAAATTCAACCACCTCCAGAGGCATCATTGGAGATAAACACACTATACAACCAGTGTATACACGTCTCTCTATGATTGTACTGAACAAGAAATAAACAGTCTAAGAGCTCAAGTTACAAGTCCACAAATAAACAGAGGGTATGAGGTTCAAAGTATTAAAGGCTCAGTGAAAACAGGATCCTCTGAGGCTAAAATGTCCACGTTGTTATCATGTTTTTGTTGACAGTGTGAAACATTTGGCCTACATCAAGAAAAAAAAACACACACACATATTTCACTCAATGTGCTCCACACCTCTCACACTTACATTCAGAACAGTTTTGTTTTGCTCTGCGGATGTTTTTAGATGTTATTTGGCAAAAGTCTTAGTTCAGGTCTTCCTCCATCACTTAGTGTGGGACAAGAATTTGGTCATGATTTCTAGACTTTAAAACTTCACATCCAGTGAAATTCTGTCTGTCAATAAACCTGATGTGCAGAACAAAACCAACAGTGATACATCTTTAAAGAAGTACTGAAAAAGTGTGAACATGTTTGTTGGTTTTGGTCTATTCATCAGATTTGTTGTACAAAGAAACAAAAAAAAAAAAATGCTTTTAAATCCCTACAAAAAAATCTGGACTATTAAAAAAAAAAGGGAGAGACAGGGAGGGAATATTTCAGGGTTAATACTGACCAACTTTCTCCAAATCCTGAGAAACTTTTGCAAAGTTTCCTTTAAGTTATTTGAAGACAGTCTTTCATCCAAAGACAAGGCCCTACATGTACAGATCTGTTGAAGCTCTCAAGGAGGCTAAATCTGTGAATTCATTTACTGCTTGTAACCTGAAGTTAGGACCTTAATGACTCACCCAAACCATCCAGAAGTTTCCCAGACTCTCTTAAAAGTTTTCAGGATCAATTTGAAGATTTCTGGGATCTTAAAAAAAGTTTCTTCCTCCCTTCAGTTTCTAAGGATTGTCACTGAAATTCTTGCAAAAAGTTTCAGGATCTTGCAAAGTTTTACTCACAAATTTCTGGGCAGATCTCATTTAAGTTTTCTGTGGAAACTTGCAAGACATTTTGGAATTTGTAAAGGTCTGTTTGGATCTTCGAAAAGTTTCAGGAACTTGCAAAAGTATGTCTAGAAGTCCATAAATTCTCCTGAGATCTTGCCATGAGATCCTCAAGACCTTGCTAGAGTTTTCCTGACAATTCTTTGGGGGAACTTTGGTTAAATTTTTTTGGTATCTTGCAAGACATTTCAGAAGTTTGTCCAGTTCAATAAATAAATAAATAAACGAATTCCAGGGTCTTGCAAACATTTTGTTTTATCTGGCAAAAAGTTCCTGGATAACTCTCAAAAAAGTTTGTTGAGATCTCCCAAAAGTTCTTCAGGATTTTGAAAAACTCCCAACATCTCTCCCAAAGATTTCAGAGCTTGTAAACGTTTCACAGATCTGCCCCAAAGTTATTTTTTTAATCTTGCAAAAGTCTGTCAAGATCTTACAAGATTTCTTAGGATCTCTGATAATTTTCTCAGGGTCTTCAAAGAAATTCTCGGGAACTTAAAGGTATCCCGAGACCCCACAAAAGTCTTCAAGGATCTCAGGGGAGGAGGTTTGGAAACTTGGAAAAGTTCCTCAGACTCTTGGGGAAAGTTTCTGAGGCTCAAACTAGAAAGGTTCCCTCTCCCTGTCCCTGCAGGACTCTGTAGCGGTGTGCGTTATTGACCTTTTGAGGCACTTTTAAATATCAAGTAACAGATTATTTAGGAGACGTAGCATCTCATTCAGATGTGATAATATCTGACATGTGCTACAGGTGATCTGACAATGTAACATTTCAAGCTTTAACATCACTGTGTTCATTACAAAAAGATACTTACAAGCCTGACACCGATACTTCTCACAAGTACCAATACTTGTCAGTGATAGTCCAACACACAACAACAGGAGGAAACAATACATATAAAAATAAAGTCATATCTTTTTGGCTGGTGACAACGACACAGAGAAAGCCGCTAATAAAGTGCTGTTCATTGTGTTCTAAGGCAAAACAGGAAAGACAAAACTCTCTCAGGAGTGAGGGTCTCTAAGAGCTGAAACTGTTTTTACGTGGCGTGATAAATCAGAAACAAACAGCTATGCAGGGCTGTTTTTAAAAAAACAGTCAGGGTAGCCCTCAAAGACAATTAACTTTTTTGATAATTACTGGAGTGTAGTTCCCATGGCTGCAGTAAAGCAAGATAAATAGCATGGCAGGCTGTAAACTAAAAAACCAAGTCTTTAATCCCCTTCAGGTTTGTCGTTAGAGAGGCCTCCTCTTCTCTGACACAGACTTGGTAGTTTAAAGGGTTAATAATGTCAAAGAAAAACAATAAAGAATAAATATAAACACGTTTCTTACACGTGTCATCAGTCAGCACGGCAGGCTGGAGCTCAAGGCCAGCGTACATTTCTTTGAGAACTCAGAGTTAACGAGATGAAGGGTCTCATCTCCTTCAGATCAGTGGGGCTGCAGACTGAGCTGCTGCTAGTCTATCATAAGTCACCCAGGGTGCTTGTACAAGTACATTTCTTCAGTGCTGTATATGATGAAGTTTTAGTTCGTAATAACCAGTGTTTCTACCACACTTGATGGCAGAGGGGCTGCGAGCTGAGCTACCGATAGCCTGTTAAAAGGTGCCAAGCTCGATTTTATGCATCAAATTTCTTCAGTCTAGTACATAATAATGTTTTAAGTTCATAATCAGTGTTTCTTGAACACTTTGTGGCAGAAGGGGCTGTGAGCTGAGCTGAATATGAAATTACTCTGCTGGACTTAGAATGCAAAATTTTATTCAGTGCTGTTCCCAATCTGTTGGAGATTCCCCAACAGCTATGGTGGAGGGGCTGCAGGCTGAGCTGCTGAGCCGTCAGAATTTGGATTAATGGTGTTGTAGTGGGAGTTGAATCCTCATCTGATGTCTCCTTTGTTGTAAAACATACAGAGTCAAAACAATTAAAACACTGAAGTCAGCACTTTGCAAAGAAATCTGTTTCTTGGTTACTCTTTGGCAAAGTTTTCTTGGCTGCAAGTTGAGCTACTTCTAATCTAAGCTCATCAACTGACTAAAGTTTAAGATCAAGCTGAAAATGGTTTGAAACCAAAGACTGTATATAGAATGGACGCCGTCTGCCTCATCGCTGGGTGAAGCCACTGCGAGAACAGCACCCTCTGGTGACGGGATGCAGTATAGGTCATAAATCCCGCCTCCTCCAGCAATCCCTATGGAGCTGTGGACAAACTTTAGAAATTTATTACACAGAATATACATTTTTCTCCCCCCTGGTTGTGATGTTGACATGTAGTTATTGTAAGACCGGTTTTTGCTCAAGTCCTCTTTTTTCTGTACAGCTCCATTTTTAAAAGTTATTAGATGGTTCATGTTTTCAATGATTGACACTTGATACAGCCAATGGGCATATGGTGATTGCATAGCTCACCCTGAGGATATGCTGTTTGTGTGTTTCATCACAGTGACTCTCAGCGACTCTCAAGTGGTGGAGTGCGTACAACGCTACTGTGCAATGTTGGTTTCAGGAAGTGGAGAAAAAAAAACAAATTACCGAGAGCTTTTTGGCTTCAAATCCATATACTGGCGGAAGGCAGAATCAAGTTGTCCATAGTATATACAGTCTATGTTTGAAACTCAGAGAAAGTAGTTATCTAGAAATGTTTTTACGTCTGTTTGAATATGAGGCTAGTTTGTGATGAACCGCAAAATCAAACGAAACGGTTGACTCTTGGAGCCAGGAGTGATTCATCTGAAAACAGTCGGTCAAACACAGCAACGTTGAGTCCTTACAAAAATATATATTAGTTCTACATCTACTGTTATTGTGCCACTGTGTATTTCGACACAAACAATAAATTCTGAGTGACTGCGCTCACTCACCTTTTCTCTTTTAGTATCTGAACAGCTCATAAATACAGATCTATGTTAAGTGTGATCAGCAGGAGCTGGCATCACTGACGGGAGGAGAGTCAGACCCTGTTTGTCCCGAGCCGTTGGCCAAAACCTCCTCCTCGGAGCGCTTCCTGGAGGCCAGTTTGTAGAACCCAGCAAGGAGGAAGATGACGGCGATGAAGGTGAAGTATCCACCGTATATGAAGAACTGAGATAAGGAAACAGTCAGATGTCAATTAAATCTGCAGAGTTACAAGAGAATCAAAAGCAAACCAAAACTTAAAACTGTGATTTTATTTATTTAAAGATGTTTCTTCTCCACCTGAGTGAAGACGTCAAGGCCGAGGCCGGCTGAATCCACCACAACCAGAGTGAGCAGAGTCTGCAGCAGCAGGGCCATGAAGGTGTTCACTCCGAACACCAGAGCGTAGCGCTGCATGTTGAGACTGGCAGCGATCTGAAACCTGGACGGTCAGAGGGAAGAAGGAGATCCTTAAACAGGTCAGGAAAGTTTGAATCTATACGCAGTAGTTTAAATATATAACCTCCAACAAATGTGGTTAGAAACAGTCGGAAAAACAAAATATCCAAACGTAACAACAGCCGAAAGAAAGAGAGGGTACAGTAATCCTTCATGAGTCAGCGGTCCATCTGCTTGTTTAATCTCAGGTTTGGTTTTCATAGACGGTAATGATTCAGCAGATTTTCAATCACATGTTCAAATTCCTGAGGTTTGTTATTACAAAACTATCAGGGTTGGTTTGAACTAACAGGGAGATGACTCCAGGACGTTTGGACAGTGAAGTCATGGGATGCTGCAATCATGTGTTTTTGATCTCTTTGTTTTCTTTTTGGGTGTTTTTGCATGTAGGAGATCACAACGTTCATTGATAAAATATGAAAATTAAATGCTGGAAAAATGGAAAAGGGAGCCAAGCACACCAGATAAGACAAATCTGAGGAATGCGAACAAACCACATTAAAATCAGAACTCTACAATCTGCATTCATACCATCATACCATCATACCATCGTTCCAACAACCAGTTTCGACTTTGAGCTGAGGAATAAAACAACCTCCATCAACTGTAAAATACCAAACTTTATCCTTTTCCAACGTATCAAACCTCCAGCTGGTCCCAGTATCTTCGTACTTACGTGGCCACAGTGATGAGCAGCATGTAGGTGGCTCTGAAGAGCACATATGAGCCGTAACACAACCAGATGTTCTTCAGCATGTCCATGACGAAGACACACACCGCCATCAGCAGGGAGAGGACACACAGAGCCAGCTCCCCCCACACGGACCAGCACACAGGCAGGTAACCCACCAGGAGAGCTGCCAGAGCCCCTAAAGACCAGGAGAGGAGCTATTAGAGCTAGTCCTCCATCTCTTAAGGTACTAAAAATAAAGGTAATACTCTTTATCTCTGTACTGGGAAGCATCATGAAGTAGTCTACAGTGTTTCCCTCACCCAGCAGTGTGGACAGAGTCTCCACGTATCCGTTGTAGATCTCATAATCATGAGAAGGACGAACTTTCTCCCACAGCGGCTGAGCGTAGTTGATGACCTGGAAGTATCCGCAGGTGGCCAGAGCCCACCACAAAGACCAGGCCAGCAGGGGGCGACACCTGTAGCACTGCAGGAAGTCCTCGAACAGCATTCGCAGCACATCTAGGAGGCCCCTACTGTGGTTTCTCGTCTCAGAGGACTGAGGCATCTGTAAAGAAAAGAGTTTGATTAAAAGGGCTTTTAATTTGAAAATCTGATCAAACACAGGCACAGACTCATAGCCTACAGGGAGACTAAGGTCTAGGCCTGCTTTCGGGGTATTGAGTTCACATACTTTTACTAATGAAGGTCATTTAAATCCAAGGTTCAAACATGGACCTACGCAGCTTGTCATCTAGGCGTCATCTAAGCTACTAAAACTCTGGTATCATTCAGCGTCTTCCTCCAAAAATCACCTCCAACCATTCCACACTGGGTTTCAATTCCACATTAAAAACAACCCTAGAAGATCGTGACTCACCGTGGAGACGTCCTGGCCATTCAGAGGCACTTTACTCTCTGTATCTTCAGCCTTCTCCTTCAGCACGGCGCTGCTGCTCCTCAGACTCCTCTCCTCCCCTGATCCTGAACTCTTGTGGAAGAACAGACTCCTCTTAGGCATGGGCAGAAACCAAGGAGCGATGAAGGCCACGGCGGCCGACGCCAGGGTGATGATGACGAGGTGAAGGAGCTGAACTTTGGCCAGGGAGAGCAGCAGCTGACCGGTGAGCGATCCGGCGGCTGATCCGAACAGCGTGATGGAGCGGCAGTAACCCGTCACTCTCTGATAGTGAGCCGGCTCCACCACGCTGTAGATGTAGGAGTAGTAGGCCACCTCTGAGGCTGTAGCTAGGCCGAAGAAGAACTCCAGCAGCTGCATGGCCACCATCCCCTGTGCCTTAAGCAACATGGAATAAGTCACGACTAAACTGGTGGCCTGCAGCACCAGAACAGGTTTATAACAGAGGTAGTCCGTCGCCAAGAAGACAGGAAACAGCAATGCCAGGTAGGAATAAGTCCATATGGGGAAGATCTCATTCACAACCTGCAAGAAAGAGAGGCAGATTTACAGTTTTTAGACTCAGTTAATGTCACGTTCCTCGAATTTCTTGTTTCGAACTGCTCAGGATAAAGCCAAGAATCTCTGAAAGTAACAAAAGAACAATTTAAGATTTATACACAACTTATTATGACCATTCTAAGAGCAACTTTAGATGTCAGAGCGAAGGACGCAGAAGAATGGTCTCTCTCTCTCTCTGGTCTCTCTTTCAAAGAATATCAGACTTTGATTCATCAGCTAACAGGACAGATTTTCTCTTCCCCTCAGTCCACCTTAAATGGGCTCAGGTTCAGATTAGTCTCTGGTGTTCTTGGATCAGGTTCCTGTCTGGTTTCCTCTTTGCATGGTTCAGTTTAAACCTCATTAGTAGATGCAGTGATGAGCTGTATTCACATACAGTGGTTTTTGAAAGTGATTTTGAGCCCATGCCTGAGGGCCTGAAGATCAGAACCATCCAGTCTTGGTTTTGGTCCTTATCTCTTTTGTACTTTGATTTCTCCAGATTTTACACTCGGGAACATTATTGTGAAACTGTTGACCTCTTTCAGCTAGGTCTGGGCGATATACCGATATAAAAAATATATCGATATATTTTTAAATGAGATATGGAATTGGACCGTAGCGCATATTGATATACAGATATCAGATGCTGTTGTTGACAGGCTGGTGTTCCTCGCATAAAATCTTTAACCCATTTAAACCGGGACAGCACCGGGACCTCAAGACAGCACTAACTGTTTATCAAAGTAAAAAAGAAAGAGGGGGAAATGTTTACTGAGAGCATAGTCTGTTCATAGTCTTGTGCAACTGGTTTAGACTGTTAAAAAGATAAAAAGGACAGATAGGTGATCTCAAAATGATGTTTAAAAACAATTTTCTTAAACTGAGCACTTTATTTTGTTCTGTCTTTATACACGTACATGCTGCCCTTACTAGGGTTTGTCATATTTAATTCTTTTGTAGTGTTCCCTGCTTGCATCTGTGGATTTGTCAGAGAGAAGAAGAAAATCTACTATTTGATAGGCCATTTATAGTTGTCAAAATGTTGATGCTTTTCTCATATCAATAAATCTATTTCAGAAAAAGATGGCCTATTTGACTTTATGGGCTATTTTTATTTGAGATACATTTTTCATTTAACTGTGCACCTTATAGAGCTCCAATTTAACACTCCTGTGGTTATACAGTATTTATGTTTAAATTTTATTGTTTTTTGAACAGCTGAGCATTATTTCATCTGGCCAGTTTGTATAGAACTACTTCTGACATGTCATATTTGGCTTTGACTGTGACTTAACATTTGCTCTCACTTTGCAAAAACAATGTCAGGATATATATCGTACATCGATATACAGCCTAAATATATTGGGATACGACTTTCGGTCCATATCGCCCAGCCCTACTTTCAGCTCACACTGTCTCCTCCTATAACACTTGTTTGGTTGTTCGTATAATTTTCATTAGATAATGACATTTATCTGTTTTCACATTTGATTGTAGCCTTTGCAATATTTTCAAGCTTGAAATGATTTACAAACAATAATAATAAAACAATTTTTATCAACACTTGAAGAGTCAATGCTACAGTTTTGTTTTTCCATAAACAGTTTGTGTATAAAAGTATCAGAGTTTTTATATCAATAAATAACGCAGCAGCAGCAGTAACTTCCTCTGTATTGACTTCTGCGGATTATTTCCTCCTGCACTTCCTCTTCATTTTCTTTGATTTAAGGTCGTAGAAGTTAAACCTGCTTCGGATCCAGTTTCTTTAAGTCTCTCTTCCATAAAAAGTCATGAACAGAGATCTTAAAAATCATCGTCAGAGATCTATCTGGGCCAGCTCACAGATCGGTGGAGGTCATTATTTTAGGATTAATCGAAATTCCAGAGGATTCGGGATTACTCTGAGCCGACATGTTGTTGGAGCGAGCCTGTGAAAACAAAATGACCGTGGGATCAGAGGACATGAAGTTCTTTTATAATGCAACAGACCCCAATAGATCAGACGTTCTTAAAACAAAGACAGGCTGCTGTATAAACACACAATTTTATATTGAACTGTTTCCACTTTTTGTTCAAGTCACAGCACGTGAAATTCACCCGTGTGCCTCTGTCCAAAAGTTACCGTAAACTTCCATCCGAACTTCAAGGAAATGTAGATCAACAAACGAGGAAATACAGATGCAGAAAAATAAAGCTGCAGAGCCTGATCATGAGGAAATGTTCTGTATGGGAAATGTGTGAAAACTCTGCAGCTCTGACTCAACCGAACAACTGCAGAGCTGATGCAACAGCAGCAGAAAAAAAATACAATGAACACATCTCTGCTGTAGTCTTTGGTGGGGGAGGAGGTCACATGAATAAAACCTGAAAGAAGGTTTAAAGTAGGACTGCACAGTGCTGGGAAAACATTAGTGAGTTGTGAGGCTGGTCAACAATGTCACAATGAGTGATAAACAAACACAAACTAACAATAATGTGTTTGTAACATGTCCCTCATTAAAATAAACTCACATTTTCAAAAACAGACAATGGCTGCTGTTTCATATAATTTCTGACAGAGTCTGAGTCTTTAAGCGCTTATAAAACCTCAAGACTTTGGCTTTTATGTTTTTGTGATTCTAACTGATGGCTCTCACTCTTTGGACAGTCATTAGCTTCCTCCTGCTCCTTTCTCCTCTAAAAGTGATCTCTGAGGACCAAACGGGGCTGACTGTCTTGGTTATTTGTCCCGTTGGGAGATTTTTCTTCACTGACAGTACATGTGACTGAACTTGCTCAGAAACTTGGCTGTGAGTGTGAGAATACAAAAATATCCTGATGAAGAATCAAAGTGGACAAATTGCAACTCAAAAGATTTTCATATGATATCAGGGTGCCTCGAATCTTTAGTTAGGACTAAAACCTGAATGGTCATTCTTCTTTCACTCCAAATAATAATTAGATGGTATAAGTGTTGACTTTTTCCCACTTTAACTCAGATATTTACCTTGTATTATCATTTTACAAAACCCAATTCCATTGAAGTTGGAAAATTGTGATAAACATAAATAAAAACAGAATGATTTGCAAATCCTTTCCAACCTATATTCAATTGAATACACTACAAAGACAAGAGATTTAATGTTCAAACTCATAAACTTTATTAATTTTTTTTTGCAAATAATTAACTTTAGAATTTTATGGCTGCAACACGTGACAAAGAAGTTGAGAAAGGTGGCAAAAAATACTGAGAAATTTGAGGAATGCTCATCAAACACCTATTTGGAACATCCCACAGGTGAGCAGGCTCATTGGGAACAGGTGGGTGCCATGATTGGGTATAAAAGCAGCTTCTCCAAAAATTCTTAGTCATTCACAAGCAAGGATGGGGCGAGAATCTGGAGAAATCACTGCACTTAAGCGGCACGGCCGGAAACCAACACTGAATGCCTGTGACCTTCGATCCCTCAGGCGGTACTGCATCAAAAACTGACATCAATGTGTAAGGGATATCACCACATGGGCTCAGGAACACTTCAGAAAACCACTGTCAGTAAATACAGTTCATCACTACATCTGTTACATTAAATATCTTGTCTTTGTAGTGTATTCAATTGGAAATAGATTGAAAAGGATTTGCAAATCATTGTATTCTGTTTTTATTCACGTTTATCACAATTTCCCAACTTCAATGGAATTGGGTTTGGTATTTTAGTAATTGCAGATGACTGGGCAGTAATCCAGAGGTCTTTTGTGAAAGAATTTACTGGGCAAACACCAGAGAAAGTAAATGATAGTAATAAAATGATCATTCAGGTTCAGCAAATGCACCAAAAATGCAACTCAGAGATTTCTGCGATCAGATGACCTGCATGTTTAGTAGGTTAAACTGAAAATACTGTGACATTTACCTCTAAGAAAACGTTAAACTTGTGTTTACTTTAAGTCCACTTAAACCAGCTGCACACGTGCCTCTATGAAACAGCCTTCAGGGTGTCCTTTTCGATGAATAAACTAGTTAAAATGACCTTTTAAAAAGGGATAAACTTGATAAAGAGTCCTTCAGAAAAACACAACATAAAGGCAATTTTAATCAGAGTTACAGCAGCTGCTCTCTGATGCCTGTTTCCTCAGACCTGAACCCTGGAAGAACCAGCTCCAGGATAACACCTGACAGTTCCTGTATTTGATGGTATAATCTGACTATAATGACAGAAAAACGGTCTCCTTCTTTCTCTGTCTTGACTATATTAATCTACGCCACAGTAAAATAAGTAAATATCAAATTAAAGGAAAGAAGAAGCCTAAGGAATTAGAAATAAGTCAAATAAATTCAGTTAAAGTGAGTCAAACCTTGACTGTGAAGTCAGCTGCTGTTAAAGGTAGCACTAACTGTTTATTAGCCTTGAGCTAACTCACCTGAGTCTCCGTTAGGTTCTTGTCCGGTCCCATCAGGAAGGCGGTGAGGAAAGGTTCCGACGGCCGCATGTTGGAGAAGAAGCCGTAAACACAGAGCAGGAGAGTGGGGTAAAACACGGACATGATGAGGGTCCACACTGCAGCGTGACCTCCACACACTACTGACTGACAGCATACTACTGGCCAACTACTTCTGTGGTGCCTGTTTTGTTGTTATAGTGGTAGATTAAGGTACATTACCGCCACCTGATGGTCAGAGTTTGCAACAGCGAAAATTAAATAAAATGAAATTTTATTAAAAACAACTAAAATAGAATTAAATATATATTTTTCAAATTAATTTAATTTAATTGAATAGAATCAATATTATAAAAAATAGATAAAATAATAACAAGATTTGATTATTTTTACATTATTTGACTATTTACATTATTTATTTATTTGTTTACATTTAACAAAATCAAATTGAATTATATTAAATCAAATTAAAAAATAGATAAAATAATATAAAATAATATTTAATCATTTACATTATTGTTTGACTATTTACATTTTTTAATTTAATTATTTACATTTAAAATCAAATAATATTGAATTAAATACAATAAAAAAGAATGATTTTTGAAATTAATTAAAATTTAATTTAATCAAATCAAATAATAAAAAATAGATAAAATAATATTAAAATAACATTTAATTATTTACATTTAATCAAATCAACATTTTTATTTAATTTAATAGAGGAACATAGGGACTGTATTTGAGTATTTCCTACCTTTATAGTCCTGAAATGTTTTTTTCATGTTCATACCAAAAGAAGCACATTACATTGACCTTGAAAAATTAATTCACCTTTTTGGACGCCTCATCCAGGTTAAAGCTCAAGCTCAAACAGTTTTTGTCTTCACTGCCCACTCTTTAAGATCTCACTACAAAACTTTCTGTCCCTGTCCTTAAACCTCCTATTATCCTCAAATTTTACTAACACATTTTACCCTTGGGGTCAATCTGACCCCAGGTACATTTGCCTCCAGAAAATAATTTACACGCAACTGTTGACCAAGATTTTTTGTCAGGCGCTCCCATGTCACAATAGAAACCTTTCAACGATTTGACCTGTTCTCTAGCGCAATTAATGTATCTTGAAAAGTTTTCATACAAATCTTCTCAAATTTACTGACAACCTTTATGACCACAAGAGGATGAACCCCACTGGTTTTGGTGATGATATGACCTTTCCTGTAGCGCCACCATAATGAACCATATTGATTATTTTGCATGAACTACCCATGTTCTTGAGGGAATACCCTACTCTCCACAGCTCAGGAAATACAGTATCAGTCCTATACTTCGACATACAGTACAGTCGGTCACTCATACACACACACCCTTCATACCCATGGTGCAGGACAGTTCTCATGAGAATATTGTTTCCCCCTCTCCCATGTCACAGTAGCACCAAAAATGGAAAATTATGGTCTCTCTACTGACGTCAACAACAAGGTAGACGTGCTGCCATGAGCGTGTTTCACCAGACACACAGTCCGCCATGTTAAAGGCTTCATTATTCAAGCTCTTCGTATAACCATTAATTGAAAATATTGTATTGAGATGATCATTTCAGAGATATTTGTAGTTGAAAAGACTTGGATGTGATCAACTTGCAAGCCTACAGTGGCTTCCTCATTTTGGCAGGAGTTCAAGTCATTTTGTTTCCCACGAGAAGTGTCCCCCTTGTTATGTATCAACTCAAAAGTATCAAGTCTGCACCTGTAGGTATGGGGATGTTAGGTCACACACGCAGACAGGCAAGTTTTACACAGCCAAAACAGCTTGGGGTCAAATTGACCCCAGAGGAACACCGACGCGTTCAAATCAGTTGTCCCCATCAAATTAGGAAAAGTCATGAAATATGAAGCAAAAAAAAAAACAAGTCAACCATCATTTTTTAAATGATAAACATTGAATAGGGTCAAATTGACCCCACGGATAATCGGAGGGTTAAAAAATTGTATTTTTTTTTAAGGAGAAATATGAAATATTGACCAGGTTGTTGCGAAAGCTCACAGTCAAAGACAAAAAAAAGTGATAATTTTCATGATCAGGGTTATTCCTCGCACCACGTCTACAAAGTTTAAATAAAGACAAACATAGACTTCTCTGTATTTATAACATTTGGGAAACTCTTTATTGATGAACGTTTATTTCTTTAAAATGTCCATCCAACACATTACATCAGAACAGGCAGTAGTGAATATTTGATCCAACCAACAGACAAGGAAAATAAAGCGAGTACGGCTGTAGCAGTATTTATCTAGTTGTGTGAGTACTGTCAGAAATATGCGGCTGCGATGAGCCAAAGTACACTATCCAAACCAGACAGAGCAGCAGAAATTCATTGACGGAGTTTTTGAAGTACACTGAGAGGCTTGTGACAGTAAAAAAAATTCACTTTGCTGCATAATCAAGCTCACAGCTGACCTTCACAGAGCTATTAGACACAACAGGTAGAGATACGTCTAAACTGCAAAACAAAAAAAAACTGTCTCAAGGTTGTTACAGCAGCTGCAGAGAAGAAAAAATCAGTCTAAAGCTGAAGGAATTAAAAAATTACATAAAGCAGAAGCATGGAGGAAAGAAGGGGCTGGTCTTTGACACATTCAGAGAAGAAAGCAATAAGACAACCTGGCATAGAGAGCTGATTTACAATACTGAGGTTCAGCCGTGACTCCTGCAAAGTGCATCAGAATGGAACAAGAATAACCACCACAGTGAGGCAGTGAGCGATATACAGATAGTCAAGAGGCTTCAGGAAGCACTGCTGCAGTTACAGAGACTTTAAAAAGAGCCATGGTAGCCTGAAAACAGAGATTTTCCTACGTAAAACTGCCCATATCCACACACACAAACATTTCAGAGCCGTTCTTCAGAAAGTTTTTTCATGGATGAACGAAAACAGAGTGTTAGAGACAAATTAAACTAAAACAAATCTGAGATGAAGTTATAAAAACAGAGCTGTAATATTTTTAAAATGGGGTCATAATCTCATACCCACATGTGCCAGAGTCCTTAGGGTATAAATTCCTACAACTTGGGGGGGGGGGGGCTGTAATACATTTGTAATATGAAGTTGTTGTATCCTGTGAGAATAGTTGTATTATTATAAGAGTAAAGCTGTAATCTTCTGACACACTTTTTAAGATTTTAGTTGTGGGAAATTAATAGTTATGTTTTGAAAATAAAAATTGTAACTTTGGAATAAGTCCGGGACAGATGTGAGTCATAAATATACCAGAAGTCCAATTATTCAGAGCAGTGACTCTCAAGTCCAGTCCTCGAGGCCCACTGTCCTGCATGTTTTGGATGTGTCCCTGCTCCAACACACCTGATTCAAATGATCAGCTCGTTAGTAAGCCATAACAGAGCTTGATAATGAGTTGATCATTTGAATCAGGTGTGTTGGAGCAGGGAAACATCCAGAACATGCAGGACAGTGGGCCTCCAGGACTGGACTTGAGAACCACAGATTCAGAGGATACAGATTGAAGCTGTAATATTCAATGCCCAAAACTGTTGTATTTCAGGAACAAAGTCAAAACATTATGAAAAGTCATTGGAGAATAGGATCATTTTAGAGTTGTTGGAGTGGCAGGAGATACTGAAGAACGAGGTGGTTAAAAAAAGTCACAAGAAGTTCATTCAAGTTGTTTTGTTGTGACATGAGAAATTTAGTCATAATGTTATAAAGTTGTTAAAAAGTCATGATAAAGTAATAAATTGATCCTCAGAGTTTTTATATTTGCACAAAAAAAGTTTGTGAAGTCTTCATGAAGCCTTTTTTTTTAAGTTATTGAGTCACTGTAAGATTAAAGTTGTTCTAGTTTGAACATGTCTAAGCAAGTTAAGTCTGTCAACATCCGGTTAAATTGAGAGATTAGTCCTAATATTATTAAAATTAACTTGTCACATGACAAGGCCAGAATATCGATCTCCTTTTCAACTTAGCCCAGTTTTTCAAAGTACGGACAGAAAAAAAATCTGAGCTATAATATTTTGCAAATACAGTTAATATATTTTTGAGAATTTAGAATCTCCATAAGAAAAATGTGGTTGTAAAAGTTTAAGATTAATGTCTTCATAAAGAGGAATTAAGTTTGCAATCATGCTATTTAATTTGTTGAGAAGTAAACTGAAAAATATCCAGATTTAAAGAGACAAGAATTTGAGATTAAGGCCAAAATAAATCATCGATAATAAAGTCTTCAGACAGGAGTCACAATATGAAGAGAGCTGAGTTTTGATATTTCAAATGAGACAGAAAACCTCTTCCTTTTAGAGCTATCATCTCTATTAACTCTAAAATAAGTAAGAGCCAGAAGTTGTGACTTTATTCTTGTAATATCACAGTTGAAGTCATGAAGTTCTGACTTTATTCCCCCCAAATTTCCTCTTTCATGGTGGAATCTCAGATTATTTCTCTTTTTTTGAAGGACTCTTGAGAGATACAAGCAAGAAAAGATGAATTTTTGTATGGGAATGTGTCCAAATCTGTGTGAATTTGCTCTTTAGATCATTGTTACGTAGTAAATGAGAGATGGCGTAATTAAACAGACATCCAAAGGTGGTAAAATGGGACTCAGTGCAGGGCTGGGTACACTCTGTTTTGGTTTTACAGCCCAGGTAGTTTTCTCTTTTTTTGGTTCCTGCATAAACTTTTTTTTTTTTTTAAAGATAACAAACAAACAAACAAACAAAAACAGAGCGTCTGCTAAGGCTGCATCTACTGATTACTGTCATTACTTTTATGATTTCTTTTTATTTGTAGGTTAATAATCCTTGTCGTTACAGTTCCACTAAAGCTTTCATTAAGACTTTAAACACTTTCTTTTGTTTAGCCAGCACACAAAGTATAAATTTTTAACACAGTCAAATAAAAAAAAAAAAACAAGAAGGAAATCCTCACAGTTCACACACAAAGACAAAGACACCAATAATCATTCATTGTGAGCCAGGATAATTGATTAAAGGCAAAAAAAACAGTTTGAATATTGGAAATTCAGTTCATCCAGGGCATGATCTACTCCGATCATGCTCAAATAGCTAGTCTGATTCTGAATTTTTGAGTTAGTGAGTCTAGATCGCCTCTTTATTCGTGATACATTCTTCAGGGGAAAAACAGAATATTTGCTTATTTTGATATCAATGCTTGTTTCCAGTTCAGTCTGCTGCCCCCTGGTGTCCATTCAATATTAAATGCTGCTTTAATTTCTGTGTTTGCTTCTATTGTGTCTACTTCTGTCTACTAAAGGTTTGAATCTGATTCTCAGTGCGTCATAGAGGTGATGCTTTGCAGAGCCACAGCTTTGTGTTTGTAAGGATGTCTAACATTTAGAGCAGAGTGGACTGAAGTGAGTTTTTGTTACAGCTTTGAAATCTTCCGAACATTTTGTGGTCTTAATGCTAAAAATTGAAGAGAGACTTTAAAGCAGTGGTTCTCAAGTCCAGTTCTCAAGGCCCACTGTCCTGCATGTTTTGGATGTTTCCCTACTCCAACACACCTGATTCAAATGATCAGCTCGTTATCAAGCTCTGCAAGGGCTTACTAACGAGCTGATCATTTGAATCAGGTGTGTTGGAGCAGGGAAACATCCAAAACATGCAGGACAGTGGGCCTCGAGGACAGGACTTGAGAACCGCTGCTTTAAAGGAAGAGTCGGACATTTGGGATGAAGGTTTGTCTACAATCTAACCTCGAGTTTTTTTCACGTTTTATGTTCTGAAACGTGAAAATAAGACTGCTCTGCATACGTTTATTCTATTGTTGCTAAAAAGATAGCAAGCATCCATCTTTGAGAGTATCAGGGCAACATTAACAAACTCGGTATCACCAGAATTAAGGCTGATAAGATCCAACCAAATCTTAATAACTCCTTATATTGAGACTTTTTATGTCCAACAAAAATCTGTTATATGGGTAGAATGTTCCCTAAGAGACTAGAGTTGTTATAGATACAGAAAATAAACCCTAAGAGAATAAAGTTATTATATGTCAAGCAAAAGTCCCACGAGACTTAAGTCGTTATGTGTCAATTTAGAAATTCCAAATAAAACAAAAAGTCCAAAGAGAGTGAAGTCACTTCATATCCAGAAAAAAATCAAAGTCCATTAAAATGTTCCCATGAAAATAATTTAGTTGAACCTTGAGCTAAAAGTTGCAGCAGATAAAAATCTAAGAGAAAAAAATTCATCAGAGCACACAGTCGATATGTTGTAGCTAGGTCCAAAGGGGACTGAGTCATCATGTGTTGAGCAGGAAATTCATGAAAAGCTCTAAGAAAATAAACTGGAATATTTTGTGAATTGAATGATAAGAAAAAAAGATATTCTTCTCAAATAGCAAAAATTTCGAGAATAAAGTTGTGATATAAGCCAAAAAAAAGAGAAAATTTTTAATGCTACAAGAACAAATTCATGAGAGAACAGTGTTTGAGTATTTAAAAAAAATGTCTGAGTGTTTTTGGAGTAAGGAATTAAAAATATCTATGCATTTGAAGAATAAAGTTCTATTTCATGAGTAATTTCTGAAGCTGTAACACTCTAAGTTGAGCTCAGAGCACCACAACAATACTTTCACAAGAGAATAAAGTCATGATTCAACAAGAATAAAATCCTAACATAGTGTGATCAGAGCGGTGAAAAAATAAATTGAGGATATTTTGAGTTCATGTATTTTAGAGGGAAGTTTCAGAGGAGCAGCTGGCTGCCTTGAGTCAAATAACATATTTTGTTGTTTCTAGAAGATTGACTAAAGTATAAGTTCATTAATGCTCTATATTCTTCAAAATAGCTTTAAGGTGAAGTGTAGCCTACAACTCAGGACTTAATTCATTCTACATTTCATCTTTACACCTTAAATGTCAGATTTTCCTTCTTTAGTGTAGCCCTGATACTCTGCACTAATCTAATCTGACTCGAGTCAAATAATAAACCTCTATCCCAAATGTCAGACGGTTAACATTCCTCGTGTCCTGCACTCATGCAGAGTGTCTCAGAGTAACACAAACCGGTTATAATCAGAGCAGATAAAATCTCATCACAGAGGCAGAAGAGCTGATCCTTCCTGTGTACGGATGTTTAGCAGCGGCAGGTTCATGAAGCTACATGGTGAAGTGTCGTGTGTAGTCATATTCTATTGTGGGAATGACGGCCTGGACAAACTTCAGGAAAATTAGAAGATACCTGAAAGTTTCAGTTAAAGAAAACAAGAGGGAAGGTATGAAAGGAACTAAAGAGAGGGAACATGGGGTTAGGATGCTAGGGACATCCATAAGGTGACGATCTTTTTGAAACTCGTGGACATGGCCCCCCTAGCTCTAAAGAGGAGAGGGACCACTGAAATTTGACCTTCCTTGAAATTGGACTTTTTTGGACTACATGCATGCTGTGTCCTCTGCTCTAAAGAGGAACAGGATCACCATTATTTGACATAGTTTTTGTAAATCATCTTCCCTGCATGCTCTGCCATAAAGCAGGGTTCCTACGCAAATATAGAAAAGTGTGGAAGTAATTCGATCAATCTCCAGTTCTTAAAAAGTATGATAAATGAAAATGAAAGTATGGAAAAATATTTAGGTTTCCAGACTATTATCACAGTAAAAAAAATACTGTTTTCTAAAATAGAAAAGTAGGTATTTCCAAAAATAATTCTAAAAAGTAGGATATGGAAAAGTATGGAAATTCCTACTGTTTAGGAACCCTGATAAAGTGTCCACCCGGCTTGTTATCTGTTCTCAGCTCAGAGGCAGCATCCCTGATGGTATGGGGATCATAAATGTCTACGTCATGAGTAGCTTCCACATGTGAAAACAATACTTTTGCACTTCAACACAATTAGAGGTAAAACTTACAACTCACATGTTATCAAAATGAAATATATGTGACCTGAACATCACTGCTGTTTGTGTACATGATGACTAATTATGGCAGAATTCTCACATGAAAGGATACATATGTACTCCCAGCTCTCCTCCTCCTTCTGCCACAGTCTCAATAATCTTCTTCATCACTTCAGCATGTCTGAAAATCAGATGTTAGGTCAGCCAAAGGTTCAAAAAATCACTTAAGTTAACAGTCATTTCATTACGAGTCCCCTGTGCCAATACTTTATAAATCCCTGTAGTTCTACAGGTTGACAGATTTCTCCAGGTGATTCATTGTTGGGAGGATCTGAATACTGTAAAGGTACAGATTTACCTGCAGGGGTGTACAGAGCACATGGCAGGTGGAGGCAGGTGAGGGTGGTTCTCAATGGTGACTGTTTTCTTCACATGATCCTGACTGATGTCCTCGTACATCTGTTCCACTGTCAGCGGTTGTCTGTCCTGGTTAATGCAATGACAGGCTCTGATTACAGAAGTCGAGTCTGGTAGCATTTAACTGCCTCATAAAAACATACTAACAAAAATAATGAAAGTACAAGACGGAAAAGATCAAAAACAGAAGCTGTGGTGTACATACTTCATCGTATCCAAAGAGCCAGAGTCGAGGGGTCTGGTAGTATTTATCATAAGTGATGTACAGGTCATACGTTCTCGTCTGAAGGATGGCGTCTTCGCTCCCTGGCTCTACTTTGGTTTTGGTTTCCACCATTTTACTGGTGTCCAGAGTGGCCTGAGCAGAGGAAACGTGTCAAAATAAAGTCTAAGAGAAAATATACGACCTGAGAATAAATATATTTATTTATACGCTCACTTCGTCTGTTTCCAACAGGCCGCTCTCCTCGTACTCTGAAGAGACAGAATCAAGATGAGTCAGAGAAAAAAACTAACCGACTTCATGCTTTTTCACCCACAAATGAAGAGGAGTACCTTCCATATCTGCTGCTTCTGCATCTTCATCATCCTCCTCATCATCATCACAACATGCTGCAGATGTGGCGTTCATATTCTTGTCCTGAGGGAATAAAATTCAAACAACAGCACGGTTTAGATTTTCGTATTTCATTCAAATAATCAGAAAACTAAGAACATAATGAATCGAACCTTGCTATTGTCCAGAGAGATTTCCCGCACAGTGTCTGTGACTCCTAAAACAGCTGAAAAACACCAGAGAAGGAGACACTAAATCACTGTCTGTCCTTATCAAGAGGGGGTGATCAACTTGTTTCATGCAGTCTGGACTCTTCTGTAAGACTTGGGTCCAAGAGAGCAGGTCTAGTTAAACATTTTAAAAGCAGATTGAAGGTGTTGGAGGAGGATGCATCAGGCTGTAGATGCTCCTGCTGATGTCTTTCTGTTTTATGATTCAGGATAGGGGTGTCCCAAATATAACTTTTTGATTTCCGATACGATACCGATATTGTAGTCCTCAATATTGACCGATACCGATATTGATCTGATATCAGCACAAAATTATGCATGACACGTTTTTCACTCAACTTTTTCAGACTGAAACAAAAAATACTGCCAGAAGGCCAATATCACTCTAAAGGTCCTTATACACCGGGGCCGACGCATCAAGCCCTATGCGATTTTGCAACTTTCCGGGGGGAAAAGGACGTATCCCGGGGAAGACCAATATTCAATATCAATATGGCATTGGGACATCCCTAATTCAGGATATGCTGACATTTAATTCATGTTTTCAATGTCTGTAACTTTGCTGTGCAGCTGCAAATCTGGGTCAGACAAAAGTTAAAAGAGACTTATATAAAAATAAAGATGGAGACCTGTAAATGATATATATCAGAAAAAGACAGTAAAAAATCTAATGCATTCAACAAATGCAACACCTAAACTTTGATAAGTGTTACTTATTAGCTGCAGAGGAAAGTCAGAAATCGATCCTGAGACAGGATTTATAAGCAGAAACTGTTTCAGTGGATCAGATAAACACCGCTCTGAAGCTGAGGTGCCTTCACAACAGCAGCTTGATCTGCTCAACTTTGACTCAGGAACAGGTAGCAGGTCTAATGCAGTTGATCTCAGGGGTCTTCTCAGGGAATACGGAGATGAAATATTACTTACATACTCTGTGCCAGATTAGGGCTGGGTGATATGGCCTCAAATCAATATCACGATATATTGAGCAGTTCACCTCGATCACAATAAATGGACGATAACTACTCCACACGCTGCTAACCCCCTCCCACATTCACTTCGTCTACTTCAGCCACCACTGCAGCCGCTACAACTTTTGAACCATCCTCCATCTCCTCACCTGTCTTTCCCTCTTTGTTATGGACTGGATGGGGTGGAGTCACATCTCTGACGCAGGATTAAAGGGACATAAGACCATAGCCTACCTATGCACATCCAAAACCGACTTGTATTTATTTATTTTGACACTGACTGAATATACCGATATGGGCAAAATTACATTTGTTATTGTCGTAAATTCCGGTATCGGTAAATTTTCGGTTTATCGCCCAGCCCTATATCAGATTATTACAGATTAGTAAATTATGGTTCAGTTCTTTGAGGAAGTTGTAACCAGAGCAGTGAAGCTAAGATGGGCTGATGTAGGTGGTGCACCTTGTGTTTTGATTCTGGCTGCAGAATTTGGGGTAATCTGAAGTCAAACTCATTCACTGAGGTAGGTAAACTAGGTGTGACAATAATCCAGGTGAGAGGAGATAAAAGCGGGGATAAGTTTTTCAGTGTTGTTAAAGAATTAAACTCGCCTATTTCTGGGAATGTGAATAAAAAACAAGACTGCAACACTTTAATCAAGTCATGATTGAAAAAAAAAAGACCCCTAAATTTAGAGCAGTAACCTTGATGTAATCCCAGTCAGGCTTCACTGGTTGGATTAAATTCATTTAAGTAAATAAAAAAGCTCCTCTCCTCTACAGGTTTTCTCTGTGCAGTAAAATGTTCGTCATGTTTCTGTCCTTTTACAGCTCGGCTGGAAATTTTATATTTTGGCCTCTAAATAAGTTTCTGAGAAAAAATACTTGATACAGAAAAGATGTTTAAGATTTCAAATGGACCTGGACTGAAAGACGGATTTCTAACCTGAGTTGTGGTACGTGTCCACCCAGCCTCCATCTCCATCATCCTCCTCTATGATGGCCTCCAGCTCATCTGAATACTCCATCTGTTTACAACGTTTGTAACAGGGAACTGCAGGAAAAAGGACACAGATTTTGAACCATCACTGCCATGATTTTTTCTTTTTATATATTTTTAGAGGACAAAAAAAATCTAAGAATTTAAACTCAAGTATATCTCAAAGCGACAGCGTTGTTGCTGTCATTTGTTTGCTGTCATCGCTGTCGCCGGTATTTCTGGTGTTGTTATTGCTAATGCTATTGTGGTTGTTGTATCGTCGCTGTTGTGTCGGTGATTCGGGGGGGATTGTGTGTGTATATATGTGTATATATATGTATATGTGTGTATGTATGTGTGCATGTATGTTTGTATGTGTATGTATATGTATACATATAGTTATTATTACATAGATATTTATCTTTTTGTTGTTGTTGTTGTTTCTGTTGTTGTCATCACTCTGTTTTGTTGTCAAATAAAAAAAATAAAAAATAAAAATAAAAAAGTATATTTTAAAGCTGCTCCACAGGAAATAATTCAAGAGTTAACTGGACAAAGGAGGAAAACAAACTGTTTCACCACACAGTGAGTGATTTAGTAAAAAAATAGTCGAGAACAATGATGATACTCATACGTATAATGAACAACAGTTTCCACTTCAGATTCTCTCACCATTACGTGTCAGGAGGAACTGTTTATCCTGCGGCAAATATGGCTTCACCTTCACTTCTTCCCCGGTGGCCCTGAGTAAAAAGGGAATCACAAACATACAAATAAGTTTTTTAAAGCTCTTGTGAGTTTTCAGCTCATTATGAGACACACTGATGTTAACATTAGTGTCTATTTATGAGCTACAGAAGAAAACTAGACAAACAGAAAAAAGACTGACTATTTTTCGTGTGGTAAATGTTAATGTCTGAAACTTCTGCAGCTGATAAAGTGATTCATTTGATTGTTTAAAGAAAGAGGGATGATATTTTCATTGAGGTGCAACTTGCATCTGAGCATGTCAACATTAGGAAAGAGCAATGATGTGGTACTTAGTCTACAGGGGGCAGCAAAGTCAAAACACAACACAATTTCCTCATAGGAGCTTCAGATGAGGTTATGCATGGTTTTCTTATCATGCCGTTACTCATATAACAGCACCAACTTCCCAAACTGACTCATCTTCAGATTAGGAATAACTTTTTGAATGTATGCTTACAAAAGGAGATACAGAACTATTTATTTCCATAAACTGTGTCTTCAGTTTCTTTCCTAAGCTGGTGGGAAAGCTCCAAAAGGTGAAAGAGGAAGTTCGAGCCAAATATTGCACTATACTGTAAAATCCAACAACCACAACAGAGAAGTGAAGCACAATGAAAAACCCACTATCAGGTCAGACATAACTGGAAAGATTTTGTTCATTGAAAACAGCATTGTATTGCCTGGCTGATGTGAATATTTGATTTTGAATAAAGACGATTATTTTTACTACAAAGTCATGCTGTTGTAGTCCCTGCAGAATGTGGTTTGTTGTTGTCTTGCTGAAATATGAAGGAATGGAGCCTTCATAGATGTGGAAGCTACCCATGACATTCGGGAGGCTGGTTTTGAACTGAGAACAAGCAGGGCAGAGGACGCGGTGTCCATGGTTCCAACAAACAAAGTAATTTTGTGATTTCCAAAAAGAATGTCAAACTTTGATTCATCAGCCCACAGGACAGTTTTCCTCTTCCCCTCAGTCCACCTTAAGTTTTAACCTCATTTGTGGATGCAGGGAACTGTGTTCACAGTAGGGCCCGACCGATATGGATTTTTTGGGGCCGATGCCAATACCAATAATTACGGGAAAAAAAAAATCGATTTTTTATGAAGTTATATAAAAATATAAATAAACTGTAGATATCTACTTTATGCTGACAGGAAGACCGACTGGTCAAACTCGGACCGCCAAGGCCTCCGCGTCTTAACTCATGTCACTCGCTGCCTCAGTAAGAGAAGTAGCGTGATCACGTAATGTGTACCGTTACTGGCACAGCTAACAGTGTAGCAAGGCTAATAGCAGATGGCTAACTCTAACTTTAGCTTGCATATTACATGGTGCTTCACTGTTAACTCGGCATGATCGAGACCAGCACAGTGGGGAACATCGTGAAGTGGGCTGAACTGAAACTTGTTGACTTATTGTGTACTTCACAAACCGAATCTTATTCTCCCCATTTTATTTCTGAAAATATCGGCGAAAATCGGCAAGTTTTGGCCGATTACCGATTAGTCTCAAACGGGCTAAAATTGGCCGATTTAATCGGCTCGCCGATAAATCTGTCGGGCCCTAGTTCACAGACATTTTTTTTCAGAGTTGAATCTGAGGTAATACAGTGATTTCCACAACGGAGTCCTGTTTGTTTTTAATGCAGTGCCGCCTGAGGGCCTGAAGATCAGGACCATCCAGTTTTGGTCTCTCACTGAATGGTGAACCCCTTTCCATCTTTCCTTCTGAGAGATTCCGCCTCTCTGAAAGTCCTTTTTATACCCAGTCATGTTACTAACCTGTTTAATTTTTCCTCTATAACAACTTTTTACCTATTTTTGTTGTTTCTCTAACATCTTCTATCATAATAACTTACTATTTTTCCATTAAACAAGATTCAGTTTTGACATCTGATATGTTGTTTTTGGAGCTTTTTAAGAATAACTAAATACAGAATGTAAGGTAATCACTTTCTCTCACTGCTCTTTTGTTAGTGGGGTGATCTGTATTGAAGCTGAAGGTAAACTCTTACCATTTCCATGTTGGACAGTGATGAACCAGGTGATCTCCAGCAGCAACAAACTAAAACCAGAAAGAGAAGATCATCAGATAGATTTTGTAACTTCCTTGAGGTTCAGGAGTAAAATAAGTACTTTACATGAGTGGATGTACTCACTTCCTCTGGTGTGATGACTCCAGTCTCTTTAAATTTGGATTCCTGAGTTAAAAATCAGAAACAGAGACTGGATTAAGTGAACAGAGTGACTTCAGTTTGTCTCATAAACCTGCAGGTGTACATATAAACTGTGTCGATGTTTTAGTTCGAATAAAGTCAATGATTTAGGCCCTTACACCATAAGTTAAAGTCTCGTGTTAGTCTAAGCTACAAGGCTGCAGAGATCATCTGTTCATGTGTTTCTGAAATCTCTCAGCCTTTAGCCTCCTCCATCAACAAGCTAGCTGTTAAAGTTTACCTTTAACACAGGCGTGAGGAACTCCGCCACACCGAGAGCCGTGCCCTTCACTGTGTTTATCACGTTCTGCATCTTTGACGGGTCCTACGGGGTGACACGAAGCCTCCTTCTTCAACCGTGCTGTTGAAATCTGGAGTTATTTTGGCATAGCTCCTCAAGCTGTGCCAGCAACTGCAAATCACATGATACGTCCCGAGACTTCCGCTATCTCACTCTCGCGAGATGTGGAGAGGCGACGAAAACAGACGCACAATAAAATAAAATAAAATAAAAAAAAATTAAAAAAAATTGAATTAAATTAAATTAAATTAAATTAAATTAAATTAAATTAAACTGAATAGCTGGAGAAATTTTTGTGCATTTTTTTTACCCATATTTTTTTTCTACAAATTAAAATTTTCTTTTTGGGGAGTCAAGATGTACAATTTTTAATTTTCTTCATTCTTGTGTGAAAATGGCCCAGAATAAACCCTAAATCCTAAACATCTTTGACCTTATGATGCCTTAATAATCCATTATATGTATGGATATGACCGTGTTACAACCACAGAGTGGATCAGTGGTTACAATGTTTATTTTTCTCCATTTTTCTGAATTTTAAAATTAGAAGTGTGTTGTTCATTACTCTTCCCTGACATACGATGTGATTTTAAATGCAAATCGTTATCGGTTAAACTCTGATTTTCATCCAGAAGCCCTGCTCTACTGGAAATTACTTCACTGTCATCATTTTTATTCCATACAATACACCAATCTGGAATAATAGATACATATTGATTGATAGAAATTCAGTTTATAAGGATGAATGGAATTCAAAAGGAGTCTGGGCTGTTGCTCACTTGTTAGATGAGAATGGGAACTTGTTGCAACATGAGGACTTTTGTACAAAATACCAAATACAATGTAATGTGAAGGAACATACAAAAATGATGAATGCAATACTGATCTCTCTGAGGGTAATGGTGAGAGAAGATGTTTGATATTCCACAGTCTCCCAAAGATTGAGACAACTCTACATTGGGGGGTTAGACTTTTGTGATCACAAATGTAACAACAAAGCTCTCAGAAATATGTTGGTAAACTAATATTACCCTAGCCCAGTGGTTCTCAAGTCCAGTCCTCGAGGCCCACTCTCCTGCATGTTTTGGGTGTTTCCCTGCTCCAACACACCTGATTCAAATGATCAGCTCGTTATCAAGCTCTGTAATGACTTAATAACGAGCTGATCATTTGAATCAGGTGTGTTAGAGCAGGGAAACATCCAAAACATGCAGGACAGTGGGCCTCGAGGACTGGACTTGAGAACCGCTGACCTAGCCCGATTGAAAGGATGTATATTTTGAAGCAATTTGATTTGGATAAGATTAAAAAGATAAGAAAGAATTATATCTCCTTGCCATTACCTCCCAAGGCAAAAGAAGTGTATTTCAAAATCTTGAACAAAATCTTTCCAACAAACGAACTTTTAAGATTAAGGTTTAACTTTGAAGCAAATAATTGTGTGTTTTGTGAGCCATGTTTTTTTGTCACTGTAGTGTGATACATCCCTTCTGGAGTAACAAGTGGAGCTGGTTGCAGTCCAAAAACATTGACTTCCCTTTGTCAGCAGAAACTATTTTGTTTGGTGTTTTTAATGAGTATAGGAACTTGGATTTTGCTCTAAATGCTTTGTTGCTTCATTTACAAGTTTCATTTACTGCTACTTTTTTTGTAAATCCTTAAAACTTGTTACAGACAAGAAAGCCCTATGCCTATTTTCTTTACTAGAAATGTTCGGATTGATATAGAATGGCCTCTAACACTGAAATTGTGTTTTTTTCTCTCTTTTAATGTTATTCATGCTCAATCTAAGGCAAATACTCTATAATTTTCTTCTATGATAAATAAGTGCCTTGTTTGTTTGTTTATAATTCAATAAAATAAAATAAAAACTCTTCCCTGACATACACTCCGCTCCAGTAGGGGGCGATAATGTCTCTTTACGTTATCCTCCTAACACATCACATCTTCAAGAAGAAGACAAGAGGAGGAAAATAAAACACATGACAGTAGAAACTACTGTGAGCTTATACTTTATCTCTAAACCTTCAGAGTCTGTCAGTATGTGGTCCGAGCAGTTGGGCTAATCTTCTATACTAATGCAGCTTCATTCACATGAACGGGCTCAGGATGTGGACTCGCTCTGTACAGCCGCTCCTCTGGAGGTCCAAGGTCCTCAGAGCTGCTCTGACACTCAGCTCCAGATCTCACGGCTCCTGTGGAGGGGTTTCAGGGAAGTCATGGATCAGACCCTCTGGATATGACACAGGGTTAAAGACTTTTAACAGCCTGACCAAACAGAAAGAGCCTCTTATCCTGTCCAGAGAAGGAGTAGCTACATGGTACAGATCACTGGAATAAACCTGTTCAATATACAGCATGTCTTCGTACTAACCTCTGTGCTTTCATTTAAGGTATAGCTGTGGACCCACTGTGTACGACCAGGCCCACTTGGGACATGCATGGTAAACCCTCAATCTTCATGCACAGGCTAAATACATTTATAAATTTATGGTTACAGATGGTACAAAGCATGCAGGGAACAGATTTTGTGTTCATTTGGAGCCCCTGAAGTCCAAGTTTCTGTTAATTTGTTAGTTTGCCAATATTAAAAACCTTTAAATAAGTCTGAGGTGAACATCTGTGTTTGTTGGTGTCACAGCTCGTATGTCAGGTTTGACATCCTGCAGAGAATCCTCTCCAGGCTCTTTGGAGTCACAGTAATTCATGCCATGGTCATCACCGACATCGACGACAAAATCATCAAAAAGAGCTGGGAGGTAAAACCACAGCCGCTTTATGATCAGTATTAAGGATCATTGTCTTTGAACTCCAGTTTAACTGATGAATTTCTCCTTTCTTTAAAAGGAAGGTGTTTCCCCCTCAGTCATTTCCTCCATGTACGAGGATGAATTTAAAAAAGACATGCTGGCTTTAAAGGTGTGTAACTATTTTTTTATTTTTTTATTCAGGAGAGATAAGATTTGATTTGTTGAAAATCCTGCTGATTATTCATAATCACTGTGCTAAATAAAGATAGCATGCAAATTCCAGGACCACTCTTACTGACCTTATTCGCCTACATGCAGCTGTCAAATCCACCCAAACCTACTTTACCCTCTATCACTATTGCTGGGTGAAAATCACCCGAACATGCGCCTGTAGGAAAAAGCAGGTTTTAGATCAGGGCAACAAATATGCCTTCAAAGATGTTAAAGGAAATACTGAAACTACCCAGGGACCCATGATACTCAGACAAACGCAACTTAATGAAAATCATGTAAACATGTTTGGTTTGGTGAAAATCACCCGGTGATAGTGTTCTAGGGTTAAATAATTGTTTCATATTATTAATGAGATAAAATGTGAAAACTAACCTGCCTTTGTGCTCTTTTGTCATTTTTGAGGTGATTCCTCCTGCAGTGTATTTAAGAGTCACTGAAAACGTGCATCATATCGTGGCATTTATTGAGCAGATCATTAAAAATGGACATGCCTATTCCACAAAGGAAGGTGAGGATTTAAGATAAAGATGCTTCATGTTTTTCTGTCTGTTCCTGAGGTAACACTTTATTCTGTTACAGGTGATGTTTTTTTTGACATCCAGTCCATTGGTGATCGTTACGGCAGGTTTGGAGGTGCTGGAGACTCGCAGGGAGAACCTGGTGAGTGTTTCTGTCGTCTGAATCGTTTAAGGTTTATATTTGGATGATGAAGAGATATATAGTTTCTGTCCAAGCTTCAAGTATCTTTAGCTCATGTTTTATCTCGAAAACCAGGCAATACCAATAAAAGGGACTTAAGGGATTTTGCACTTTGGAAGCCGTCCAAACCTCAGGAACCGTTCTGGGAATCACCGTGGGGCAGAGGAAGGCCTGGCTGGCATATTGAGTGCTCGACCATCGCCAGGTTAGAATTCAGTATAATCATGAGTGCAACTCTGTGAAAAAACATAAAAGTCACAGCAAATAAAAAAAATTAAAATCTGAACACAAAACTAAAGCAAAAGGGATCATTACCTAAACAGTGAAACTTTTTTATTTCTCTACAAACAGGACTGGAACCTGTCACTTCATGAGAAATAATAATAAGGCGTTGGTCTGTGTGTTTATTTTAGCGCGGTGTTTGGGAGTCAGCTGGATATCCACTCAGGAGGGATCGATCTTGCCTTTCCTCACCACGAGAATGAGGTCGCTCAGAGCGAAGCCTACCATCAGTGCGAACAGTGGGCTAACTACTTCCTCCACTCAGGTTCAGATCAAATCCAGGCCTGTTTTTACTTATTCTAAACTTCGAACGGTGAAACTGAGACCCACCAAAAACAAAGAACCAGGAAACCTGTGCAAAACTTAGGATCCACAGTGAAATAAGACTCAGACGAAACAGATGAACGATGAGACTCAACTTTATCATCCTGAGAAATAAATGAGCTGCTTCACTGAAGAATGTAATAAACCAAGAAATAACTGCATTTAATTTCTTTTAACATTGTCATTTCTTGATGCATTATATCCTCTCGAGGCTTGTCTGTTCTTGTGTTTCTGGTGAGTTTCAGTTTCACTGCAAACAGTAACACAGAGGGTTCACTCTGCAGGATAAAGAATGAACAACATTGTTTTTTGTGGCGTACAGTGGATATAAAAAGTCTACACACCCCTGTTTAACTGCCAGGTTTAAGTGATGTAAGAAAATGACAGCAAGATAAATATTTTCACAACTTTTTCCACCTTTAATGTGACCTATAACCTGTACAATGCAATTGGAAAAACAAACTGAAACCTTTAAGGGGAAAAAAGTAGAAAAGTTAAAATAACCTGGTTGCATAAATATGCACACCCTTAAACTAATACGTTGTTGCAGCACCTTTGGCTTTTATTACAGCACTCAGTCTTTTTGGGTAGGAGTCTATCAGCGTGGCACATCTTGATGTGGAAATATTTGCCCACTCTTCTTTGCAAAACCGCTCCAAATCTGACAGACTGTGAGGGCATCTCCTGTGCACAGCCCTCTTCAGATCGCCCCACAAATGTTTGATGGGATTCAGGTCTGGACTCTGGCTGGGCCATTCCAAAGTCTCAATCTTATTCCGGTGAAGCCATTCTTTTGTTGATTTAGATGTGTGCTTTGGGTCACTGTCGTGCTGAAAGATGAAGTTCCTCTTCATCTTCATCTTTCTAGCAGAAGGCTGAAGGTTTTGTGCCAACACTGACTGGTATTTGGAACTGTTCACAATTCCCTCCACCCTGACTAAGGCACCAGTTCCAGCTGAAGAAAAACAGCCCCAAAGCATGATGCTGCCACCACCATGCTTCACTGTGGGTATGGTGTTCTTTTGGTGATGAGCAGTGTTGATTTTGTGCAAAATATACCTTTTGCAATGATGCCCAAAAAGTTCAACTTTGGTTTCATCAGACAATAACACATTTTCCCACATGCGTTTGGAAGATCTCAGATGTCTTTTTGCAAAATTAAGACGGGCTTTGATGTTTTTCTTTGTTAGATAAAGCTTCCATCTTGCCACCCTACCCCATAGCCCAGACATATGAAGACAGCGGGAGATTGTTGTCTCATGTACTACACAGCCAGTACTTGCCAGAAATTCCTGCAGCTCCTTCAGTGTTGCTGTCGGCCTCTTGGTAGCCTCCCTGACCAGTTTTCTTCTTGTCTTCTCATCAATTTTGGACAGACGTCCTGTTCTTGGTAGTGTCAGTGTTGTGCCATATTTTCTCCACTTGATGATGACGGTCTTTACTGTGTTCCATGGTATATTTAATTGGTTGAAAATTCTTTTGTAGCCTCACCTGACTGATATCTTTGAATAATAAGATCCCTCTGATGCTTTGGAAGCTCTCTGTGGACCATGGCTTGTGCTGGAAGATGTGGCTACAAAAATGTCAGGAAAAGCAACTAGAACAGCTGAACCTAATTTGGGGTTGTTCAGAGGCACTTTAATTGGTGACAGGTGTGTGCTGACTCCAATTTAACCTGAGTTTGAATGTTATTGGTTAAATCTGAACACAGCCACATCCCCAGTTATTAAAGGGTGTGCACACTTATGCAACCACATGATCTCAGTTGTTTATTTTTACTTCACCTCCCTGAGAGATTTCTGTTTGTTTTTCAATTGTGTTGTACAGGTTGTAGGTCACATTAAAGGTGGAAGAAGTTGTGAAATTATTTATCTTGATTAAATTTTTTTACATGACAAAAACCTGGCAGTTGAACAGGGGTGTGTAGAATTTTTATATCCACTGGACCTGCAGTTTAAGTGGACGTCCTTAAGGGTAGACTGTAAACATGTTAACTTTATCTCTTTTGTTGGTTCAGGACATTTACACCTCAAAGGCAGCGCAGAGAAAATGTCCAAGTCTCTGAAGAATTATATCACAATCAAGGTAACGTCTGTTTAATTCTTTGTACAAACAGTTCGGAGTCAGATTCTCATATTTGCATGTGAAGTTTGTGTAAATCATGGTTGTGCCTCCTTTGTCTTGGGTCAGGATTTCCTGCAGTCGTACACAGCCAACGAGTTCCGGATGTTTTGTCTGGCGAGCAAATACAGATCAGGTTGGAAACACCTTTCCCTGTCTCAGGCAGTGTTTATCATGTAAAGAAACAAGCGTATTGATGATCCTCTGTGGGGTCTCTGCAGCGATTGACTACAGTGACAGCAGCATGTCAGAAGCTCGCTCCTCTCTGGGAACCATCTCCTCCTTCATCCACGATGCTCAAGCCTACATGAGGGGTCAGCTGCAGTGCTCACCTGTGCAGGAGACTCTACTCTGGGAGAGGTTTGAACTCTTTAATTCTTCCAGTAATGATTTTTCTCATTAAGTTTCTGCTATTTGAAAGGTTTTGGTTTTCTTCAGGTTGGCTGAGACTAAATCCAGCGTGCTCAAATCTCTGGCAGATGACTTTGACACTCCCAGAGTCGTCGCTGCTGTGATGAACCTGGTTTATCAGGGAAACTGCCAACTGCAGCCCGTCTCAAAGGCAGGTTATTTTGTTTTACTGAACCTGAATCTGCAGATAGAAATCACCTTCATCGTTTTTGTTCTTATTTCTCATAATTTGACCTCGTGCTCCTAAAATGATCGTCTTTAGTGCACTCTGTTTGCCTCTGTTCAGTCTGGTGGAGTCGTTCGGAGCCCTGCGGTGTTCGCAGCGATTATCAGCTACATCAGAGATCTCCTGGATGTGTTTGGGATCGACCTGCAGCACAGCAAGGTCAGAGACACACATGTCAGAGTTATTTTAGTTTTAGAACACAGCTTTTCAACAGCAGGTCCAAGTGAGATTGAAAGAGGCTAAAAAACACCTCCTCACCTCTGTTGCGCTGTCCTAACCTGCAGGACTCCGACAGCGGGAGGAGCAGTGCCAGTCTGGAGGCCGTCGTTGAACAGCTGACTCGGTTCAGGAATGAAGTTCGAACTTATGCACTCACTCGTCAGGATGCTCCACCTACAGGATCCTCCAAAAAACCAGGACTCTACCCAGAGAGGCTCCCTCTCCTCAAAGCATGTGACACCCTCAGGACTGACCTGGCTCCTCTGGGAGTGCTGATAAAGGTGATGAAGAACCTTTTTATTAGAGGAAAACCTGTTTGGAAAGTGAATCCAAGTTTATAAGAGGTTGTTTTTTGTTGTTTCAGGACCGAGGAGCCACATCGACGTGGGAGATAACTGAGGGGAAACAAATTCAGAGAGGCGAGGATGAAGACCAGAAGACGTCCAGTTGAAATCCACCTCTGCCTTTATATAAAAAAAGACTTTTTAATTTCAGCTCCTGGACGAAATTAAATGAAAGATCACAGGACCAACAGAGAAACCGCCTGATGTGCCAGAACTCTTTCTTTGCTGGAATCAGAGGATGAACTTCAAAATAAAAGCGTCTAATATATTTGATTGTAGTTTTAACTGAATTATTTTCACTGTGCTGTAAATATTTTGGTGTTTAAGATCAAACAATTTTTCATGTCATTAAAGGCTGACTTGAAAAAAATCTGGTCTTTAAGTAAAATCATTCATGAGCTGGCATCTTCCTCTGCCTCCCATCAGGCCTGGGGCTGATCCTGCAGGATTTTAAAAGTTGTTTAAAAAAAGTTTTGAATGTCCTTTTAGCAGCAGCTCTTTATTTTTTTGGACAATCTCAATAAAAACTGAACATTGAGAAGCTTCCTCATGAGTTTATTTTGTGTTTGGCAACTCTGAAGATACAAGGGGACCAAGATCTGGAGAAAACAACCAGTACTGACTTATTTAATCAAAATAAGGTCAATAAAATGCAGTTATGCACGTCCAATTGAGGGCTTAGATAATTTTGCTCGGCTCAAGGCAGAAAGAGGTTCAAGTGCTTCTACCAAGTCTGATTATTTTAGAGTCAGATAAACCAGAAAGTCACTTCAACCTCCAGAATGACACTAGGCTCACCAGAAGTCCTGATACAGATAAATACAAAAACTCTAAGTTACAACATGAACTCGTCAAACCCTCTTAGCCAAGAGGACAAGGGGGCCTGACATTATTAGTCCAGATGAGACCAAACAGATTTAAATCCAGATCACTGCAGGGTCAGAGGTCAAAGTGTCTCTAGAGCACATGTAGAGGTGAAAACCTCAGCAGCAGTCCTGCTTCTGTCAGTGTGTTCCTCCGCTAAGCTGTGCTGCGGCTCTCCGGCTGCAGGTTGATCAGAGAGTTGCTGGCCTGAGCGAGCTCCGTGATGGACACTCGTCCTCTCTGTCGGATGAAACGAGCCACAGAGTCGAGTTCCTCGGGAGTGATGGAGATGAACTTTCCTCTGTCGTCGATCACGCCTGCACAGAAAATAAACAGAGAAATATTGACCTTATAGTGACAGTAAACATATATGGTTCATTCTCAAAGTCTCATATTAACTTTCCGTCTGCTGAGAGAAACATTCAGCTAAATACAGCAGACGCTTGTTGAGACGTTTGACCATCAACCGTATTTTGATCGTCCAAAGTCAGAGATGCTTCACACACACACACACACACACACACACACACACACACACACACACACACACACACACACACAGGAACATTGATTCTTTCAAACCTGTGAGGGACCCCTCAGCCAGCAGGTCCTGCAGTCTGCTGATGGCATCCTGAGTCCTCATCCCGAAGTGAGACGCCAGATCCTCCAAGAGAACCACCTTAGAGCTCTGCGAGCGAGAAGACAGCTTTAATTTTAACTTGACTTAATTTTGGAATATTTTATCACAGATCAAATGAATCAGTTCTTACCTGGATGTAGTCGATGAATTCTTGCAGCAGGTTACGAGACTGAAAGGAAAACGACACAAATGTCAGAAATAAATGCAGATTTTAAAAAACGCAGATGTTTGATCTCTGCAGAGATCACACCTGGTCTTCAGTGAGCTTCTCTTCCTCCCCCTGCTCTTCTATGACAAAGGAGGCTTTCAGTTTCAGGTACTCCTCCTCTTCACGTCTCTCCTGTTCTTCTTTAGCCCGTCGCTCCTCCTCCTCCTAAAAATAAACACGGTCACACAGATTAATCACCTCCTTCTCTTCCTGCTGTGAACTGAAGAAAACTGAAAGAAAATAGCAGGTGTGCAGCGTTAGTGACCTGTTTCTGCTCCTGGAGCCGCTCCCGCTCCTCCTCCTGGTGCCGCTCCTGCTCTCTGAGCTCTTGCATCCTCCTCCTCTCCTCCCTCTCCTCCATCTCTGCCTGAAATCACACACAAAAAAAATAAATCCAGATAGTAAAACACAGTTTTTTTGCTTCGCAGTTGAGCTGATTGATAACTTAAGAGACATTTTTACATAAAACTGTGAGGAAATTTGGTTTTTAGCCTCAAATAAGAACTTTTTATCTTTTCCTATGAAACATTCAGAGTTTCTTGGTGACTTAGACTTCCAAAATTAGATGGCAGAGGATTTTAGTTTTTATCAAGAGACAGGCTTCCTACAGAGTTGGAATTTCCATACTTTTCCATACCTTACTTTTTAGAATTATTTTTGGAAATACCTACTTTTCCATTTTAGAAAACAGCGTTTGAGAACTGTGGTAATAGTCTGGAAACATAAATATTTCTCCATGCTTTATTTTTCATTTTTCCTACTTTTTAAGATCTGGAAATTGATCAAATTTATTTCCATACTTTTCCATACCTGCGTAGGAACTAGGGCTGGGCCGATTTAATCGGCGAGCCGATTAAATCGGCCAGTTTTAGCCCGTTTGAGACTAATCAGCAACCAGCCAAAACTCGCTGATTTTTGCCGATATTTTCAGAAATACTTAGTAGTAGTTGAAAACGCTTCTCTGGTCTGAGTTTGATCAGTCGGTCTTCCTGTTGGCGTGAAGAGCAGTAGCCTACAGTATATACGATACTGTAAATATGTACATATTTAAACTTCATAAAAAATTTTTAAAAATCGGCCAATTAATCAGTAATCGGATTTTTTTCTCCCATAATAATTGATATCTGCATCGGCCCCAAAAAATCCATATTGGTCAGGCCCTAGTAGGAACCCTTAAGAGAAGCAAAACAGAACTTTTCTACATTAATCTCAAAATCAGTTTAGCTGAAAAATGACAGGCAGATATATAAATTACTCATATATATACTGCATATACTGGTCAGGCGCAGTTCTCTTATACACGGTCACATTTGATGTTGTCAAAAATGTGCAACTTTAAGCTAACTGCCATATTTAATTTTCTAGATACAGTGACATAAAAAAACATGATTAAAAGTTAAGTACAGGAATATATCTGAAGTTTATTTGGTTTTGTATTTCTTTCCTGAAAAAATAAACTTTTTAATCTTCTTCCATTTTCTTAAGATTGAATTAAGTTTAAGAGTTGAGTGTCTTTTCACACCTGCACGCCTGATAGAAGTATTGAAGTTTTCAGAAACTCAGCAGGACACCAATTTCATCATAAAACAAAAATAATATGAGCCTCAAATGACGAACTTAAATGGTGGAAAAAATGCATCATTTAAGGAGAATTTCATATTGTTAAGTTGGGATGTTCAGAAGAGACTCATTTCCTATTCCAGTCATTTACATGGAAATTCATATTTCAGCTGACCTGCAGTTCGAAAGGTCAGAGAAAATATTCAAATA
This sequence comes from Xyrichtys novacula, assembly GCA_962446985.1. NCBI lineage: Eukaryota > Metazoa > Chordata > Actinopteri > Labriformes > Labridae > Xyrichtys > Xyrichtys novacula. The sequence continues at coordinate 8,995,313 of OY660887.1, forward strand.
AATCATATTTCAATGTATTCATTTATTCTGCAGATATAATAAAGGTTGAATAAATGAATAGAATCCACCGTCAGGTATCTGCTTTAACTCACCTCTCTCTGAGCTTTCTTGGCTTGTTTCTCCTCCAGCTTCTTCTGCTTCTTCGCTCCAACTTTCTTCAACGGCTCCACCTCCACCTCCACATCCTCTTCACGTTCCTCCTCTGAAACTCAAAAATCTCTCAGTTAATGCACCTTTAAAATGTCATAATTGGATCTCAATATGGATATAAGGACACAATGTTACACTGAAAGAGAAAGTAGTGTTGATTAATTTAAGCAGTTTTTACTAAAAGTAGTTAAACACCTCATGAAGAAACAGAGTTCTAAGAGTCAGTGTTTACCTTGTTCAACAGCCGCTCTCTGTGGTCGTCGATTGTCGACTGCTGCAGCGAGGTTCCTCCTCCTGCGGGGCATCCCAGCTCCTCTGTCCTCTGCTGCTGCTGCCCGCTGAGGAGGTCCTGCCGCCCGGGCAACTTCTCTATGCTGCTCCTCATCAGCTAAGCACAGACAAGAAAGCGCAACATCGCTCAGGCTACATTGTCGACATTAAAATAATTATTCTATTCATGAAATACTTTTTAAAACCACGATTAACAATTAGAAACAGTAAGTATAGATAAAAAAAACAAAGCAGTTAACAGTTCAATCTAGAATTGAGTTTAAAATCCTCCTTATGACATATAAAGCGCTTAACCATCCATCATATCTCAACAAGCTTGTTATACCTTACTTTCCGTCTAGACCGTTACGCTCACAGTCTGCAGGTCTGCTCGTTGTACCAAATGTCTCTAAAAGTAGTATTGGAGGAAGAGCTTTCAGCTACCAGGCACCTCTTCTCTGGAATCATTTACTGCTCGAGGTTCGGGGGGCAGACACCCTCTCAATTTTCAAGAGTAGACTTAAAACGTTCCTCTTTGATAAAGCTTATAGTCTGGGCTGATTTGAACCAGCTCTTAGTTATGCTGCCATAGGTTTAGGTTCTGCTGTGGAACTGCCTGACCCCAGCCGCATCGTCTATGATTGTCCACCTAAGGCCCTGAGCTCCTTCTTCTCTTGGGTTCCTCTGGACTGTCTCTCTCTGTCTCTCCCCCTCGTTCTCTATTCTCTCTCCCTGCCTCTCTCTTAATCATTCTCTCTCTCCTTTCCTCTATCTCAGTGGTTCTCAAGTCCAGTCCTTGAGGCCCACTGTCCTGCATGTTTTGGATGTTTCCCTGCTTCAACACACCTGATTCAAATGATCAGCTCGTTATCAAGCTCTGTAATGGCTTAATAACGAGCTGATCATTTGAATCAGGTGATACAAAAAACTCAGTATGACAGATTACAAATACACATAAATAAATATTCAGCTTCATCACAAGAACTTAGACAATGAAAGTAAAATTTAAATAGTTAAAAGATGCAAATTTTACCTTCTCTCACGCTGACTGCATGTACAGCAAAATATTTCAAGCTTCTTTGGTTTTAATCTTGAGGACTTTGGCTTAGGGCTCATGATAATAAAAATTTCACTTCCAAGAGTAATAAGAACATTTCTTTTATTTGATCAAAAGAGGGACTTAAAATACAGAAAAAGTTCAACTTATTAAAAGTGTATTTTTATTCATACAGCCAACACTTGGTTAGGATCCCTTTACCATGAATTGCATAATTGTGTTTAAATTATAATAGAAATGAAATATTTTCATTTGACTCTCCTGATATTATTTTATAACTTTCATCAAATATTGTAAAGTTTTAATGTGAAATCATCCCTTCCACTGATCTGACTGAAATTATAAGGTAAATACCTCCTAAAATAACCCCATATTAGGACTGGGCAATTATATGATCGGGATTAATGATCGGGATGAATTTCAGTTCGATCACAGTGATCAGCTGTGAGCATATTTACTCAAACATAGCAAAAATGTGCATCACAACAGCCAATCACTTCTGTAAGTTGCCGGACAAGTAAACAGAGTAACCGAACGTGGAGCTGAGGGCAGTAAAATAGATGTCAGCCCCTACTTTGAGTCATCCTCCAAAGATGTTATTGTTGAGAAGAAAAGTTATTTAACGTCTTGTTTAGTATTTATCTATTTATTTTTTAGTTTTTTTAGTTTTAAGTACAGATGCGTTAAAACTAGCCGTTTAAAAATAAATCGGGATAATATTTGAGATCGGACAATTTGACAAAGTATATCGTGATCATCTTTTTGGCCATATCGTCCAGTCCTACCCCATATGTCTCATTTTTCCATACAGAACAGCCCTACTTTACATCATGATATTTTTTAACACATAAACACAAAGTTTTATGTCATATTTTAACATGAAAAATAATAATAATAACTAAAAAACAGACGTTAATTCTGACCTGGATGTTTTGGCGTTTGAGGCCCAATGTCCCTCCGCAGTTTCCGTAGTTAGATTGACAGCTGTTTGCTAACAGTCACTAAAACCTGCATTTCTTTAATATCTGCCAGCTTTGAGGTAACTTAGTGTACCGTTTGCTCTCTTAGAGTCATGGCAAATATGAAAACTTTGAGTGACTGATCTAACGTTTGTAAAAAGTTGTAAATAAATAAACACCAGTTAGCTTAGCTCAGTGTTTCGCTCACCTTCTTGAGTTTTCCCCCGGATCTTTACAGCAAACACGATGAGGATGAGGAGGACAGCAGCAGCGATCAGATACAGCGCGATATCCATGGCTGTAATGAAGATAAACTCTTATTTTAATAAAATATTATGTAGTACACGTCAGAGTTAGCTCACACACTCTTCTGAGAGGGCTGTCACTCTTCTTCTACGGTTTATTATTGCAGAGGATTCTTCTTCTGGGTTTTTAATTTGCAGTTATTTTATTTTTAAATCGCCACCTACTGTTCAACAGAGGAAAAATCACTTAGAATATGATAGTGTGTAAAAAAATAAAAAATATTCTTTATCAATATCTGCTCATTTAGATTAATAACAAAACCTTTTTTCGTAATGATATTTGTTCTTCTAACGTAGTGAGTTATATAAACATGTTTTTTCATCCTTACATTTACTCCATTATTTTTTTTACGATTATTCTCTCAGTGTTTTCCACAGATTTTCCACTTTAATAGCACTTTTATGACTCCATAGATGGCTCAGAAGTGTTTCTGGGTCATTCCATGAAACTGGTGCCTTTTCAGCTTAAAAAAAATAATTTTAAACTATATTTAGTTGTTAATTTAATAAACATAAACTTAACAAAATACAATTTTTTAATTAGAAAAATGCAATATATGATACAAATATTAGCAGTACTTTGGTGTCTCTTTCCATTGAGATTATTTTATTTTGTGGATTTTTTTCTCCAATTAGATATTTGTCATTCAGATGATCAAATAATATATATAATTCTGCATGGCGATCATGTCTCAACATATATCAGATATTTTTTAGAAGAGAAATGTTGAAAAATGGCCCAGTCTAAAACATAATGTAATATAAATTATAATGGTGAGTGTTGAAAGCCCATTTGAGTTATCATCTTTTATATTTTTATCAAATTAATGACAACAACAGGATTGACGTCATGGTAACAGGGCTGACAAGACTAAAAGTAACTGGACACAAAGTAACTGGATCTCCACCGGCGTATCAATCAATCAATTGATCAAAAAATAATTATAAGCTCAATAATGTTCACTTGATGACCTAAAAATGTTTTAGTTTTAAAAGGTGAACTTTTAAGAGTACAACGAGGGTAAACACTATTCTATGTCATCCCTGTGACTCACATGTCTGTTACTGTGGAAAGGTAACAGGGTTGACAGTAACAAGGTTGACCATTTTAAACGTATCTGCCTGTAGCTAGCTTAAGTAAGTGCTAGTTTAAGTGCAAACTAGGTACTTTGAAAGGTAATTACTTGTAGATATTGATTATTTTTTGAGAAATAGAAAACTGTTTATATGTTCAAAAGTGGTAACAGGGTTGACGTTGTATGCTTGTCCCCCCTGCTTAAACCTTGAAAAAACATAAAAAATAGCACATTAGAGATGAGAGAAACTTCATTGTCACTGAGCTGTTAGCATCCTGGCTCAGAGAGGATGCAACCTCCTGTCAATCATGTCAAATCTGGAATGTACCATTATTTTTTTAGGGTTTTTTAGTTAGGGTAACAGGGTTGACATGAAATCAGGGGACGCCAAGAAATTGGTAAATATTTATAATGAGTAATATATATTATTGACAAAAACACTGTTTAACAATAAAATCATACTTAAAACAATATGTCAATGTGAAGTTTTTGCCAACATTTTACAAATTTAAAGTCCTGTATATGTACAACAATAGTAGTGAGGGACAGGCCAAAAACCTCACCCTCATTAGCATAAAAGTAATTTATATTATTTAAAATGTTATTAAATTGACTTTAATTTGATGTTATATTAAGGAAAGAAAACATGGTAATGTTATATTTTTAAATTACATATTAATTTGTTGTAATAAAATTATCATTATTTTATGAATGATTACTTCTTGGGGACACAAAAGGCACCGATTTCATGGAATGACCCTTCTCTCTCTCAGTTTAAAGTGTTTGATGAACAGAAATGATGCGACTCCTGCAGATCTTATTCAGTGAGCACAGCAGTCTGTCCTGCCTCCAGGTATGACGCAGAGCAGGTTCATGCTCACTAGATGGCGCTGCAGGAGGAACCTTGACAGCTGAGATGGACTGATAGGAGTTTGTAAGCCTCTCTCTCAAATACACACACGCTCGTACACACACTCACATCCATCAAGCCGGAGGGAAGGTCACATTCACAGCAGCGTAGTCTCAGTAATGACTTTTTTTCCACAGACATCATTACAGTAAATCTAAAACTACACTGATAATACAAAGTGAGGACACAGCCAGATGAACCTGCAGAGCTATGATGAATCCTTCAACCTTCCTCTGCCTGGCACCAAGGCCAGCCAACAAGGGGGGACAATGGGGGCAGTTGTCCTGGGCCACGGGTCACAGGGACCTCTAACAGTGAAAAGACATACAGAAAAATTTTTTATTTATTCATTCCAAATGTATTTTATTTGAGTCTCAAACAAATATCATCATTATTTATTTTGAAAAGATCGAAGGTAATCTAAGAAGGGGCTGAAGAGGCTACTCCAATCACCTTATCCTGGGCACAGGGAAACCTGTCAGCTGGCCTGGGAGTTAAAAATATATTATGAAGAATGTTACAAAAGGGTGTTAGAAAGTGTGTCATGAAAGTGTTGTGATGGATGTGATAAACGGCTTAAATTTCTTCTTCATTGTGATCATTTTCAGATATTTAGGTCCTCTACAGAGATTTTTTTTTTTTTTTTGTCTCATTGGACTGTAGCTCCTGAGGGGAAAGGACGCAACATAACACCCCGGTTTCATGATGTAACAATTGTTATTTATTTAATTCAACAGGAAATAATGAAGTGCTGTTTAACACGGCCATTGACCAATCAGCAGCTGGTCCCTGTACAGTCACACATGCACACAGATTTCCTGACAAAAAACTGCTTTAAACTGAGCCCTAAAATCTACTGAAAACATTTTAAAAGATGAAAATGATTTCAAACAGCAGAGACTAAAAATTATAATTCAAACTGCCTCACAAATGAAGCTTTTTAAAATGTAACACTTGAAAGCAAAGCCTGGAAAACTGACATAAATAAATCCAATCACTATAAAACAAAAGATACTTAAGTTTAGCTAAAATCAGATGTTTTAAGAGGCTGACTTTTACTGAAACAAGAATGCTAGATTTAAACATAAAGTTTACAAGTACTTCAGAAAATACTGGTTATCTACTTTTACTTTTCTTCCTTTTATAACTTTTTCAGGCGTTTCAGTCCATGTAGAGGCCTTTTTATTTTATTTTATTTTCTTGTCTTTTTATTTCCGTGAGAGATCTTTGAAATGAAAGATGATACCCAGCTTCTTCTGTCCTTCCCTCCTGATGACACAGCTGTTTCAACCTGAACCTCATCAGGCCTCAGTGATATGGTCATTCTTGGTCGTTCTTGGCAGTTTCACCACAGATCTGGATCCAGCTTGGATCAAATGACCTTGTGCCCAATGAGTCGGTACACAATCTGGGTGTCATCATTCACCTTTAATATTAATGTGGCCTGGATTTATTCGTCATGCAAGAGGATCAGATTCTACCTGACAGGGCACCCAGCACAGATCCTGATAGAGGCTCTTGTATTATCACACATTAACTATTCTTTATTGGCAGGCCTCCCTGTGTACACAGTCAAACCTCTGCAGCGCCCTGTCTGGGTTTCCAGACAGGACATCCACTAAACTAGCTTATACACCTGCAGTCCCTCATGCAGGTCTACCCTCCCTGCTGTCTAGTACACCATGCCAATGAAACGTGTCTGGTGCTTTCATCACGACAAAGCCCTAAAGTCGCTATGGGAAGACTCCTCTCCTCTGTTGTCTCCTGGTGGTGGAATGAAATACCAAACTCAACAGAGTCGATCTCTCCTTTTATGAAAAGTGAAAAGGTTTAACCTCTAAAGCCCTAAGCATACTTTCAGGAAAAAACGCAAGACATACCCAAAGTAAATGAGGAATTACTTCACTTTACTAAAGGTTACATGCATTTTCTTGGTGTCCTTGGATATCAAGAGACTTCAGAGAATGTATTCCAAGTGTCAGAAGGGTTGTATCTGTCATTATGCCTGAGTAAAGTGGAATAAACCAGAGGAAAAATTATGTTTTTTTACTCTTGCCAAAATGTTTTCTTTTTTGACAGAGGAAAACACAATGCTAGCAATGATTCCATGCCCCCAGATGCCATTGATTAGCTTCATCCACTCCTTGACCACAAATTTACCAAATTTGATAGAATTTGGGTAAACAGTGAAGCCTCCATGAAGGTTTTTGTAAGGACACACCCAGGCGAGAACTCAGTTTGGCACAATTTGGCACATTTTTATGCCAAATTGTGCCAGATTAAAATCGACATAAAAAGGTAACGTTTGCACTAAAACAGACATCCTAACCCAGTTTTGTGAACATTAGAGTCTAAGCTTTGATTGAGAATTGTAAGTAAACACCGCTGTCAAGTTTCAATACATTTTTTTTTTAGCAGTTATAGCGGATTTATAGCCGGTCAGGTGGAAGGAGTTGAGAGAAAGTTCATCTTGTGTCTCCCACGTCTGCTAAATGACATTACACATGAATTTTCCATCTTTTAAATGTGAATTATTTCTCAATCTTGCCTTGTTTTTTTTTTTTTGCTGCACCTTTGCAATAAGGTTTCCAAAAGTCTTTATTGTTGTTATTATTACAGGACTTCAAGGATATTTTGTTCAAACAAAAACGCTGACATTTCTCTTAAAGATTTTTGTCCAGTTTTGTTTAAATAATAATAAAAAGTGTGGGTAAGGACTGTAAAAATTCCTGAGATACTGGATTTGAAGGATGATAAAAAAAAAAGCTCCTGGTATAGGAGGGCTGGAGTGAAATGGGTTCATGATGACACATCAGGTCTGACTGTGGGATAATAATAAAGTGCCGTGAGCTCATTCTCCTCTCGTGCAGCAGCAGCAGGAGGCGGAGGAATGTCGCAGTCAGCATTTCTCTCCGTCAGAGAACAGCAGGAACGTAAGAACGAGTGAAAAGTGAGGACGAGATAATCATTTAATCCTCCTCTCTCCCTCTCTTTCTGAAGGGTAGGAGGCTCTGCTGGCTCTGGCGGTACTTTTCCGTCATTGGTGACATCTGGAGGACACAGCCTCCTCCTGCAACATGAAACCTTACTCTGTCTCATTTCTGACTGCGTGTGCATGTTGTACATATTCCATGTTGTGCATGGAAATGTTCTGTTGCTACTAATAACAGATTTCATGCTGGTGGAGGAAGAGTATGTGTGTATGTGGCTGCAGAATCTTCACTCTGGATGTTAAAATGAGAGTGCAGCATGATCGGAAAGATTCATTTTACACATCTGTCCTCATTTGTCCTCTGCTCTGTATCTTTAAGATGTCTGAGTCTGCAGAGAAACATGGTCACAATCATCCAAAACAGAATTCTCATAATCATCTACCTGCCAGGTGCTGTTTCAGAGCATGCACAGGATGCATGTACAGTCCAAAGTTGAAGGTGAGCCCTCAGAGGACACTCCAACTTGCCGCAGTCCTCATTTCCTGGTTTACCACTCAGGTGATCTACAAGGGGGCGGAGTTTAATGCAGTGAAAAACTGCAACGTCGAATCGAGAACATGACTGATGACAAACCTCCAGAGGTCAGTGTGGCTTCAGTCCCACGTGAGGTGAGCAGAGAACAGGAGGGGTGCAGGTGTAGCAGGGAGGATGCTGTCGTGCAGATGCAAAGAGGAAGTAGTAGTAGTAAGAAGAGGAGGAGGAGGAGGGGAGCACAGACAGGAAGAGGAAGGCATAGAGAGCTGCAATGTTCTGCAGGGACAAGGTGACTCCTCTGCAGGCAGGACGGAGCTGCACGAGCGAGCAGAGTCCACGGTCACCTGGAGAGTCAGAGTGAAACTTTGCTTCTTACATACTTAACTCAGGCAGACGACTTTAAAAGACCGAGGGGAAAGACAGTGCTGAATAAACTTTATTTTAATCTGAAATATTACAGTATTTAAGTTAAACTGTCCCTCTAAAGGACATCTGTGTCTGTGCAATGCAAAACCCTCTCCTCACCTCTTCCAAAACTTTCAAACTGAAACTTCAAACCAAATTATGACTCAAAGTTCTTCCCATCACTCTCAGACATTTACACTTCTTTTTTTTGAGAAGTTTTGACATATTCATCGATATATTTAGAATCAAATGTTACGTATCTCAAGCCTCTGTCAGCTACAAACCTTTAGTGAAGACCAAAAATTAGAAAAGGCTCCGAGATGAGAGACCCAGAGTACAAAAATGCTGACTCACTTAGCAAAAACACAGTGAGGTTACATCTCCTCTGCAGAAGTATCTCATTATGTATGTCTAATTAACAGCTCAGGACAATTTCAGGCATGCTGCTGCTTGAGGGACACATAAAGACTGTTGACAGGTAAGATGAGAAACCATAAATGTAGAGTTAATATCCTCTAAACCTCGTTAAAACTCGTTTAAAGAGTCATTGTCAGTCATTCAAACAGAATCACATTTGGCCCAGTTTTAACTCTTCAGTGCAGTCATGTGATGCTGCCAACCCGTAACAAAACCATGAAAAACTCAGACCACAATGAGGCCGACACAGTGAGGCACCCTGACTGTTTACAAAAATGAAGTCTTAAAATGGATTGTTAGAGTCAACTGAAGTTACTAAGGTCGTGTTCACGCCTAAAGGTCCGTTTCCTGATTCGAATCCAATCCACCTTGGACAAGTCACCATTTTACCGCAGGGCTGATATATAGAGACAAACAACCATCCACATTCACACCAACAGGCAATTTGAAAGTGGCCAATTAACCTAACCCCACTTCTGCATGTTTTTGGGATGTGGGAGGAAACCAGAGTACCCGGAGTAAACCCACGCAGACACAGGGAGAACATGCAAACTCCACACAGAAACGCCCTGGCCCGGATTCAAACCCAGGACCTTCTTGTTGTGAGGCGACAGTGCTAACCACTACACCACTGTGCCCCTCTTTAATTGGACAGTCTTTGTAAAAACACCAATAGGTTAATTATTCTTATAGGATTATTATTTTTTATTTTATAAGTATTTGTTTTTGGCAATTTTTGTCTTTATTGATAGGACAAGTGATGGATGGAAGTATGGTGAGATAGAGAGGAGGAAGGACATGCAGCACATGGTCAGGGCCAGACTCAAATCTGCGACCGCTGTAGGGGCCATGGTCCCCATATGTGGGGTGTGCTAGCCCGCTTGGCCATCACACCTAATCGTATAGGATTTTTGACAGAGACTTAGCACCTAAGTGGACTTATTGATTCAAAAGTTGGTCTTTTGGGGAGTTCTTGAGAGATATTATGGTTCTTCTAGAGAAACAAATTTAGCCCTCTGAACTAGCTCTTGACTTTTGACTATGTTCTTTGAGATATCTCATGTTGTTTTCAGGATTTTTTCAAAGGGACTTTTGATGTGTTATTTATCTTTTCAGAAACACTTGAGATATTCTGAAATTTTTATTTGTTTTAGAGAAATTTTGGTCCAATATGAGCATAAAAAAAGCTCCACTTAAAACCTACAAAACCAAATGAAGTGAGTCCACAGTACATAAACTCATTGAATCTCCACAGATTAATCTCTGCCCACCTGATAATTGACCACAAAGCATACGGCCATTTTCCACAGGTGAGAGCAGACAGGTGAAGGGCAGGCTGGAGGCAGATTGTCCTCCTCTGAAGACAGACTCTGTTGACAGTGAGTGCAGCTGACCGCTGATCCGTAGAGACAGGTTTGTTGTCGTCACAACAAAAGCTGATGACGCTCTCTACAACTCTGATGCATCTACAACCTTCCTGTTGGTTAAACAGACGGGTAGATCATACAAATAGAGTCCAGAGAGAACATCCCAGTCCTTCCTGTCCCAAACTAAAATTCGGTTGAGCACTTTGACATCAATGCAGCTAATCTCATAGTCAACTTCAGAGGGTATGGGTTTTAGGGTAAAGTCACAATTCTTTTGAACTTTTGTTTTAACCAGCATGCCTAAAGTCAGATTTCTATCTCACAGAAAGCCCTTTGCTAAGACTTTTATCCTGTAGGGGCATCTACGGAGCACCTTGTTTACTTTTCAATTGCTGGAAGGGTTCCTGGGGGCACTTTGTTAACATTTTGGCCCATTGAAAGTCAACTAGAAGGCATTTTCCTAAGACTTTTAGGAAAGACTAGAGGGGGGCACTTTTCTTTGTTCACATATTTTTCTATGGAAAGGCTTACAGAACGCACTTCCATACTGTCAAGACTTCTAGAGGGCACTTTGTCTACATTTTAGCCACACAAATAGGTATTTGGTACTCTTTTCTGCTCGATTTTCTGCTTTTTCCTAATCCTGTGAATACATAACGGTACTGATATAAAGGAAAAACCTGTCAGCCAAGTGTCAGACTGCGGCTTCCTCTAAGTCTGACACTATATATGTAAATGAGTTCTCAGTGATCTAGTTTGACAGCTCTGTGCTTTAGACTATAATTTTCCTCCCTCAGTCCTCAACTCGGGCTGTTAATGGTTGTGTGATTTTAATGACTGCAGGTCAGATCGGCTGAGACTCTCAGGGCGTGTGTGTGCTACTTTCACCTTGTGCTTCAAGGACGTCATGGCTTCAGTCAAACTCACAGAGTTTCCTTTGTCCCTCATGTTTGTCCTGATCCTCCGCTCTACCTTTCAGCAGGTGTTCATATGAGCTCCATGAATCTGTGACACTCACAGAGGACTCTGCCTTTAAGATTCAGGGAGGAAACACTTCAGACAATGTCAAACAGTCAGTGTTAAAAGAGGCAGAAGCTCTGCATATAATGTCCTCTGAGAGAAAGTTTCACCACATTGCAGTCTTTTAACAGACTTCTAATCAAGAGAAATCACACAATCCCTATTAGATATGGCATCTTAAACACAAACTTCAGATTACAAGAAGGAACAGAAGTTGATAAAATCTGCACATTCAGCGTGAAGTCCAGTCTTTGAAACTCTCTTCCTGGTAGAACACTTGACTATTTAAACACCGTGTATTTTATTACCCTTCAGTTTGCATGCCTTTGGAAAGAAACGCCACTTCCTTTGACTCATCAGGGTGAAGCGGTCAATGTTCATCATATTAGATTAAATCAATGTTCAAAGGGCAAGTCCCTCATTGTTACACCAAGGACCTGGTGTATATATATTTTAGATCTAAATGACTGAACGATTATAAAATAAAAGAGAGTTTTGGACTTTGGAGAAATGCAGTTGGTAAAAGTGCACCCTCTCTTATTCAGTCACAGTCCAACAATCAAACAAGAGTCCTATCAGACTAACTATAGAGCCTCTCGAAATATTACACAGTGACTACAACAACTCCTTAATGCCCCCTACCCAGACTCTTTTCCCTCTGTTGTCCTCCAATGGTGGAATGAGTTACCAAACTCCATTTGATCAAAGCAGTCCCCTTCTACTTCTGAGACACTTTTTGACCCAGCTCTCTGTGAACAGCTCAGATTTTGGTGGTCTGACTATGGCAGTAATGGCGATAATTTGTGGTTTCATAATGAGATTGATATGTTGTTGTCATGGTGATGATCATACAGTTATGCTGCGTTCGAGTTACCTCGGAAATCAGATGTCGGAGCTGGGAATGATGTCACACCCGAGTTACCAGCATTTCAGTTACCAAGTTGGAAAAAAGCAAAATCGGAGGCGGAAACAAGATGTTGCAGAAGGACTACATATTTGTCCAGAAGTTGCTTATATTCAGACAAGGCAAGCGCTAAAATAACTTTGGTAGATGTAGCCATCTTGTTTCCATCACCGATTCCATCTCGAACGCAGCATTAAAGTTCTTTCACACTGGGAGTGCTTTTTTTTTTCGTGCGGTTATTTCGGACGTCAATATTTTTTTTCGAACCCGCATCCTGTCAATACAAGCGTTCACATCAGCAACGTTTTCCTGTCCTGCGATATTACAGCATTTATTTTTCGGATCATGGTCAATTTTTCTAAAGTTTCGCATACTGTGTGTCCACTTCTGACCAATCAGATTGCATGTTGTTGCGATGTCAGATTCACCGGTATATCCAACATGGCTGACTGGCTGATTGTTTACAGAGTGCTTTTTGATAAAAGACACAAATATTACAAAGATCATGACCTGAAGGACAACTTGTGGAGAGTCATATCGTCGGATTTCTCATATGACGATGGTTTGTGTGCTTTAACAGTTTGCTAGATGTCTTTATTTTAACTTTCATCTGTACTAAGTAACTTTAGCTTGTAAGCTAACCTGTTCAGATACAACATACCATATGTATTTTCACTGTCTCAAACTCAATTGCGTTGCTGTCACAGCACCATTAGGTCTCGGTTGTTACCTTACGTTTATGGATTATACTTTAATGTGCTTATCTGGTACTGGCCCCGACTCAGTACATGCTATCATGACAGACAGTCATCTCAACACTAGTGTCTAATCAGAACTGAAAAACAGTCAGTCTGGTGTCGTGTCAGTCTTCTTGCTTACACTTGGCATGCGTCTTTTTCCCCCCCGGAAAATTGCAAAATCATATCAGGCTTGGTGTGTATAGTCAGGTGCATTAAAATTCGCCTCTGAATATTTCGTAATTTCGCGTTGTATATTTGCGTCGGTCCCGGTGTGAAAGGACCTTTAATTCAAAATTAAAAACACATACCATGCCTCCAGCATTGCAGCACTTTCCAATCACACCTGAAGTAAACTGTGGCACTTTCAAAGGTTGTTTCCTGCCGTCAAGATCTTTGCTGATGTTCTGTTGTACACTTTCCCAGAGAACCATCACAGTGAACAAAGGCCTCTGCTGATTGACACTGAAACATGACAAAAACGCAACATTGCAATATGGTAACAAAACAGCATTAAAACGTAACAATGCAACACTTGCATGAAATATTGTTTCTATATTGTAAAATGCACTGCTATCACCTGGTTTCATAGTTATATTGTTATAGTGTAGTGTTGTTAAATTGTAACGGAGCCAGACGTAAATGAAAAACAAGAACATAAATGGACATACTTAAGTCCATTGCGGTTTAATTGCTGTCATTACACTCATTTTAAGGCTGAAGCAATCTTCTGGATCTACTGTTTTCAACGTCTTTATTTAGTCTGTCAAGTAGAGTGAAAAACAAGAACAACTGGAGCCCAGGTCTAAACATTTTATGAACATTTAGTTTTTTAATGCTCATTTTAATCATTATTTTGGATGTTTTTAAATAGTAATTTCTGGTCTTTGAATGTAGAACATGACAGCCAAATTATGGGTAATCAAACATCTTGGTCAAGGTCAAGCAAGTTGGATGGATTATGACAAAAAATTCCACCAAGATGTCACAACTCACAATATGTTCAGGAAAAAACCAGACAGGATTGTAAAACAGCAGCGCTCATATCTGGAAACAACACAAGGACCATATATTTTAGATACTGGTCACCGAGAAGCTTGGATGCTCCCCCTCCTTCAAACCAAAACCATCTGAGTCTGGTTAGAGTGTAAACACATAGATCCACCCATCTTTAAAAAGCCGTATTCCCCCATCAGATGAAGAGTGTCCTCCTTGAATCTGAACTGAGGTTGAGTTGTTGCATAACATCTTTAGTGAGTCCATGAAACACTAAATTGCTCCGGTTCAAAGAGCCGCAGTCTAATTCTGCAGATCAGGTTATCTATGCGGTTCAAATATTAACCATCACATGAATTATTATGAGGAACGAGAGCTAAACTTTGTACTGGGGTGAGAAGCAACCGAATATGAGTGAGATGAGATTAATTTGTAACTAGTGCAAAGTTTCACAAGCGTATACTTCACAGCATCAGTGGAGAGGTGAGTCAGGATGGGATATCTGTGAACAGGTTTGGAGTAAAGAGAGAGGAAAACAATGAAAGTTTAATAAGGAGGGTGTTAATTACAAAGCAGGACAAGTACATGATAGAAAATTTCCAAAATATTGGCTTTGAGTGGGCTCATAAAGGATCATTTTAAATTCTAAGAGGACACACTTTCTCTGACTTTGACATTTCCCTCATCGTGTCTTCTGTTTGTTTCTGAATACACTTATTGATCGTCATGAAGGAGCTGATGAAATGTTAGCTGCCCTATCTAGTTCCCACCTTCGCTCCGCTGTGACATCATGTCCTGCCCTCAGGGGATTGGGTAACTGAGTCCCTCAGAGGAAAACATGAGTGTATCTGCAACACAACGACACGAACGTAAGAAAATAAGTGACATAGAAATGTTTTCACACTTACAGAGGGAGCTTTTCCACTTCTGAGTATAGCTCAGTCTAATGTTGTCCCATTCTTGTCTGATAGAGGATTTCAGCTGATCAACAGTTCAGGGTCTCCTTTGTCCTATTTTTGGTGTCATGGTGCTCCAAATGTTGTCAATGGGGGACAAGTCAGGACTGTAGTCGGGCCAATTTAGCAGCAGGACTCTTCTGTTACAGAGCCGTGCTGTTGTAATCCCTGTTGTCAGAATGCGGTTTGTCATTGTCTTGCTGAAATATAAAGGTCTTCCCTGAAAAATTCATTGTCTGGATGTCAACAGATGTTGCTCCTACGCTTGCAGATATTCTTCAGCATATGTTAGATTTTTTTGTTTTGTTTTGTTTTTAGACATTAAGACCCAAAAGTTTGTAAAGATAAAGCCCAGGTTTTAAAACCCAGGAAGATTGGGCTAAAATGGTCATTAAGATGAGATAAGTCCATTAACTCATTAGAGACCCATTATCTTGGCTTTTAAACACACTGGAAGCTTCATGTTTGGACTTTCACCTCCTGTATCTCTGCAACTATCAGTTTTCTTTCATTTTTCACAAACTTCCGCATGTTTAGACATAGATTATTTTGGATGTTTAGAGT
Source organism: Xyrichtys novacula (assembly GCA_962446985.1). Taxonomy (NCBI): domain Eukaryota; kingdom Metazoa; phylum Chordata; class Actinopteri; order Labriformes; family Labridae; genus Xyrichtys; species Xyrichtys novacula. The sequence goes on from OY660887.1 coordinate 9,010,873, forward strand.
CGGTTTAGAGCCAAGTTTAACTAGTTAAAAGTAACCCAAGACTCCTTTCACAGCTCTTACACATTAACCCGTTCCTTTGAGAGAGAGGACATTTAAACTTTCCATAATGATCCCTGTCAATTATTGACCCCAGGGGCATTATGCTGCAGCCTGACTGAAGAAGGACTTCAGACGTTATATATGACAGAGTTTTTACTGTCGACATGTTCCTGCGTTTATCATAAACCAGTTGTAGAAATATTACTACTGTTTCACTCCTGTGCCCTCGCTTCTGTGTGTGAATGAGTTCAGAAAGAAAGGCTTAGAGGAGTTCGACTTTACTGTTAAACCACCATGACCCATCCCCCCATTTAGCCCCTGAATGCACACACAGGCCACAAACCCCCGCAAACACTGACACACACAAAATGGTGCGTTTCTTCATTTCCTGTCAGAGGTGAGGCATGTAAAAAAACCTAAAAGGGGAACCCCCTGGTACAAAAACACATTTTTACTCCTGCAGGATGCTTCTAAATGGGGAGAAAACAAAGTAAAAGGTGTCTAGGGTTTACTTCAAGTGGAGAAAACACACTGAGATGTTAGTTTGTATGCCTTCAAATGGAGAAAACATGATTTGCTTACCAGGAACTGTTAAAGTGCAATCCCTGCAACTTAAACATAATTGCATCCCTACAAGATACTTTTGTTAATGGAGTAAATGAAGTTATTTAGGGTTTACCTGAAGTGGAGAAAATAAATGGACATAAAGAGAAAACACAATATGATTGACTCAAGGGAGCATTCACAAGGTTAAAAACATGATGAAGTGACCTAAAAAGGTTGCACTACCGGATGATACGCCAGTGGAGAAAAAAAAATTCATTCAGGGTTTACTTCAAGTGGAGAAAACGTGACAAATGTCCAGCTTCCTCTAAATGAAGAACATATCACAAGGTTAACTCCAGAGTGTGTAAATGGTGTAAAAATTGAGATTTAGTAACCTTTCCTTTAGTGTCCTCATAAGATGATCCTTCAGTGGAGAAAACAGAATTACCATCATTCAGGGTTCACTGAAAACAAGATAAACTGACCTGAACCATGTGCTTGAAGGAACTAAAATGCCACCAAGACTCTTTAGGGTGTTCTTCTAGTGGAGAAAACAAGGTAAAAGGCATAGAGGGTTTAATCAAGTGGAGAAAACATGACAAATATTGTTACTTATAGGGAGCATTTACAGTAGAAAACAATATAGTGTGAGCGGTTAGAAATCTAAGTGGAAAAATACAAAGCTGTCTCTGTAGGATGCTCTCCTGCTAGGGGAACAAAATTACAGTCATGGAGAAAACAAGGTAAAATACAAATGTCCTCAAGTTTGTGGTCCAACATGAATCAAATATTTGAACCTCTTCATAGTTTTATTGTGGTGCTACAGAAAAAGAAAGGTGTTTACTAAATGCATTCTTCTTAAACAGGTCCTCCAGTGGAGAAAACAGTATTACTATCAATTAGGGTTTACTGAAGGGGGGAAAACACAAAAAAACATTTGGTTATCTTCCCTTGAACAGAGAAAAAATGACAAGGTTAACTCTATGGTGCGTTCATAGAGTAGAAAACAAGATAAACTGACCTGAACCATGTACTTAAAGGAACTAAAATGCCACCAAGACGCTTTAGGATGTTCTTCTAGTGGAGAAAACAAGGTAAAAGTCATAGAGGGTTTAATTCAGTGGTTCTCAAATCCAGTCCTCGGGGCCCACTGTCCTGCAAAAAACTCATCTGACTCGAGGTTAGATTGTAGACAAACCTTCATCCCAAATGTCCGACTCTTCCTTTAAAGCAGCGGTTCTCAAGTCCTGTCCTCGAGGCCCACTGTCCTGCATGTTTTGGATGTTTCCCTGCTCCAACACACCTGATTCAAATGATCAGCTCGTTATTAAGACATTACAGAGCTTGATAACGAGCTAATCATTCGAATCAGGTGTGTTGGAGCAGGGAAACATCCAAAACATGCAGGACAGTGGGCCTCGAGGACTGGACTTAAGAAACCACTGGTTTAATTCAAGTGGAGAAAACACGACAAGGTTACTTTTAGGGAGCTATTACATTAGAAAACAACACGGTGAGATCTGTAAGAAATCTGAGTGGAAAAATACAAAGCTGTCTCTCCTGCTAGGGGAACAAAATTACAGTCACGGAGAAAACAAGGTTAAACACAAATGACCTCAAGTTTGTGGTCTAACATGAATCAAAAATTTTAACCTCTTCATAGTTTAACTGTGGTGCTACAGAAAAAGAAAGGTGTTTACTAAATGCAGTCTTCTTAGAAAGGCTGAACAACAGTCCTGCATAACGAAAAGAGCTGTCGTCTGCAGAGTTTTGTTTCTACAGAGATATTTATAGAAAATACTTTAAAACAGCATAAATGTGAAGTCGAAGCTTGCAGCTGCTCGGGGTGAAAATCAGGGGTGATAAATGTCTTTGGCTGAGTCTCTGCAGACCTGATAAGAAAACCCATAATGCTTTGTGATGGCAGAGGCCACATGCACAAAAAGACAGAGATAATTCGTAATTAAGTGCTGTGGATTAAAATGTGTTGTTTACTCTTAATTTAATCGTATTAACTCTAGCTTTGACCCCAGGATTCTTTTGATCGTAAAAAAAAAAATAATAATAATGATAATAATATTATCTGAGTCTTTTGGTTTCACAGTTACGTCTTTTTTCAGGTTCTGTGGAGAAATTTTCCACCTACATATGTGATTTTTTTCCACCTCTGGGTTTGAACATGTTTTATCCTCTTCACAGCAAGATAAAAAAATTAACTCTGTGGCCATAAAAACCAAGTCAGAGAGGTTAATCGCTAATTAGTCGATGAGCTGTGGATGATAACATTTATCTGTTAAAGAAATTGAGTTATAAAAAAAACAACTACATATCTATAGCTCAGAATATCAAGCAGGATCATATTTCAGCTCAGTGACTGCAGACTGAGTGTCTGACCTTGACCATGCCGTGCACTATGCTGCTGTTTACAGGTAAAACACTAACAGGAATGCCATAGTACAATATTGGTGTGTGGCATTAAGGAGTACAGATCTGAGGTGTGCAGAAACATGAACTGGTCACGGTCTGGTTTCATTGAGTGCACACTGAAGAAACTCTGGGCTGGATGCTATTTTAGATGTTTAATATGAGACAGGAGGTTGCAATGTCAACATGCTCTGGTAGATTATGTTTCAACCATTAATTCGATATTAGCATTGACTCCTGTCATTGCTCGTAAGTACTTCCAGGATCCTTAAGATGAAGGACCTTTTAATTCAGAATGGCTTTTATTTAGCCGAAAACAGCTGTTTACATTATTCTCTTCAAAGCTACCAAACTCCATTGACAAAACTACCCATTTAACCTTGCAGAGAACAGGAGTTGCTGGTCTACTCCTGTCTTTTTAGTTTTTTTGTTTGTTTGTTTTAAAATAATAGGCAACTTGATTGGATTTGACCTTACAATTTAAGTTCATTATGTTTTTTAGGCCATTGGTGTTAGTTGGATTTGTGGGAAAAGCAAGAGTTGAGAAACTCAGATACACAATTTTTTTTCTGTGGTTTTTAGGGAGTGTAGGCGCAAATACTGCAAACAGCTGTTACAGATTGAGCAACTGGACACTATTCTTTTGTTTGCATTGTGTCCAAGAGATTTAGACCTCAGAGAGTTGAAAAAATGTACTCAGAGAGACATTCATCACTCCCACATCCTGTACAGATACCACTAAAGACCAGAGTTTGTGAGAGTGCCTCTAAAAAAAAAAGAAGAAAAAAAAAACAAAAACCCGGTAACTGTGCAAACACGACAATGTAACCTGTTCAGGCCTCCAAAAGCTAAACTCACTTTCACCTTGAGTCCTCCCTCCCCCACCTACACTTTTCCCCAGTACATATGTTTATAGTGTAAATAAGCAGACAAAAGGCAGCACTTGTCTGGGCGTGGTCGTCGTCAGACAGCAGGCTATATCATTAGGAAAAATGGCAGGCTTCATCTCACCGGCTGCTCCACAAAACCCTGTCCCTGTGATGGTTACCTGCTCATTAGTTCAATCGTATAAACACAGGAAATGAGCATTGTAGTCGTGCAAATTATGACCAATCCGAGATCAGGATAAATATACGGTAGCAGCGCAGTTCTCAGCAAACGTTAGAGCCGGTCTCATCGTGTTTGGAGGTAGTTTGTTGGGAGTTTCCACATTTACTGCTGTAAACAGTCACAGGACGTGCAGAAAATAATTGAACCACAAATATTACTGTAAATAAATTCACCCAATCAGCAGACTCTTTAAATAATTAGGGAATTTATGATGGTATAATTTAGATTACAAACATTACTCCCTCATAACTGCACCTGAGATATATTTGCATATGAGTGAAGCACTTTGGCACAAACATCCAACAATATGTATTTCTGCTTGTCCACTGCTAAGCTGTGGTAGAAACAGGCTCAGCGAGTTTTTCCAGATATCCCTCTTCTTAGTTTTCAAGCACCTCCAAGAGATTCCCAAGGGGTTTCAAGGCTAGATTAGATACGAAACCCCTCCAGTGAGTTTTAAGTCTGCCCTGGAGACTTCTCCCTGTCAAACATGCCTGGAAAACGTATGCATGTTTCAGTGTTACGATGTTACAGTGGGGGGATAAACATCAATAGTGAAGCAACCAATCATTGTGTGAACACTAAGACCCATCACCTTTGCCCAGTGTGAGTGATGGATCAACGAAAATTAAACTGGATCTGCATTAAACCACCACCAAAAATTGTCTGGTACTAATGGAATTACCTTCAATGTCATGTTAATTTGCAGTTTCTGTCTAAGTATGCCAGAAACCAAACCTGGGCCTGCGCTGGTAGTTTACACAAAGCCTTAAACAATCCAACAGGACTCTTTTTAAATCACAGTCAGGTATTTAAGGTGTTGAAACTCTAGTTACAAAGTGCTGACTCAGCCTGACTTTAGACGTGATGTTCTGGCGGTTCAGCCGTTTCGAGGGAGTTCCATCGGGATGCTTTGGAGTCTATTTAAAGTCTGGGCAGGTTTTTCATCATCTGCAGCGGCCCGCTGACCTGCTACACCTCGCTCTGTGATCTCCTCCTTACAAAGAGACGCTCCGCTCGGGGTAGCTCAGTCTACAGTCATCTTTTATGTTTGTCAGTGTGATTGGTTTTTCAGTAGGCTGTACTATAAACTCTGTCTGCAAGACTCCTGCAAATGCCAAAGCCGAGAAAGAGCATCGTCTTCACATTCAGGTGTTGACTGGTGTTACTTAAACGCTGAAATTGTCCATATTTCTTTTTCAGTGTGCTGCATTGTTAACAGTGTAACAAGAAATTGAAAATGCGATCAAGAATTCATATCAACACAGAAGAAAATCTCCCCCAGACATGTCTGCAATATCAGTAATGTTATTTCTTACTTCGTAGCGACCCTCATAAGTGTACATCTCATTATGGTGAGTCTCAGATTTGCTGTAAAAAGCAGGTTTACACACAAGCTGCTTATTTGTCTGTTTCTGGTATGTCTAAGTTTCACTGTTCATATCACACTGAACAGAAACATCCTGCTTATCTGTTTGTAATGTCTCGGCATCACTGTAAGTACTCAGTTTACTCAGATGCTCCCCATTCATCTGTCAGAGATCAGTCTCAGTTTCACTGTACATAGTGAAAAATCTATTTATCAGTCTTTAACAAGTCTCAGTTTCACTTTATATGGTCAGCTACAAAGAGACCTACAAATACCATCCAAGCAACAGAAGCTGTGTGTAGTGAGTCTCAGTTTCGCTTTTAAAAGTAAACTACACAGAAGCTAACCAGTCTCAATTTCACTGTACATTCTTAGGTTTACTCAACGGATTATTTTACATCTATGTTTGATAAATCTCAGTCTCTCTGCACACAGTGAGTTACACAAAAACTATTCATTCATCAGTTTGTTAAAAGTCTCAGTTTCATTGTATATAGTGAGCTTAATAGAGACTTACAGTATATATATTTGAGCTGTGGTTTTACTGTTACTATAAAACTTAAATAGAGGCATCTCATTCATCTGTTTAAGGTGAGTACTAGTTTTACTGAAAATAGTCAGGCACAAAGAGGCTAAACTCTGACATGCTCCAGTGGTGAAACAAGAAAACAACTAACAACTGTAATTTACACATTATTCACAAGGCATAAGTTTGCTTAAATAACATCATGGTAAAAGGTCTCAGTTTCTCTGTAACTAGTCAATCAGATGCTTCACTCTGGCTTCCCTCAGCAGTATAAACCTCAAGCAGAAACTGATGTTCTTGTGATTTTCTCCTCATTAACAGGTCTTCAATTTGCTGAAATAACATCATGATGCAGATTAGTCAAAAGTCAAGCTTTGTTAGATCAGATCCTTCATTTCTGATGCATTCAGGAAAGTCAGGAAATCTAAATGCTGATCGTCTACACTGGCACACAAAGAGCAGATTAGCATCTCAGTGTAAATGTTTGATTTAGAACAGGTTGTTAGCTGACCTTCATGAAGATATATATTTCAATCAGATCCATCTGAGTATCACAGAGCTGTCCTTAACAGAGGGACGGTTTGGTTCGAGCCCCTTTCTTTAACAATATTTGCTCACAGCCTGGGGTCAGAGGTCAAAGCAGTGGTAAAACATGTCTAAAGAATAGACCTCATTGTCTGTAGCTGTAAAAAAACCTTGACAATACTGGCGATTTGACCTCTCGTGTCCTTGAGGTGATATTTAAAGGTCAAAACCCCCATGTGTGTAACCCTGACCGACCACAGCTACACACTCCTGTTTACATTCAAACAAACATGCACAGCTCAAGAAACCCTCATGGCAGCACATTGCTGAGCGATTTCACACATGCATGCATGAACACACACATTACACACAGCTCACAGGGACTGACAAGAATGTGAGAGCTGAAGGATGTACACACGTCTGTATCATATGTGTGTAAGTGTATACTGCGTCCAAGCAACTCTGTGTTTTTCAAACTCATTCCAGACTTTTTATTCAAGGGGGGATCATGGTATTTTTTAGCCTTTTGGAGCGGCTCCAGTAGTACTGTTTCATCTGGGAAAACAGGCTGTTTTGGCAGCAATGCATGGGGGTAAGAGGAGCCCAAAGTAAAAGTTCTTATTTTGGCACAGACATCCTCAGGTTGTAATTTCAAGTGTCTGACAGGATCCTGAAAGAGACAGGCCTTTTAATTCAAGAGTGAGATGCTTTCATTCAACCAAAAATAGCTTTACACATTACTCCCTTCAGAGCTACCAAACTCCTCTGGCAAAAACAATCATTTAATCTGGCAGAGGACAGGAGTTGCTGGTCTCCTGCTGCCTATCTTGATAGCGAGTGTTTGAAACGGCTGGATCTAATCTGACACAAACAATAGAGTCAATGAGTCTGGTAGCTTAGAAGAGATCAATATTACAGCAGTGTCTGGTATGAAAATCGTCTCACTATTGAGCTGTTGAACTCAAAGTCTAAAACACCAGAGTCATCAAATAATCCAGAAATGAATCAGCTGATAAAGACAGTGGATTAATCAACAACTCCCCTGATTTGTATTAGATTTTGGGTGTGACAAATGCTTCTGGTTGACGAAATATCATCTCACAACAACAAGCAAACATGATTTCCTTGTTGCATAATACATCATTTAGCATTTGTGGATGAACTGTGCTCACAGACAATGCTTTTAGGAGTGATTTTGAGCTTATGTGGTAACTTCCACTGCAAAGTCAAGCCTAATTTTAATGCTAATGCCATCTAAGATTCCAGAAATCATGGCTACTTGGCATTGGTTTTGGTCCATGTCTCTTTTGTGCACAGGTTTCACCAGATTCTCTGAATCTTTTAATGATACCTACAATGAAACCTACTAATTCTTGGATATTTCAGCTATTAGCTCGCTCAGTCTCTCTCGCAGTGGTGAACCTCTTCCCATCTTTCCTTCCAAGAGACCCAGCCTCTCTGATTGTCCTTTTTATGTCTTGTCATTTAAAACGTGTTAGAAATTAACCTCATTGTTTGGAGATGTTTCTTCAGGTCTCTGTTTTTACCAGTAAACACCTATTTTTCAGAGGCACAAACTTTCGCCTCTGAATAACAAAGCATAAAAAAATAATCCCAGCCCCTGCATGCCCTGGCAGCAGAAATGCCCGTGGAGCTTTAAAGAGGAATTAAAGGATGCAGGGAAGAAGATATATACAGGATTCAACTATGTGTATACTTGGCAAAGCTGTGTAACTAGAGATTATTATCCCCTGCGGTGTGAGGGGGGTCACTGTGAGGAGGGGTCTGCTGCTCAAAACAACACGGGACACCCACCAAGTTACACTGAGAACAGACAGCAAACAGGCTTCAGCTCCATTTTGTCAGCGAAGCTCAGATGAAATGATTGTATTGTTTGTGATATAATGAGTGTTTTAGAGCAGAAGCAGACCGTATTCAGAAATTGCAGGTTGGTACACTGTAATCTGGGCTTTGTTGTCACTGTTGGCATGCAGCGACTTAAACTGAAATGTCATGCTGAATTACAAGTCCTTAGCTACACATGGGCGTCCATTAGACCTGAAAGAGCTGGAATTTGATTTATTGTTGCTCTATTTTGCTTTGACAAGCCAAAAGAGGTGTAATCGATCACCCAACTAGGCTGTTAACTACAATGTTAATTTGTTTTTCTTTATAATTCAGCTCATGAATCACAGCGGCAGTGGCACAGAGAAGCAGAGACAGTAATTTAGAAAGCATAATCCAAACTATACCTTACACTGAAACTAGTTGGCTGTGTTTATTTTGAGATACAGTACAATATATTGATCTGATATTTTTAATTTCCTGGAGTTCCTTGAAGTTGTATCTAATCTCTCTCATCTAATATAATACAATACAAGAACTTTATTTTTTCACTAAAACAGTGGTGGTGAGGAAGTGGCTCTGTAAGCTTCTTTGACATTGGCGTACAGCAGATTCAGGGTTTTGTTTTCTTTGGTAGGACAGTTAACAAACTGTGTAAATCCAGTCAGGTGAGAGGAGAGGGTGACACGGTTGAAGTCTCTTGATATTATTACAACTGCCTCAGAATGTTTAGTTTGTATCCTAGGAACAGTTTCATGAAGAACATCACATGGAACTTCAGCTGTTGCCTTAGGTGGGATGTAAACAAGTATTGTAATGATATGACTGAACTCTCTTGGAATATAATATGGCGGAAGGGCAACTGCTAACAGTTCAATATCTGGACAACACATCCTCTCCTTGACAGTTTTGTGTGAAGAGCTACACCATCTCTGGTAGACAAATAAAGCCAGACCTCCTCCTTTCTTCTTGCCACTAGCTTTAGCATCTCTGCCTGACCTTATGGGAGGTAGATTCACACTGGACTCTGAGTTATTTTGATTCAACCAGGTTTCAGTAAAACACAGGTATGCTTTCTCAGTTTTCACCAATAACTCCAGCAGTTGGGCAGAGAGTTGACGTTTCCCATGATGACTGAAAGAAAGGGTTTATATCTCCACCTCCTAGCCTTTAACTCTGCTTTCACCTTTGCACCAGCAGGGCAACCATGAAAACACCTCCAGATGTCCGCTCAAATTTGGATGTTGTTGTCCAGATTTGCTCTGTCTCAATGAAAAAAGCTTACTCTTGAATTAAATAAAGTATCCTTCAATGGGGGACAAAATATGATAAAATTATAAAAATTATAGTAAAATTAGCATAAAATTCAGAGAGACCAGACTTTGCTCCTACTTGGTTGAGTGCAGGTTGTGGAAGAGGATGTCTGCTTCATCAGTTTTATTTGACCTAACAGTGGGGGAGGACCATTAGGACAAAGATGTTGATGCAAATATCATGGAATGCAGTTTTCCTAATTCCCTGAAATAAAACCTGACTTTAATTTATGAATAGAAACAAAGATTTTGACTGTGGTTCTCTTTTCTATTGAGGCTTTATCTAAAAAAATGATGTATCACCTTTTACTTACTAAATACAGTGAAACTGATGATGAGCCAAGATGTTGGCGATCTAATAACTCACTAGCTGTATCTACTTTGAAACTGAGACATACCAAAAACAAATAAATGACTAGCAAAAAGGAGGCCTCTGTATAACTTACTATTTGTGTATACTTTGAAGCTGAAAGTTGCATAAACTTCTGAAAAGTCAGCCTTCATGAAGCCTCTGAGTAACTTACTAATTACAGTAAAGCTGGGATTCACCAAAAAGCCATATAAACCAAAACAAAGTCTCTGAATGAACTTAATATTTGTATTCACAATAAAACTGAGACCCACCATCACAGATGACTAATAAGCCAGAATGAGACCTCTGTTTAACTTACTATTTTCTTTAGATCTGAGACTACCAGAAACACACAAACAGCTAGCCAGATTTATGTGAAGTCTATGTATAAGTCATGGTTAACACTGAAACTGAGACCCACCAGAGACTGCTAAATGGGGGATTCTTGTATCATTAAAATGAACCAGGAAATGACTGTGGTACAAGCCTTAAATGTTGGCAACACAAAAACTCCATACGTTTTTTTCAGGCTCATTTGAATATTGAAAATCCATCAAAATCAATTTCTTACCGTTTATGATCAGGGAACATGAACAGCCTTTTACTGATGAGCATCACAGGAACAGGGACCGTCCGGTATTATTATTGTCCCTCTGCGGTCTGTGACACTTAACAAACCCATGAGATGGATGCATGTCCTGGAATATCTCAGGCAGGTGTCATTGTAGTTAGCTGAGCTCATCGAATGACAGGTGGCTGATGGATCACTGGAGTGGTGGTACTGTTGGGGGAGAAGGGTTAAAAGGTTGAGCCAGAAGAATCCTGGATAAATCTGTGCTGGATCTGAACATAGTGCTTTCATATTTTTTCATGCACCTGATTTATACATCTAACCTCAGCCTCAATTCCTGCACCAGGTGGTTTAGCAGTAGGACTCTTCTACTACACAGATGGAGATGAAGCCACGCATGACATGGACTCTTTTGGTCCACTTTTATCTACAGAGTCCAAACTTCTGGGGGGAGTTTCAGAATAAAGCGAGAAGTCTTCCTGTAATTCAAAGATTTACATATTGACACATTAGGATTGGGCAATCATATGATTGTGATCGATGATCGTGATAAATTTCAGTTCAATCATGATCAGCTGTGAGCATATTTACTTGATCAAACATAGCGGAAGGGTGCGTCACAACAACCAGTCAGAGTCGAGCTTTTCCTGCTCAATTCTGTAAGTTGTCGGAGAAGTAAACAGGAGAAGTAAACAGAATGACCGAACATGGAGCTAAACGTGGAGCTGAGGGCAGCAAAATAGATGTCAGCCGTGACTTTGAGTTATTCTTTGAAGATGTTATTGTTGAGAAGTTGTTCAACGTCGGTTGTGTGGTGGTGGTTTGGGTATCCCCAAAGTGACATTGCGCAATTAAGCCGATGTGCAAGGTATGTCGGCAATCGGTGCCCTTACTGTTAAAAAAACAATGACAATCTATTCACAAGAGTTTGTATTCTTAATTGGGTGAACATGAAAATTAAAAAAACTGTTATTTAACAAGAAAATAAATGTCAGACCAACAATGTGCACCTCAATAGAGACCAATGTAATTCTAAATTAGCAGAATTTGCAATTTGTTGTTTGCACAATGAAGTAGGAAAAATTCCTGTAATGCAGTTCTGACATTGACCTATGAGGTCTGCCGAAGAAGATCTAAAGGGTTTACCACATTCCGTCGCAAGGGCAAGTTCTCCCTCATTGTGTGTCACGGCCAGCAGCGCACAGGGAGAGGAAGACTTTTTTGAGTGGACCAGCTTAGTTATTTAAGTATTTTGTGTGAAAATAATCTTGTCTGAACTGTATTAAGTGTATTAACTAATAGAGAATGCGGTGTTGTTCTGCTTTACCAAATTTACTTAAGTAAATTTAAGTAAATCGACGCGATCGACTAGCGCCTTTTTATACGTGCTCCAGATGATTAGCAAAAGCAAAATCAGTCTATGATGCTCCATGACAGGCGAAGACAGCAGAGCGGGGGTTGTTTTCCCGCATAAATTTATGACCAATAACCAAACGCTATTCGCGGTCATGTGACTTCCAGTTCTGTTTTCTGGAGCGATTGAGTTTGTCCTTTGAGAACACAAACCAGACCAGTTAAACAATCAAAACAAAAGTATCGTCTTGCCTTGGATTCGAATCAGGAAACGGACCTTTAGGTGTGAACACGACCTACGTGTATCTTTTTTCAATTTGCTTTGTTATTTACTTTGTATGTTAATAAAATGTTGAACTAATTTCTCGTTTCTTTAATTTTTTGTACAGATGCTTTAAAACAGGCAGTTACAAAAAATAGTCAAGATCGGACGATATGACAAAATATATCGTGATCTTTTTTTTTTTTTTTTTTTGCCAGATCGTCCAGGCCTATGATACATGCAATGAATTGATCACAAAGCCTGATATGAGTTTGGTTATTTTTAATCACTTTAAAACACCTGAGTCCTTTCTAAATAAGGACCAATGATGTTTGGAGAGTTGAAAGCGTGAGTGTGATTTATTCAGACAGACTGTATTTCACTGGTGCATGTGACACAAGTTAAAACCCTGATAATTTCTGACTTTTTACCTGCACACACATATCTGCTGCGCTCAGCCTGGATATGTATAGAGCTGCATGTCTGCCTCTGTAGGTTTTCTGTCCGTCTTCCGGACGTCAGAAGAACGCATAGCGTCTCCAGTACCTGATTGGCCATCGCTGCTCCGCCCTCCTGCTAGGTAACTTGTGGAGAGTTTCGGGCGGAGCTGAAGGAGGAGTAACGGTTTATATTGGGGAGCCCTCGCAGCGCACGGACCTGGGTTTCTCTGCGACGGGTCCGGGACGTGGTCACCACACGGAGACGAAAGGAAAAAGGAAACGTCTTTTTACCTGGAAATAAATCGATATATAAATCAATAATCAAAGATGCCTGCCAATAAAGACGACGGCGGATGGAAGCAGTTTGTGTGGAACTCTGAGAAAGGAGAGTTTCTCGGTCGTACCGGAGGCAGTTGGTGTGAGTATGGTCGCCCGGGGGGTTTGTGAAGAAATGGTGGGGGCGCGCTCTCGCAGATGTTGAGAGCGCGCACCGGTCGCCTCGTGTTTCCTACCACCTGTTTGATTTGGTGCATTCAGGGACACATGGCCGCATTAGAGCGCCGCTAAACCGAGAGACCGAACTCCATTCAGTGTTAAACTTTGTCAGAACGGATCCCCACAGGTTGAGGTGTTAGAAAGTGGTCCTGTCTGAGGAGGTTAGGGGTTCTGTGGCTGTTTTTACGCACTCAGAGCGCGCAGACTTGGCGCTGCATGCGGCCAATGAGCGGACCCCTGTCTGTCTGTTTGTTGTCAGGACGTCAACTTTTTAATTTGGGAAGGTTTTGAAAGGGTTAAAAATGCATCATGGTCCAAGGTGAGTCAAGGTGATAGGGCCTGCTCAGGAAACGGAGCGCGAGGACTATCGATCCGTGTCGGGTTCCTGTGATCAGATGTCTCTGTAATCTAACGAACAATACAACTGATTAACTCGCTCGACCTTTCGTCTCCTGTTTCCCTGACAGCTGTGTGCACTGCGCATGTCCTTGCTCCTCCGCCTCTCAATGTCACACACACACTCACACAGAGACACACTCCTACACAACCACACACATACACACACACTTCAGCCCAGTCTAGACTCTGACACCTGGGTAAAAATAATGATTCACTGACATGGTGTCTGCTGCAGAAGTCCTGCTCATGAGTGGGAGTGTGGGAGTGTGTGTGTGTGGCTCATATTTGTCCTTCTGAGGTCATCTGAAAATGCTGATGCATTGGGTAAAGTGCCATGCGCAGCTCTCTGTGATGAAGGTGGGGATGGAAGGACATCCAGCCTGATGTGGGACCTCCTTAAAAGAAGTTTGCATCATCACACATGAAGTTAGCGTGTGTCATGAGTGCAGTGTACTCCTCTGAGCCAAAACGTCTTGTGAGGAGCTGTAAAGTCCCACAGGAGTGTCCCTGCATCTTTTTAAAGCCTAAATAATGTCATTTATCATCCGTGTCAGGCTGTTGTGACCTTTTGTCATTGCTTCATGCGCCAGAAATCCAGCCTGCATGAGTGTCGAGCCTGTTAGTGCAGATAAGAGAGTTCTAACAGTCTTTTACCCCTCAATGCACAGACTTTACACTTGATTTCCCCCCCAAAATCTTTACGGACAAAGGCTGCCACTGTCCCGTTTGATACTGAATGCAGGCTTTGTAGCTCCTCTGTTAGCATGTCTGTGTCCGTCAGACAGATGCTGGAGAAGACTACGTCATGTTGAAATGACTTTGAGGATGTGTGAGTTCAAAAAGCATCACTGTATCATCATTATGGTCCATAATATGCAAATTGATGGGAAGTTTTGTACTCATGTTAAACTTTTTTGAGCTTCCCAGCACGTAGCTCAAAGCAGCAGAAAGTGCTCAGAAAAAGCGATAAAACAAAGAGAGAACAAAGTTGGAAAATTTAGTTTTAATGTTTTGTTGCAGGTCACATATGAAGAGCGACCGCTTCACAGAAAAGCTTCTGTAGCTTTACGAAATGGAACTTTTACACAGGATTAGGTGTGCTGTTGTGAAATAGATGTCAGTTATAGTCTCGAATAGTGTATGAATGCCCTCAAAGGTTCATTAGATCCATGAGAGGCCATATTTGCAGCAGTTGTAACCTTGAGTCTGTATCAGCCCGGCTCACTGCAGATGGTCCTCCATTTTTCTGCAGGAGTCGTCAGGCTCAGTCTGGACTTTATTACTGACTCTGGATAAGATCTTTGGTTTCGCTCTGGGTCTGAAATTAAACATTTCTGTCTGACACTGTGGAGAAGATTTAAAACTACAAACACGGAGGCGAAGGGACTGTTCTGTAGAGATTTATCTAACATTTCTGAGCGTAATAGTAAGAGAATGAGCTATAAGCCGTGGTTTAAGGTGGCCTGAGTACAACAGGAAGTATTTATTGTCTCTGCACCTTGTCCTTAAAACTGAGTGTGCACCTTTCTATCAATTCTACAATGCCTGAAGTAAATCAGCCGGAGTGTTTGAACAGAAACACTCCAGCAGCTTTATTCGAGGTAGATTTCATCAGCGTTTGCTAAGATCCGGGTGTATTTCGGAGGTGGTACACTCTGAATTCTGTCCTGTGCTGTGACCTTTGTCCCCTCCAGAGTAACCTTCTTTCTAAAGCTGTTCCTGTGCAGAGTAGCTTTGCAGATTTTTCAGCGTATTTGTTGTATTTTCGGCATGTTTTTGACCCTTCGTGAGTTCACACATCCTTCCCCCCTCCCCTTCCACCTTTAGCCTCATGCCAGGGCTGTTGTTAGCCTCCTGATGTGTAGAATCAATCAATTAAAGCTGCTCCTCAACAGCCTAGAAGCCGAATTTAATTATTTATGGTCCCATGAGAGCAACGGCTCTTCTGTCCGTCATGTGAGCGCGTCCTGAACAGCAGCCGCTCTCTGAGCGTGCAGCTGTGGAGGTGACAGAAAACATGCAACTGTGACTGTACACACACTCCCTACAGCTGCTCCACATGACAGAGTGTGTGCACACATCTGGTGGGTTTCCTCCCACACACACACACATGTATCGGAGGATGTCTGGTTTGTTAAACTGTTTGGTTTTACTCCAACGGCTTGACAAGGACTCATCCGTCACACCTTCATGACACAGAGGTCACCTCCTGAAACATCTCACGACTCCTCTGCTAATTAAAACTTGTATTCAAGCTTCATGAAGATCTGAAAAACTAATTAAAATAATCACCAAATGTGTCTTTATCCTTGTAATCGGCTTTAGGAATTAACTTGAGGAGGAAAAAAAGGTCAAATTATCTTTATCCCGTGTCTAAATAAAAAGAATAATTTTGGATTTTATCCTTTCATTATGGAAGAAAAGTTAATACGTTTAAGCTTTAACCAAAACATAACATTCATGGACACTTAACTGATTAACAACACATCTTTTAGCAGAGAAAACAGCCAATTAAAAAGTATTTGTTGAGGTTAAATCATAAATTAAAGTTTGCAGGTCTACTTAACTGCATTCATTCATTAATAAATCATAAATCATTTGAAAATTACTCAAAGTAAACATTATTGGTTACATTTCCCCCCCTAAAACTAGTATTTAACATATTAGAGCTGATCACAATGTTACATTTGAGTTTATTTTTTTGATTTAGACTGCAGCAGCTCATCTTTTATCAGTCATTACGGTTAAAACATTGTAAAGTTAAACTTTTGTTTTTTCATGCCTAATACATCCAAAATATGCTCAAACTTGTTTTAAAAAAATCGATGAATCCAAGTGAAATGACTTTCAGTTTCAGTTTGATATAAAACAGAATTAAATTTAATAATAATGCAAAAAAAAAAAAAAGTATTTAAAAGAAGAAAAAGTCACTTAGTTCTCAAAGGCTGTTATCTGAAACCTCTGTGGGGTGTCAGCTTAAGTCATAGATTGCACGCAGTTGAAACAGTTGATCTTTGTTTTATATGCTCCACAGCAGATACTCAGTGATGATGTATTTTGCTAAAAAAAAAAGAAAAAAAAGGGAGTTGTCGGGCGGCCGTCATGAGGGCGATAGTTCACTTAGGGTTCAACTCTAACCAGTCATTCTTGTGTCCTGCTTCTTCTGTGGCCCTTTTCCTCTTTCAAAATTAATCCACAGACGAGAGAATTAAACATGTAGAAGACATAATCAAAGACTGATTTGTCCAGAGGGGGCGCCAGAATCAACACTTCCCAGTCCCTCACTGAGCTTAAACACATCACACTAAAGTTATTTTTACGTTATGGGTTTTCCCTCACCTTCTTTAACCAGAAAATCCTAATTTAATCGAAAAATATAAAGTTTAACTTGTTTTTTTCCACTCGCTGTGTCATATTTATTATCATTGTAGTGATATCATCATCTGTTTTTACTCTGATTTCTTAAGTTCCCTGTGCTCCCGGACTAAAACCTGTGTTTTATTCCTCCTCCTCTGCAGTTAAGATCCTGCTCTTCTACGTCATCTTCTACGGCTGTCTGGCCGGCATCTTCATCGGGACCATCCAAGCCTTGTTGCTCACACTGAGCAACTTCAAGCCCACCTGGCAGGACCGAGTCGCACCCCCAGGTGAGAGCTCACACAAACAGATCTGCCTGTGAGGCTAGAAACCTTCTGTGGACACAAACACACACACACACTCAGTCACGTTTAGAATAAACAGAGCCGTTTTTTGCTGAGTAATAGGATGACTTTGTGTTATTTTGGATGACGCCTGTTAACTCGGAGGATCAGAGGCTGCCTCGCTGACATCAGACTGTTTTCATGACTCTGTCAGGGTGAATACAGGGTGAAATATTTCAGTGCAGTGAGTGAGTGTAATTATGAATAATCCTCCTCCCCGGCTCAGGTTAAATCTGACTCAAACAAACAAAAATATTTTCAGATAAGTTAATTTTTAAGCTGCTTTAACTATTAAAATGAGGCTGAGGCAGCTGCGATAAATCCACTGTTAGCATTTTAATGAAGGTCCTCTTAAAGATAGTTGTTAAATCCTTAGGGGGAAAAGAGTCAAACATTACAGATCCCATCCTCTAAGGTGAACAAATCATTTTTGTACACAAGTATGAAGTATGATAAATGACAAAACCCTGATGAAGGAACTTTGAGGTTTGGTAACCATCCTTTTAATTTTTGTTTTTTATAAATCTCTTGTAGAAACAAAACCTTGTGTACAAGTGCTGATTTAGAAACTTTATGAGTACCATCGACTTATGAAGCATCTCTCTTCACATTGCGTCTATGCAGAGCTGCCTTACAGTCTTTGCTCTTGAGCGTTAAAGAATAAAATATTCCGCAAATACAGTTTTATCCCTATAAAACTGACCCTGTGAAACTGCTTTCACTCACTCACTGGTCTTCATACAGGATGTAGAAGCATAAAAAGTGTCTGCTTCCACTAAACCGACCTCAAAGTTAATTGATGTTCTTTTAGTTTCGCTGCGGAGGTCGAGGATGGACTTGAACGCTGAAGAGTTATGTAATTTAAAAGCATTATTTAAGTATCATTAACCCTCAGCCCTCTGCAGGAGGAATAATCCAGGAGTGTCTGCAGCCTGTTTTAATGTCATCACATGTTTCTGTCGTCTTTGTCTCTGGGATAATGTTATGTAACTAAAGAAAATTCTGCGCAGCATCATTTTTTTACTGGAAAAAACCTCCAAATTTCAGCCTCTTGACTTTTTACTCAGAGAGGGACAAGAATATCTTTTTTTTTCATAACATGTCAATAAAAAGCAGGAGGAGCATGCAGATTCTTCTCTTCCCAACACCGCTTTTGTCTGCTTTTTAGAGCCTAACAGTTGTGTAATACTTCAGTTTTCCTGGTTCTTACTTGAGTTTCATTCAAAAAGCCTCATGCAAACAGTATCTTATCTTCAGCAGCTTGAATGACATTTGATTCCAGAAGGTTTAATCTTTTTGTGCTTGTTGACAGCACAGACTGTATCGGAGACAAAGATGTGAAGCTCAACGCCACAGTGACGCTGATTCTTTGATAAACATGCAGAGATTTATCTGAAAAGACGCAAACACAGAAACAGTAAATCTGATGAAAGCCGAGGAAACGACCGGCCTCAATGACACGTTTCTGTCAAACTCTCAGAGTATCAGAGGTGTTAAAGAAAAAAACTCCCCACATCAACGTCCCTGAAAAGCACCTGTGCCTACTGTGTACACACACCACAGCCTGGTTTCCATGGCAAAAACACACTGAGCATGTGCAGAGCGCGGCCTATACAGCAGCTGTTGAGTGGACAGAGCAGGATGAAGGCTGCTGTTTGCTCGTAAAATGAAGATTAATCAGTAGGCATATCAGAGAGCATTGTGTTCGTTTTGAGGTCATACAAACAAGTGAAATCTGCGCTCAGTCCCCGGCGCCACGGTCAGCTGATTAGAGTGACACCGTGTTCAAAACATTCAGCTCAGATGGAGTTAAACTGACACGGAGCAGGAGTTTATATCAGTGTTTGGTGCTCAGATATACAGAAAAAAGTCCTTTAGCCCCCCCCCCCCTCCAAGAGTCACATGAGATCTATCAGTTTCAGATCCGGACCTGATTCAGCTAATTCAGCTCACTTTAGCTGAGGAGGAAGCTATCTGTATCCTGGAAGCTCACACATGACACTTCAGAATCTGCAGAATTATCAGAAACGCAGATTTTCTGACCCAGTCAGTGTCCCTGAATCAACAAAACTCAGATACTGCAAAACTCAAGTTTCAAAGATGGATCTTTTTTTGTTGCTCACAGGCTTTGATTGAGTTTGTGACAACATTAGACAAACAGCCCCTGAGGAAAGAGTCTTTTTTTTTATTTTTTTTAAAGAGTAACATACTTAAGTATAACTAAAACCAACTCCAGAATCCAGACTCCACCGGCAAATCAGTGAATTTATCCTCCAGAACATGTGAATTGCTGGTCTACCTCTGCCTCAGATCTGTTTTTACGTGACTTTCATTGTCAGTTCAGGAGCAAAAAAGTATTTGTTGGGCAAACAGTCACACAAAAAGGACTAAGATTGAGGCAGAGGAAGATCAGCAACTCCTGTATTTTACAAGATAACAGTGTCTGACAACGTAACAGAAATAGTTCCTTTGAGTAAAAAAGTTTTTTCTAAATAAGACCAGCCATCACATGGCTCTCTTTAGAACCAGACTCTAATGTCAATAACAGCACTTCTGGATTTCAAAATATAGGAGTTCCTGATCTACCTCTGCCTCATTCCCTGAATGAGTCTGCTTAAACTTTATAAAATTTTCAGTCCAGATCAGACATCGTATATTTGTTACAGATATCATCAAAATCTAACTGATCTAAGGAAGAAATAGATCAGCAACTCCTAAGATAAAATATCTGCTATGATGACAGTGCTCTTGGCAACAACACAGAAAAGAGAAAAAAGTTTTTTTTTTCAGGAAGTTGCTTTATTTTACCAGAAACATTTGTTACATCACCCTCTTTAAAGCCATCAACACTCTGAATACACAGATTGATTTCTGGTAAATCTCTGCAGACAAAGGCTGCCACTGTCTGATCTTGAGTGAATGCAGGCTTTGTAGCTCCTCTGTTGGCATGTCAGTGTCTGTCAGACAGACTTTGAGGAAGTGTAGGATCAAAAAGTCAGATCAGTAAAAAGCTGATTAACTGGAGTGAATGTGAAGTTTTGTACTTTGTAAAACTTTAAAGCAGCTTTTGAACATTTGTCCTTCCTCTACCCTTAAAAAGTTTGTTAGACAGGTCATATTTGCAGCAGTTTTGCCTCGAAACCTTCACTCTTGTACAATGATGTATACATCAAGTGCAAAGTGTCATTAAACTCTATTGGTAAGAATGGTAGTTATAGTGTGCACATCATTAAAGTTGCTGCTCTACCCCTGCGTTGATCAGTTAGTAGTTTTAATGTGGAAATGATCTGTTCAGACTGAACACAGAATTTTAAAAAGCTGTAAAAATAAGTTGCAGATTTGGACAGAGGAACATCAGCAACTGCTATGTCCTGCAAGGTAATGAGAATTTTCTTTTAGCAAGTGTCTGAAAATCAAAGACAAAGCCAATTGTAGCAATATTTTCTTCACATACAATAATGCCACAATCTTGCCATCTGAGGCAGAGGTAGATCATCAACTCCTGTGTCCCGTTTTGTTTTTATTACAGACAGGATCCTTAGAAACAATCTTTTTTTTCTAATAATAGAGACTTTTTTAAAGCTGGAAACTGTTGTTACAAACCCAACACAATATTTAGAGTGTAAACAGTGACATTAAAAATGCGTAGCGACAGATGAAGGTAAATCAGCGACTCCTGTGTTCTAATGTAAGTAACTGATTTTGTCTTTGTAGTCTGATTGCTTTAATAGTGACGCACTGTCTGATGGGATTTATATTTTTGTTAATGCGTCCTGAAACATAAATAAAACTTTGAGCCTGTTAATGACACAAACAAGAACTTTTTAGGGACATAGCGATGTAAATGAAGTTGCTTTGGAGCAGTTAAATCCGCCTCAGGATTTCCGGCTGAAGTAATCGCCTGGAGCAGCTCCAAACCTCTGAGGCCAGAGACTATTTAAAATAGTTCTCAGGTTTAAAACACCAGAGTTAGAGTGTAACAGTGCGGCTGATGTTGTGTCCCTGCAGGCCTTACACACTTCCCACGATCAGACAAATCTGAAGTGTCCTTCAACCTCAATGACGTGGAGACCTACGTGCCTTACACCAAGGCCTTGAAGGAATTCTTAGCCAAGTATGATGAAGAGAGCCAGAGGGACCAGTTGAAGTTTGAAGACTGTGGAGGTAGGTTTTACCCTTACGGGGTCCTTTACTTTGGAATTCTCTGATCTGATCTGAAGTCCCTCAAACCCGTGTTCAGACCTCACAGAGAGTAATTGAAACCTAACTTATCCTGTCATTCCCCTCCAGAGGACCCATCAGAGTACAAGAACCGTGGAGACCTGGAGAGCGATATTGGCATCAGGAAGGCTTGCCGTTTCTCCAAGACTGTGCTGGGTCCCTGCTCCGGCATTGAAGACCGTGAGTTTGGTTTCAAGGATGGAAAGCCATGCCTGATTGTGAAGCTCAACAGGATCGTCAACTTCCGTCCAAGGGTAATTTACAAGTTCTGAAAGCCAGAGGGTGTTTTTGACTTGGATGTTCTTGGGGGGGGGGGGGGGAGTAGGGTTTAAAGCAGACAAGATGAAGTCCTAAATCCTTAATCAGGAGTTTACAAGTCTGGAGGTCATAAATATATGTAAACTTGACGGTTTAGGTGGATTAAAACTTAAGGGATAAATATGGTTTATGATGATATACAGAGGTTGAGTTTGGTTAAATGTAGACTTGGTTGGTACTCTGCAGTGTTGTTTTCGTTGACGATGATGAAATATTTTTGTCAACGTCATCGTCAATGAAAACGACACTGGTACTCTGAATGCAAAAACAAAGATGGATGGATGAATGGGATAAAAAAAAAGTAAAAGTACAGAGAACAAGATTACCTACATGAGTCAAAGTACATGTGATGCTTTTATTTTGAAATTTGTTCTTTCTTATACCCACATTGCCCTTCCCCCCTAATGTAAAATCATGCTTTTATTTTAAGATATGGCTGATGCTACCTCCTGATAGATTAAAGTTTGGGACTGAATGACAACTACTGCCCCCTACTGAACCAATTGGTCACTAGCTGTTACTTTGTGCCTATTTTAGCACCATATATTACAGCAGCAGTGCAAATGCAAATTAAGAACAGAACTGTCTAAAAATCTCTGCAGTCCACCTTCTAACTTCTCTTCTTATTTAGCCTCCTTCCACCAATGACAGCATCCCTGAGGAGGCTCAACCCAAAGTGCAGCCCAACGTCATCCCCATCTACTGCACCAACAAGGTACGCAAGCAAGCTTAAACCTAGCTGCAATATCAAGAGGTTAAAATGTAGAAAAGAGGGTATCTTCACGCTTAACTTTGCTGCCTCACTGAAGATCATACACAAAGGGTTGTTGCATACTGCTGACAACATTTCCTCGCTCGTCTCTTGCAGAAAGAGGAGGATGCCGGTAAAATCGGCGAGATCAAGTACTACGGCATCGGTGGCGGCTTCCCCCTGCAGTATTACCCATACTACGGCAAGCTGCTGCACCCCCACTACCTGCAGCCTCTGGTGGCGCTGCAGTTCACCAACCTGACCATGAACACTGAACTGCGCATCGAGTGCAAAGTGTTTGGAGACAACATCCACTACAGCGAGAAGGACCGCTATCAGGGACGCTTTGACATTAAGATCCAGGTTAACAGTTTATGACCGACGTCAGGACGGTAGCACTTTCCCCGACCGACCCTCCCCCACACTGCCCCCTTTGTTCTTAACTCAATCTTAAGTAGGAGATCATTATAATATATTTAAAGTGAGGGGGCAGTCCATAGCGGTTAAGTCAATCACAACTAGTCTTTAATTCTTAAATGAAAAGAAAAAAAAACATGCTAGGGGACCGACGTGTAATCTGTCTTCTGTCATCTCTAGCTTCCACTCCAGTGTAGCGTTAGGTTGTAATTTTAGAGGAAAACTAGAAATAGGCCTAAATAAACTATATTTATTCTGCTGTAAATGACTTTTCCACAAGCCATGGGACATTGTTCATCAACGACTGTAAAGCCGAATCATCTCCGGCGCGTAGCGAGCTGTGTTTGTCCCCTCTGCGCATCGCTGCCTTGTGTGGTGACAGTAGGTATTTTCGTCGCAAAATCCGGTCCTTTTTAAAAAAGCCACGCTGTCCCTCTGTGAGCAAGCTTTAGCTGTTCAGTGTGTGTGCGCGCGTGTGTGTCCGTGTGTGTTCCACGTGAACACACTCCTCCTGCTTAATGATTGAAATGGTTTGACTCGGTACACTCTTCTGATCTGTGGAAGGAAAAGGCTGCACTCCAGGGAACTTCTTTCCTCTTTTTATCGTCTTTTACACCTGATCACTTTTTACTTTTTCTTTTTTTTTTTTTTTTTTTGTTGTTGCTTCGTTGAATCATTTTACTGTGTGAAGGGGTTTTATAACTTGGTTTCATGCCTTTTACTCTTTGATTTGCCTTGACTGTAGAGTTGTGTCTCCAGCCTGTTCGACCTTGGCCTGCTGCTGTAAAGGCGACGGTGCTAACTCCACTTTTAGAGATTATTTTTCTTCTCTTTTTTTTTTTTTTTTCCGCTGGATTCATCACATCATGGTGGTGTAACTCTCTGAATGTTTTAGCCATTAAACATGGTGGAAGAATTTTATATTTATGCAGTTGTACATTTTGTTTCTTTGCAGAATATTGTAATGTATAAATGCAAAACCAAAGTTGAAGAGAGTCTCTATCAGAAGCAATGCAGTACTTTGTTTTTAGGATCTCACTATGTTAAGTGCTAAAGTCGATGTCTTGCCTTGCGACCTCTCATAGTTAAACTCTTAATTTGTGTCTTGGACATGAATGTAGTGTAGGTGTATATGAGCAGGTAACACTCCACCTGACGTTTATGCATTTAAAAAAAAAAAGATACGAGTTCTTACGGAGCTCAGTGGCTTTAGATGAAATGATGTTGGCTTTAAAAACCATAAACTCCAAAACGATGTTCGACCTGAACTACTCCATCAGTCAACACTCCATCAGTTCACCCACCTTTGTCATTTAATCAATTAAGAAACAAATAAAATCAAAATGGACCTTTTCTCTTGTGTTTTATTTGACCGCCGCATTGCCCAGAGACTTTACCCAGCATGCATCAGTCTTTTAAGCTTATTTGTTGCTCTTAGTGGTTCTCAAGTCCAGTCCTCGAGGCCCACTGTCCTGCATGTTTTTATGTGTTTCCCTGCTCCAACACACCTGATTCAAATGATCAGCACGTTATCAAGCCGCTATAACGAGCTGATCATTTGAACCAGGTGTGTTGGAGCAGGGAAACATCCAAAACATGCAGGACAGTGGGCCTCGAGGACTGGACTTGAGAACCATTGCTTTAGACATTAGGCAACACATTTCTAAAAAGATGTTAAGGGAACAACAAAAGATGTAAAAAGTTGTGTAAAGCTAATAAAAAAAAGCTGGAGGTTAATTTCCAACAGGTTAGTAACAAGACTGGGTTAAAAAAACAAAAAAAGGGCATTCAGAGGGGCTGATTTTGTGAGAGACTGTGTGAGCTAATAGTTCAACAGTTTCAGAATAATGTTGCAAAGAATGAGTGGATTTCATTATTTACATTTCATAATATCAGAAGATAATGAGAATCTGGAGAAATCTCTGTACAAAAGAGACAAGGACCAAAACCAAGACTGGATGGTCCTGATCTTCAGGCCCTCCGACAGCTCTGCATTAAAAACAGACAGGACTCTGGAGTGGAAATCACTGCACAGTTTATCACTATGTCCACAAATGAGGTTAAAACTGAACTTTGCAAAGAGGAAAACTGATAGAGACAAGGTCAAGAAACACCAGAGACTTCTCTGGATCTGAGCCTGGCTCAAAATTTGACATCCTATTTGGAAATCATGGACTCTTTATCTCCTTCTCTGAAAGCAGAGGGATGATCTGGCTTGTTCCCAGCATCCTTAATGGTATGGGGATCATTGGAGTCCATGTCATGGGGTATAAGGCTCCATTAACGCTGACCAATATCTACAGTTTTAGGAACAACATCTGCTGCCATCCAGACCTTCATATTTCAGCAAGACAATGACAAACCACAATCTGGCCCAGAACCAAGAGTGGATGGCTGTGATCTTTATTAATCTAATTTGTGGTCAGAATATCTCATTACACCGACCATTCACTGCAGTTTCCTGACAAATCCAGTTAAAGTAGATATTAAATCTCAAAGGTACGGGATAAACTGCTGAAACCAACTTCAGGAAATGTTCCTGGTGGCATTGGTACATTTATTTACTCACCAGAAGCATTGAAGCCTTTAATTTTGGCTTAAACTGCCATACCGGGAGTTTTCAGGTCAATGTATGAGAATGGATCTTGACATGAATTGGACAAATACACCGGGTAAGATTTGATTTTCATTTCAGTGTTTTCATCCAAATACAAAAGTTGTGAAATAAAATGCATCATCATATTCCATTTTCTTTAATCCTAATTCATCTTAACCTGTGGTTTTCAAGTCCAGTCCTGGAGGCCCACTGTCCTGCATGTTTTGGATGTTTCCCTGCTCCAACACACCTGATTCAAATGATCAGCTCGTTAGTAAGCCATTACAGAGCTTGATAACGAGCTGATCATTTGAATCAGGTGTGTTGGAGCAGAGAAACATCCAAAACATGCAGGACAGTGGGCCTCCAGGACTGGACTTGAGAACCACTGATTTAAACTATTCATTCACAGCTGTGCAGAAATACCGTAGCTGATATAACGTGTACTTTTTATCATTTTATTTTTTCTGTTTAGCTGTATGTTTTTATTGAATAAAGATATGAAATTATCAGTCAAAGAAAAAAAAAAAGACTAAATCCACACATTCAAGTGTTCAAAATTAGCAAAATCTGACTGACAGCTAGATTTTACTCATTAAACTCCTAAGACCTATTATTTCTTGTGGTTTCAGCAGTAAAATGTTTTCAGGTGAGTGTGGTTTATTTGGAATTAGAAAACTCTGCAGATCAAGTTTTGAGTTTTGTAGCATGGAAAGACACAAAAAAGCACAAAAACCAGTCGAATCATCCTGACTGTCTCATCCTGGACTGACTCTATGGGACCGTTGCACACATTTCACTCAGGGGGGTTGTATCAGGGCGTCCGGTTGCCTCTGCTTCTATGGGTTTGGTGACTTTCTACCTGCACACTCTGCAGAAACAACATGTCATCTGTTCGCCCCCACACACCGGCCTCCTGCTGTAATTACAGAAACGTGCTGCCTGCACACTGAGAGCTCGATGACTGAGAGGTAACACGACCTTCCCTCTCCTCCTCCCCCTCTCCCTCCTCTACATGCGACAACACTTCATTCATTCATGCAGGAGGTCAGACTGGTTTATCCCGCAGACACAGACTATCATGTTAATCTGTTTTGGCATTATTTCAGATTCTTAAGCTCCTCTTTTAGAGTTTCTCTAAATTTTTCCTCCCCTATAAACTCTTCAATTTAAAATGGCAAAAAATACCAGCACAAGTTTTAAAATTGACAGCATCAGCACTTAACAGAGGCAATAAATTTAATTTAATTCAATGTGCAAATACATAAGGTCCTATATGGTGCTACAAGATGCATGCATGTGTGAGTCATGCATTAGGTAGGATAATAGATGCATAATAGATCAATAGGTGAGTAAAAAGAAGAAACCATGGCAAAAGCGAGGAAAATAAGACTGCTGTAAAAATGCTCCTGCTACCTTTGACTGTATACAGGATGAAAAAGGACAGATGAGTGAAAACATGTCCGTGCGGGAGACTATAAGGACAGGAAGGAAGTAGAGAGTGTGTCCTGTGCTTTAGATAAGAGTAATGGAGCAGAGATTTTATCACACACTCTCAGGAAACCCTGTTGCTACTGAACACATGAAGAGGAACATCTTCATCCAAGTAAAAAAACAAACTCTAACTTCCTTAGAGCCTGCAGGAAAATCACCCCCTCCTCACACAAAACAGCTACATACCAGCCCCTCTGCAGCCAAACACACCTGTCTTTATCAGACGCATTCTCATTTAACTAAAATGCTGTTTGGAAAGACACTGGGTCATGCATTATAAGATAAAAAGAGTTAAAACTAAGAAGCATCCTCCAGGGCAAGGTTCAAAAAGTCACACTTTTCCCTAAAATCTATTAATTGAGGACTGAAAGGGTTAGAAACAGGTTTTTCATGCCTATGCATGCACACTTCAGTCATCCTCCAGCCTGAGAATGTGGAAGTGAAAATTCTCTGCATTGTTTCTGCAGCTCACTAACAGGAAAAACACTCTCTACATGGAGTTTGAATTTGTTCATTTGTTCCCGTAGTGATGTAATGACATCATTTGCATAAGCATGCATAAAAAACCACCGTCGCTTTCTCTCATTAAGAGGTTCTGCTTTCTCCAATGCTACTGGGGTTTTGATTCAGTGTGTCAGGGTCAAGATGTCAAAGGTTAAAGCCAAATGAAGAAACGTCCCGGCACCAAAAGAGGAGGACCAAGAAAAATAACTGATCGACCACTTCACCTGAGATTGCCTCAACGATTCAAGGATCTTTGTTAACAGTGTGTGACCTAATAGCTGCAGATGTGCCCTCAAAAACCTCTAATATTTACAGTTTGACATCTAGCTTGGTTAATGCACAGGTCCTCCTGGTGCACTCACCAAGTTTGCTTCGGGGTTTTTCCGCCTCTGCATCTGTGTGTACCCTCCTCTTCAGAAAGCTGATCATCTCCACTCGTGAGCCGTCACGTACAAACAACTGGGATTGTTTTTGTGCTTTCAAGATGTTAATTTTTACCAATGAGCCCAGGTTTTCAGTGTTTGTCCTAAACTGGTTTTACAGCTTCAAATAAAACAGAAATTTACTTCCTTATTAAAAAACAGGTAACAACTCAGAGACAGGCCTATAATGAAATCAGAGTAGTGCAAAGTAGTGCAATCTTGGAAAACCTACTTTTGAAATAGCAAAGTTTTAACCTCTGCCTCACTTAAGGTGGATGTCAGAGTGAGGTTGGATGGCCAAAATATGTTTGTTGCTTCAATAGAAAATACTAATAAAAGGCTTTTTTACACAATTCAACCCCATTGAATTTAATATAAACTTGCCTTTACTCTGTTTTCACTGAAATATAAACTCACATGTAACAGCTGCTTCAGTCTTTGTTTAGTTTCTCTCACATACAGCAGGTACAAAAACCAAACAAAGAAGGAGAAAACAAGTATTTCAGGTCGTGAAAACATCCATTAACCCTGCTGGCACATCTACACTGAGCTGTGAATCAGCAAAGTTTAGGAGCTCAATAAAACCGCAGCGTATTTCCAGAAAAGAGAGTGAAAAAGCCAAGTTATTAAAAATAAGGAGGTATTTTTAGAAAGGAAATGAAGTGAGCTGCTTTCTGCCCGGAGATGAAACCTGTTTGACTCGACTGAGCTCTGAAATGATGACGCCCTCGGGAAAAAACGGATCATTGAGCTCTTCTAACAGCCTCCAAGAAAATCCAGTTTCTCTTTCCAGCTCGTGTGTGGACATAAACACATTAAATCTCTTTGACTTTTCCTCTCAGGACCTTTATCCTTTCACAGTAAAGACCTGCTCATCTTCTTTTTTCTATATCAATCCTGACGGAGCCAAAGTCTGAGGAGAATATCTCTGTTTGTGTCCATGTTCGGCTTGTTTATATGAATTAGCTCCTGATCTTTAAACCTGCGTCACAGATGTCTTGTAAATCTAAAAAGGCTGCTCCGCTCTGTTTAATCCTGACCGATAAGACAAGATGTTCCCTACAGCTTCTTCAAATTAAAGCAAACACCAGCTTCACAGACGTAAACATTGAAGTACACGCGAGGAAGCTTTTTGTACAAATTCAAGTCAGCAGGGTTTTTATTTGGAAATAAAAACCTCAATAATATGCAAAATATTTTCCACAAAGGTGATCTGAAGATAGATAAAAAGCTACATGTTTTTATTTTAACAGTCTAATTCTTTTCACCCTTCTGTAAATCTCCTAAAGTTGCTTGTTCTCACTTGTACCTCAATGTGAAGGTATTACCTGCAGGGGTGTCTCCAGGGGTGGAGTATGGGCTGCTTCTCAATTTATTCATCAGTTATGGTTTGCAGATGAGGATGTAGGAGATAAGGATGTTTCTGAAGGATGTGGGAGGATCCTCTGCAGATGTCTTTCCACTCTTGCACCTTGGTATTACTCATACAGCGCTGATCTGCAGGTGAAAATAGTGTTAAGTGCTGTGACGCCCCTAATGGCCACTTCTCATTTCACTGAGATGCAGGAAGCGTATCTTTCCTGCAACATCAGGTAATGATGAGGAGCTGCACACCTGTCCATTTCTCTCACAGTCTTTATGATTTCTAGGTCATAAAAAAGCTTCATAGAGGAACATTTGATCACTGAGAGATGTAATTTGCTAAATATAGTTGATCATTAGTGCTGGTTGTGAATTTCACCCATGCAATCAACCTTTGAAATCCTCTAAACTAGAGACACATCAGTTTAGTTTGACTTCTGCAGCTCTTTGTTTCAGGTGCATCATTGTAATTTGCACCATAAAACCACAGAGCTGCATGAATGTGGTTAAAATAACCTGAAATTGCTGTATTTTGTATCAACAACCTGGTGAATTGTTAATATAGTGAAGTATAAGTTTGTTGACCTATTGATATGGTGACCTGTTGTGATGATCATCTTTTGTTATGGTGAGATTTCAGTTTAGTGACCCATTGTTCTGCCGACCAGTTGATATGGTGATCTGTTGATATGGTTATGTGTTGTTTTGGTGACCTGTTGATAAGGTACCCTGTTGATGTTATTACATATCAGTTCAGTGATTCGTAGAAATGGTGACCTGTTGTGATGGTGACATGTTGATATGGTGATGTGCCAGTTTAGTGACACGTTGTTATGGTGACCTGTTGATATGGTGACGTATCAGTTCATTGAACTGTTGTATTGGTGACCTGTTGTTATGGTGACCTGTTGATATAATGATCTCTTGTTATGGTGACCTGTTGATATGGTGACGTATCAGTTCAGTAACCTGTTTATATGGTGACCTGTTGTTTATGTTGCCTGTTGTAAGGTGACGTTTCAGTTCAGTGATCCATTGTTATGGCGACCAGTTGATATGGTGATCTGTTGATATGGTGACCGGTTGTTTTGGTGACCTGTTGATATGGTATCCAACAGTTTTATTTTGTAAAACTGTTGGATATTTTACAGATCGGCACTTTGGAGGAAATACGTGAGACAAAAAAGGTGTTATGTCTTTGGTCAAAACACTTCCTCACTCTGAGCTCCTTCAGCAGCCTTCTCTTGTCTTCATCCTTGTCTCCTAGAGCTACTTTTGAGGACCTGAAAGATCTGTCATCACAGTGGAGGGGTGGTGGCTTCAGGTCCAGCCGAGGAGAGAGGAGCTGAAGATAAAAAAGCAGAATATTTTAATGATATATTACAAAACCCAATTCCATTGAAGTTGGGAAATTGTGATAAACATAAATAAAAACAGAACACAATGATTTGCAAATCCTTTTCAACCTCTATTCAATTGAATACACTTCAAAGACAAGATATTTAATGTTTTTTTGCAAAAAATCATTAACTTTAGAATTTGATGGCAACAACACGTGACAAAGAACTTTTTTGACTTATTGATCTATCATGTAAAGCTGTAGCCTTCTGTTGGATTTGATGTAATTGAACAATAGAATGAAAGTTTTGCAGCTCTGTGGTGTTTTATGGTAAAATAAATAAATGAATAAATATCAAAATTAAATACCAAATTAATACTTCTAGAATCATCTGTAGAGATTTTATGATACAGCTTTCTTACCTGCCCACCTCAGATCACACCTGTGCAGCAGACCCAAACAAACCATCTCCATGACGACCAGATTAACCCACTGTTAAGTAAAACAGAAGAGTATTACATTAAGAAACAAACATCCTCAAAATAAACATTAAATCTCTGAACCTGCAAAGGTGTTTTTACCATTTTAACTTTATTTATTGGAGTTTATATCTGTGATCTGATGAGATGGAGGCAGCAGGAAGACTCTTATCTCTGACACACTTAGTGGACCATCACAAGGTCATCTGAGCGATTACGACTGGTCATGTGAGTGGCTCACAATGAACACAGGTGAGGGCGGGGAGAGTCTCTGTGACAACTCTCTGACAGTTTGGTTCCCGTCACTCTGATTTCTATTGCTGAATCTCACACAGTCACAAGGTTTAACTGATGAAGACTCTGCTGATGAAGCTCAGTCACACCTTTCCTGACCTGCCAATGAGAACATTGGACTGATATGACCTGCAGGATGCAATTTAGTTTGCACCTTAAATCCAAATTATAATTATTATTAATTATTAAATTATACCTCTAAAATCCAAGAAACAAAATATATTTCTGGTTTGAAAATATCTCAAAATATAAATTCACTGAAAAGTTTCATTTAGTCCTATATACATAAAATATGTGTACAACTGAAATCAAAGGTCTTCATATATACAGTGTGCACTGAATATAGAAATAAACAAGTTTAAAGTTTTTATTTTACAACTGTGTCATAAATACATTTATAGGGGCTCATATTTCTTTCCTACACATAGTTTTCTGTCATTATTTACACAAGGTTTACACAACGCCATGAATTCCCATAGTCCAGAATCAGAGAGACAGAGTACAGACTGACACATGAGTATACACCAATATAGGAGAGTAACTTATAGGAGACTAAATTGTCCTTTTCCAGGCTTCTGGGACAAACTGAGCAAATCCAAAGACATCAAACTTTATCAGCCAGTCCAGTTTCTGCTCACTAAGCCCCCACATTATTATTTCAGGCTGTTGAAGAGTGACCTCATGAAACTAAAACTCTCTCAGGTCATCAGAGTTTGTCATCAGACTCCATCCAATTCTCACTACCCTCTGAGTTGTTATTTTTTTCAGGGATATCTTAAACATCCGGAGGAAGATTACCAGATCTGGACTGTGTGAATCAAAAAACAGAGCTTTTACATAATTTAAAGCTGAAATCTTGTTTAATTTGCACTGATGTCTTTAATTTTGGTTTGAACAGAACAGACATTGAAAGAGTTACTGAGACTAAGTTTCTTGGGGTTGTCATTGATCAAAAGTCAACATGGAAACAACACATTGAATACATTAAAAATTTCCAAAATCACTGGCAGTCCTGAACAAATCTAGTAAAGTATTGAATTCCAAGGCTTTGAATTTGATTTACTACTCATTGATTGTTCCCTATATATATCTTACTGTGTGGAACTGTGGGGATCCACCTTTAAAACCACTATAAATTCAATAATAAAACTGCAAAAACGAGATATACGTATTATCAATAAGACTGATTATTATGATCACACGGAGCCACTTTTTCTAAATTCTCATGTGAAATTTTATGATCTGTTTTATTATAAAATAATGCAAATTATGTTTAGAGCAAAATCAAAAATGCTCCCTGACTCAATACAGAGGTTCTTTTCAATTCAGGACGGTCCGTATAATCTCAGAGGTGCTTGCAAATTTACTGTACAAAAAGCTAAAAAAAAAGGTATGAAAAGGAGATGTGTCTGCATTACTGGAGTTAAATTCTGGAATGATGCCACCATAAATCTAAAAATATGTCACTTTTTTTTTTTTTGAAGAAGAAAGTGGTTTGTAAAGCTATTTTTGAAGCTTATAAGTGCGATTAATTATCTGTTGTTGTGGTTTCTTTGCTTTTCTGAAGGCCGGTAGCCTAAAAAAGTTGACAATACAGGATAGGATTTTATAAGCAGTCTGCTTCTGCCTTT
The DNA here is from genome assembly GCA_962446985.1 of Xyrichtys novacula. Classification (NCBI taxonomy): domain Eukaryota; kingdom Metazoa; phylum Chordata; class Actinopteri; order Labriformes; family Labridae; genus Xyrichtys; species Xyrichtys novacula. The sequence continues at coordinate 9,043,971 of OY660887.1, forward strand.
GCCTTTTCAGTCAATATTCAACACATGATTCTTGATTTAGTGATTTTGTGTGAAATGTCAATATTGTGTACAATATTTGGTGTTGTCATGAACAACACGAAATAAATAAACAGAACGAAACGAACGAAATAAACAGAACAATTTTTAATGATTTTTGGGGATTTTTTTCCCATATTTTCCCTTTTTTTTTCTTTTATTGAGTCCGGACTACAGCTCAGATTATTCCTGTAAATATACAACATAATTCTTATTTCTCATGTTTTTTTTTTGTTTTTTTTATCATCAATCACATTCATTCCATCCTCTCTTTTTGATTTGCTAATTTCCATTTACCCTTATTTGTGATTATACATAATTGATGCGTTACCTCTGAACACTAGAGGGCAGTAGAGTCGCATCAGTGTGAAGGAAGGAGGAGGAGGAGGAGGAGGAAGGGTTCAGAGATGAAGGAGGAGTCTCCATGGCAGGGAGCTCCTGTGGGGAGCAGACATGTCCTCAGAGGCTGTAATGAATTTAATTGGACGGTGCAGCTGTCAGCAGCTCGTTAACACATCAGCAGCTCAGGGAGGTTTCACACATTGACTCCACTCTGAGACGAATCAGTCCTGAAAGAGACACAAAGACAAACTTTACAGATTTTTACCAAACAAATATGACAAATCAGCACCTACTACTCAGTCAGAGCTGTGTTTGATCAAGAGAGGGGGTTTACAGCCCACTAGAGTCGTGGTTATTGATCCAGGAGTAAATTCATTAAGACCCCAGAGAGACTCGGCTTAAACCACAGCTGCTCAGTGATTATTAGAAATACACCAGAGAGCAGAGATTAACTTCATGTCAGCAGGAGAGGCTGCAGACTGAGCAGCACAAGAAGATCACCAAACAAACAAACATACAAAGCTGCATCCACTTAAGACACTTCTTCATTCCACATCCATGATCTTTTTACAGGTGCTGCTTTTTAAAAAAAGCAGCACCTGTGGATCCTGGCCTCAGTCTGCAGCTTCTCATGTGTTTTTTGATGTTTTAAAGTTATGATTAATTTTACCCTTTTTTTTAAACCTGAGGAAACAAACCACATGAAATTTATATACATTTAGAAAGGTTTCATAAACACAAAAAACGTGATTTCTTTCCTCAGAGAGCCAAACAAAACTGAACTTTGCCAAGCAGATGTTTTGAGACATGATAAAAAAACTTTTTTGGGCATACTGAGTATTTGTATTAGCTGCATTCAGAGTACACTTGTGGTTGAGAATGATGATTACAATCAAAATGCAGTAAATTATAGGACAATTTTGGGATTACGAGGAAGTTACTGAAACTGAACAACTATCAGATAAAGAGGTAGAATTATTTTTGCACATGTAAATAAAAACGTTTAATTTGTCTGCTGATTGTATTTGATTTGCTGTTTTTCTGTATTTTAAAAATCTGAAAAAACGTCCTGTCGATCAATAATTCCTCTAAAATGTACGACTGTTTTCAACCTCCAGATTTTGATCCTCTTCAGACTACTTTAAAATGATATTTTCTGCCTCTACTCTGTCAGATTTCCTTCTCTGAACTGTGATCTTCCCTCCTCTTCTGTTCGCTCTCAAGAAGCATCACCAGATTAACTTTAATCCTATTTTACCAGCAGATAATCTAAGTCTGTGGCTGTGAGGCTGCACTTTAACTCCACCTGCACATGCTCAGTGTGGAAACATAGCAGTAGAGTTCATACCATGATTTTTGATAGTTTGATTAAAGCTCCCGTTCTTTAATTCGAGATTGAGCTGAAGTCTAGTCCACATGCAGGCTGGTATTTTTGAAAGTGCAGCTTCATATTTTGGTGCTACTTGTATACACCCTGACAGGCATGCAGACCACTAATATGTTAGCGTCATTTCCAGTTTTTAGTTATCCTCTCAGAACACAGTCAAGAGATGCTCAATATGAATGCAAGGGAAAGACAAAAGCAGTTGCTGAAGTTGTCTGAACCTTAACCTGCTCGGCTGTCTCTTGTTGAGGAAGAGGAAGAGGAGGAGGAGGAGTGTAAAGATTCACTTTAGCTTCACACACTAAGAGGATCAGCTCAGAGAGGAAAGGATATAAATAAAGAGGCAGCTCTGACTCTTTACCCTCACAGTCGTAAGAGCTAAAATTATCCACAAAATTAGGAAGAATTAAAATATAAAACTAAAACTTTTATTAAAAAAAACATGTCGCAGAGTCTGATGCAGTACTGCTTTACTTAAACTTGTTAGATCTTCACTAAAAAAACAAAACATGTAGTCTGTCGACCTTTATAAATAGTTTGAGGATTTCTTTTGTGAAAATGTCAGAAACTGAAATCCTGCTGCTCTCTGACTTTGTTTTATCATGTCTGAAGGTGAAATACAAGGGGAATAACCTGTTTGTTTGCAGTTTTACTAATAAAGTAAGGTTCACGTAACTGAAACTGTGTTTAAAGAGTCTGTAGACTCTGGGATAATCTAGTTTGGATCTGTTTCGTCTAGGTGAGGTTGTTTTCTATCAGGACCTGGTTTCTGAATCAGTAGCTGTTTTTTAGATACATTTCAGCATTGTTGAAAATGATCTGTGCAGTGGTCAGGAGTCCAGAATCTGAGGTCTGAATCTTGTTTTGTGTCTTTGTTTGGTTTCTGGATCTCTGAGCTCTGTCACTGAAGGTCTGCTGAGTCCACAAACCCTCCTGCTCCTCCTCCTCCTCCTCCACCTCCACCTCTGTGGGAGGTGCTGCAGAGTGGACGGACACAGAGAGGAAGATCTTCTCTTCTCCACGATAAAACATGAGTGATTTTTCCTCCAATTTTTCGGGGACTTTAACTTCTTTAGAGACGGATCTGGACCTCTGCTAAACTTGTGGAGTTTGACGTGAAAGACGAAGATCAAACTGAGGGGTGAAATGGGATTAATTCAGACTTTTCCTCTTGATTGAACTCCTCATCATCTTCATCATCACTCACATTCAGGTAAAATCAAACAGCAGATAGAGGTTCATGTTAAAGAAAGTAGAAAATCTCCATCTTATTTAAGTTCAGAGTTAAAACAGTCTAAGTGAGGAGAAAAGCTAAATTTAGCTGCTTTAATCTGGAGAAGGATTTAAGTTAACACAGAGAAACATGCTGAGCTAATAGGACTAAACACAAACAGAAGCTCTGTCACTGTCACTTTGTTTCAGTCTGATGTGTTTTTTAAAATCCAGCAGGAGTGGTTTCTACTCTTTCGAGTCTCTGAGACCTGGTTTTTAAGAGAGACAATGAAACGCAATGAAAGCTGGGACAGAATAATGCAGCATATTTAAAGGTCTGATTGGTAAATACCTGATCAAACTAAAACCAATATGCCTTTCTTTTGTCACTTTAGAGCTACAAAATAAAACAAAGAGGAAAGATTAACCCGAGGGATATCTGTCGCTGAAAGATTACTCATTATAACGTTATTTCACCCTCCTCAGCGTCTCCAAGGATCAGCAACACGCAACAAACCTGCGCATGCAAAAACATTTTCATGGAGGATGTTTGTTTTCTGAAGTGTTTCGCATTTTAACTGTCTCTTTTTCTGCAGACTGATGGAGAACCAGGATCAAACACCTTCTGTGGGGACGGGTCTGTGGTCCAGGTGAGCCTGGTTGGATCCAAACATCTCTATTTCCTTTAAATATCACAGAGTAAGGATCAAATTTAACTTGCCTCCACTTATTTCCTCCACTGTGTGAGTTTTCTGTGTTTCTTTTCTCAGACTGTCCAACATGATGCAGTTTGGGAGGAGCAGCGTCGGTCCTGCGGGGTCTGATCCAAACGACCAGACCGTGAAGAGCAGGAGCGGGTAAGCTGAAAACCTGCACAGAGCACAGAAACAAATAATACACAAAATCATGTTATTTGAGTCAGAAATATTTCATAAAACACAAAAACACTTTATGAAATGCAGAAACATTTTTTAAAGAGTAAAAACATTCATCAAAACGCAAAAACTTGAATTAGAAAATGTTTCAACTGAAGTGATTCACACAAGAAAACAGCAGTTTTGCATTTTTTTTAGATCATTTATTATTATTATTATTATTATTATTATTATTATTATTATTATTTATTTTGTTTATTTAGGAAACTGTGAAATGTTTGATGAGATATGTTAAGCTGATGAGCGCTTTTTCTCCATACATAACCCACGCTCTGGTAATTTTATACCCAAATAAGCAAAACAAGAATATTTCTGCAAAGTGACTTTGTTAGCTTTGCCATTTTACTCAAGCAGTGGTTGAGTTAGTGAGCTCTCTGGGTGTTTTAAACAGCAGATTAGTTTGATAACTAATGAGGTATGTGACAGATTTGCAGAATTGCCGTGTGACATTGATTGGATCAGAAAAATAAATGATCAGTGATAGATGAAAAACTCTATGCAACACTTCACCCCTTCACTGAACATTTGAGCATCATAGGAGTAGACATTTACCTGAGCTACGGCCCCACCCAGTGGCTGATGACAGCACTACAGAAGAGCGGCATATAACTGGCATACTGGTCTATAATAATGAAAATATGAGCTATTTGGCCCAGTAGTTCTAACACTGACTAGAAAAGATTTGGTCTTTATAGCTGGATGATTATCAAAGTAGCTTCACTTAAAGGACAAATGCACAGATTTAAGCCATGCAAATGAAAACTGATTCATTTTTTGCAGCAGAAATGGAAAAATCTGATGAACTGCCTTTGAGCAGGTATCTTTGTGAATAAAATGTATGTATCTATACCGATATTTGTAATTTATACTAATAGATTTTTTTCTTTTTTAAAATCTCTAATATGCAAGGAAGGGTTAGGACTAGATTTTTTGCTTCATTCTGTTCCTTCTCAAACTTTATTTTTGACATGCGTATGTTGTGTTAATTTATCTTTAACATGTACAGTTGTTTGGTGTATATATGTATTATTTTGTTCGGTGATTTTAGTTGTTTTTTGTTGTTTTGAGATAAATAAAGAAGAAAGAAAGTAAAAGAAAGTATGAGCATTATTATAGAGAGAAGTGTGAAAATTACTCCAACAGTATGATGGAATAACAAATATGGATACAACAGATAACAAGAAATCAGTCTTCATAGTAAGCAGATATACAATTACAAAAACATAGAAACTTAGAAATGAGAGACTCCTGAGGCGCAGGTGGATTTAAAAATATTTTTATGGTTTATCTTATTTATTCTCAATCTTTCATTGCTTATATTTTATCCTAAATGATTAAACTCAAGTCTTCTCTCCTCTTTCAGAGATGTCCGCTGGTCCCAGGCTGCACAAAACATGAACAACAGCAACAACAATGACGGGTAAGACTTCTGAAACTTGATCACATTAAATGAGTGAAATCAAGAACTTTAGATAAAGGTGATAGAGAGTTCACTGTCTAATTCTTTTCCTGTAACTTTATCAGGATCAGGGTCACTAAGTTTGCAAACACAGGGAACTCTGACAATACAGGAACCAAGTAAACGGCAGTAAATCTATAAGTTTATCAATGAAAACATTAAAGAGCGTTTTGAAATTTGTTTACTTAACATCTGAGTTGCTTTTTAAGGATGTATTGTTAAATATTTTGAGCTGTTTTTTTTCTGCCTGTAGTAACTGCATGGCAGTAATATTTAATATCCAGAGTCAGCCTGTTTGTCTTTGATTTACAGAAAGAAGGATGAGAAAAAAGATGAGAAGAAAGACGAGAAGAAGGATGAGAAGAAGGATGAGAAGAAGGATGAGAAGAAAGATGAGAAAAAGGATGAAAAGAAAGATGAGAAGAAGGATGAGAAAAAGGACGAAAAGAAAGATGATAAAAAAGACGACAAAAAGAAGGAAGAACCCCCGTGAGTATCTTGGTTTACCAAAACTGCACCACAAGGAACTATCTAAAATCGTTAATTTATCGAGCATCATAATTTCATACTGTCATAAAAAAAATAACTTGTTTTGTAGACAAGTGTCATATAAGAGTTTAGGAGACTCTTTAATTTATCAAACCTGCCACAGCAACAGGTTCAGGTGACTTTATTTGCACTTGTAGGACTAAAGCCAGAGTCCTGCTAAGATGATCAAGTTTTTCTTGGTTGCAGAGTAAAATGAGCTCTACATATGAAGGCATTTACATAACATGGCTTAAAATGAAGTGACGATGTATTGATGGCCTTTATATTTTAATAACTGTCAAAATAGGATAAGATGAGATTCAGTGAAATGCAATGTTAACTCTAGATAACAAAATCTTTCACAGTTGCCAAAACTGTATTACACCAAGTGCTGTAAAATACTAAAAGTACATAAAAGCATAAATGGTAAAGGCAGTAAACAAACATCTGCTTCAATGTTTAACACAATGCAAGCTGTCCATAATCAATATTTGTATTAATTGTATTTGTACACTGTAGTTAAGTATTAGTTAGTTAGTAGTAGTTAGTTCTTGTATTGTATTAAGCTGCTGCAGCAACCTTTACTAATGTGGCGGAAAAGAAAAGCACAACTGCATTTTTGAATGTAATATTTTACTTACCAATATTCTCAGACTGTTCAGTTGATGAACCAAAAGCGATCAGCACCAAAGACCTTTGTTTGATTATCCACCTGTGAGCTAAACAAACAGGTGCAGCTAACGAGGCTGATAACGAGGCAGCTGCACCTGTATGTTTAGCTCATCACAAAAGCTGACAGATCAAGAACAAAATTAAAGATGTCACTCATCATACTTGATATCTTACCATCACAGGGTGTGATAGTTTTTCACAAACAGGACCTGTATAGAACAAACTGGAACTTCTGAAAATTGCATATGTCGTCACATGAACTAGAGATCCCTTGATGTCAGTGAATAATCAAAATTTCTTCAGGGAGTTTTTTTTTTTTTTTTTTTTTGCTGGGTAAAGACATACAATAGTTCTCATCTTCTCTTTCAGAAAGGAGGTGTGGATCCTGGACCCAGCCACAGACGAGTACTATTACTGGCTGTGCACCATTTCCATCCCAGTGTTCTACAATATGATGCTCCTGGTTGCCAGGTTTGTTTTTTTTATTTTTCACCATCTATTATTTCCTTGCTCTCCTATTGTTGTCTCGAAGGTCTTAATTGTGTTTCTTTTCCCATGTAGGTCCTGTTTTAATGAGCTGCAGTACAAAAACACAGTCACCTGGATAGTTCTGGACTACATATCAGACTTCCTGTACTGTGTTGACACCTTTGTGAGACTCAGGACAGGTAAGTGACAGGACATTTGATAAAGTTCAGAAATGCCAGTTGTAGATGTAGCCTTAGTATTTGGTAATGCTCTCAACCTCACTATCCCACCCGCCTGTTTAACCACCATGGGCTCCAGAGTCTTGAGACGCTCTGCTCCCTGACTTTGAAACTCCCGCCCACCAAGCATCCCTGAAATCAACTCTCACCAGAGTCTTAAAACCCATCTTTTCAAACTAGCATATCCAGTCTTTTTTAGTCATGATGATTATTATTAGCTGATGATACTCTTCTGTTTGAACAGGTTTTCTTGAGCAAGGACTGCTTGTGAAGGATGAGAAAATCCTGAAAGACAGGTACATGAAGACTCTCCAGTTCAAATTGGACATCCTGTCAGTCGCTCCCACCGATATCATCTTTGTTTTTATTGGAATCGACAACCCAGAGTGGAGGTTCAACCGTCTCTGCAGGTCTGCCCGGCTCTTTGAGTTCTTTGACCGGACTGAAACTCGAACCAACTTCCCAAACATCTTCCGAATTGGTAATCTTGTCCTCTACATCATCATCATCATCCACTGGAATGGTTGTATCTACTTTGCTGTCTCCAAGGTGCTGGGCTTTGGCTCCGACACCTGGGTGTACCCAAACATGAGTAATCCTGAATACGCTCGCCTGGCCAGACAGTATATCTACTGCTTTTACTGGTCCACTCTCACCCTGACCACTATTGGAGAAACACCGCCCCCTGTCAGAGATATTGAGTACTTCTTTGTCGTAGCTGACTTCCTCACTGGGGTTCTGATCTTTGCTACCATTGTGGGAAACGTTGGTGCCATGATTTCCAACATGAGCGCTGCACGTGTGGAGTTTCAGGCGAAGATTGATTCCATCAAGCAGTACATGCAGTTTCGAAAGGTCACCAAAGATCTTGAGGTGAGGGTGGTGAAATGGTTTGACTACCTGTGGACAGAAGACAAGACCTGTGATGAAAAGCAGGTCCTGAAGAATCTTCCAGACAAACTGAAGGCAGAGATAGCCATCAACGTACATCTGGAGACCCTGAGTAAAGTTAGGATCTTCCAGGACTGTGAGGCAGGTTTACTGGTTGAGTTGGTCCTAAAGCTTCAGCCTCAAGTGTTTAGTCCTGGTGACTACATCTGCAAGAAAGGGGACATTGGAAAGGAAATGTACATCATCAAAGAAGGAAAGCTTGCAGTAGTTGCAGATGATGGGGTGACACAGTTTGTAGTCCTCAGTGATGGGGCATACTTTGGAGAAATCAGCATCCTCGGTATCAAGGGCAGCAAGGCGGGAAACAGAAGAACCGCGAACATCCGAAGCGTTGGCTACTCTGATCTATTCGCCCTGTCCAAAGATGATCTCATGGAGGCTCTCGTTGAGTATCCAGAAGCCAAAACTCTCCTGGAGGAAAAGGGAAGGGCCATCCTGATGAAAGATAATCTCATTGATATGTCACTTGCAACTCTTACAGATGCCAAAGACTTGGAGGATAAAGTCAACAAGATTGAAGCAAGTTTGGAGATCATGACGTCCAAATTTAAAAAGATGACAGCACACTATGATTCTCACCAACGTAAAATCAAGCAGCGCCTCAAGAACATGTCCAACCAGGTCCGAACCCTCACATATGAGGATTTTTAGAGCTTGACTTAGCATGTCTACAGCCAGGCTTTGGGACTATTCTTCCCCTCTTTGCTCTGTGCATGCTGAACAGTGTACAACTTAATGGACAATGGCATCACAGACTTGTGTGCAGTTTTTCTCACAGTGATAGACTAAGGACTTTGCTTGTCCTTTAACCTGTTTCTGATTTGCACCAATATTTATTGTATTTTGTACTGACATCAGATCTGTATGGAAGTACTTTGTGAAGATCATCTAAATGTATGTGAAAACTGTCAAACAGAGAAATAGGACAGATTTCTAGAGATGATCCAGCTTGTTTGATTATCCTTTGAGCAGATCTCTGTTGATTTTGTCCTGACTTTAGAGCTGTGTTGAATAAAAACTGAGACATGCAGCTCACAACAAAATAAAATGTTTGCACTCAGTAGTACAGTAGTAGAGAAACATATTTAAGTGAGGGAACTAGTTTGGGGTCAGAATCTGCGCCATCATATCTGCACCTTCACTAAGTCCTTCGAATGACGCTCAAGTCTTGCAGTGAGTTTATGTGATCAGTCACTATCAATACATCATGTTTCTATTAAGCATTGACTCACAATAATGTTATCACTTTGTCTAGAGCCTAGAGTAATGATTATACCACACACCTGCCAAATTTGACAATACTTTGTGTATTGATGCAAATAAAAGTACTTTTGACTTTAATTCTGAATGTTTATTGGATGATTTGATTCAAAGCTATTTTACTTTAAATTACATTTCTTGAGCTTTTTTGCTTCTCACAAGTAAGCAGGGCCTGTGTCCTCCAACATTTTTTTTTTGTTTACTCTGGCCCTATGTTGTGTCTGAGCTGTAACGACCAGCTGCAGTCAGTGGACGATGCTGTAGCATCATCAGCACAGGGATGTGGATGTTAACCTGCAGGGAGTGCCAAAGGCTGGTGGTGCTATCTCTGCTCATGTTTGCCTCACTCAGCAAACCAATTTGACATTGTTTTGACACCTGCAGACTATGATCCCGAACTCAGCTATTAAAGATCAACTTTGAATGCAACCCTTACATTGGTTAGTTGGAATTCTGTTTAAAACAACAGGGAAATTAATCCATTTGGGACATCCCCAATGCACATCAAACTGGTCTTCAACTGCCCTTTATGTTTCGCGATTGCTTTTTTTATAGAGTAACATTAACAAGGAAAACCAACAGTGGGGAAAAAATGGAAGCAGTTCAACCTGGAAACTGTGCTTTTGAATTAGTTTTCTCCTCTTTCATTATTATAAGCCCCCCTTTACTTTTGACTGGTCAGCTTATGAGAAGTGACGACAATGACCTCATAGGGTGATCAGTGGACACACTGACAAAACTGGATGTATTAGAAATGGCAGAACTTGTGGAGCTAAATCAGGATTATCATCAGGCAGAGGCAGTTGGAAAAAAGCAGTCATCTTTATTTAGCATGTTTTCACAACACTGAATACTTTATCCTTTCATCAGTTTGTATCTTTTAGAATGTAACCGCGGAGTCAAACAAATTGATGAAAACTGCTTCCCTTTCCAAAATCAGGTCGACCTTTTACCTTCGCTGGGCTTCGGAGCCCGTTCACATGTCCAGGTGAGCAGCAGCATCTTCAGCATTACAAAAACAGAGGTACAGAGAAACAGCTGACACCAGACCTGGGCTCAATCCCAGTTAAAGTAGTCCTTCGGCTTTTGTTTTAACCTGCACAGAGCTCCCGCCACAGTCCAGTGTTAGTCCGAATTTCCAGATGCTCTTTGCACAGTTCGAAGTGACTCCCATGGAGGCTAAAACAAGCAGCAAAGGGGATTCTCCAACGTAACTCCGCCCAAGTCTGGATGAAACCGTGAAGATGAGAAATAAGAGCAATGGAACAGAAAAAAAACAGTTCAGGGTGGTTTTGAACTACCACAGTCTGAGCACTGTGGTGTCATTAGTGGTGTTTTGTGGGCACCGATGGTCAAGCAGACAGTCCACTAACTGATCTGTGATAGTCCTGGTTTAAGGAAACTGTTTGTAATCTGGGCTCAAACATGGTTAACTCGTTTCTGCTGCTTCATAACACATCTGTTGGGCTTGTTTTTAGCAATAGATAGATTAGAAAAAAATAGATTTGAAGAGCTGACTCAGCTGTTACCACATGACAGGAGAATGATCTAGAAACGGGAATATACCCTTCACTTGTAGAAACGAGGACCTTAATCCTGCACCCTGTCTAGGGGAGAGCAGGGGATGACGCAACTGGTTGTAAAATTAAGTCTAAGAGAAGAACTTCTTGCCAACAGATGGCCTCTCCTACCAAAATATCTCTGAGCCTATGGTGTGCTCCACTTGATCTCGGAGGTCAGAAATTTCTAGATGCCCACCCTTTCAATTAAAAACTCAACCTTTGAAACTCAGAGCAGCTTTTGGTATCCCAGGCTTGAAATCCAAGATGGTTACTCCCTCATCAACTGTAAAACAGCTGTACCTGTGACAGTGTTTACAAGCAACATGGTCTTCCCTCGTCTTTCACGTGTCGCCTTGACATGCAAACCACCAAGTAATCTGTAATTATTGTCCGGTATAGCTAAAAATGCTAAAAGCAACATGGGCCACTTTCATACTTTTTCTACTCATATCTGGAAAACAGTCAGCTCGGGTGAGACTTCGTCCTCAGCTCCAACATCTGATTACTGAGGTAATGCACCATTCGTCCAAAAACCAAATCCAAGCTGCCACGACTTTTCAGCCCAATCTAACGTCAGGGTTTTTCTTTCCATGTCTTTTTTCCCCCTGTTTCTTTCTCTTTTGGTCCTGTCTTCTCTAAACAGCTGATATCTATTTACAGCCTTCTCTCACTTTCTTTTTGGTCTTTGACTTTAAACCAAAACCACTAAAAACAAACAATTAAACCTACTTCTCACCAGACTTATCTTTGATCAGAGATGTGCATCCCAAAACTGAAGCTCCGTACATGTGATAACATCTAAGTCAGCTCGCTTAATTGACCAGAATGATGATGTGGTAGACAGCTCTGAAATCAAAATGTACTCAGTCCTGAAAAAACTGGATTATCCTGTAGATAAGAACTTAAGTCCTCAGTTGATCTAAATTATCTTAACCACTTATTTTATGGTGAAACTAAAGTTAAGTGCAGGTTCCAGTTTTCATCAGGGGCCTTTTCCCCCACTAATGTAAGCTAGGGATACATTGATGGGCATTGGTATCAGCTGATGTTAGGTCTGTTAGCACTGGCCTATGAGAAAATAATGTGTCATTCATCAGCGTTGCTAGCTGGTTCACTTTATATTTGGGTAATGCACAGAAATCCACACAGATACAGGACCCTGGTCTACATAGTCTAGGTTAAAACATCCAAAGCTGAGAAAAGTGTGATAACCATTCCTTCAATCCATCAACAGTGTTAGCCTTAGCCATCAGTGATAACACAAATGTCTGGATTTAAAGATTGTGTGAAGTTTCAATAATCCAGTTTGATTGGTTTGCTAATGGATGCCGCCAATTTGGGATGACTATGAAGACAGTGTTGGTTTTATCCATCAGTGAAAATGCAAATGTATAGATTTAAAGACTGTGTGAAGTTTCAATAATCCAGTTTGACTGGTTTGCTAATGGATGCTGCCAACGGATGCTGAGGATGGAGGAGAAAATTTCAACCAACAGCAAACTATCTGCACAAGAAGGGGCTGTAATGTTGTTTTTCATAGATAAAACACAGATTTGGTCTCTGTGACTGTTTCCATAGATGTGGTATGAAGCCTAAAGATGGTGGACACCGTATTGGAAATGACTCCAGACAATCCGAAAGTACTTGCAAAAAAACCTCAGGATGAAGGGTAATATATTTGCTACTTAATATGTATGAAATCATTCAAATCTGAGGTACAGAGAGCAAAATTGATTTTTGTACTATACTGTAAACATGTTTCTACATCTGTAGAATATGGGCATTTTAATATGGACTAATGGGGTTTTATAGGCTTTTGGAGACAGCCTCAAGTGGACACTATGCTCGCTGGATGCAAAGAAGGCAATGAGTCGCTAAATCTGACCTTTTGAAGGTGGCCCCCATTTACAAATAAGTGGTTAAAATAATTTCGTTGAACTGTAGCTGGGTTTTAAGGCCTGCCGGGGTGTGTGATGACTTCTGCTGCTTGCCCTGATGTGCTCAGTCGAAGTTGTCAAAGTATCAAACCGCTGAGTCAGAAGGTGAAAAACAAAACCATGGCGTAAACTGAAAATAAAGACCCAGGTTGTATTTTTTAAAAACAAAACAAAAAAAAGAAAAAAAAAAGAAAAAATGTTTAAACCAGTGAGTTGAGTCTGTGTGCAAGAACATCATGCAGATATCACTCCAGTCCTTTACAAGTACAGCCAATTCTACCGAACAAAGAACAAAACAATCCAAAAATATAAAAAAAACATCTGCCTGTTCTGTGGGGATGTCACAGCCCATCTTCCAATTTGTGTTTTCAAAGGAAAAAAAGTGCTCTGGACACCTATATAAGTATTTTCCATAGACAGTGGTCACACCTGTTTTACTATCTATCATTAAATGTGACAGATTCAGACTAAACCTGATCACACTGATGTGTCCACAAAGTGTCTTACCCCCACAGAACTGATATCTGATCTGGAAATACCAAATCTATGCCCAGGACTTGATTAGCTTACCGTAAAGTTGAAGCAGGGGGATAGACATATTTTTCTTTTTCCATATCAAATGCAGATTCTGGTATTTTTAAAGCTTGGCCCTTTTTAAAAAAAACCTGTTTGTGAGGTTTTGGAGCTGCTTTATTCTGCAGCCTTTAGTTTTTGTCCCTAATAGGCTCAGATTGTTCTTGTCAATGTCTGACATTACAATAGGAAGATGGTTTTTAACTAGAAACAGCTGTTGTATCGTTTTCTTTCCAGCCAACTCATTTGACTGATAAAGAGAGATTCAAGTTGGAAGTAAAATGTTTTTCTGTTGTGTTGGATCCAAAGTTACACTTAAAGTCACCAAAGTCACACAGGACATATAACTCACTGGAAAAAAAGACAGAAACTCTCCCGTCCTGGAAGCTTAGATCCTTGTTTTGTCAGTGGAGTATGGTAGCTGTGGCCTCCAGACTCCTAATCCTTCCGATCTGAGTGTCATCACTGCCCATGTCTATTTCCACACCTGTTACTCATGATATAAAATCCTCTTCACACTTCACTGTGGTTTGTTTACTCGGTTTAACTCAAGTGTGCATATGATGAATGCACCGCATACCAACATTACACTCTGCATCCTGTTGGTAGGACGTGGTGAATACCAGCAGCTCTAGTTTTTCTGCAGGTAAGTGGCGTTTTTGTCAGAAGAGTCTGGTGGCTTTAGGAAGAACACTAAAAGATGTTTTTCTTTGGTTATAAAAAAGTGCCTCAGTACATTATAGAAAGGATCCCTTTGCGTGAACCTTTTATTTAACCAAAAAAATAGTCTTAATACTGCTCTCTCTCTCTCTTAAGCCACAATTAACCGTAATTCCACCACAATGAAAATGAAGCGCATCAACCACATCCTCTCTCCTGGTTTGTTTGTGTTGTTGTGTGACTCAAGTGTTTCAAAAGTTTTAAAAAGGATTCAACACAACACTAAAGACCGGAATCTCAAGCATCCTGTGAGATAAACCTTTTTTTTGTCGAAGAAGGCCGGTGTCTTAAAAGATGTCTATTTTCAAGACCAATCTAAGCCTTTAAACTTAAGCACTTCACGGTTGCGTTAAAGCCGTTTTAAACTGTTGCAATCGTAACAATTTTGTGTTTATTTGACATGTAGACCTCACATAAATAAATAAATAAGGCGCAGGTTTAAAAACACCAGAACTGCCAGTTTATATGAAGGGTGTACATACGGCCAGATCACACATCTTTCTGAGTGAAATGAAAAAGAGTTCATGGAAACCCGCTTATTAACCCTCTGGATGCTCCACCTTAACTGGGCTCATTATAGAACAGAGACTCTGCAGACAACACAAAGTGCTAACTTGGGTTTCTCCTATCCACTGACTGTAATCGTTGGCACAAGAAGAGCTCTAAGTTTTTATCTGAGAACATCAGCAGTGACTGGTCTACAAGTGTACATCCTCCGAAAACGTGCACAATACGGTATCGCAGTTCCAACCGCACTGATTATATAAATACTGTTTTTTTTTTTATTTAGAGTCGTCAACACAGGAAGACATGGAAATAAAATGTTTCAAACAATCATGGCAACCTGTGGCCAAAAAACAAACATTCTGAAAATGTCTAAGTGCACTTACACAGCTCTGACAAGATTTGAGTCTAACCTGCGGTGTGTGTCTCCCCCTCCCAAAAGGAAAAAAAAAAAAAGGCCTGAAAAGAAAACAGAGAACTGCTTTTTGATAATGTGCCATTTTGGACCAAATGACAGGTGTTTCCAGATGCTTACCTTCATCGTAAATGGACTTTGTGGGAATATTAAGCGATGTCAGTGGGTGGAATGGAGCTCTTTCTTCAGCGGGGAATAAAATGACTACTCTAAGACTAGATTTTCTCCATGATTATCTGTGAATGAGAGTCAAGGGCGAATTTAACACCTCTTTGTTCAATAAATGGGGGTTATATTGCCTTCTTAAATTCGGCTTTGTACCAAATTTACATAGTTTAATATTAACCCTTGCCCTGTCCCTCGAGCAGGGAAGCTATCCCAACAGGCAGGCGTGAAAAATAACCCATTCCAACCTTAAAATAAATAATAAGGAAAATGATCCTCTCTATACATAGAAAAAAAGACAGGGAGGCGGCACATTCACATAAAGTGGATGTGAGGATTTGATCAGGAGGTCTCTGTGCTTACACTGACTGATGCGGGATGATGCAGGCACAGTAGAAGAACTACTCGAGCGCTCTATTGGAACCATTTCTCCTCTTTCATTTTGGACTTTCTCCAGGAAACATACTCTGTTTTGTCACCTGTTCGATTGTTTCTGATAAAGGAAGGGTGGGGCAGGGTTTCATGGGCTTTCTAAGAAGAAGGAGTCCGCCTGCTGTGTGTGTTCGGAGCGCTTGGGGGGGAAGGGGCTCAGAGCATGCCAAACCCTTTGGCATAGGTGATGGCTTTCAGCAGTCTCTCCCTCAGCTTCTCTTTGCTGCTGTACTCGGGCAGCAGCAGCACGTTAAAGCAAGTGTGAGACGTTGGTAACCTGCAGACACCAGACAACACAGACCTCATCAATATACCACACATCATATTATCATACCAATGATGATATGATGTTTCTAAAAGGCTGTTAGAGGAACAAGCAAAAATATATACTGTATTTTCCAGACTTTAAGTCGCACTTTTTTTTTTTAGTTTGCCTGGGTTTGCGACTTATACTCAGGTGCGACTTATACATACGGTGGATATAAAAAGTCTACACACCCCTGTTCAACTGCCAGGTTTTCGTGATGTAAGAAAATTACAGCAAGATCAATATTTTCACAACTTTTTCCACCTTCAATGTGACCTATAACCTGTACAATACAATTGAAAAACAAACTGAAACCTTTAAGGGGAAAAATGAAAAATAGAAAAGTTAAAATAACCAGGTTGCATAAATATGCACACCCTTAAACTAATACTTTGTTGCAGCACCTTTGGCTTTTATTACAGCACTCAGTCTTTTTGGGTAGGAGTCTATCAGCGTGGCACATCTTGATGTGGAAATATTTGCCCACTCTTTGCAAAACCGCTCCAAATCTGACAGACTGCGAGGGCATCTCCTGTGCACAGCCCTCTTCAGATCACCCCACAAATGTTCGATGGGATTCAGGTCTGGACTCTGGCTGGGCCATTCCAAAGTCTCAATCTTATTCCGGTGAAGCCATTCTTTTGTTGATTTAGATGTGTGCTTTGGGTCATTGTCGTGCTGAAAGATGAAGTTCCTCTTCATCTTCAGCTTTCTAGCAGAAGGCCGAAGGTTTTGTACCAACACTGACTGGTATTTGGAACTGTTCATAATTCCCTCCACCCTGACTAAGGCACCAGTTCCAGCTGAAGAAAAACAACCCCAAAGCATGATGCTGCCACCACCATGCTTCACTGTGGGTATGGTGTTCTTTTGGTGATGAGCAGTGTTGATTTTGAGCCAAATATACCTTTTGCAATGATGCCCAAAAAGTTCAACTTTGGTTTCATCAGACCATAACACATTTTCCCACATCAGATGTCTTTTGCAAAATTAAGCCGGGCTTTGATGTTTTTCTTTGTAGGATAAGGCTTCCATCTTGCCACTCTACCCCATAGCCCAGACATATGAAGACAGCAGGAGATTGTTGTCTCATGTTCTACACAGCCAGTACTTGCCAGAAATTCCTGCAGCTCCTTCAGTGTTGCTGTCGGCCTCTTGTTAGCCTCCCTGACCAGTTTTCCTCTCGTCTTATCATCAATTTTGGACGGACGTCCTGTTCTTGGTAATGTCACAGTTGTGCCATATTTTCTCCACTTGATGATGACGGTCTTAACTGTGTTCCATGGTATATTTAATTCCTTGAAAATTCTTTTGTTGCCCTCACCTGACTGATATCTTTGAATAATGAGATCCCTCTGATGCTTTGGAAGCTCTCTGTGGACCATGGCTTGTGCTGGAAGATGTGTCTACAAAAATGTCAGGAAAAGCTACTGGAACAGCTGAACTTAATTTGGGGTTAATCAGAGGCTCTTTAATTGGTGACAGGTGTGTGCTGACTCCAATTTAACCTGAGTTTGAATGTTATTGGTTAAATCTGAACACAGCCACATCCCCAGTTATTAAAGGGTGTGCACACTTATGCAACCACATGATCTCAGTTGTTTATTTTTACTTCACCTCCCTGAAAGATTTCTGTTTGTTTTTAAATTGCATTGTACAGGTTATAGGTCACATTAAAAGGTGGAAGAAGTTGTGCAATTATTTATCTTGATTTAATTTTTTTACATAACAAAAACCTGGCAGTTGAACAGGGGTGTGTGGACTTTTTGTATCCACTGTATATATTGAAATATATAATTTCACACATTTTTATTTTCACACTGACAGCCGCTAGAGGGCACTCTATGCTGGTGTACCAGTATCTGCTATTCCTGTACCACTTAAGATATACAAACTAACGTTAATTCATATCAACAACTGAGAAAGACTGAGCACAAATGCCGCCATAAAGAAAATCATATTATGCAGATTACAAGCTGCAGGTAAGAAATATGCAAAATGGAAATTGAGCAGCAGAGAGAGAAAGTTTGGAGTGAGCGAGAAACTTGTGAGGGACTGGCGAAAAGTTTACTCTGACTGCGATGAAGAAAACAGAAACAACTAATCCTAGGCTAAAAGCTAGACAGCTAGATTGTTATTATAACTTGCCTTTCAAGATGAAATGTCTGTTCTTGGATTTTGTAAAATAAATTTACCCCCAAAAATGAAACTAAATGTTTTTTCTTCTTCATTACGCATTTTTTTGCTGGTGCGACTTATACTCCAGGGCAACTTCCAGTCCGGAAAATATGGTATACATACACTCACTGGCCACTTTATTAGGTACACCATGCTAGTGACGGGTTGGACCCCCTTTTGCCTTCAGAACTGCCTCAATTCTTCGTGGCATAGATTCAACAAGGTGCTGGAAGCATTCCTCAGAGAGCTTGGTCCATATTGACATGATGGCATCACACAGTTGCCGCAGATTTGTCGGCTGCACATCCATGATGCGAATCTCCCGTTCCACCACATCCCAAAGATGCTCTATTGGATTGAGATCTGGTGACTGTGGAGGCCATTTGAGTACAGTGAACTCATTGTCATGTTCAAGAAACCAGTCTGAGATGATTCCAGCTTTATGACATGGCGCATTATCCTGCTGAAAGTAGCCATCAGAAGTTGGGTACATTGTGGTCATAAAGGGATGGACATGGTCAGCAACAATACTCAGGTAGGCTGTGGCGTTGCAACGATGCTCAATTGGTACCAAGGGGCCCAAAGAGTGCCAAGAAAATATTCCCCACACCATGACACCACCACCACCAGCCTGAACCGTTGATACAAGGCAGGATGGATCCATGCTTTCATGTTGTTGACGCCAAATTCTGACCCTACCATCCGAATGTCGCAGCAGAAATCGAGACTCATCAGACCAGGCAACGTTTTTCCAATCTTCTATTGTCCAATTTCGATGAGCTTGTGCAAATTGTAGCCTCAGTTTTCCTGTTCTTAGCTGAAAGGAGTGGCACCCGGGGTGGTCTTCTGCTGCTGTAGCCCATCTGCCTCAAAGTTCGACGTACTGTGCGTTCAGAGATACTCTTCTGCCTACCTTGGTTGTAACGGGTGGTTATTTGAGTCACTGTTGCCTTTCTATCAGCTCGAACCAGTCTGGCCATTCTCCTCTGACCTCTGGCATCAACAAGGCATTTCCGCCCACAGAACTGCCGCTCACTGGATATTTTTTCTTTTTCGGACCATTCTCTGTAAACCCTAGAGATGGTTGTGCGTGAAAATCCCAGTAGATCAGCAGTTTCTGAAATACTCAGACCAGCCCTTCTGGCACCAACAACCATGCCACGTTCAAAGTCACTCAAATCACCTTTCTTCCCCATACTGATGCTCGGTTTGAACTGCAGGAGATTGTCTTGACCATGTCTACATGCCTAAATGCACTAAGTTGCCGCCATGTGATTGGCTGATTAGAAATTAAGTGTTAACGAGCAGTTGGACAGGTGTACCTAATAAAGTGGCCGGTGAGTGTATATTAAAGGAATTAAAAACAGGTAGCAGCAGATTCATAAACAGAGCTGCCTCACCTGTCTGTGTCTGGGCCGTTCTTGGCAATGATCATCTTCAGCTTGCCCAGACCCCCCACAGGTGCTCTGTCAGTGCCAGTGGTGAACTGCAGGAAGAGGCGCTTCTGTTCCTCCCCGAATGAGTGCAACGTCTCCCAGAACTCCCTTTGGAGCACACAAACATCCATGAGACAGCGTTTAACAATTCAATATACAGAAATATGAATCAATTACCAACCGTCTTCACATACTTTTTAAAAAATATATACAAAACTCAAACTGTCTTACTTGATAATTCTTGAATCTCTGTTGTAACCTCCGTCGTATTCTGTCGTTTCTTCAAGTGCTATAAAGTCCAGGTTCTGCAAGGTGAGACAAAGCAAACATGTACGTAAATATATATATATTTTTTTTAATACAAAACTTTTACAGATTTTTATCATGTGGTTAAAAAAAAGTCTCACCCTGCTCCCACAGATGAGGAGCTCGATCTCCTCGGGTCTGAACAGGTACTTGAGCGGCGACTCGTTGGTGACCATGTGGAAACCTCTCCTGAACGCTTTGAACTGTTTCTCCACGCTTTTGTTAAGCATGTACTCGGCATACTGCGCTACAAACTCCTGCACACACACACACACACACACACTGGAATTATTCAATGTTCAGCTGGTGAACCCTCTTCAACTTTTAAGGGGAACTGTTTCACTGTTAGACTTAATGGCTAACAGTTGAGGTGCTTCATGTGATCATCCAGACTCACTTTTCTGTTCTCATTTGTAACTGGAATCTTGTCCCCATTTTCCCTTAAGTCGTACATTAGTGGATTCCCGAACAGATCCGTCTGGGAAATCTGAAACGTGATCATCATGTCCTCCTCCACGCTTCCCTCGTACTCCAGCAGCTCGTTCAGACTCTGGTACAAAACCTTTTCAAACAGAGTGTTTCACTTACAATCACAGCAGTCAGAGAGTTTGACCCTTCTACAGCTACAGGCTTCAGAGGTGCTTACCGGGTTAGCGTCAGCCAGGTCCCTGAAGGTTCCTTTCTTGCCCATGAGCTTCCTGTACACCACCATGGGGAAGTGGACATCCAGGATACAGTTGTTGTAGATGGCCAGGCCGAGGACGATGCCTATCAGGGTGTACTGACCTTCATTTTCAAACGACGAGGGGTTGAACCAGAACAGTTTGGTGCCCTCGTCGTACGTGAACATGCCTGCAGGAGAAGAGAGGAATTGTGATCGAGGCATGGTGAAAACAGAGGCACCACTAAAAAAGAACAAAATTATAGTAGAACATTTTCAGCCTTGACCAGTGAGTCAGGCTGAGACAAATAACAGTAACAAATAACTGCAGGGGAGTGAACCGACCATGAAGTCTATTTGATTGTCTGTGTGTTTGTGTGTTTACGTGTCGCTCCATGATCATCATGCAGTTTGTATGTCGGCAAAACTATCAGCTCTTCTCTGTTTTGATAGCAGATAATCAACAAAGATGCAGTTATTGCTTAAACTATTTTGAATCACTGTGAAGCCAGTGAATAATAAGGCCCGACTGATTTATCGGCGTGCCGATTAAATCGGCCAATTTTAGCCCGTTTGAGACTAATCGGTAATCCGCCAAAACTCACTGATTTTCGCCGATATTTTCAGAAATAAAATGCGGAGAATAAGATTCGGTTTCACTTCGAAAATGTTCCGCCATTTGAAAAATTCCCAGACTTATCCTGTAGATGGCGCAGCGACCTCATGACAATCTTCATCCACTAACTACCTCACAGCACAGCAGAGTGACGGATCTGAAGCAGGCAGCTCAGGGACACAAGGAGGAGAGTGGTCCGCCTCAACGGTAAATAAACCAGTTTGTGAAATACACAATAAGTCAACAAGTTTCAGTTCAACCCACGTCACGATGTTCCCCGCTGTGCTGGTCTCGGTCACGCCGAGTTAACGGTGAAGCACCATGTAATGCAAGCTAAAGTTAGAGTTAGCCATCTGCTATTTGCCTTGCTACACTGTTAGCTGTGCCAGTAACAGTAGAATAAACAATAGTACACATTACGTGATCGAGCTACTTCTCTTACTGAGGCAGCTGCATGTCTCCAAATGAGACCAGACCGGAAATGTGTAACGTGAGTTAAGACATGGAGGCACAGATCAGCGCGGGGGGGTAGTTGAAAACGCTTTTCTGGTCCGAGTTTGATCAGTCGGTCTTCCTGTCGGCGTCAAGAGCAGTAGCCTTCAGTATATCTGCAGTATAAAGTTCACTGTAGATGTCTACAGTATATATATATTTATTTTATGACTTAAAACTTAAAAAATCAACCAATAAATCAGTAATCAGACTTATATTTCTCATTTTACTGCCTGAATCCTTCAAACTTACAGCAAACACTGACTGCGTCTAACCTCGCACAGGAGGAAATTGAAGGCCACAATGGAAAGTTTGAAATGGAGATGGAAGGAGGAGGCGGCTCTCTGCATCAGCTGTGTGCTTCACTTTGAGGTTTTTGGGACTCCTTTTAATCCAGCAGTGACTCAATTCACATCGACAGTACATGCAAACAACTCCGGTCTTACAGAGGTAATCATCTGGCAGAGCTTTGAGACTGAATCTGTTATTCAGACCCATTTCTTGTCCAAGGAGGTCTATTTCTGCAGTATCACTTCCTGGTTCTCTTTTCCTTCTTGTTTTAAGGCTGTTACAGCTGTCATGATGGTGCATTACCACCACCTACTGTTCCAGTTTCAGCTTCCTGATTCTCAAATCTGATGTATTAAAAGGGTTTGCACCAATCTGTTGCATTATTACTGTGTTAGCTTTGGAAGTTAAAACTCCAACTAACTTCAACCATCAATTTAACCAATGTTTTTTTTTAGTTGATGACTTTTTGAGACATGACAAGTGAGACGACAGACAATTTAATTTCTCTTCAGGGATAAAATTATTCTTAATTTTCATTTACGACTAAATCCAAGAAACATCTTTTTTTGCACGCTGCGTCTACTTTTAAGATCTTTCAGAGCCTGCTTTTCTGCAGCAGAAATATCAGAACATGACACTCAAAAGTGTCATAAAACATCCTTCACTGCTGAAGCTGTGAGAGCTGCTGCTTGGAGACAGGGACAACTTGACACAGAATCAAAGTGAAAGTAAAAGTACATGTTGTTCAAGGCTAGGTTAGGTATTTATCCTGCCTATTATCTATTAACTCCAATAACCCACACCCTCCACACACACACACACACACA
Source organism: Xyrichtys novacula (assembly GCA_962446985.1). Classification (NCBI taxonomy): domain Eukaryota; kingdom Metazoa; phylum Chordata; class Actinopteri; order Labriformes; family Labridae; genus Xyrichtys; species Xyrichtys novacula. The sequence continues at coordinate 9,066,879 of OY660887.1, forward strand.
CACACACACACACACACACACACAGCTTTACAGCGCAATGGAATAATTATACAGCTCAGTTCAGAGGAAATCAGCTTCGTGTTCACTTCTCAGTAAAGAGGCTTTTGATTAAACCGGCCTTTCAGTGCCACACACATTCTGCTGAATAGAGGAAAAGTGTCCTTGCTGCCCCCACGTCTCAGGAACTAAGCTGGTTGCTGCTGAAACATTTTCATACTGATAGAAATCTAATAGGAAATACAGCCTATCTACAGAAACTCTGCAGCCTCACGAGCAATAAAAGCTATGCTTTGATAAAGTCAGATGTGGTGCTTTCAATAAAAGCTACAATTCTGGAGCCAGATTTTCTTTTATACAAATCCGATCAAATCTTCTCCAACAAGATAGCTTTTCCATTTGCTGGCATTTGTACAAACCCAAAGCAGCGGCATACTTGAAAAAAATCTAATCTAATACATCTATTCAGTGTTGTTTTCGTTGACGTTGCCGATATTTCGTCAACGTCAACGAAAACAACACTGCAGAATATATGTTTAGTGTTTGACTGACGAAATGCTCATGAATTTTGCAACTCTGTTCGTCATCCACCACTAACGTTTTCGTTTGGTCTTGTCTCTTCAACGTAAACGCACATTTTAGCCATCTAAGACTTATGTTTAGCTCGTCAACGTCACGTCTTTGTCGTGGAAAAAAAAGGGGCGTTGACGAAAACAACCAGCGTTGTCTTTCTTCAGGATGACGTTGACAAAATATTTTCATCAACGTCATCGTCAACGAAAACAACACTGCATCTAATACATCTGCCATGAAATATGTCAAAACAACAAATTTTACCCAAATCCTGCTCAGTTGATTTCACTAAATAATCTAGAGTAGATCAGATACAACTTTTGGTGAGAGGTGGTCAAGAGCTTTCCAAGGATAAACCTGTGAATTAGGGCTAGGTGATAAACCGCAAATTTACCCATTCCAAAATTTACAACAATAACCAACGTCATTTTGCCAATATCGATATATCAAAAGTTGGTTTTGGATGTGTGTAGGTAGGCTATGGTCTCATGTCCCTTTAAGATGCTGGTCTACATCAGAGACGTGACTCCACCCCATCCAGTCCGTAACAAAGAGGGAAAGACAGGTGAGGAGATAGAGGACGGTTCAAAAGTTGTAGCGACTGGAGTGGTGGCTGAAGTAGACGAAGTTGATGTGGGAGAAGCTGAGCAGCTTGTGGAGTAGTTATCGTCAATTTATCATTATCGAGGTGAACTGCTCAATATATTGTGATATTGATTTGAGGCTGTATCGCCCAGCCCTACTGTGAATATAGAAAAGAACCTGAAACGCAGTAAGAGTCCGGAGTTTTCTGAGTCTAGAACCTGTTGATTTTTTATTCCGCCAGCCTCTACAACACAAACCATTACAGAAACAATGTGTTTTGTGCACTCCGCTCATTGTTGACTTCTTAGTTTCAGGAGTATGCTGTCAAATGCCACACCACTGTAAGACTTTCGATGACGACAAAGCACTTCAGTCAGAAAAGTATCAAAGCATGATTCTCAGCCCCAATCTGTTGTTAATTCATTCAGAGAAATTTGCCCACAAAATCATACTGTGCCAGATGTTGTGGATCATTCTTGTGTTTTCTCACCAATATCTGGGTTAAAGATCTCCTCCACCACCAGCTGAAAGAACTCTTTGGAAACGCCTCCTTCATCTACACCTTGTTCTCCTTCAAACTCCACATACAGCTGCTTCTTCAAGTCTGCAGGATTCTCCATCGCGATCATTTCCAGCTGCAGACAGATGATAGAAAGACATCAGTCCACTCACGTACAAACGAATACAAAGGAGATAGTCTTAAGTTGGACCTGTGACACACTTACCCTGACCAGAGCGTCGTCGATGATGTGGTCTCGCCGCACTTTCAGCCTCAGGTAAGGGTTGAGCTGCTGGCCTTGCACCAGGCTGTAGAGGACAGTGATACGCCGCTCGCTGTACATGCGGATGCGGTTGTCGTAGTACAAGCCCAGGTTCTTTGTGACGGCGTTGAGGATAAAGGGACAGGTCATAAAGGAGAACTTGTTCTCAGTTTCCACCTTAAAGAAAGTGTAGTCCTTGTCCATCTCCAGCACATCGTTCAGCGGCTCATTCACAAACTCCTCGAAGGGAATGAGCGGCCTCCGGCAGTCGTTGGTGCGGATCCCTAACTCCGTCTCTAGTGGGTCCACTCGGGGGCTCTTCTTGTTCCGCCGCTCCTCGCCCAGCAGCTCCTGCAGCGTGAGCTCGCTGGACTCTGGAATGGGCTCCTCGTCTTCCTCCTCGTTGTGCTCGACGTCCAGGTCGCCGCCCAGCACATTTGCATAGTAGACGATCTTCAAGCACTTGGTAGACGCCACCACGGCGTCATCATCATTGACAAGGTTGCGGGTGTTGAACTCGTTGCTTATCACCTTGTATGTGATGAGCTGCTGGAACGTCTCTACCATGCGGCGAATCTGCTCGGCACCGTAGTGCGACCACAGGCGGGCCAACTTGGCTTGAGCCGCCAGCGGGAGTTTACTCATAGCCTTGCAGAACTGCGGCAGAGCAATCTCCAGGTACTCGGGACTGTGGAGGTTGTTGTTTTCCATCACTATAACAAACAGGTTCAGGTAGTTGGGGTCTCGTGAATACACGTTGTGGTACGTCAGGTCGCACTCTACATTAGGGGAGAGGTAGACCAGTGCATTCAGGAAGGCCGCTTCTATCTTCTCATTGGACAGCAGGCGCTCATAGACCCGCCGCACAGCTTCAATGTCCACTGACACCTCATCTGCTGCCAGCTTTTGGACATCGTTGTCCCCCGAGGAGCCCTCACCGAGCCGTGACGATGAAGAGGCAGCGGGGGAATCCTCCTCCATAGCAGAGCAAGCTGCGGCCTCCTTCTCGTCCTCGTCTTTGTCCTCGTCTTTACCCTGAAGGGACTTGAGCTCCTCCTTGGTGTGAGGTTTGGACCTTCTGAAGCTCTGCACAAGGCCCTCAGCACTGGAGAAGACCCGACCGATAACCCTGATCAGAGGCGAGTAATCCTCTTTCTCTCCACAGATGTCCAAAATCTCGTACACTTTCTCCTCTGTCAGGTAATTTACGTCTACAAACACAATTAGACAGTCAAACGTTAGAAATAATTCTAAACCAAACAGTTCAACTTGTGATAAAATGATTGTGACTGTGGGTTATGATTTACTATTCCCTGATGAGGATGATAAACTTCAAGATATTTAAATCAAAGAAGAGATTGACTGAACCTCTAAAGATAAGCACATTTTCAACTAATGGGGCTAACATGTGGTCAGTTATTTGGATGTCACAGCCAGCTCTGTTAGCGGGATATCTTTGTTGTATCCATTCAAGAGCAAAACACACAGTCTTACTTTAAGTTAGGCCTGGACGATATAGAAAAAAAGCATATCGATAAAAAATAAATCATATTGATCGATATCGATAATTATCGATATAATTATTATAATTATTTAACATATATTTTAATTGCAGCCCTGGATGTTTTATGCTATTGCTTAATGACCTACTTTTAATAAAGAACACACAAGCACTGAATTCAAATTCAAACCTTTATTCAACCACCTTTTTTATTTTACCACAACTGAAAGTTTTTTTAAAAAAGAACTAAAAAAAAAAGAAATCAACTTAAGTGGCCTGAGTGACGTCAGTAAATACTGACAAACATAAAGACTATAGTGACCAGAAAATCTGATAAATAAATATATAAATAGTCTTTTGATGAAAATAAACAAAACAAACAAATATATAAATAAACAGAATAGCTTTAGGTGGGAATAGCATACTACCAGTTTTAACTGTGTGGGAAACTGCCCACAGCCTGGTGTCTGAACACTGAAATATTTCTCCCGGGGTCGGGAGATTTATTTTTTTTAATTATCATGTGATTGACTTAATACACAAACTAAGCACGAGAAGCAGGACTTATCCACGCCGGTGTTGTGTCGTAGAATGCACCCCTGCCGAATGCACCCCCTGCTCGTAGCCATGATCCAAATACTCGCGTCTTTGTAAAATATGAGCTCATTTGAACATATTTCCTCCGCACTCTTCTCACCTTTTCAACCCCTGACCCATTTTCATGCCTGAAGCGCTGTGTTTGAGAAATACTTGCGGCCGGGCACTTCATATCGCGGGTCGAGAGTGGCTAGAAGCTGGTCGAAGCCAGGCTTTTCAGCGGTAGTTATTGGTAGTATTTCCCTCGCTATGGAGCATGTTACTGCATGGGTGATGTCCTTATGCCGCTTGGACGCTTTGTCGTATTTTTGGCAAGAAACGTAGTCCAGTTTGATCTGCTTCAGTTGCTTTGTGCTGGTGCTGGCAGCGGTTCCAGAGGATTCCTCCTCCTCCGACGACGTGGAGCCGCGGCGCGGCCGACACAGCTCGTACTCCTGCGGGTGCGATCGGCTTAGATGGTAAAACAAGTTGGTTGTGTTACCAGACTTGGTTTTTACTAATTCTCTGCAAATTTTGCAAACGACCGCTGTTCGCTTTTTGTCAGACTTCTAAAAACCAAAACATTGCCATGCTGGTGAACTACTGAAACCTTTTTTCGGGACAATGTCCTCCGCTTCTCCTTGCTGTATCATTTTTTCTAATACACGTGCTGTCTGTTGTGGTTTGATAGAGGCTTGGCTTGGTGCCGTAGCGTACCTGGGTCTGCGTTTGTGATTGGTTGGGAGGAAGTAATGACTGTAGTAAAAGCTACATGATAGGCTATGATGATAAAGAAAGGGAAACTGTGTTTTTTTATCGAACTTTTTATCGACCCGTTTTTTTTCTATCGCACCACACGTCTATCGATCGATATATATTGTTATCGAATTATCGTCCAGCACTACTTTAAGTATTAAGTGGTTTAGTTTTAGTTATTCTTGCAAATGCCTAAACTCTTAGTTATGGAGAGAAGGGGACTTCTGTGTTTGATGCTACCTCCTGGAGAACCCCTGTCTGTCGAAACCGCTTGAGAAGACTCCTGATATCAGTCCGATATTAATAAAAAAAAAAATAAAAAAAAAAGGAATATCAGAGTATATCAACCTGTATCTAAAATCTCCGATATCAGCACTCCAATATAAGCAGTCCATTACAGACTCCGCTTCGGCACCTGTAGCTAGCAGCGCGCTGATCCAGCAAGCTAAGCCCACAAAATCACAACAACACTGTGTACTAAGGTACCAACAAAGTAGCAAGAAATAAGAGTGATGTTGGCCTTGCGGCAGTATTTTTCGTTAAAGTCCGAAAAAGACGTTGCCGCTGAGTGAAAAACTTATTGTGCACAATTTTGTTCCAATATCAGATCAATATCGGAATCGGTCAAAATCGAAGGCTACAATATCAGTATTAGGGCCCGACTGATATGGATTTTTTGGGGTAGATGCCGATTATTTGGGGGAGGGAAAGTCCGATTACCAATTAATCGGACGATTTTTTCAAGTTTTTATGAAGTTTAAAAATTTTGTTAATTTAAGTAATATATCTACATAATAATTTTTTTTTAACAAATGGCTGCTTTTGAGCCTTTCAAACACTTCCTCAAAGAATTAAAGGCAGAAAACTCATTTCAAATGCTTTTGATTGCTAAAACAACCCCTGGCTATTTATTTGAACTGTAATAAAGATGATAAACTAATTCTTTTCAGCTTATTATTCAGACTATAGTGGGTGTGAGTCTAATTATTTTGTCAACCTCCGTCTTGTCTAACTCACACACTTGTCATCATTCAAAATCAATAGCGTATATAAATAAATAAAAATTAAGCTAACTCACATACATCATAAAAAGTGAGGAACACCCGATATACTGTAGGCTACTGTTCCTCGTATTTATCATGAATCAAACTCGGACCATGAAAAGCGTTTTCAACCGAATCTTATTCTCTGCATTTTATTTCTGAAAATATCGGCGAAAATCTCAAATGGGCTTAAATTGGCCGATTTAATTGGCTCGCCGATAAATCGGTCAGGCCCTAATCGGTATCGTGTCATAAGTTGAAACGTATCAGGACAACTCTGATCCTTAACTATCTTTATTGCTCTGTTTCCACTTCATCCAAATCTCACGACTGTGTATTCTTCAACAATATTCTTAACCGACCAAACTCAATGTCCAGAGGAAGAGGATCAGATCTTAAGTGTGCAACAAAGGATCTTTGGCTTGTAGGGAAAGGAGTTGTTTCATCTAATTCAGGGTAAAAATTCAGTTTTTTTTGTTGTTTTTTTTACATTGTCTTATGTCTTAGTTTCAGTTTGGGATTAACATTTTTAAAGCTTTTTTCTTCAAATTTGAGCTTCTTAGTCATAGAATTACTACACAGATTATTCCTGTAAAAGCTGACATATACACTCAATACTACTGACTTGCATGACAGGATTTTTTATTTTCAAAAATCAAAAGGATATCAAATTTGAATTGTTAACTATATTCTTAAAAAAAATCACTACTTATTGACTGAGATGATGATAAAAAGCAAAAACAAAAAACCAGACCGAGATGGTTGGCACAAATAAGCAATGACACAAATTTGGGATAAGGAGTTATAGGTTTTTTTTTCTCTTTATCTTTGATTTGGATCCCTGCTTTTGTACCCATAGATGTATTTTATTGATGTTTATTTTCCTTTGCCTGTTGATGTATTTTTTGGAATATGAAAGTTGTTTTATTCATCAAAGACATTGTATGCTTTTTTTGTCTCTTTTCTATATATTTGTCCTTGTTTAAAAAATAAAAATAAAGATAATAAAATAAATATCCATCAGAGAGCGATGAGAAGAGGAAAGAATCACAGTAAAACACCTTATTCCTGACTCTCACCTTTGAAATTGTCCCGCACAGAGTGGACATCTTTGTGGTTCATCTTGCTGTTGCTGCAGGCTGAGTTACTGTGAGCGCCGCTGCTCTCCAGGTACGTCGAGGCGGTGCCCTTCTTCGAGGGGTGCGGGTCACATAGCTTGGCGTTCACCTTGTACAGCTCCAGGGCTTTGACCGCCGCTGTGTTGTTATCCATGCGGCTGAAGCCGACTGACGAGGCACACCAGGAGTTGGAACATGACTCGTTCCCACAGCCCTCCGTTAACTGGTGGTAATAGCGCTCTATTAGATGTTTAGCGGCTGCTCGCTTCCTGCATTCAAAAGGTAAAACACAACAGGTTATAAGTGTGTTAAAATCCTGCTTAACCATCATGTGTATGTGCATGATGGGATTGGTAGGAGTGATGAGATTGATTACCATGTTTATAGTTTAGAAATGACTGACCAGTTAATTCACTGGAAAACCAAAGACAGCTGAATGAATGCAGTGATGTAGGATTTAGGACTTTAAAAAACAAACTTTGGCTCCTTTTAGGACTTAAGTCTTCTCCAAGAAAATAAATCCAAGTTTCAAAGAGGTAGAGTGGTTTTCTGAATGAGCATTTATAGAAATCTGGTGCTTTGAAATCCCCTGGAATAGAGACTTTGAGAACACTGTGGACTCTGTCGCAGTTTAAAATCTCTAAGACTGAGTTTGAATTTCTTGCACAGCCATGAGCAGACTTTTCAAAGTAAAGCACGCTTAATAAGGTCTCCAGAAAACACTTGTCCCTCTGTGTCTTTCGAACTTTATTAGAGAAAAACCAACATCAGCTTTCACCAGCTGCTGTTAAATCAACATAATCAATATAACACAGACTGTTGGAGCAGATAATGGGAAGTAATGAAGTTGTGGTATCACTGTTTTCACATGGAGATGTGTGGTTTTTTCCATGTAAGGTAGGAAACTTTGTGTCTCATGCAAATGTTACTGCAGTCAAAGTCTGGAGTGTGTTTTTTTTGTCTTGTCTAATTGTTCACTTTTGGAGCCTATGGAAGTAAAGAAACACGCGGTGTGTTCAGTAAGGCCAGTCGTTCTCAAGTCCAGTCCTGGAGGCATGATTCACACCTGATTCAAATGATCAGCTCGTTATCAAGCTCTGTGATGGCTTAATAACGAGCTCGTCATTTGAATCAGGTGTGTTGGAGCAGGGAAACATCCAAAACAGGCGGGACAGTGGGCCTCAAGGACTGGACTTGAGAACCACTGAGTAAGGCTATTTGATGTGGACTTTCATTCATCAGACTGAACTTTTATCACACATCAGTTAGTTAATCCAGGTGCAGAACCTCGGTGGGTTTACGCCTCTGCTTGGCTTCTACACAGTCACTGCCGTCGTTGAGATACTGTTTCTTACAATGCCACTAGTTCTTGGTTGGTGGCTGTTTTCATGCACCTGTTCACACCTAAATACAAATGCCTCTCATGTTTGTGAATGGTTGAAGGGAATTTGTTGTTAGTATGCAAAGTGATTAACTTAAAACAGTACTAATAACTTTCATGGGGGTTATATTTTTTTATTGTCATGATTAGCAATGTAACTATGAGTCTGTAAGGGGTTTTTGTTGGTTGTTTTGAATCTCTGTCGATTCCCCTCCTTATGCATGGAAGATGGGCCTGAATCGCACATGAATATTGATGTTGGGACTTTTAAAATGAGAAACCTCCAAATACAGTACAGATATGCTCTTTTTCCAAGTGTCTTTAAATAACATTTGTTGTGTTCATTAATTGTTTACACAATATAAATGAAAGTGACTTATGTAGATGTGGAAAAGACCATTCTGACAGGAACAAATGATCAAAAGCAATATCAGATTGAAACACACATTTATTGTCTCAGTTAAATTAAAGGTGCAGTAAGTAGAAACGGTAATATTTGACAACATCAAGTGTTAGCATTCGGGATGGAAACACTTCTGTTGAAGTGACGCTGCCCCTCAAGGATGCACAATAGGAACATGACGGTGCACGATAGCAGCCTCTGTGGAAGTGGAACCTGCTAAAATATGAAAACTTCTAAAGTCTAAAACCTGGTTTATCCTTCAGTATTTACATGATGCTATAGCTTCAACATAATGGCCTACACTGTTTTTAGCATTTCATATATGAGCGCTGTTGCATTAGTCGACAGTGGGGTTTCTTTGCTAGTCATATTGCCAGTTGTGGTTCCTGTTATGTCCCGAACCACTGCAGCTGAATCAGGAGTCAGAGCTGGAAATGTCAGTGACCAAGAGGACCAATCACGGGACGTGTGGTCTTGTGTTGTTGTAGCGCACAGTTGCGTTTTTGAGGAGGTTTAGGTCTATGCAAATCTACAGCATATTCTACTAAATCCATTAGATGCAAAAGTACAAATCAGGCTTTAGTGAACAACAATATGATTTATATTTTTGGGTGAATGCAACCCTGACCCTGCTCTTAAATGCTGGGTGCTTTCATATGACCATTTTAACATCAGTTACATCTAGGCATGTGCCGATATGAAAATCTTGATATCACGATATTGGTGGCCCAAAATATCACGATTCACGATATTATCACGATATTAGCGCAATGCTTTTAACATTATTAAAAATAGCAAAAAACTGCGAAATCACTTCTCTGTGCACAGCATGACACACGCAAACAATATGAGCAAGAGACAGCTAACGTGACGTTGGGAGCATTAGCTTTTTGGAGCTAAAGTTAGCAGAAACATCACTCATGTTGTCAATAATAAGCAGTAGAGTAGACCAAACTTGTTGCGGTCATGTTGTTTTTACCCTGATTTGAGCGAACGATGCTGGATGGTGTTCACGGAGGTTGGCATGTAGGTTGGAGGTGTTAGACAACGGCGCTGCAACTTCCTTACGGCACAACCTGCAGATTGGTGTCAGGTTTATCTGCTCTGTCTGTTTAGTGAAGCCGTAAACAGCCATACTGCCGACGAAACCTTTTTAATAGGAGGATACAGCCGAGGGGTTTCGTCATTCTCAGTCTCCGACTGTTCTTGGTCCGGCTGCATCGTTACGTTGGTTGGAAGTTGGAACGCGTGCATCAACTTTTTTTTCTTCTTAAAACTATTTCTTCTTCAAAATATTCAAACAGTGCTTTGGGTGGCCGCAGTGCATTGAGGGTGGCCACGCACTTTGTTGTAAAATTTCTTAATTTTCTCTTTTAATGTTCCTGTTTTTGTTAGGCTGGCATTAGTGTACTTAATTTGAGAGTTTGTTTTGGATTTGGGACTACTTTTGTGGTGGTTTGTTTGTACATTTTAGTACTGAGGCTTTGACATCGTGGGTAAGACTACAAGCAGGCTAGGTTGGTAAGTACTCAGCTTCGCTCGCCTACGTTGAGTGCTGCTGCCACTCATCTTTAAATTATAATCGTGGAACGATTATTAAAGTACCCTACCATTTCACCATCGCGGCCGTTTAATATTGCATATCGTGATTAAATCGTATATCGGCACATCCCTAGTTACACCTTGTTTGCAAAGTGTAAAGCACTGAGGTGTGATAGTTGGGTTGGTCTGTTCCACCTCTGATCCTCCCTTGAAGGCAGGAACACAGAAAGAATAGGGGAGGAGAAGTTGGCTATATGTCTTTACTCAGTCTCGAACACCTCTCATGTTAACTATTTATTTACAAAGAAGCTTGGATGAACTTGCCACTTGGTGCACAGCACTCTTGACAGGACTAATTTAAGAGCTCATAATGCCATATTGCTATCAGTTATTGTGTTGTAAAATTATATCACCACAGTATCAATGGAACACAATCCAACAAGGCCAAAAGAGGACAGGACAGATCAAACAAAAGAGGTCTGAGCGACTACTTTTGAAGGCCTGTCATCAATACAAGTTCACAGATGCTTATATATGTGTAATAAAAATAAAATCGGTTCTACTTACATTCGGCTTGCTTCTGGGTTTTCTATTTCAGGCTCCTCGTATTCTCTATTCAAACAACAAACACAACAGCAGCATGAAGCTCTGCAGAGGTCAGAATATGCTGCACTGACAGGAGCATTTCAAACAGGGTTACTGGCTTTTTACTGGAAGGAATTTTCCCTAAAACTGCACATTTTGAAAACCGTACATGCTTTGTTGACTGAAAGAATCAAAAATGAAACTAGAACTATCACTGAACAGCAACATTCGAGTGAATTTCTTGCAGCTAGAGGCAGTCAGATCAGCTTTCCAGTGATTGGGGTCACAGTTAGGTTATTGTAAAAACTGTGCAGCGATATTTAGTAGATTATAACTCTTTTTGTTTGAGTGACAAAATATCCCAATCATTCTGAAACGGGGAAATAGGGAAGCAGTAAAAATGTCAGACACCTGCAGTCTCTGACGCTGACTTAGCAAGCTAATGCGATACACAGGAGCCAGTTAGCCCGCCGGCCTCAGTAATCTAACTAATATTCACACAATAATAATATTTTTACAGCAGCAACATTTTATAATAATACATTAAATTATCTATGCATTCACTTTGCAAAGATTTGTTTATAAAGGCCAGGTAGCAATGGCATCCACGTAGCAAGAAACAACATTTAGCCAGCTAACTGCCGTAGCATCCCCGGTCTGTAGTGATATCGTCCCCCACCTCAGCGTTCCTCCCTCGGGGTTGCTCTCGGCCTGTGGTGGCGCACACTCACAGTCCTCCTTCTCGTCGGAATTCATACGAGGCTTTATCCTCAGTTGTTTTTATTCCGCTGCTGTTAGTGAACGCTTTAAGTCCGCCACAGGCTGATAATGACAACAACAGCAGGATATTTTCAATGAGGAGAGATTTGTAACACTAAACTTCATTCACGGCCTTCCTGATGTTGCCTCTCTCCTCTGCCGGAGCTTCTCCGCCATCTTGACTTCACCATTAGCCCAAGTCCCACAATGCATTGCGCTGAAGCGACAAGACCTGCTGGAATGGATCATAGGGAACCGGACTCATCAAAACCCAATTTTAAGGAACAATAACCTTGCCTAAAATACAGTTAAACCAGGTTTCTTTATTTAAAAAAAAACAAAAATTATTTTATTAATAAATTATTCAAAGATCAACTAGTTCATAACTTTGATAGAAATGTAAAAATGTATAATAGTGCTGAAAAGAGTGCATAATTAAGAACTTTTGGCATGATTTAGTTAAACTGGTTGAAAATTAAAATAGATAAAGTTGCACACTTGAAATTGGAACAAGTGCTGTATAGAAATTACAACATGCCAAAAAATTTTTTCAAAATTTGCAATATAAGAATAATTATGGGTAAATACCACATCCATAAAAGTAAATGGCAAAATAAAAATCCATCCCTTGCATTGTTTTAAACAGAACTTAAATCTTATTTTGCTTCCTTGTCACGAATTAAAAACTCTAGTCTAGAGCTAGAAAACCTATGTGATGATGTCTCTAAATATGTACTGTTGAAACTCAATGAATCATTAATTATCTAATATTTACATTTGCTGATTGTATGAATTCCAAAGGTAGGCCTTGCTGTAAGTTTTGTGTTTTTTTCTTTTCTACATTATGTTGTTCTCATGTATATTATCACTGTTGTTCAGTAAAAGTAAGATTACAATAAGTAAGGGAGATAAAAAAGTAAAACTCCCTCAGAACTTTATTCTTTATCCTATCATAAAAATTTATGAGATCGTATGAAGGATCACTTCACTTCACTTCACTTCAACTTTATTTTGTCCCAAAAATGGGCAAATCGGCTTGCAGCAGGCACAGACATTTAAAACACTGCCATACATCATAAAAAAAAAAATAATAATAATAAAATACATCTGCATAAAGAAACAGTTAAGGAGGTAAAAAGTATTTAAGATGATGTAGAAGGTGAAAAGAAAAGCATATGTCAGTCATACCAGTACTTTTGCATGAACAGAGTGCATAAGATAAAATGCAGAAACAAAGTGCAATGTGCCGTTTGCTCACCAATGTAAGACCCCTAGATGAAGCTTGATCTATGATAATAACAATAATAATAATAATAATAATAATAATAATAATAATAATAATAAGAAGAAGAAGAAGAAGAAGAAGAAGAAGAAGAAGAAGAGGAAGAAGAAGAAAAAGAAGAAGAAGAAGAAGAAGAATAGTAATATACACCATATATTATCAGAAACACTTATCTTCTCCTGCAGTAATACCACCTCTAAATTAAATATATCCTATAGAGAATTTCTGAGACGTCTTTCGTTTCTATGTACAATAAATTCTTCTACCCCAGTGATTGGACGGTCCACCTCCAGGTCCCCTGACTCAGTTTCCCCTTGGGAATGCATGACAGTAGGATTGAGGAGCTCCTCAAAGTATTCCTTCCAAAGTATTATAGATCATATTAACATGACAAAATGTGGAAGTTCTACTTTTTTAAGGACCCAATCACACAAAACCAAACCTATAGCCTTCATTTCATATTTTCCCAAGAAGAATTGTATAATAGCAATTTACTAGTTTGAAGTTCAATTGTGAAAGAAAATGTGTTAATGTCTTCTGGACATTTGTACATGATTTGCACTTACAGTTTAAAGCTTGTCCGTATACAGGTGAGGTATGTTGATGAAATGTCTTGTTAAATGAAAATAGAGTTTAGACAACATGGAAAAGTTACATTTCTTTTGTTTGTAGTCAACCAAACTGAGAAAAAATCCAGAGCTGGCGCTTTATAAATACATGTTTACAGAATTTCTCTGTCTTTTGTAGGTGTGTCAAGCCACAATAGTTGACTCAAATGAAAGCACATATGTAAAAGTTTTGTTCCTTACTAGTTAAGTCTAAATCATAAGCCGTGTATGGTTGCATTTTGGTTGTTCTCTGTAATTTTGTTGTGTGAACCATGGATGCATCACCATAACCAACTGGGGCCAGGGCATGCACAAAATAAGAGCCAAGAGGAGTGTAGTGTACTGCCTAAATAATTCACAGACCCTTAACTCATCAAAATCATCAAGTGGTTAAATCTGGAAGGACTTTTATCATTTTGATTCAGACTTTGATCATCCCTATGTTCCTGACTTTCAGCGTTAATACCTCCATGTTTTTGAACTTGATTGAAAACTGTTTGGTGGATCAGGTGTCTCCCCTGAACACCTCATAGACTGATCAGATCAAAATTGGGCCACATAACAACAACTGCTGGTAGTTTTTGTTACATTCCAATTTTTTGTGCACTTTTACTTTGGAAATAAAAAAACTCAATTCCATTGAAGTTGGGAAATTGTGATAAACGTAAATAAAAACAGAATACAATGATTTGCAAATACTTTTAACCTATATTCAATTGAATACACTACAAATATGAGATATTTAATGTTCAAACTCATTGACTTTATTTAATTTTTTTGCACTAATACAATACTACACTGTGTTACATCACTTTTCCTTTTAACAACACTCAATAAATGTTTGTGAACTGAGGAGACTAATTGTTGAAGCTTTGAAGGTGGAATTCTTTCCCATTCTTGCTTGATGTACAGCTTCAGTTGTTCAACAGTCCGGGGTCTCTGTTGTCGTATTTTACGCTTCATAATGCGCCACACATTTTCAATGGGAGACAGGTCTGGACTGCAGGCAGGCCAGTCGAGTACCCGCACTCTTTCACTACGAAGCCACGCTGTTGTAACACGTGCCGAATGTGGCTTGACATTGTCTTGCTGAAATAAGCAGGGGCGTCCATGAAAAAGACGTTGCTTGGATGGCAGCATATGTTGCTCCAAAACCTGTATGTACCTTTCAGCATTAATGTTGCCTTCACAGATGTGCAAGTTATCCTTGCCTTGGGCACTAATGCACCCCCATACCATCACAGATGCTGGCTTTTGAACTTTGCGTCAATAACAGTCTGGACGGTTCTTTTCCTGTTTCTTTGCCATGCCGCTTACGTGCAGTGATTTCTCCAGATTCTCTGAACCTTTTGATGATATTATGGACCGTAGATGTTGAAACCCCTAAATTCCTTGCAATTGTACTTTGAGAAACGTTGTTCTTAAACTGTTTGACTATTTGCTCACGCAGTTGTTCACTAAGTGCTGAACCTCGCCCCATCCTTGCTTGTGGATGACTGAGAATTTTTGGGGAAGCTGCTTTTATACCCAATCATGGCACCCAGCTGTTCCCAATTAGCCTGCTCACCTGTGGGATGTTCCAAATAGGTGTTTGATGAGCATTCCTCAAATTTCTCAGTATTTTTTGCCACCTTTCACAAGTTCTTTGTCACGTGTTGCTGCCATCAAATTCTAAAGTTAATTATAATTTGCAAAAAAAAAATAAAGTGTATGAGTTTGAACATTAAATAGCTTGTCTTTGTAGTGTATTCAATTGAATATAGGTTGAAAAGGATTTGCAAATCATTGCATTCCATTTTTATTAATGTTTATCACAATTTCCCAACTTCAATGGAATTGGGTTTTGTAGATCCTTCCTTTCCAATCTGTATGATTTATTTACATGCTGCTCCTCTGTTTCCTTTCTTTTTCAAGCTCCTGTGCTGAATTTGAGTGGTGTGAATTTGACGTCCCAGATGTCATTCTGTACGTTTTACTGGTGTTTCTTTATAGAAAATCTCATCTTGCTCTCCTTTGACAGTTAAATGCATTGCTTCCTCATAATTCTCAACTGTTTTGCTTGCTCTGACCACTACCCCCCCCCCCCCCCCGTTTTTTTCCCCCGAGAAATGTAAAACATTTACCAATTCCCATGTTCCCCTGATGTTAGTGTTCACTTTATAGGTCAAAAAGAAGTACAATTATAAGTTTCAATCTCTCTGAAATCCAGCCAAAAACTTCTTAGGAGTGTTTTAAAGTTGAACAATTCTACACAGGTATAGGTGTGTTGATGTTTTATGCTGTAATTTAAGTTCCAATCCAATCCAGGTTTATTTATAAAGCACATTTAAAAACAACAAATGCTGACCAAAGTGCTGTATAGTAAAATTAAAAACAATAAAAGACAGACAATTAACATGAACAATAAAACAAAGACACAGAAACACATCAAAAACAGGGGGACATAGATGGTTCAGTAAAAACATGATGAAAAGGCCAAGTTCTCAGAAGTTACAAGCCAGGGAGTAAAAGTACGTTTTCAAATTTGATTTAAAAACAGGCGGTGAGGGGGACAGTCGGACATGAAGAGGAAGAGCATTCAAGAGCTTTGGCGCAGCAATGGAAAAAGCCTGGTCACCCCTGAACTTTAATCTTGACCTAGGGACAGTCAGAAGGCACTGGTCAGAGGATCTGAGAGTCCGGGATGAAACATAGGGTTTTAAAAGATCAGAGCGATAAAAAGGAGCAAGCCCATTTAAAGATTCATAAGTTAATTACAAAATTTTAAAATCAATCCTAAAATGCGCAGGAAGCCAGTGAAGAGAGGCTAAAATAGGGGAAATGTGGTCATATTTACAGCGACCAGATAAAACAAAAGCTGCAGCATTTTGAACAAGCTGTACACGATTATGAGAGGTTTGGCTGGCACCAAAATAAAGTGCATTGCAATAATCAAGACGGGTTTTGATGAAGGCATGCATAACCTTCTCAAAATCACTAAAAGATAAAAAAAAGACATGACCTTGTTTAAAAGACGAAAATGGTAAAAACTGGCTTTGACAACTGCATTTATCTGCAGATCCTTTTTACAATCTCTGTCAATTAAAACCTCCAGATTTTTTACAGAGTCTTTAAGAAAGGGCTCAAAGGTGGACAGATCTACTCTGGTGCAGCTGTCATGTGGTCCAAAGACAATTACTTCAGTCTTACTCACATTTAATTTTAGAAAATTGAGAGCCATCCAGGTTTTTATGTCCCTAAGACAGTCCAAAAGTGGACATCAGCGTAGAAATGAAAATAAATGTTATTTTTGGGGGGCACTTCACATGGGAGAGGAGCTGAGGAGGAGGTGGCATCACCAAGGCTGACAGAGAAGCTCCTGTCAGCCAGGTATGACCTGAACCACTCCTAATTCCCACCCTATGTTCAAGATGAGAAATTAAAATGTTGTGATCCACAGTGTCAAAAGCGGCAGAAAGATCAGCTGAATCCCCAGAATCAGTGAGCAATAAAATATCATTAAAAACCTTTAAAAGCATTGTTTCAGTTCATGTAAATATGATGACAGGGGGAAAATGGAATCCATTCATGTCAGCGTGTGCATAAATACTTATGAGATCGTTTATTTTCGAGCTAATAGTGGATGCATTAAGTTTATCTTTTAATTTATATTTAAATATTTTCAAAGTAGTCGAAATTGGGAGGGAAAGCAGCAGAACTGGCAACCTCACAGTAAGCTGCTGGCAGGTTAGAGTGCGCATGCCCTTGACCACCATATCGAACTGGGGAGCGGCGAGGCCACGAGGAGGTAAGTACTGACTTCTGTATTTCACATTATAAGTTTCTCCTGAGTTAAATACTTGTTTTTTTCTCGGTGTTTTTAAATTCTGTAAACTATTTAGACGGAACAGAATGAATAAAACATATATAAAAAAGGTTTTAAGTAATGGCGAGTTGAGGAGGTCATTTCAGCTAATGCTAGCACCGCGGCCTGCATCCTTCATGTACCTTCATGTGGCTTTTATACCTATTTGCATTGTATGCTATAGTATCAACCTCCAGGCACAGTAGTCATTGAAATATATAAACTTAAAATGCATGCTTGTTGCATTGTAGGGATAAATCGCGTGAGAATAAGATGTAAAAAGATATTTCCATCGTTCTTGCGGGACTTCACTCGTTAGCAGGTGTTCTGGAAATTGCTGGTTCATAGTAGCCTAGCCCCGTATGTTGGAGGCTATTGATTCGCGCTATGTATTTTCGGTTTTTGGTGACTTGAGGGGGGGGGGGGGGTAAGTTTATGTTTAAGACCTTTTTTAATGAACAAGTTTATCTAAACTATATTCTGAAAACTTTGTAGAGTACCAATGCCTTAAACCGAAGTGTTCAAGGTAATCTGGTTGTACGCATGCGCAGATCCGATGAGTAAGCACATTTCAGCAGGTAACGTCACTCGGTAAAACACCGAGAGTAGCTCTAATTACTTAATTTATAACAGGCGGCAACTTTTGCGTTAACTCCGGCCAATTTTATTCAATAGTGGTCATATTAAGAAAATATTTGTATTACTCAACACATTGCAGCATTTAAACGTGAATTAGTTGGTTTCACCGGTCTTGTCGCTGTTATTTTACCCGCTACTCCGAGCTAAATTTAACCCAGTTTACTGAAAACGTGCCCTGCCACGTTATTCGCAAAGGTAAGCCTATCATGGAAGCTAAATGTTACTGTGACGCTTGCTAAAGACAAGAAATGTGATATTTTAATTTAGTTATCCGAAAAGAAATGGACTTATGATACCCGTGGCCTGATTTCCCTGGTGTGGGGTACCTTGGAGTAACTAAAGCCAGTTTTGTTTGTAATTTTTCTAGATTGAAGAAAAATGGATGACTGGGAAGAAACGGTAAGCCAGTCTGCTTTTAAAGTGCCAACAGAAGAGCCATTCTATAATTAGGGGTACATGTCATTTCCATGGACTGTATTTCTTTTTTTCAATTTGAAGGGCACATTTCTGTTATTAAATACAAAAAGTTTAACAGATATCTTTTTTTGTTGTTGTTGTTTTGCAATAAATGCATGTATTACATTGGAATTTGTTGGTTTTATGCTGTCCGATTTTCTCAATGTCAGGTTTAGCTCTTCAGATTAACATAAAATTTATGTTTTTGTACAGAACTTTTGTAAATATTTGTTTAAAGTAATCACTAAAATATGAGAAAGATGCTTTAATTTCAACTTTGTCCATTCATACACATTAAATCATCCGCTTTGTGTGTGTTTGAGAAACTTTTGTCAACTGTGTTACCCTGTTACCCTGCAGTGCCAGTACAGGGCTCGGCGTGATGCTGATCCTGATAGAAGAGCTGCATATTTACAGAAACACATAAATCTCTTAAATGTTGAATAAACGGTTACAAAAAAGATGGAGCAGGAAGTCTTACGTAAGAATGGTGAATAACTCTAAACTCAGTGTAATGTGAGTTTATGTTGAAAAAGGTTGCAGTCTACATCATCGTATCCCATTACATCACCATTATGAAGCTCAAAATTTACAATTTTTTAAATCCGTTGGACAGATAAACTCAAAACCCCAGGTGTATAGACTCAAACACTTTCAAACAAATGTGTTACCAAATCTTTAGTATTTTATGTATGTTTTATATGACACAACATATGTCCGTAACACAGTTGACAAAATGATAAATCAAATGTTCATTTTCATTAAAATAAATTAAAAGTCCTTTGAGCCTAAGCTTGCCAATTAATTGATTAAGGGTGTATATCATAGAAACATCTAGTTAAGTTATTAAAAAAGGATACTGATATTTTGAGTTTTTGGTCAGCCTGAAATGTACCCCTAATTGTAGAATGACTCAGAAATATTTCATTTTCACATTATTTGCTCAAAACAGGAGTGCAAACATATAACACAAATGGCTTAAATTTTCTCCACAGAGTGCCCCTCCTAGCGGTAGTGGACCGCCTCCCTACAGCTCAATTGAAGGTATGAATTTATGCAACATTTAAAGCTGTTATGAACATACTTAGGAGTTTTGTAGGTTTGATTCCAAGAATTTAGGGGAAAAAAACAAATCAACATGGCGTGGAAAACAGCTGATATGTAGCAGGTAAAAGTTAGGAAAGTCGGTGCGTTCATTTCCTGAGTTTTAATTTAAATTCAATATGATTTTGATGTTGTCTTTAGGGACAGAGGGCAACTCCTGGAACACTGGTGGAGGTAATCATAGAGCTGATTAAGGAATAATTGACTTTACCCGTCCTGTAGGAAGCATAATTCTTGAAGCATAATTTTCCTGTGGTTTTTCCCCAGGTCATGGAGGGAGAGGTCGAGGCAGAGGAGGAGGATATAAAAGCTGTTTCTCTTCAGGTGCTCCTTGAGTTCACAGTTATGGTGGTTAATGGAGTAACTAAACCTTCACTGACAGAACAAAAATATGGAGTGTTTTGTAACAGAAATGAAGTCTCCATGTAAAGCTGGGTAGACCTGCAGCCATTTATCGATTGATTGTATAAATCCTCTGATAACTCAACAAACATTCTCCATTTTTTTGGATAATTTTGTGTAATATCTGGAGGGAAAAGGTGTTAGAAAAAATTGATTAGACCTGTAAAATATTGATAATTCCCTTTTTTTTTCATTTCCCCTCTGTGACTATAAACTGAATCGTAGGCAAAAAAGACATTTGTGTCTGTCAACATCTAAATATTCTTGCAAAGGTTTGAGAGAAGAGGGTTTAAAACTATCTGGTCAAAGCTTCTGAAAATGAATGACTGTGAGAGCACATACTCAGTTTTAAGTTCGACCTCTCTTTGGATCTCTGTGGTTACAAAGAAATGAGTTGATCTCTTAACAGTTTTTCAACTATTTTTGTACATTTAGTTGACAAAACGACAACAGGCTGCAAACCATGGTCACATTTACTGACAGGAAATCTGTACTTTCAATCTATTTGAAATTACATAATACAGAGAAATGAGCATTCAGATATTTAAGGACATGAAAGATTTGGTTTTGTGAAAATAAAATTACACTAAAGACAGAAATGCATTGAAAGGCACCTTAAGTTTGTAGTTTTCTTAGATTTGTAACCCCATTAACATCAAACTGTTTAGACCACAGCTTGGTATGTTTCTTTTAACTAAAATCCAGCAGGTGTGTGTTTTACTGACTTCATACAGCAAGGTTTAAACATCACGGCTTCTTGTTTTGCAGGTGGTGACCAGGATGGAAATGGTGAGCACGGGGAAGGTAAGGGTTCAGTGGTGTTTGTTTCTTGGCGAACCTTGGCTGAATGAACCTAACCTCTTTGTGTTTGATAGATGGAGATAACTGGAACCAATCAGGTGAAGATGGTGATGGTTTCAGAGGAAGAGGCAGAGGAAGAGGTAGAGGAAGAGGTGAGACATCAAGACTGATTAATGATGATGTGATGCTTTGATGGCCAATATTCAGGTGTTGAAAGTAAATGAGCATGTTTTAACTGACGTATATTCTGCTTGGTCGCAAACAGGATTCGGTGGCTTCAATCGCAGTGAATTCCATGGTAGTACTTTAATAAGAGCAACTCCAGATAATCTCAGTGGAAATATTGTTTGGTTAATATCCATTTTGTTTGAATTTTATAGGAGACGACAACAAAGGGCATGAAAATGGTAAGTGTGAAGTTAAATCCTGTTACTGTCTCTCACTCAGACATTGAAAATTGTTCCAGTTGTCCCTGTTTGGTATCACCTGCGGTCTGTTTTTAATCAGGATTCAGAGGCGGGAGCCGAGGAGGAAGAGGTGGCGGAGGAGGAGGAGGAAGAGGTATTTTTCTCAGCTTGGATCTTGATCTTGGATAGATCGTTTTAAGGCTTGCTGGTTGATTATTTATGATGATGTGTTGAAGGTGGAGAGTCTGGTGGAAGAGGCGGCTTTGCAGGAGGTAAAAGAGAAACTACTTCACATTCAGAAAAATGTAAGATTTCATCTACTCAGCTCTAAGCGCGTCTCTTCATCTCAGGCTACCGTGAAAATGACGAGGAAAGTTTTGGTAAAGGTTTCAACAAAGGCGGAGAAAAAGAGAGAGAAGGCGGCGATCCGGAGAGTAAGTCCGTGACAAATAAGCTGGGATTATTTGAACCCTTCTGCTTTGAACAATAACTTCTCCTTGCACCATGTAAAGTTGTTCTGTTCTGACCTGCAGAACCGCAAGTGACATACATCCCCCCGACACTCCCCGAAGACGAAGATTCCGTTTTTGCCCACTACAAGCAGGGTATAAACTTCGACAAGTACGATGAAATCACAGTGGATGTCAGCGGGACGAATGCGCCGCTGGCTATAATGGTAAAGAAGATGAAATAACACGAGGAATCATCAGTCTGTCTTATTTTGGTATCTCAGAATCTTTAAATACGACAAAGTAGGGCAGCGTAGATGGAACCATTTCTAACTCGAACCTTTCTTCCCTCAGACTTTTGAGGAGGCCGCTTTGTGCGACTCCCTGAAAAGAAATGTCAGCAAGTCTGGTTACGTGAAGCCGACCCCGGTGCAGAAACACGGCATCCCGATCATCTCTGCCGGCAGAGACCTGATGGCCTGCGCCCAGACCGGTTCTGGTAAAACGGTAAGAAGGCAGAAAGTGACCAAAAGACTTTAAAAATTTTTCTCATGATGTTTTTGTTCAGGGTTTCATTTTCTCCCCGCCCTCCTCTAGGCGGCGTTCTTGCTCCCGATTCTGCAGCAGCTGATGGCAGACGGTGTGGCAGCGAGTAAATTCGTGGAGCTGCAGGAGCCCGAGGTTATCATCGTGGCCCCGACCCGAGAGCTCATCAACCAGATTTACCTGGAGGCCAGAAAGTTTGCTTTTGGGTCTGTTGTAAAGATCATTACCCTCTGAAAGTCCTCCTAAATGCTGCAGTTTAATGACCACATTTTGAATATATTTCATGAGCCCTTTCCTTGGGCAGTATTTTAATTTTTCTTGTAAACTTGAGGCCTCCATTAAAAAAATAAAAAAATTGCAGTGCTTTTTAAAAATGGAACATTTTTCAATGATTTCTTAAAGCATGTTATCCAGGCTCTTAATATGACTTTTAATTTTGCCAGGACGGTTGTGCGACCAGTTGTGGTTTACGGCGGCGTCAGCACTGGGCACCAGATCAGAGACATTTGCCGAGGGTGCAACGTGCTGTGTGGAACACCAGGGAGACTCTTGGACATGATCGGCAGAGGAAAGGTCGTCTCAGTCAGAGTTTGAGCAGTTCTTGCTCAGATTTGTAAAGCTCTTGTAGGATGCTTTTTCCAAACTTTTGTGCCACCTCTTTCAAACCCTTGGATAACTTTTAACAGGATGTCTTTTTTTTATAAAGAGACATGGGTTTGAATTTCACTTGGTTTTGGCTCCAGCTCTCTCCTCTTAAAACTATCGTATGTGTTCCCTGCAGGTCGGCCTGACTAAGATCCGGTACTTGGTCCTGGATGAGGCAGACCGAATGCTGGATATGGGTTTTGAGGCTGACATGCGCCGCCTGGTGGGCTCACCTGGAATGCCATCAAAAGAGGACCGTCAGACTCTGATGTTCAGTGCCACCTTCCCCGAGGACATCCAGAGGTCTGTAAAAAAAACACACCTTTAGTCTCCACCTGTCCTCCCAGAATTCTACTTTAAATGTAAAATCATGACTGTTAATTCTCTGACAGGCTGGCCGCTGAGTTCCTGAAGACAGACTACCTGTTCCTGGCTGTGGGGATAGTGGGCGGAGCCTGCACAGATGTAGAGCAGAAGTTTCTCCAAGTCCCCAAGTTCTCCAAGAGGGAGGCGCTCATCGATTTCCTCAAGACCACCGGTGAGGATGTTTTTGCTTCTATTTCAGGCTTTTTCCAAGTTTGGAGATGCAAATATACAAACTCCAAGATACATGTTTTGCACAACTGTAGATTACAGTAAATGTCTTGAGAGGAATATTCGATTATTATCTTTGAATATGACATTAATGCACTCATTGATAGGGGCATCCCCACCTTTTAATAGTATGAAAATAAAGAAAAACTAAAGATTATTTAAGAGATTAAACATGAAATTAATTTTAAAACAATCTCATATCTCAAGCCCATATTTTCATTTCAGGGACTTAACCTCTGGAAGAACACTAACAGATAAGAACGTAGAAAAATGAATGATCTGTAATTAACATTGGGAACATTTGTCTGTGTGTTGCAGGAACGGAGCGCACCATGGTGTTTGTGGAGACCAAGAGAATGGCTGATTTTATCGCCACCTTTCTGTGTCAGGAGGAGGTTCCCACCACCAGCATCCACGGGTGAGTGAAGTTTCCAGAAGTTAACTTTGTTTAAACGCCGATATTAACTTGGGAAAATTTGTCGTCTTTCAGCGACCGTGAGCAGCGGGAGAGAGAGCTCGCCCTCGCAGACTTCCGCTCGGGTAAATGTCCGGTCCTCGTGGCGACTTCAGTTGCCGCCCGTGGTTTGGATATCCCAGATGTGCAGCATGTGGTGAACTTTGACCTCCCCGTCGGCATCGATGATTACGTCCACCGTATAGGAAGGACGGGCCGCTGTGGAAACATTGGGAAGGCAGTGTCCTTCTTTGACCCGGAGAAAGATGCACAGCTGGCTCGCCCGCTGGTCACAATCCTGTCCAAAGTAAGAGCTTGTTCATTGTGTAGCACTGGCACATGTGAGAAAATCAAATTTTAAACTGGATTCTTTGGCACTGTTTGCTTTAAGGTCCTTACGCACTGGGGCTGACACAAATATAGAGCGCAAAATCACGAAATACTCAGAGGCAAATTTTGACGCGCCTGATCATACACATCAAGCCTGATTCGATTTTGTGACTTTCCGGGGGGAAAAGACGCATCCCGGGGAAGATATTTCCGGGGGGGAAAGTCCAGCCTCCTTTGCCTCTGATTGGCTAGAAAATCTGGAAACGTCATCACGCGCTCAAGCCAAACAGTCAGCACTTACAGCCAATCAGAGGCGAAGGAGGGCGGGACCTTCCCGTAACAACCTACAGTGAGAAGACAAAAATGGAGTCTAGCAATACCAGATAAGCACGTGAAACTATGGTAACAACTGTTAGCTTACGTTAGCACAGATGAAAGTTAAAACAAAGATGTGTAGCAAACAAACATCACAAAACATCGTCGTATGAGAAATCTGATGCTATGACTCTCCACAAGTTGTCCTTAAGGTCGTTATCTTTGTAATATTTGTGTAAACGATCATAAACAATTAGCCGGTCGGCCATGTTGGATATACCGGTGAATCTGACGTCGCAACAACACACAATCTGATTGGTCATAGGTGGACACGCACAGTATGCGAAACTTAAAAAAATCGACCATGATCCGGAAAAAAAAATGCTGCAATATCGCAGAACGGAAAAACGTCGCTGATGTGAACGCTTGTATTGACAGGATACGGGTTTGAAAAAAATATTGACGTCTGAAATAATCGCACGGCAAAAACCGTCCCGGTGTGAAAGGACCTTTTTAAAATGTGTTAATTTTTTTTTGCCTGTTAATCTACTTGAACAGGCCCAACAAGAGGTTCCTGCATGGTTAGAGGAGTCCGCATTCAGCGGTGGCGGCTCCAGCACAGGCTTCAAGAACCTGAACTCCTCTGATTCCAGGAAGGTAACCAAATTTCTTGTGATATTTTGAGTGCATATTGTGTTTTCAGTGTCCTCACTCTGCTTTCACGGCTCTTTCCAGAACAACAACAACAACAACACCTGGGACCAACCAGCTCCAGCTCCAGCTCAGGAGGAGGAATCATGGGATTGATGAGAACACTGTAGCACACCCACACAGCACTGTTCGGAGTTTTCTTTGCACTCAGACGTTCAGCTTGTTCTAGTTGTATCAGTGATTTTGTTTTACAGTTTTAACTTTGTCTGACTTGAGAAAATCAAAATGCTAAACAGAGACGAAGTGTTAGAAGAAAGTTGGGTCCTTATTAGCCTTCTCTGACAGAGCATATCATTCAGAGGTTGTTTTATTTTTTTTTTATTGTTTTATTTTTTAAGTCTTTACTTGGACTCAAAATAAGGTTCATAAGGAAAACGGTGTGTCTGAACAAACTTCAATTTTTGAGAATGTCAAATTCCAAAATGTTTGTTTCCTCTTTGGATAAATATAACCAATAAATAAGATGTTCAAAGCAGAGCCTGTCCTTATTGTCAAGTGTGTAGTGGGAAAGCTTACACAAAATACTTAGAAATTAGGATTAATATTTCATATAAAAAGAATTAAGTCAAAATTAAGATTCATTAAACTTTACAACATTGTGTACGTTCTTCTTTTGACGTCGTGTTGAACTGCCCAGCTCGCTCACTGATTGGCTAGCACTCATTCCCTTTTGTTGGGATTGGTGGATTTTGTGCATGGCTGCTTGGATCATACACTGAGAGTGATATTCATGATAAGCCAATCAGAGGCAGAAAGGGGCGGGGGATGCCGTCAATTCCTCTTGTGATTGGTCTCCTGCGTGTTTCCGGTTTCAAACTTGGATTCTAACCGTAACGTGAAAACCAACATCTGAAATGCTAAAAACGGCTGAAGTTGACGAAACTTCGGTGTGTAGAACTGTTTTCAGCCATGAAAGGGACAGCCAAAACGAAGGTAAGACCCAGACCTGTCATATGTGAACCAGCAACTCCCTCCGGATACCTATTTTAGCTTTGAGCACAGTTGTTGTGAGTGTTTTTACGATGCTGTGAACTGTCAGTGTGTTTACTGACTCCTGAACGTGATGTTTAAGAAGGTCATCAGTCTGTAGTAGACTTTCCACTTAGTTCTGATATTTCTTTTGGAAGTTATCTTTAGTTATGTCTTCAATTGTCTGGGTGTGATTGTTTTTTTCATCGTTCAAAGGACACATGTCATTGTTTCCCTGCTTATTTCTTTAAAAGTTGATC
The DNA here is from genome assembly GCA_962446985.1 of Xyrichtys novacula. NCBI lineage: Eukaryota > Metazoa > Chordata > Actinopteri > Labriformes > Labridae > Xyrichtys > Xyrichtys novacula. The sequence continues at coordinate 9,093,275 of OY660887.1, forward strand.
TCTTAGCTTAAAGTTTTGACTGACTTTGACAGGATATGATTCATGCGTGCATACAGTTTACCTGTATAAAAAGTAAAGAACTGCTCATGTTTTGCAGGTGGTGACATCTGGGAGGCTGACAGGAAGAGTCAAGGTACAGTCTGCAAAAAGAAGGTAAAAAAACAGCATTAAGTCATCTTTCTATTGCATGAAATTTTGAAGTAACCAGTGTTTTCCTACTCCCTCACAGCCAGCTGTCCTCTATCTTGTGTTACTTTTAGAGTTCCTCCAAATCCAGCTCCTCCAGCCCGCCCCGTTCCAGCCTACTCTCTGTACTCTACAGACTCTGAAGACCAGGCAAGGAACTAAGACTAGATCATCTCTGAGAGTCTCGTTTCTGTTTAAAACGTGGTCCAGACTTTAATCAATACAGCTGCATTCACTAAATGAAGAAATAAGTGTCAGATAGGGGAAAAATGTCTGGACTTTAATATCACTTAACCTTTCGTGTGCAAAATATCTTACATTGATAACTCTTTCTTTCCTTTATCAATGTGTTTGGATTTATGTTTGTGCATTCAACAACTCCTGATACATTGTCTTCATAAAAGCAGCTGATCTCTCTCCTCTCAGGTCACTTCTCTCCACAAAGGTCTGGACCGGTGTGCCGATTTGCTCAACGGCATCCTGCAGGTGGATAAATCAGGTCAGAGGAGCTTCAAACTCGACTTCAGATGTCAAAATACAAAACCCAATTCCATTGAAGTTGGGAAATTGTGATAAACATAAATAAAAACAGAATACAATGATTTGCAAATCCTTTTCAACCTATATTCAACTGACAAACTACACTACACTACAAAGACAAGATATTTAATGTTCAAACTCACAAACTTTATTTTTTTTTGCGAATAATAATTAACTTTATAATTTGATGGCAGCAACACGTGACATAATAACAGGATGAATGTGAACACCCTTTGGGGGGCTTCAAAGTGTTTTTGTATTTGTAGATGTTTCACCGGGTGTTTCCAGGACACTGAAGGCTGCAGCAGCCAAACCAAAACCTTCGACTTCACAGGGGAAGAAGACCATGAAGAAAGTCCCTCCACAGACAGGTAGGAGTGTGTTTGTAACTTTTAGTTTCAGCAGGGCTTAAGCAGGATAAGACTTGCAAGATGGATGGAGTAGTGAGGTGGATTGTGGTTCAGATATCAGCTGCTACACCTTCTCTTTTAATCTCACCTGCAGATCAGAAGACCCATCACTCTGTCCAGCAAGTAGCCGGCTGCAGAACTCCCAAAACGCCACATCAGACCGTCACTGCTCCAGCCGCACACTCAGGAGTGAAGCTCCACCCTCCTCGCAGACATCCTCAGCACAAGACCCCCACCATCCCTCCATCTCAAACCATCACACCTTCCTCTGACCTGCACAGTCATCCTCCTGCTCCTGGAGCGCCGCCCACTCGCAGTGAGGCGCAGCAGGAAGGAGATGGAGGCGAGTTTGTTCCAGTGAGAGACGTCGATCCTCAAACCTCAGACACACACACCTGTAGTTTAACTATGCAGCAGGACCTGGACCCTGATCAGGCAGGTGAAGACCTCTTGCTGGACTCACACAGCGATCAGACCGAAGAGAGACAGAGGAACGCTCAGGACCTGCTGGAAGAACTCAGAGCTCTAATTGCAGGTCAAGGTAAACACACACAGGCTTTTCAGAGACTCTTCAAAGAAACAGATTCAGATGATGAAATAACATTAAACACGTCTCCATCCTGAATTCATTAAAAAGTCTCAATCATTGCATCTCCCTCTGTTTGTGTGTGTGTCAGGCATTGTAGCAGAGAGGCTGCTCGGTCACCTGGAGCTCACCCTTTGCTCTTCCTCCTCCTCACTGATAAAAACTGGAGGTTCAGACATTCAGGCTGAAGCAGAACGTGCGTCATTGCAGAGCCAAAACACACAGCTGCACAGGTAACACACACACACAAAACTGCAGGTTAAACAGAAATACACATTCATGAGCCGTTTTTCTGTCTGTGTGTTTTGCAGGCGTGTGAGGAATCTGCAGCAGCAGCTGAAGCAGATAGAGGAAGCAGAGAGACGTCAAGATGCTGAGACTTTTTCAGCCTCAGAGGGTGAAAACAGCTCTTCTGTTTTTGAGTAGCTGAGCACCAAAAACACACTCAAAGTTTGAATTTTTCGTCCTTTTCCAGTTTTGATTCTGCAGGGCGAGCTCACCGCCGCTCAGTCTCAGCTGCAGGAACTCCAGTTTGACCTCACAGAGCTACGGAAAGCCCTGCAAGACACACAGAGCGGGCTGAGAGAAAGCGAGGCAGAGAGAGCTGTCATCCAGACAGGTTTGATTCACTCATGTCTGATTTTACAGCTGAGCCCCACAACTGATTAAAGAACAAACTCCCAAATTTATAAAAAGTTAGACATCATTTAACAAATATTTTAAGTTTCTGTGGTCGTGTTTGTGTTTGTGTAGATTTGGAAACCACGAGAAGAAGATTGGAGGAGTGTGAGCGAGAGAAGAGCGAGTTTGCAACACTGGCTCAGAAAAGACAGGAGGAGATCCACAACCTGAACAGGTGTGTGTGTGTTTGATCTTTAAGTTTCAGATGGTTTTAAAAAATGAGGCAAACGCTGTAAACACTTCCATGTAAGAGCTGTTGTCCTCGTCTGTTTCAGGATCTTGCAGAGTCGAAATCCGTCGGTGTGTCCCGCTGCACATGCTGACTCTCAGATATCACAGCAGCATTTTCACAGAAATCCAGCAGAGCCCCCGTTAGACCGGATCACTCAGTACCTGAAGTCTCTGGGTCAGATGGAGAAGGCGTGTGTGTCTACAGAGACAGATGCAGAATTACCATCGCATCCTGCTGTCAGATCTACAGACCCTTCGGTCTGCTCCTCACTTCAGCAACCCGAGAATCATCGCCGTCAGCTCTTCAATTCCTCGCTGTCTCACTGCGACCGAGTATCTCTGTGCTCTGATTGGAGCAGGACATCTGGCTCCACCTTCAACACCAGAGACGAGGCTGCGTTCAGAGACGGTCTTGCAGCTCTGGACGCGACCATTGCTAGTCTACAGAAAACGATGAAGCTTGACCTGAAGAGTTGATCCGGTTGACTGTACAGCTTTGAGATGAAACTCTCCTGTTTCAGCTTTATGTTACTCTGTTAGGGGTTTGGATTTATTATTTAATAAATAAAGCTTTTTTTAATCCTGTTTTATCCTGGTCTTGCTTCCACAAATTGAAAACATTTTAAATAGTTAAATTTTAAAAGCATTATAAAGATGATTAAATATTACTAAAAAGGAAAAAAAATTAAAAATGTGACGAAGGAAGAACAATATTAATCCACTGAAAAAGACTGGCTTTATTTTGATTATTATTCTGTTATATGGGGGAGATAATTTTGTCATTTAGTTAAACCAGTGGTTCTCAAGTCCAGTTCTTGAGGATGTTTCCCTGCTCCAACACACCTGATTCAAATGATCAGCTCGTTATCAAGCTCTGTAATGGCTAACGAGCTGATCATTTGAATCAGGTGTGTTGGAGCAGGGAGACATCCAACGTTCCACCTGTCTCTACACTAGGACATCATTTATAATCAAAAACCTGCTCCTTATCAAAGACTGTGTACAGTTTTTTTTTTTAGGTCCCTATAATATTGGATTGCAAACAGAAAGGAGAACCATATTTGAGTTGTTTGGAGGTCAAAACATAACAGATTTGAGATCCTGAAAAAATCGTCTGCTACGGTTTAAAATCTAGTTGGGTTAAACCATCTAGTTCCACAGAGAACAAGGTGCAGGATGCTAGTGTTGGATATTTCTTTCATGTGAATCATCCATAAACCTGCTAAATTAGAAAAAAAGAGAAAACAAGTTATTCAAAGAGACAAGAACTGGATTAATATGCTATTTGTGGAGCTGTTTTTTTTCCCCCTTCCTCTAAAAACACTTTTCATAAGTCGTGTTTTGACGTGATGGAGTGTCTGAAGCTGGGCCTGACTCAGGGTCTGAAGGTCAGCTGCTGCAACTGGAACGGCTGGAACAAACAAACATTGTGGAAACATGATGATTGTGTGTGACCTGCTTTCAAGTTAAATAAACATTTGAAGTTCCAAACTTTGCTAAAAAATTAAATTTGGACTACCCTCACACTGCCACAGATTTTATTTTTAAATCTAAATAAGTAGATCTCATGATTTTAACAGTTTCCATCAGGGCTGAGAGTCAAAAGTGGTCTAAAAGGGCATCTTTAACACAAAATACACAACAAATCTAACTAGTGTGGTTTTTATTTAAAAGGAAAGTTGAAATTTTGATTTTGATGAAGGTTTTTGAGGACAGTAAGCTAAATCTATACTTTAAATAAAAGCATTTAAAATAATTTAAATACAGATCTGACACACACAGAGCTTCAAAGTTGAGACGAAGGTTACTTTTCCACCCACATGGAAGAAAAACACGAATATATTTCCCCTTTATGCATTAAAAGTTGTTTTTTCTTTCTAATTGACAGTAATTGAAAGACTTTTAACTTTGACTTTAATAGTGCTTTTTTGCTCTCCCTCTAACACACAACACAAAATAAGGGTGTCTTGATACAACTTTTTGATACCGTTACGATATGAAACAGATACGATGCCGATATTGCAGCCTTCAATATTAACCGATAATGACTGATATTTATGCCTGACAAAATTTTCACTCAGCTGCAATGTCTTTTTCAGATATATAGAGGAGCGGAGTCTGAAATGGATTGCTTGTATCAGAGTGCTGATATCAGGGATTTTAGATGCAGGCTGATATAATCCGATAATTGTTCTTTTGCTGATACTGGACCAATACCTGATATTGATATTGTATTAGGACACCTGTAGTTCAAACTGCCTCCCTATTACAGAAGAGAGTGACAGAAGTGCTGCTGATCCTTCACATTCTGGATTTTGTGAAAACTCTTCCTCATGATGATAAAAATGACTATTCACTCCATCTGGGAAAATGTGCTGGAGTAAAACTTCATGTTCTGTTTGCAGCCTCTTGTGTAATCATCAGAAGTACAGAGTTTTGCAACAAGTCAAAACTGACTGAGCTCCAAATCAGAGTAAACTCTGATGTTTGATCACAGACGGGCTATAAAAGGAGTATGTGAATGCTCTGTGGATTCAGAGAGACTTCTGATCCTGGAGAAGAAACACCAGCAGGTAATTATTCAGAGCTGGAGTCTGAATGTAGGTTTTTCTAAATGCTTTTATTCTGTTTGAGATTAAATTAGATTCAACTTTTTCATCAGTTTAGCACCTGACCAGAGGTGCTTCATCAAGTGCAGACAACTACAGAGTGATTAACAGAGTAACACTCTTTAAACCACTGCAGAGGTGTAGGAAGTTTGTCGGTTTAAATATATGGATTAAAGAAGGATTAAAACTGTCAGTTCTAACACACTGAGACAGATTCAGGCTCCTCTGAGGAACTTTTGGTTTGTGTGAGTTTTGCTGATGGGGTTCTAGTGAAAAGCTGAAAATGGTTGAAGATTTAGGGATTCACATGAACTCGTACATTTCTGTCTTTGCAGCTGATCTACTTGGTCATAATCATCCATAATGAAGACTGTCCAGCTCGTTGTCGTCCTCCTCATCGTCTGCATCAGCTGTGGTGAGTACTCGTTCATGTTTTCAGCCTTTCTTTGAACCTCTAACATAAAACAGACCACTGCATGCAAATAATGGTAAATCCTTGACTGGTATAAGGGGTGAACACTCTGTTTTATTTTGCAGCAGAGGCTCTGAGGTGTAACCGTTGTGTCCCTGCGAGAATGGGTGGATCATGCCATAAAACAGAGGAGGAGTGTGAAGAACGTCACGATGTTTGTATCTACGTAACCATCAGTTACCCAAGTAAGTGATCTTAAACTGCAGTAATTATACATTATTTTGCACAATTTTGAGTTTGCATGACTCAAACATTTTTAAAAGAGCTTTTTTAGATCACTCCATCCTGCAGCAGTCCTCAGTCGATTTCAGTGCACCCTTTAAAAGTTTTTCAAAGGCTTTAAAAGTTTTTTTTTTTTTTAAGTAAAAAGTATTTCAAGCGCTTTCTGCAGATATTCCATCACTGTAATGATGTCAGACAATTAGAATATCAATCTGAGCCTGTCAGGGATAACATATGGACTTTTAGTGGACACACATTTTCATTTAGATTCCACTCAAACTGCAGCAGTAAAGATTCTGTGGATTCTGTGGATCATTTGTGGATATTTTGCCAGAATTAACATGTTGCTCTTGTATTTCCTGCAGCGTACTCGTACTTTAAGAGATGCTCGAGGAGAGTTGATGCCGAGATCATGAAGGCCAACCAATACCTCACCGTCAGAATCTGTGATACTGACCTCTGCAACTGAGATTATTTTATAATGTCTGCAAAAAAGCATTAAAGTTGTATCTTTTATTTAAAAATGTGACTTACTGAGAGGACTGAAGAAATGTGATTCAGCTCCATATAATCTGCATACCAAATAAAAAAATAAATAGAAAGTTGGTGTCCTGCAGTTTTTTTTTTTTTTTTTACTAATTCAGAGTAATATAATAGTTTTATTGTGATGTATCCTGTTGTTTAAGTTACTTTGTTTGTCTCACCCCTCAGGGTACAGAATCACTGGGAGGAAAGTAAGAACAAATATGTTGACTCTCTACCAAATAAAAATTCAATGAAAATAGTGAACCGTATAGATTTTTCCCTCTATAGGTCTTTAATTTTTTCTCTTCCAAAACTCATGTAACAATTGCTGAAACCATAAAGCCAGAGAACGGTGAATGTCTGTAAAGACATCTGTACCACAATATTCTATGGCCTGTTATTCTAAACACAGAAGCCTGACTGCAGCATGACAGGAGCAATGGTACACTGCAGCCTCTAGTGGCCAAAATGAGAACTAGAATAGAATATTCCTTTAATGATCCCCCATGGGGGAATTTTTTTTTGTCACAGCAGCATCACAGACAAAGAGTGCAAAAATGCAGTTATAAAAATAAAGATCATAATATTAAGAACTTAAATAAATTTAGTATGGTAAAATAATATGGTAAATATGGTAAAAGGAAGCCAGTAAGTAAGTCCATGGTTCCAAATTTGGATTCTGCATAGTGGAAAATGTATGATTTGACACCAAGATCATCAAAATAGGACAAGTCTATGGGATTTTAATGCAAAATGCAGTATTACTGTATTTTCAATGGTGGCCATCTTGAAAAATGGCCGCCATCTTGAATTTTCATTTGGCCAGACGGAAATATCAAAAGAGCAACTCCCAAGGAGTATGTGTGCCAATTTTGGTGCTTTTATCCGCAAGTGAACGATTCTCCTGTAATATGCTATTATCCGCCCCACTACAAGTTAAACCATCCACCTGTCTCTACACTAGGACATCATTTATAATAAAAAACCTGCTCCTTATCAAAGACTGTGTACAGTTTTTTCCTGAGGTCCCAATAATATTGGATTGCAAAAAGAAAGGAGTATCATATTTGAGGTGTTTGGAGGTCAAAACATAATAGATTTGAGATCCTAAAAAAAATTGTCGGCAAAGAGTTGAAATACGGTTTAAAATCTGGTCCTTAGTTGAGAAAACATTGGGTTAAACCATCTAGTTCCACAGAGAATAAGCTGCAGGATGCTGGTGTTAAATATTTCTTTCATGTGAATAATCCATAAGCCTGCTAAATTAGAAAAAAAGAGAAAACAAGTTATTCAAAGAGACAAAAACTGGATTAATATGCTGCTTGTGGAGCTGTTTTTTTCTTTTTCACAAGTCGTGTTTTAACGTGAAGGAGTGCCGAAGCTGGGCCTGACTCAGGGTCTGAAGGTCAGTGGCTGCTACGGGAAATGCTAGAACAAACAAACTCAATGTGGAAACATGATGACTCTTCGTGACCTGCTTTCAAGTTAATATACAAAACCCAATTCCATTGAAGTTGGGAAATTGTGATAAACGTAAATAAAAACAGAAAACAATGATTTGCAAATCCTTTTCGACCTATATTTAATTGAATACACTACAAAGACAAGATATTTAATGTTCAAACTCATAAAGTTTATTTTTTTTTTGCAAATAATAATTAACTCAGAATTTCATGGCTGTGACACATGCCAAAGTAGTTTGGACAGGGTCATGTTTACCACTGTGTTACATCACCTTTCCTTTTAACAACACTCAATAAACGTTTGTGAACTGAGGAGACTAATTGTTGAAGCTTTGAAGGTGGAATTCTTTCCCATTCTTGCTTGATGTACAGCTTCAGTTGTTCAACAGTCCGGGGTCTCCGTTGTCGTTTTTTACGCTTCATAATGCGCCACACATTTTCAATGGGAGACAGGTCTGGACTGCAGGCAGGCCAGTCGAGTACCTGCACTCTTTTACTACGAAGCCACGCTGTTGTAACATGTGCAGAATGTGGCTTGGCATTGTCTTGCTGAAATAAGCAGAAAGGGCGTCCATGAAAAAGACGTTGCTTGGATGGCAGCATATGTTTCTCCAAAACCTGTATGTACCTTTCAGTATTAATGTTGCCTTCACAGATGTGTAAGTTAGCCATGCCTTGGGCACTAATGCACCCCCATACCATCACAGATGCAGGCTTTTGAACTTTGCGTCAATAACAGTCCGGATGGTTCTTTTCTTCTTTGGCCCGGAGGACACGACGTCCACTATTTCCAAAAACAATTTGAAATGTGGACTCGTCAGACCACAGAACACTTTTCCACTTTGCATCAGTCCATCTTAGATCAGCTCGGGTCCAGAGAAGCCGGCAGCGTTTCTGGATGTTGTTGATAAATGGCTTTCACTTTGCATAGTAGAGTTTTAACTTGCACTTACAGATGTAGCGACGAACTGTATTTACTGACAGTGGTTTTCTGAAGTGTTCCTGAGCCCATGTGGTGATATCCTTTACACATCGATGTTGGTTTTTGATACAGTGCCACCTGAGGGATCAAAGGTCACGGGTATTCAATGTTGGTTTCTGACCTTGCCGCTTACGTGCAGTGATTTCTTCAGATTCTCTGAACCTTTTGATGATATTATGGACCGTAGATGTTGAAATCCCTAAATTCCTTGCAATTGTACTTTGACAAACGTTGTTCTTATACTGTTTTTCAATGAATAGACTTAATCTCATGATTTTAACAGTTTCCATCAGGGCTGAGAGTCGAAAGTGGTCTAAAAGGGCATCTTTAACACCATGTAACACAAAATACACAACAAATCTAATTAGTGTGGTTTTTATTTAAAGGAAAGGTGAAAAAATTGAGTTTGAGGAAGTTAAATCTAAACTTTAAATAAAAGCATTTAAAACCATTTAAATACAGATCTGACATACACAGAGCTTCAAAGTCGAGAGGAAGGTTACTTTTCCACCAACATGGAAGAAAAACACAAATATATTTCCCCTTTATGCATTAAAAGTTGTTTTTTTCTTTCTAATTGACAGAGATTGAAAGAGTTTTAACTTTGACTTTAACAGTGCTTTTTTGCTCTCCCTCTAACACACAACACAACATTGGGGTGTCTTGGTACCAGTGGCGATTGCTCTAAGACTGCAAGGGAAGCTCAGCTTCCCTTAAAATGTCACCCCCCCAAAAAAAAAGAAAAAGTGGTGAAATACGTACTGCTGTGTGCACATTTCATTAACTAAATACCCGTCAGAAAGCCTTCATCTTTTGTTCAGAATCAGCTTCTTATCACACTGTGATAAGAAGCTGATAATCACAGGTCTAAACTTCGTTCTCATTCATCCTCGCAGCTTCACACAGCCGGACGCCCAGCGTCTGCTGACTTCAATGTGGAAGCTCAAAGTGGGTTGTTCCAGTAGCGAAACTAGACGCTCATTGGATAAATGCTGGGCTTTGTCCTGCCCATCGGACGCTCAGCGTCTCTGGAGTTCTATGACGAGAGGGCGGTCCCGAATTCCTCGCGGACGCTGAGCTTCTGCATCCATGATTGAATGAGCTGTCTGAGGCGAAACCTTTTTTTGATTGACAGCTAAACAAGCGAATCAGCGATCTTGAAGAATAAAACATCTACCAGAGCATTTTCCAAGTTATTCATTCCGTTGTTCTTAACTGCTCCAGAGACTTTACCGATCCTCAGCGACTTTTGTCTTTGTTAAAAACGACTGCCGTTGTGTTTGGCGACTCTGTTCTGTTAATTACTAATAAACAAACACAATTATGATGTAGGCCAGAAAAATGAGCTTCCCCTCCTTGAAAGACCAGCAGCCGCCACTGCTTGGTACAACTTTTTGATACTGTTACGATACGAAACAGATACGATGCCGATATTGCAGCCTTCAATATTAACCGATATTGACTGATATTAGCACAAATTTATGCATGACAAACTTTTCACTCAGCTGCAATGTCTTTTTCAGATTTATAGAGGAGCGGAGTCTGGAATGGATTGCTTGTATCAGATTGCCAATATCAGAGATTTTAGAATCAGGCTGATGTAATCCGATAATTGTTCTATTGCTGATACTGGACCAATATCTGATATTGATATTGTATTAGGACACCTGTAGTTCAAAATGCCTCCCTATGACAGAAGAGAGTGGCAGAAGTGCTGCTGATCCTTCACATTCTGGATTTTGTGAAAACTCTTCCTCGTGATGATAAAAATGACCTTGACTCCTCCTGGGAAAATGTGCTGGAGGAAAACTTCATGCTCTGTTTGCAGCCTCTTGTGTAACCATCAGAAGTAGAGTTTTGCAACATGTCAAAGCTGATTGAGCTCCAAATCAGAGTCAACTCTGATGTTTGATCACAGACGGGCTATAAAAGGAGTATGGGAGTGCTCTGTGGATTCAGAGAGACTTCTGATCCTGGAGAAGAAACACCAGCAGGTAATTATTCAGAGCTGGAGTCTGAATGTAGGTTTTTCCAAATGCTTTTATTCTTTTTGAGATTAAATTAGATTCAACTTTTTCGTCAGTTTAGCACCTGACCAGAGGTGCTTCATCAAGTACAGACAAGTACAGAGTGATTAACAGAGTAACACTCTTTAAACCACTGCAGAGGTGTAGGAAGTTTGTCGGTTTAAATATATGGATTAAAGAAGGATTAAAACTGTCAGTTCTAACACACTGAGACAGATTCAGGCTCCTCTGAGGAACTTTTGGTTTGTGTGAGTTTTGCTGATGGATTCTAGTGAAAACTTAAAGTAGTTGAAGATTCAGGGATTCACATGCACTCATATATTTCTGTCTTTGCAGCTGATCTACTCGGTCATAATCATCCATAATGAAGACTGTCCAGCTCGTTGTCGTCCTCCTCATTGTCTGCATCAGCTGTTGTGAGTACGCATTCATGTTTTCAGCCTTCCTTTGAACCTCTTTAACATAAAACAAACCACTGCATGCGAATATTGGTAAATCCTTGACATGTTTAAGGGATGAACACTCTGTTTTGTTTTGCAGCAGAGGCTCTGTGGTGTAACCGTTGTGTTCCTATTAGAATGGGTGGGTTATGCATCGACAGAGTGGAGGAGTGTGCAGAAGGTCTGGATGTTTGTGTCCACGTAACCATCACTTACCCCCGTAAGTAATCTTAAAGTGCAGTAATCATACATTATTTTGCACAATTTTGAGTTTGCATGACTCAAACATTTTTTAAAAGAGCTTCTTTAGATCACTCCATCCTGCAGCAGTCCTCAGTAGATTTCAGTGCACCCTTTAAAAGTTGTTGTTTTGAAAGTCTGACAAATATCACTGAAAGTATCCCCACAGAGTGGAGGAGGGTTTTGCTTTTTATTCACTACTACCTGTTAAATTGCTTTCAAAGTAACCAAACCCCACTGAAAAAACAGTAACTTTGCCTCACAGGAGTTGCTGGTCCACCTCTGACCTCACCTAGTTTGTCTGCAGTGCAGAGTGACTTCTGGATCCTGGAATAGGTCATTGGATTAATTTTAATATCAATGCAACACAAATTTAAACAAAAAAGTATCTGATTGTGGGGTAAAACTCTGGTGCTCTGCAAAGTACAACTGCTGTTTTTGTGAATGGAGTCTGGTAGCTTTGCAGAGAGTGAAACAAAGGTTATTTAATGCTCTCTTTCATCATCTGTAATGATGCCAGACACTTAAAATCTCAATCCGCGCCTGTCAGGGATAAAACAAGGACTTTGAGTGAACACACATTTTCAATTGGATTTGACTCAAACAGAAGTAAAAATCCTTGATTTCTTTGAATTTGGTTTTTAAAAGCATCATTTGTGGATATTTTGCCTGAATTAACATGTTGCTCTTGTAGTTCCTTCAGCGAACTCATACTTTAAGAGATGCTCGAGGAGATTTGTGGCCGACAACATGAGGCGCAGCCAACACCTCACAGTCCATATCTGTGAAACTGACTTCTGCAACTGAGATAACGTCTGCAAAAAAAAGCATCAAAATTGTATCTTTATTTAAAAATGTGACTTACTGAGAGGACTGAAGAAATGTGATTCAGCTCCATATAAACTGCTTACCAAATAAAAAAACTAAATATAAAGTTGGTGTCCTGCAGTTTTTTACTAATTTAAAGTAATATAATAGTTTTATTGTGATGTATCCTGTTGTTTTAGTTACTTTGTTTGTCTGACTCCTCAGGTTACAGAATCACTGAGAGGAAAGAAACAACAATAGTCCATGAGCCAGACCACTGATTGCAATAAATCGGCAGGGCAATTTCTAGTTTGTTTTTTTGAGTTGCTCCACAACCCTAATTTTTATGGTTTGGCATGATAACCTTTGCAGACTGGGAGCTTAGTGATGGTTATCATGCATATAGGCAAAATATCCACAAATGATCCACAGAATCCACAGAATCTTTACTGCTGCAGTTTGAGTGGAATCAGAGTCCTGTAGCAGAAATACCTGAATTCCGTTATTATGGGGCTTGTGGACTACTTGCCAAACCATAAACTAGGGATGTGGAGCAACTCAAAAAAAAAAAAAAACTAGAAATTGCCCACCCGATTTATTGTGATTGGTCAATTTTGGGGTCTTGGCTCATGGACTACAAATGTGTTTTGTCTTTACCAAATAAAAATTAATTAAAAAGAATGAATTTTCCTGCTAAAGTTCTTCAGTTTTTTTTTCTTCCAAAACTCACATAAGAATTGCTGAAATCATGAAGCCAGTGTACAATGAATGTCTGCAAAGGGGTCTGAAAACTAAAAATGTCCTGCTTTTTTGGGCAGAGTTTAGGGTCCAAAACATACCACAATATTCTATGGTCTGTTATTCTAAATAAAGAATCCTGACTGCAGCATGACAGCAGTGGATAAAGCTTGTAAAGTGCTGGGTGGAGGAGGCCTTAAAGCTTTGAATTGTGTAAAGCTGGTAGAAAGACAACATGAAGCCTGAGCAGAATACCTTTGAACACATGCAGCAGTGGTACACTGCAGCCTCTAGTGGCCAAAATGAGAACTACAATAACAGACAGGAAAAAAAAACAGCCTTAATAAAGGGAGAGGTGTTTTTCACCTACTGAGTTTATTTTTAAACTTTAGTCTGGAGTTTAACCTTTATGTTCTGTTTGCAGCCTCTGGTGTAGAAGTAAACAGTTATGCAACATGTCAAAGATGACTGAGCAACAAAGCAGAGTCAACTCTGATGTTTGATCACAGACGGGCTGTAAAAGGAGTATGTGAATGCTCTGTGAATTCAGAGAGACTTCTAATCCTGAAGAAGAAACACAAGCAGGTCATTATTCAGAGCTGGAGTATGAATGTAGGTTTTTCTAAATGCTTTTATTCCGTTTGAGATTAAATTAGATTCAACTTTTTCGCCATTACACATGTACTGAAGCAGTTTAGCATCCGACCAGAGGTGCTTCATCAAGTACAGACAAGTACAGAGTGATTAACAGAGTAACACTCTTTAAACCACTGCAGAGATGTAGGAAGTTTTTCAATTTAAATATATGGATTAAAGAAGGATTAAAACTGTCAGTTCTAACACACTGAGACAGATTCAGGCTCCTCTGGGGAACTTTTGGTTTGTGTGAGTTTTGCTGATGGGGTTCTAGTGAAAAGCTGAAAATGGTTGAAGATTCAGGGATTCACATGCACTCATATATTTCTGTCTTTGCAGCTGATCTACTCGGTCATAATCATCCATAATGAAGACTGTCCAGCTCGTTGTTGTCCTCCTCATTGTCTGCATCAGCTGTGGTGAGTACGCATTCATGTTTTCAGCTTTTCTTTAAACCCCAAGACCACTGCGTGCGAATAACGGTAAATCCTTGACATGTTTTGTTCTGCAGCAGAGGCTCTGAAGTGTAACCGTTGTATTCCTGTGAAAATGGGTGGATCATGCACCAACACAGTGGAGGAGTGTGGAGAAGGTGAAGACCTTTGTATCTACGTATCCATATCAAACCCCAGTAAGTGATCTCAAATTGCAGTAATTACACATAATTTTGCACAATTTTGAGTTTGCATGACTCAAACATTTTTAAAAGAGCTTCTTTAGATCAGTCCATCCTGCTGCAGTCCTCAGTAGATTTTGGCGCACTCTTTAAAAGTTGTTGTATTAAGAGTCTGACAAACATCATTAAAAGGATCTCTACAGAGAGGAGGAGGATTTTGTTTTTATTCACAACTACCTGTTTAATCGCATCCTCAAAGCAACCAAACCCCACTAAATAAACAGTAACTTTGCCTCAGGGGAGTTACTGGTCAACCTCTGAGCTCACATAGTTTATCTGCACATCTGATCCTGGATCTGGATCCTGGAATAGGTCATTGGATCTATTTTAATGTCAATGCAACACAAATTTAAACAAAAAAGTAGCTGTTTGAGGGGTAAAACTCTGGTGCTCTGCAAAGTACAACTGCTGCTTTTGTGAATGGAGTCTGGTAGCTTTGAAGAGAGTGAAACAAAGGTTATTTAATGCTCTCTTTCATCATCTGTAATGATGTCAGACACTTAAAATCTCAATCCGAGCCTGTCAGGGATAAAACAAGGACTTTGAGTGAACACACATTTTCAATTGGATTTGACTCAAACAGAAGTAAAGATCCTTATTTTCTTTGAATTTGGTTGTTATAAGCATCATTTGTGGATATTTTGCCTGAATTAACATGTTGCTCTTGTATTTCCTGCAGTGTACTCATACTTTAAGAGATGCTCGAGGAGATTTGTGGCCGACAACATGAGGCGCAGCCATCTCCTCACAGTCCAAATCTGTGAAACTGACCTCTGCAACTGAGATTACGTCTGCTAAAAAAAGCATTAAAGTTGTATCTTTATTTAAAAATGTGACTTACTGAGAGGACTGAAGAAATGTGATTCAGCTCCATATAATCTGCATACCAAATAAAAAAACTAAATATAAAGTTGGTGTCCTGCAGTTTTTTTACTAATTTAAAGTAATATAATAGTTTTATTGTGATGTATCCTGTTGTTTTAGTTACTTTGTTTGTCTGACTCCTCAGGTTACAGAATCACTGAGAGGAGAGAAACAACAATAGTCCATGAGCCAGACCACTGATTGCAATAAATCAGGTGGGCAATTTCTAGTTTGTTTTTTTGAGTTGCTCCACAACCCTAATTTCTATGGTTTGGCATGATAACCTTTGCAGACTGGGAGCTTAGTGATGGTTATCATGCATTTAATCTACAGAGTCCTGTAGCAGAAATACCTGAATTCCGTTATTATGGGGCTTGTGGACTACTTGCCAAACCATAAACTAGGGATGTGGAGCAACTCAAAAAACAAACAAACTAGAAATTGCCCACCCGATTTATTGTGATTGGTCAATTTTGGGGTCTTGGCTCATGGACTACAAATGTGTTTTCTCTTTACCAAATAAAAATTCAATAAGAAGAATGAATTTTTCTACTATAGTTCTTTATTTTTTTCTCTTTCAAAACTCATGTAACAATTGCTGAAATTATAAAGCCACAGAACAGCGAATGTCTTTAAAGGGGTCTGAAAACTAAAAATGTCCTGCTTTTTTGGGCAGAGTTTGGGGTCCAAAACAGTCCACAATATTCTATGGTCTGTTATTGTAAACAGAGAATCCTGACTGCAACATTACAGCAGTGGAGAAAGCCTGTAGAGTGCTGGGTGGAGGAGGCCTTAAAGCTTTGAATTGTGTAAAGCTGGTAGAAAGACAACAGAGCAGGGGTCCGTTTCACGTAGCAGGTTTAGTGGAAACTCTGAGTTTGTTAACCCTGAAATCAGGGAAACTCTGAGTTTTCCGTTTCACAAAGGAGGGTTAGTTAAACCAGGGAGAGAGGGGTAACTCTAACCTGTTTCACAAAGAGAGGTAACTCAACCTCGCGGTCATTAGATTTTGGCTCACTCTTTAAAAGTTGTTGTATTAAGAGTCTGACAAACATCACTAAAAGGATCTCTACAGAGAGGAGGAGGATTTTGTTTTTTTTCACAACTACCTGTTAAATCGCTCTTCAAAACAACCAAACACCACTAAATAAACAGTAACTTTGCCTCGTGGAAGTTATTGGTCAACCTCTGAGCTCACCTAGTTTATTTGCACATCAGATCCTGGATCTGGATCCTGGAATAGGTAATTGGATCTATTTTGATATCAATGCAACACAAATTTAAACAAAAAAGTAGCTGTTTGAGGGGTAAAACTCTGGTGCTCTGCAAAGTAAAGTTGCTGTTTTTGTGAATGGAGTCTGGTAGCTTTGCAGAGAGAGAAGTAAAGGTTATTTGACGCTCTCTTTGATTCCACTCAAACTGCAGATGTAAGGATAATGTGGATCATTTGTGGATATTTTGCCAGAATTAACATGTTGCTCTTGTATTTCCTGCAGCGTACTCATACTTTAAGAGATGCTGGAAGAGATTGGAGGCACAGACCATAATTACCAGCAAAACTCTCACGGTCAAAGTCTGTGATACTGACCTCTGCAACTGAGATTATCTTATAGCGTCTGCAGAAAAAGCATTAAAGTTGTATCTTTATTATAAAATGTGACTTACTGAGAGGACTAAAGAAATGTAAATCAGCTTCATATAATGTGCATACCAAATTAAAAAAAACCTAAATATAAAGTTGGTGTCCTGCAGTTTTTTACTATTTGTATTTGTATTTGTATTTGTTTATTTAGCACAGATTAAAAACAGTGCAAGGAGGGAACGAAGCCGATAGGCTTATACAAAGTTCCACTCCCATCAGGTCAGAGAAAACATAAGGTGCAGACAACTAAGTACACAGACTGGAACACAGACAAATCAGCAAACAGTGATAAAGAAAATAAAGTATTTATAAAAAGGAAAGAGATATGATCAAAACAAATAATGATGTATTAAAGACATGATCAGATGATATTTTAATGATATTTTAAAGGAGTTAAAGGATGATATTGATTTTAGAGATGCATCAAGATTATTCCACAGTTTCTGACCTCTAAAAGTGATGTTAGACTGATGACTAGAAGTTCTACATGAAGGTAACTGAAGATGGCCATTTTGTCGTGTTGAGTACGGATAAAGGTCGGATGAAAAGGTAAAAAAGTTTCGGAAAGTTTCAGGAAGGGCTTGTTTGTTATTGATGAATTTGTGGACATATAAACAAGAGTGAAGGACATTGAGTTTGTCAATTGGTAAGATGGAGTATTTAGAAAAGAGAGGAGCAGAAGGTTCGTGTTTGCTGGATCGTGAGATCATTCTTATGAATCTTTTCTGGATTATTAATATTTTCTTGAGGTAGGTTGAATACGTTGCACACCATACAATGTTACAATAGTTCATGTACGGAAATAGAAAGCTGTAATACAAAGACAAATGAGCAGAGGGATTGATCAGGGGACAGACCTTATTAATTATACCGAGGCTCTTCATTGACCTTTTGCATACTTGGCTGACATGAATGTTCCACTTTAGACCCTCATCGATGACAACACCCAAAAAAGTGGTGCGGGGTACTTGAGGGATTCCAGTACCATTGATTGATATAAAAAAACTAAATATAAAGTTGGTGTCCTGCAGTTTGTTTTTACTAATTTACAGTAATAAAATAGTTTTATTGTGATGTATCCTGTTGTTTTAGTTACTTTGTTTGTCTGACTCCTCAGGTTACAGATTCACTGAGAGGAAAGTAAGAACAAATATGTTAACTCTCTACCAAATAAAAATTCATTAAAAAGAATGAATTTTCCTGCTAAAGTTCTTCAGTGTTTTTTTTCTTCCAAAACTCATGTAAGAATTGCTGAAATCATGAAGCCAGTGTACAATGAATGTCTGCAAAGGGGCATGAAAACTAAAAATGTCCTGCTTTTTTGGGCAGAGTTTGGGGTCCAAAACATTCCACAATATTCTATGGTCTGTTATTGTAAACAAAGAATCCTGACTGCAGCATGAAAGCAGTGGAGAAAGCTTGTAGAGTGCTGGGTGGAGGAGGCCTTAAAGCTTTGAATTGTGTAAAGCTGGTAGAAAGACAACATGAAGCCTGAGCAGAATACCTTTGAACACATGCAGCAGTGGTACACTGCAGCCTCTAGTGGCCAAAATGAGAACTACAACAACAGACAGGAAAAAAAACAGCCTAAATAAAGAGAGAGGTGTTTTTCACCTACTGAGTTTATGTTTAAACTTTATGTTGTGTTTGCAGCCTCTTGTGTAGATGTACACAGTTGTGTAACATGTAAAGATGACTGAGCAACAAAGCAGAGTCAACTCTGATGTTTGATCACAGACAGGCTATAAAAGGAGTATGTGAATTCTCTGTGGATTCAGAGAGACTTCTAATCCTAAAGAAGAAACACCAGCAGGTAAATATTCAGAGCTGGAGAATAAATGTAGGTTTTTCTAAATGCTTTTATTCCGTTTGAGATTAAATTAGATTCAACTTTTTCGTCAGTTTAGCACCTGACCAGAGGTGCTTCATCAAGTACAGACAAGTACAGAGTGATTAACAGAGTAACACTCTGAGGTGTAGGAAGTTTGTCGGTTTAAATATATGGATTAAAGAAGGATTTAAACTGTCAGTTCTAACACACTGAGACAAATTCAGGCTCCTCTGAGGAACTTTTGGTTTGTGTGAGTTTTGCTGATGGATTCTAGTGAAAACTTAAAGTAGTTGAAGATTCAGGGATTCACATGCACTCGTACATTTCTGTCTTTGCAGCTGATCTACTTGGTCATAATCATCCATAATGAAGACTGTCCAGCTCGTTGTTGTCCTCCTCATTGTCTGCATCAGCTGTGATGAGTACGTGTTCATGTTTTCTGCCTTTCTTTGAACCTCTTTAACATAAAACAAACCACTGCATGCGAATATTGGTAAATCCTTGACATGTTTAAGGGATGAACACTCTGTTTTGTTTTGCAGCAGAGGCTCTGTGGTGTAACCGTTGTGTTCCTATTATGATGGGTGGATTATGCATCGACAGAGTGGAGGAGTGTGCAAAAGGTCTGGATGTTTGTGTCCACGTAATCATCACTTGCCCCAGTAAGTAATCTTAAAGTGCAGTAATCATACATTATTTTGCACAATTTTGAGTTTGCATGACTCAAACATTTTTTAAAGAGCTTTTTTCGATCACTCCATCCTGCAGCAGTCCTCAGTAGATTTCAGTGCACCCTTTAAATGTTGTTGTTTTGAAAGTCTGACAAACATCACTGAAAGGATCCCTACAGAGTGGAGGAGGGTTTTGCTTTTTATTCACTACTACCTGTTAAATTGCTTTTCAAAGTAACCAAACCCCACTGAAAAAACAGTAACTTTGCCTCGCAGGAGTTGCTGGTTCACCTCTGACCTCACTTAGTTTATCTGCAGTGCAGAGTGACTTCTGGATCCTGGAATAGGTCACTGGATCTATTTTTATATCAATGCAACACAAATTTAAGGACAAGTATCTGATCGTGGGGTAAAACTCTGGTGCTCTGCAAAGTACAACTGCTGTTTTTGTGAATGGAGTCTGGTAGCTTTGCAGAGAGTGAAACAAAGGTTATTTAATGCTCTCTTTCATCATCTGTAATGATGTCAGACACTTAAAATCTCAATCCGAGCCTGTCAGGGATAAAACAAGGACTTTGAGTGAACACACATTTTGAATTGGATTTGACTCAAACAGAAGTAAAAATCCTTGATTTCTTTGAATTTGTTTTTTAAAAGCATCATTTGTGGATATTTTGCCTGAATTAACATGTTGCTCTTGTAGATCCTTCATCGAACTCATACTTTAAGAGATGCTCGAGGAGATTTGTGGCCGACAACATGAGGCGCAGCCAACACCTCACAGTCCATATCTGTGAAACTGACTTCTGCAACTGAGAGAACGTCTGCAAAAAAAAGCATCAAAATTGTATCTTTATTTAAAAATGTGACTTACTGAGAGGACTGAAGAAATGTGATTCAGCTCCATATAATCTGCTTACCAAATAAAAAAACTAAATATAAAGTTGGTGTCCTGCAGTTTTTTTACTAATTTAAAGTAATATAATAGTTTTATTGTGATGTATCCTGTTGTTTTAGTTACTTTGTTTGTCTGACTCCTCAGGTTACAGAATCACTGAGAGGAAAGAAACAACAATAGTCCATGAGCCAGACCACTGATTGCAATAAATCAGGTGGGCAATTTCTAGTTTGTTTTTTTTAATTGCTCCACAACCCTAATTTTTATGGTTTGGCATGATATCCTTTGCAGACTGGGAGCTTAGTGATGGTTATCATGCATATAGGCAAAATATCCACAAATGATCCACAGAATCCACAGAATCTTTACTGCTGCAGTTTGAGTGGAATCAGAGTCCTGTAGCAGAAATACCTGAATTCCGTTATTATGGGGCTTGTGGACTACTTGCCAAACCATAAACTAGGGATGTGGAGCAACTGAAAAAAAACAAACTAGAAATTGCCCACCCGATTTATTGTGATTGGTCAATTTTGGGGTCTTGGCTCATGGACTACAAATGTGTTTTCTCTTTACCAAATAAAAATTCAATAAGAAGAATGAATTTTCCTACTATAGTTCTTTATTTTTTTCTCTTTCAAAACTCATGTAACAATTGCTGAAATCATAAAGCGAGAGAACAGCGAATGTCTTTAAAGGGGTCTGAAAACTAAAAATGTCCTGCTTTTTTGGGCAAAGTTTGGCGTCCAAAACATACCACGATATTCTATGGTCTGTTATTGTAAACAGGGAATCCTGACTGCAGCATGACAGCAGTGGAGAAAGCTTGTAGAGTGCTGGGTGGAGGAGGCCTTAAAGCTTTAAAGTGTGTAAAGCTGGTAGAAAGACAACATGAAGCCTGAGCAGAATACCTTTAAACACATGCAGCAGTGGTACACTGCAGCCTCTAGTGGCCAAAATGAGAACTACAACAACAGACAGGGAAAAAAAACTGCCTAAATAAAGAGAGAGGTGTTTTTCACCTACTGAGTTTATGTTTAAACTTTATGTTGTGTTTGCAGCCTCTTGTGTAGATGTACACAGTTGTGTAACATATCAAAGATGCCTGAGCAACAAAGCAGAGTCAACTCTGATGTTTGATCACAGACTGGCTATAAAAACAGTATGTGAATTCTCTGTGGATTCAGAGACTTCTAATCCTGAAGAAGAAACACCAGCAGGTAATTATTCAGAGCTGGAGTCTGAATGTAGGTTTTTCTAAATGCTTTTATTCTGTTTGAGAGTAAATTAGATTCAACTTTTTCGTCAGTTTAGCACCTGACCAGAGGTGCTTCATCAAGTACAGACAAGTACAGAGTGATTAACAGAGTAACACTCTTTAAATCACTGCAGAGATGTAGGAAGTTTGTCAGTTTAAATATATGGATTAAAGAAGGATTAAAACTGTCAGTTCTAACACACTGAGACAGATTCAGGCTCCTCTGGGGAACTTTTGGTTTGTGTGAGTTTTGCTGATGGCGTTCTAGTGAAAAGCTGAAAACGGTTGAAGATTCAGGGATTCACATGCACTCATATATTTCTGTCTTTGCAGCTGATCTACTCGGTCATAATCATCCATAATGAAGACTGTCCAGCTCGTTGTCGTCCTCCTCATCGTCTGCATCAGCTGTGGTGAGTACGCATTCATGTTTTCAGCCTTTCTTTGAACCTCTGTAACATAAAACAGACCACTGCGTGCGAATAACGGTAAATCCTTGACATGTTTTGTTTTGCAGCAGAGGCTCTGAAGTGTAACCGTTGTATTCCTGTGAAAATGGGTGGATCATGCACCAACACAGTGGAGGAGTGTGGAGAAGGTGAAGACGTTTGTATCTACGTATCCATATCAAACCCCAGTAAGTGATCTCAAATTGCAGTAATTACACATAATTTTGCACAATTTTGAGTTTGCATGACTCAAACATTTTTAAAAGAGCTTTTTTAGATCAGTCCATCCTGCTGCAGTCCTCAGTAGATTTTGGCGCACTCTTTAAAAGTTGTTGTATTAAGAGTCTGACAAACATCATTAAAAGGATCTCTACAGAGAGGAGGAGGATTTTGTTTTTATTCACAACTACCTGTTTAATCGCATCTTCAAAGCAACCAAACCCCACTAAATAAACAGTAACTTTGCCTCAGGGGAGTTACTGGTCAACCTCTGAGCTCACATAGTTTATCTGCACATCAGATCCTGGATCTGCATCCTGGAATAGGTAATTGGATCTATTTTAATGTCAATGCAACACAAATTTAAACAAAAAAGTAGCTGTTTGAGGGGTAAACCTCTGGTGCTCTGCAAAGTACAACTGCTGCTTTTGTGAATGGAGTCTGGTAGCTTTGAAGAGAGTGAAACAAAGGTTGTTTAATGCTCTCTTTCACCATCTGTAATGATGTCAGACACTTAAAATCTCAATCCGAGCCTGTCAGGGATAAAACAAGGACTTTGAGTGAACACACATTTTCAATTGGATTTGACTCAAACAGAAGTAAAGATCCTTGTTTTCTTTGAATTTGGTTGTTATAAGCATCATTTGTGGATATTTTGCCTGAATTAACATGTTGCTCTTGTATTTCCTGCAGTGTACTCATACTTTAAGAGATGCTCGAGGAGATTTGTGGCCGACAACATGGAGCGCAGCCATCTCCTCACAGTCCAAATCTGTGAAACTGACCTCTGCAACTGAGATAACGTCTGCAAAAAAAAGCAAAAATTGTATCTTTATTTAAAAATGTGACTTACTGAGAGGACTGAAGAAATGTGATTCAGCTCCATATAATCTGCTTACCAAATAAAAAAACTAAATATAAAGTTGGTGTCCTGCAGTTTTTTACTAATTTAAAGTAATATAATAGTTTTATTGTGATGTATCCTGTTGTTTTAGTTACTTTGTTTGTCTGACTCCTCAGGTTACAGAATCACTGAGAGGAAAGAAACAACAATAGTCCATGAGCCAGACCACTGATTGCAATAAATCGGCTGGGCAATTTCTAGTTTGTTTTTTTGAGTTGCTCCACAACCCTAATTTTTATGGTTTGGCATGATAACCTTTGCAGACTGGGAGCTTAGTGATGGTTATCATGCATTTAATCTACAGAGTCCTGTAGCAGAAATACCTGAATTCCGTTATTATGGGGCTTGTGGACTACTTGCCAAACTGTAAGGATGCCTAGCCCAGGTTCACACTAGAAAGAATCGAAGGTCCACACGAATGGTCATTTTGACAAGCTTTCCTGATTACATATCTGGGTTACAGCTTCAGCAGGCCACAAGTGTGACCCAAGTGTGACACAAGTGTAACAAAGAGTGGTCCAAGTGTGACCCCCCCCAAGTGTAGCAAAAAGTGGTCCACCCCCAAGTGTGGCCAACATGAGTGTAGCCCCCATGTGTGGCAAAGAGTAGCCCACCCCCAAGTGTGGCAAAGAGTAGCCCCCCCCAAGTGTGGCAAAGAGTAGCCCACCCCCAAGTGTGGCAAAGAGTAGCCCCCCCCAAGTGTGGCAAAGAGTGGTCCAAGACCATTCAAGTATATATAGCGGTTCACAATCCTAAACATACTGTTGGTATTTAGTTGACCCTAAGAGAAATCCATGTATGGTAAAAACAAAGGACAACATGTTTCAAAAGCCTTAGATGAACATGTGGAAGGTCCCAAGAAGGAAATATCATGGCAAACATATTTTGGGGACCTGTATGATGTAAATAATGTGTACAGGGTTCCTTGCTCAGAGATGGTTGTAGGAGGCCCCCGGCTCCAGCAATCTAACACCAAAGTGTCTGGGGTATTTGAGTGACACAGCTCCACCACTCTAAAGGCTGACATGACTGGCTAAAGAAACTCATCCTAACACAAACCATAAACTAGGGATGTGGAGCAACTGAAAAAAAAACAAACTAGAAATTGCCCACCCGATTTATTGTGATTGGTCAATTTTGGGGTCTTGGCTCATGGACTACAAATGTGTTTTCTCTTTACCAAATAAAAATTCAATAAGAAGAATGAATTTTCCTACTATAGTTCTTTATTTTTTTCTCTTTCAAAACTCATGTAACAATTGCTGAAATCATAAAGCGAGAGAACAGCGAATGTCTTTAAAGGGGTCTGAAAACTAAAAATGTCCTGCTTTTTTGGGCAAAGTTTGGCGTCCAAAACAGTCCACAATATTCTATGGTCTGTTATTGTAAACAGAGAATCCTGACTGCAGCATGACAGCAGTGGAGAAAGCCTGTAGAGTGCTGGGTGGAGGAGGCCTTAAAGCTTTGAATTGTGTAAAGCTGGTAGAAAGACAACAGAGCAGAATGAGCGGAATACCTTTGAACACATGCAGCAGTGGTACACTGCAGCCTCTGGTGGCCAAAATAAGAACGACAACAACAGACAGGAAAAAAAACAGCCTTAATAAAGAGAGAGGTGTTTTTCACCTACTGAGTTTATGTTTAAACTTTAGTCTGGAGTTTAAACTTTATGTTGTGTTTGCAGCCTCTTGTGTAGATGTACACAGTTGTGTAACATATCAAAGATGACTGAGCAACAAAGCAGAGTCAACTCTGATGTTTGATCACAGACGGGCTATAAAAGGAGTATGTGAATGCTCTGTGGATTCAGAGACTTCTAATCCTGAAGAAGAAACACCAGCAGGTAATTATTCAGAGCTGGAGTCTGAATGTAGGTTTTTCTAAATGCTTTTATTCTGTTTGAGATTAAATTAGATTCAATTTTTTCGTCATTACACAGGTACTGAAGCAGTTTAGCATCCGACCAGAGGTGCTTCATCAAGTACAGACAAGTACAGAGTGATTAACAGAGTAACACTCTTTAAACCACTGCAGAGGTGTAGGAAGTTTGTCAATTTAAATATATGGATTAAAGAAGGATTAAAACTGTCAGTTCTAACACACTGAGACAGATTCAGGCTCCTCTGAGGAACTTTTGGTTTGTGTGAGTTTTGCTGATGGATTCTAGTGAAAAGCTGAAAATGGTTGAAGATTCATGGATTCACATGCACTCGTATATTTCTGTCTTTGAAGCTGATCTACTTGGTAATAATCATTCAAAATGAAGACTGTCCAGCTCGTTGTCGTCTTCCTCATTGTCTGCATCAGCTGTGGTGAGTACGCATTCATGTTTTCAGCCTTTCTTTGAACCTCTTTAACATAAAACAGACCACTGCATGCGAATAACGGTAAATCCTTGACATGTTTAAGGGATGAACACTGTTTTGTTTTGCAGCAGAGGCTCTGAAGTGTAACCGTTGTATTTCTGTGAAAATGGGTGGATCATGCACCAACACAGTGGAGGAGTGTGGAGAAGGTCAAGACGTTTGTATCTACGTATCCATATCAAACCCCAGTAAGTGATCTCAAATTGCTGTAATTATACGTAATTTTGCACTTTTTTGAGTTTGCATGACTCAAACATTTTTAAAAGAGCTTTTTTAGATCAGTCCATCCTGCTGCAGTCCTCAGTAGATTTCAGTGCACTCTTTAAAAGTTGTTGTATTAAGAGTCAGACAAACATCACTAAAAGGATCTCTACAGAGAGGAGGAGGATTTTGTTTTTATTCACAACTACCTGTTAAATCGCTCTTCAAAGCAACCAAACCCCACTAAATAAACAGTAACTTTGCCTCGCGGGAGTTACTGGTCAACCTCTGAGCTCACATAATTTATTTGCACATCAGATCCTGGATCTGGATCCTGGAATAGGTAATTGGATCTATTTTGATATCAATGCAACACAAATTTAAACAAAAAAGTAGCTGTTTGAGGGGTAAAACTCTGGTGCTCTGCAATGTAAAGTTGCTGTTTTTGTGAATGGAGTCTGGTAGCTTTACAGAGAGAGAAGTAAAGGTTGTTTGACGCTCTATTTGATTCCACTCAAAGTGCAGCAGTAAAGATTCTGTGGATCATTTGTGGATATTTTGCCATAATTTACATGTTGCTCTTGTATTTCCTGCAGCGTACTTATATTTTAAAAGATGCTGGAAGAGATTGGAGGCACAGACCATAATTACCAGCAAAATTCTCTCGGTCAAAGTCTGTGAAACTGACCTCTGCAACTGAGATTATCTTATAACGTCTGCAAAAAAAAGCATTAAAGTTTTATCTTTATTTGAAAATGTGAGTTACTGAGAGGACTAAAGAAATGTAAATCAGCTTCATATAATCTGCATACCAAATAAAAAAAAAACTAAATAGAAAGTTGGTGTCCTGCAGTTTTTTTTTTTTTTTTACTAATTTAGAGTAATATAATAGTTTTATCGTAATGTATCCTGTTGTTTTAGTTACTTTGTTTGTCTGACCCCTCAGGGTACAGAATCACCGAGAGGAAAGTAAGAACAAATATATTGTCTCTCTACCAAATAAAAATTCATTAAAAAGTATGAATTTTCCTGCTATAGTTCTTCAATTTTTTTTTCTTCCAAAACTTACATAAGAATTGCTGAAATCATGAAGCCAGAGAACCGGGCAGAGTTTGAGGTCCAAAACATACCGCAATATTCTACGGTCTGTTATTTTAGATAGAGAATCCTGACTGCAGCATGACAGCAGTGGAGAAAGCTGGTAGAGGGCTGGGTGGAGGAGGCCTTCAAGCTTTGAATTGTGTAAAGCTGGTAGAAAGACAACATGAAGCCTGAGCGGAATACTTGTGAACACATGCAGCAGTGGTACACTGCAGCCTCTAGTGGCCAAAATGAGAACTACAATAACAGACAGGAAAAGAAAACCAACCAAATAGAGAGAGAGAGAGAGAGAGGTGTTTTTGACCGACCTGTTATGGCGTGACTACGTCCGTCAGCTTCCAGAAATTGATCAATCAACAGACAGCTCTCGATGGCCTTACGTCTTGCTTGAACTTGAAGTTGAAAAGTTGTTAATGGACACCGACATTTCGGAGAGGTCTTTTACCCAATTCGTCCGTCCAGATATTCATTGTCAGCATTTTCAAAGTAATACTTTATGGCTAGCGGTTGTCTATTCACATTTATATTTGAACATTTTAAAGGATAGCGTTGCGCTTCTTAACATCAGTGACTCGGTAGCTAATTGTTTATTAAATAAAGCTGCATAACAGTAGTCTACAGCCACAGTTACTTTCCTGATATTGCTCATTTAACGTTCTACTTTTAGTCAGTACTAAAGTGTAATTCACTTAATTGTTGACATATCTGTCAAACTGACCAATCTGTCCAAGATGTTTTCGAGCTGTAGAGTCGCTTCAATGAATAAATGAATAAATGAACTGGACAAATGGGTATCCGCTATATGTAAGAGTACAGTAACTTTATGGTCCAAAATGTCCCTTTTTCACTTTATTTTGATGTCATCATATTGTTAGATAAATCATCTTTTATATAAACCACTGCATAAATACTTACTTTAAAAGACATAAATGCAGGTATTAAAAGCATTTTTTCTTTTTTTTGGTCAATTATGATAACATTTCTCCCTCCATTACTGTACTGTAGCGTAGATCTGAGTCAAGGTGATTATGGTGTTATCTAACATTTTCAGCCCATTTGGAAAATATATGAAAACAGAGTGTGGTATAAAATTTACAGTAACAGAGGGTTGTGGATGACAAAGGGACAGAGTAACAAGGGTATACACTACTGTCTAAATTAATGTGTTAATAAAATTTCATGCATTTCATTACAGCTCTGTTACCCACACGTGCTTCTCTGCTTTCTTCACATTTCCCTTAAAAGAAAACAAATCTAGATGGAGCCCTGCTTTAGGAAGCGTGCTGATGGCAGCATGAACCTTACTGGCACTAAGAGGCTGTCAGTGTAAAGGCTGTAAACAAGGGGAAGCCATGACCGCAACCCTTATCCCCAGAGGTTGTTATGGATAAAACTAGAAAGGCTGTTATTGAGAATAAGGGAGATCCAAGGAACCAAGGGAGTACATTGAGCTCTTTCCTTCTTGAAGAATTGCCATAACCATGAAGGAAGGCTGTTTGAGCCGAGCGTCATCACAGCGACTCTTGGCAACTGTGCGGCCGAATGCGCGCATTGCTACAGCGCAGCGCTGGTTCTAGGTAATGAAGAAAAATCCCAGAAATACCGAGAGCTTTTTGGCTTCAAATCCGTATACAGGCAGTAGGTGGAACCAAGTTGTCCAGAGTATATACAGTCTATGGCAGCATGTTGCCAAGTCTAAAACATAACTCCGAAAGAGGCCGAAGCCAGCTAAACAAACCCTGTTGCCAAATGGAGTATCTGATGAGGATGATAGAGAGAGAGAGAGACAGTCAACAGCCTGGTCTTTAATACCCTGGGAGACTGGCCAGGAACTCCCAGGTGTGGCTAAACCCCACCTACCAGGAACCCGCAAAAGGAACAAGAAAAACCAGAAAAAAAGAACAGGTAGCACGTCCTGACTTCGTCGTCACAATGGCAAAAGCAAAAACTCACGATAACTACCCAACAACCCTTCAAGCTCTTCAAAACTCAAAAGGAGTGACATAACTCTTTAAAAGCAGTTTTGGGTTTGTTAAAACAATATATTTTACATGCAAAAATCTAGATGCTTTTGCTGTTTTTTTTTGTGGATACCACGTTGAACCAGACCCTGATCTAAGGACTTTTTAGGTGATAGGGCCTTTAAAACAAAGCATCAGATTTTTGTCAGATTTTAGAACAGCTGTGAAATTCTTGTGAAATGCTGAGAATACCCTGCATGCCTTAGTGATGTTAAGAAGAATCCAAATCCACTCTGGAAAAACCAACAAGGAACATGACTTTAAATTTTTAAGCTGCACTGCCCAAACAGATCAGGGGGACTGTTTTCAAAAATAAAACTCATGTTTGTAACGATTCATGTCATCCTTGTTAAGTGTCAGACAGCACTGAGTGACCTGCTGCTCGCGTGGTACTCTGCTCTCGCCTTAGGGGTGCTGCATTTTCCTGTTTTATTGTGGAAGTTTAGAAATGTTATATGGGGCTGAAAAATTGGTAACGCTTCAAGAATTTGCGTGTCATCCTTGTGCAAGGGGCCATGCTAATCTTCTCTGTATCGTATCCAATTTTAGTATATGTGTTAGCGAACTAACACTATTCTACCAGCACGGTTAGCATTGATATGAACGACTCGATACGATGACGCCCTGCAGTCAAGGTGAAGGTTTCCCACGTCTTACAGGCAGTCGAAACAATGAAAATGCTTTAGGTGACTGAGGTCTGAGTCTTCCTGTTTGGGAAGTGCAGCTTAAAAATTGAGATCAGGGGGACTGTTTTCAAAAATAAAACTCATGTTTGTAACGATTCATGTCATCCTTGTTAAGTGTCAGACAGCACTGAGTGACCTGCTGCTTGCGTGGTACTCCGCTCTCGCCGTAGGGGTTTGTAACGATTCATGTCATCCTTGTTAAGTGTCAGACGGCACTGAGTGACCTGCTGCTCGCGTGGTACTCTGCTCTCGCCTTAGGGGTGCTGCCTTTTCCTTTTTTATCGTGGAAGTTTAGAAATGTTATATGGGGCTGAAAAATTGGTAACGCTTCACGAATTTGCGTGTCATCCTTGCGCCAGGGGCCATGCTAATCTTCTCTGTATTGTATCCAATTTTAGTATATGTGTTAGCGAACTAACACTATTCTATCGGCACGGTTAGCATTGATATGAACGACTAGATACGATGACCCCCTGCAGTCATGGTGCAGGTTTCCCACGTCTTACAGGCAGTCGAAACAATGAAAATGCTTTAGGTGACTTAGGGAAAACACAAGACTGAGGTCTGGATCTTGGGAAGTGCAGCTTAAAAATTGAGATCAGGGGGACTGTTTTCAAAAATAAAACTCATGTTTGTAACGATTCATGTCATCCTTGTTAAGTGTCAGACAGCACTGAGTGACCTGCTGCTTGCGTGGTACTCCGCTCTCGCCGTAGGGGTTTGTAATGATTCATGTCATCCTTGTTAAGTGTCAGACGGCACTGAGTGACCTGCTGCTCGCGTGGTACTCTGCTCTCGCCTTAGGGGTGCTGCCTTTTCCTTTTTTATCGTGGAAGTTTAGAAATGTTATATGGGGCTGAAAAATTGGTAACGCTTCACGAATTTGCGTGCCATCCTTGCGCCAGGGGCCATGCTAATCTTCTCTGTATCGTATCCAATTTTAGTATATGTGTTAGCGAACTAACACAATCCTACCAGCACGGTTAGCATTGATATGAACAACTTGATACGATGACCCCCTGCAGTCATGGTGCAGGTTTCCCACGTCTTACAGGCAGTCGAAACAATGAAAATGCTTTAGGTGACTTAGGGAAAACACAAGACTGAGGTCTGGATCTTGGGAAGTGCAGCTTAAAAATTGAGATCGGGGGACTGTTTTCAAAAATAAAACTCATGTTTGTAACGATTCATGTCATCCTTGTTAAGTGTCAGACAGCACTGAGTGACCTGCTGCTTGCGTGGTACTCCGCTCTCGCTGTAGGGGTTTGTAATGATTCATGTCATCCTTGTTAAGTGTCAGACAGCACTGAGTGACCTGCTGCTCGCGTGGTACTCTGCTCTCGCCTTAGGGGTGCTGCATTTTCCTGTTTTATTGTGGAAGTTTAGAAATGTTATATGGGGCTGAAAAATTGGTAACGCTTCAAGAATTTGCGTGTCATCCTTGTGCAAGGGGCCATGCTAATCTTCTCTGTATCGTATCCAATTTTAGTATATGTGTTAGCGAACTAACACTATTCTACCAGCACGGTTAGCATTGATATGAACGACTCGATACGATGACGCCCTGCAGTCAAGGTGAAGGTTTCCCACGTCTTACAGGCAGTCGAAACAATGAAAATGCTTTAGGTGACTGAGGTCTGAGTCTTCCTGTTTGGGAAGTGCAGCTTAAAAATTGAGATCAGGGGGACTGTTTTCAAAAATAAAACTCATGTTTGTAACGATTCATGTCATCCTTGTTAAGTGTCAGACAGCACTGAGTGACCTGCTGCTTGCGTGGTACTCCGCTCTCGCCGTAGGGGTTTGTAACGATTCATGTCATCCTTGTTAAGTGCCAGACGGCACTGAGTGACCTGCTGCTCGCGTGGTACTCTGCTCTCGCCTTAGGGGTGCTGCCTTTTCCTTTTTTATCGTGGAAGTTTAGAAATGTTATATGGGGCTGAAAAATTGGTAACGCTTCACGAATTTGCGTGACATCCTTGCGCCAGGGGCCATGCTAATCTTCTCTGTATTGTATCCAATTTTAGTATATGTGTTAGCGAACTAACACTATTCTATCGGCACGGTTAGCATTGATATGAACGACTAGATACGATGACCCCCTGCAGTCATGGTGCAGGTTTCCCACGTCTTACAGGCAGTCGAAACAATGAAAATGCTTTAGGTGACTTAGGGAAAACACAAGACTGAGGTCTGGATCTTGGGAAGTGCAGCTTAAAAATTGAGATCAGGGGGACTGTTTTCAAAAATAAAACTCATGTTTGTAACGATTCATGTCATCCTTGTTAAGTGTCAGACAGCACTGAGTGACCTGCTGCTTGCGTGGTACTCCGCTCTCGCCGTAGGGGTTTGTAATGATTCATGTCATCCTTGTTAAGTGTCAGACGGCACTGAGTGACCTGCTGCTCGCGTGGTACTCTGCTCTCGCCTTAGGGGTGCTGCCTTTTCCTTTTTTATCGTGGAAGTTTAGAAATGTTATATGGGGCTGAAAAATTGGTAACGCTTCACGAATTTGCGTGCCATCCTTGCGCCAGGGGCCATGCTAATCTTCTCTGTATCGTATCCAATTTTAGTATATGTGTTAGCGAACTAACACAATCCTACCAGCACGGTTAGCATTGATATGAACAACTTGATACGATGACCCCCTGCAGTCATGGTGCAGGTTTCCCACGTCTTACAGGCAGTCGAAACAATGAAAATGCTTTAGGTGACTTAGGGAAAACACAAGACTGAGGTCTGGATCTTGGGAAGTGCAGCTTAAAAATTGAGATCGGGGGACTGTTTTCAAAAATAAAACTCATGTTTGTAACGATTCATGTCATCCTTGTTAAGTGTCAGACAGCACTGAGTGACCTGCTGCTTGCGTGGTACTCCGCTCTCGCTGTAGGGGTTTGTAATGATTCATGTCATCCTTGTTAAGTGTCAGACGGCACTGAGTGACCTGCTGCTCGCGTGGTACTCCGTTGTATACAGATTTTAAAAACTATACTGTAAAAATGTTTTCGTTTTTTTTTGACATTTTGAAGAGCTTGAAGGGTTGTTGGGTAGTTATCGTGATTTTCTGTTTTGCTGTTGTGATGGCCCTGAGGCCTAATCAGGACTTGCTGCCTGTTCCTTTTTTTTGGTTTTTCTTGATCCTTTTTCAGGTTGCTCATAGGCGGGGTTTAGCTACACCTGGGAGTTTCTGGCCAGTCTCCCAGGGTATAAAAGACCAGGCTGTCGACTGTCTCTCTCTCTTGCATCCTCATCAGATACTCCATTTGACAAAAGGTTTTTTTTTTAGCTGGAAATAATGATATTATATTGTGATTTTTATGCACTCGTTGAAAAACTAAGAGGATCAGAGAGTAAAACAAAGAAGAGGGCTAAGGAAAGACCCGGAAACAAAAGAGTGAGCACCCCCAACTGGTTTTATCTCCTTCACACTGGGAGTGTCTCTGGGGTGTGTGTGTGTGAAGAGAAAGAGGAGGGGTCGTTGGTGCATTTGGTGCAGAGACCTAATGGATCTCTGATTATTTGATCTAACTTCTACTTATGGCAGGTAAAAGAGTCAGATCTGATTCTCACTCACTATGATTAATATCATTGAATGCTTGATTCACAATAAATGATTTCATATGAAATACACATGAAGAAATGTAGAATCACATCAGACATTCTCATTTTGTTTAAAGTATCACAATGAACACGCTAAATTACTCTGAAATAAAACAGATAGTAACACATAGAAACTGTGAACAACAACAAAAAAGGAAACACATGTGAATGAACTTCATCATGAGTAATAATGGATTCTTTATGCTAACATTTAGATTATTCAATGACATTATAACCACCTAATGGTTAAAAATACTAAATAAATGATTAAAATATAAACCCAACCTTTCTAAACTATTTCTGTTACTTAGAGTAAAGTTATGACTCATACTCAACAAATTTAACTCTTAACCCTCACATACTGTTTGGGTCAAATTTGACCCGTTTTGACTTTTAACAGCAGTAAAAAATACCCTAAACATCATTTTTTAAGCCTGAAACTTGATGACTTTTCCTGAAGTTGCCCAAAATACATGAAATTAGTTAAAAAATATTCATGTGTATTTTTGTTTATGTGCTACAAATTTTTCCCCTCTAAGGCTGTTACGGGTCAAATTTGACCCGTATCTATATTTAGATGGATTTTAGATCTAGCAGTGTGGGACAAGTGAC
Organism: Xyrichtys novacula; assembly: GCA_962446985.1. Taxonomy (NCBI): domain Eukaryota; kingdom Metazoa; phylum Chordata; class Actinopteri; order Labriformes; family Labridae; genus Xyrichtys; species Xyrichtys novacula. Next base: position 9,127,063 of record OY660887.1, read on the forward strand.
AAACAGTAACAACAGTGTTCAATATAAGGTTTGTTGTTCAAAAAGATATATTCAAATCATTATGAAACTATTATTACCTTGAAAGAAACACACACACACGCACGCACACAGACATACAGTCACACAGACACACCTAGACAGAGGTCAAAATGACCTAACTAGTCAAGAGAACTTTCTGTGACAGAAAGCTGCTCTTTGAACTCTTTGAGGGGGCAATTTTGACCCGGAACATACTGTGAGGGTACAGGATTTGAACAGTATGTGAGGGTTAAAAGTTCATGAAACAGTCTGAAAAGCTGTTAGTCTAAAGAAACTAAAGAATAAAGGATTTATTCTGTCAGAGTGATAACTTGGCTTCTGGAGCACATATAAAAACGGGAAACATCTCATTATTACACAAATTTCATGATTAGACAGATAGTTAATTGCTGAATGCATAAGATGTGATGATCAGTCATTTGTAGTCTTTCTCCAAAAGAATGTAGTCTTTATCAGTACATGGTTGAGCAGGGTTATACGACAGAGGTCTGGTGGTCAGCGTCCTGCTCCTCTGGCTTTTCCTTGGATCCTGTGAGTTCACACTCTTAAAGAGTGTAAATCTCAAATGGAAGACCTGGGTCGAGGCTTTAATGTTTATTTCGATGGTCAGTGATGGAGTCAGTTTGAAAGTTAGTAAAAACTCTGTCTCTGTTTTCCAAATTGACCATTTGTGAAGGGCCAGAGGTTTAGGTCAACCTCTGGTCGGGTCAGTTGAGTAACCTGAAAGCGCAAACAAGTCTGGAAAGATTTTTGTTATCCTGTGTCCTGGGACCAGATAAGGGACCTTTCCTGCGAAGAATGTGTGAGTTTCACCCACAGGGTTGTCTTGATGCTACAACAGACACACTGACTAACTGACGCACACACCTCATCCGTTTTGTTGATCAAACATTTATTTTTGTGATCAATCATTATAGTTTGAGTTGACCGTTCCCTTCCCCCTTTCTTTTGTCTGTCTTGTGAGCTGGGTCATGACACTTTGTAGACCTTAGTAAATACTGTGCGCAAAAAAAAAAAAAAAAAAAATTAAAACTACACTGACAGCCTCTTAGTGCCAGTAAGGATCATGTTGCCATCATCACGCTTCCTATAGCGGGGCCCCATCAAGTTATTTTTTTTTTTAAAGGGAAATGTGAAGAAAAAAGAGAAGCATGTGTAAGTGCTTCTCTGTTGAGTGTATAGATTTAGCCTATGTGTTGTGAAACAGGTGTGTGCACATACTGATTTCAGTCTTTCCTCATTTTTTTCCAGCAGTCCAGCTTTGGTTTGATAAATATACTAGGGTTTTAGACTTATACTCGACTTTTAGCCACAAAAACTCTTAAATTCATGTAACTGAATGTTAATAACCACGTACACATTACTTAAAGTTTAACATGACGATATAGAGTATTATAAATCAATCACATTATTTTCATTGCTTATGAGTCTTCATAAACATTACTTGGAGTTTTTTAAATGCTTACATTACCTATGAGAGTCTTTATTAAGCTTTAAAAATGAGTTTACGGAGGATTAAAAAATGCTTCAAATAAAACAAACAGCAGCAAAACATTTACATAAAAAGTGCAGATGCTAAAGACTCACTGCTGGATTTGAAAATATATTATTTAAATGACATTAAATCAGAGTCAGACACCGAGAGTGCACAGTTTATCTGAGGAAAACGTCTCTGTGAGAGATTGAGTCAGTCTGTAAGTTCCTCTTTAACAACGCCACAGGAAAGTCGGTTATTTCGCAGTCAGTCCTGACCAATCGTGCACAGAGGGTAAGATCTGTGACTGATTTCGCAATCGAGTCACAAGAGAAAAAGCAGAGTGTTCAGGCTGCAGATCTCAGACTGAATATATGAGGACCTGAGGACTAGAGCACCTGAGGACAAGGTAAACCTGAGCTTTATTTTACAGGTAGACCTAAACTCCAGACTAAGTGAATGTAAACTCTTAATTTTCTTTGAAAACTGTGCTTTTGTGCTGTTAGGTTATTATTATTATTCTTTTTTTTTTACGTTTCTCTCGGTAAATAGTTGTTTCAAGCTTTTTTTCAGTCTGATCTGTAATATCCATGTGCAGTAGAAACATCTGCCATCTTTATAATTTATCTTATTTTGAAACCCTTAGGTCTGAATAAGTTGCTTTCTTGTTACACACTTTTGCAAAGGGAGCTTTACTGCTTTTCCAACCATTAAATAATTATCCTCTTTCAAAATAAAAGCCTGATGACATTGATTACTTTCAGAAACCAAAAAACTTACTGTATAAACCTGCAGTAGCTGAATTTACCTCCACTCTGGTGTGAGACGACAGTATAGACTTAAGAAAAGAGTGGAAAAAAAAACAAAGTCTCAAAGATTCTTTTGTTGTTTTTATCATTTTGAGATAAAAACATATTTGTACTTAACGATCTAATCTTTGAATTTCAGCCGGAAAAATGAGAGCTGCAGTGTGTGTAACCCTCCTCCTGCTCAGTCTGTATCAAGGTACGTGCGTTTTTATTCTCTTTACAGACACAAACTGAGAACTTTGTTAAAATAAATTCAAAACTACAGGAGAAAAGGCACACTTTGCATGTGTGACTAAATGTAAAGATGTGTTACTAATCAAGTGTTTTAATGTGTGTGCGTGTGTGTATGTGTGTGTTTGTCCAGGTGAGGCCCTGAGGTGTAACTACTGTTTCTCGAAGGACAGTGAGCTCTGCAATCCCACCGGCATCCAGAACTGCCCAAGAACTGCAGACGCCTGCGCTGACGTCATTTTCCAGGCCCCACTCAGTAAGCCCCTCCAATAAAAAAACAAATGTCAACATTTTTATCCAGCTCATTTTGTGGGCATGTAAAATATTTCATGTAATTTAGATTTTATTCTTTTATTTCTGCCGACCTGCCGCTGATTTTGAAGCAGGAGCCAAGTTCAAGTTAAAGAATGATCTCTTTTTTTTCAGTCCTCGTGTTGAGACATTTCTCAGATGTTCTTTTAATTTTACTTGTAGGAACTCAGAGTATATCCTCATACCTACAGACATAGTGTGAGTTAAAAATAATTCAGTGTAAGATTCAGAATGCAGAATGGAAAACGTGGACATCTTGTTTTTTTTTCAGTGCAGTGCAATTGGTCAGTTAAACGTTTTCTCTTACTATATTAAAGCTATGGTCTACGATCTGAAAACCAGTTTGGCTGTTGAGACAGATTTGAAAAACACAGCCTGCCCCCCCTTCACTCACCCCTCCCCTCTGTGTTCCAAGATCCCACCCCCCCAGCTCGTGTCGCCTCCTAACAACACGCCCTCTGATAGAGCAAGAAGCCGGCTGGCTAAAAATATCAGCAGTTGTACACATTGGTAGCCATTTCAACTGGACCAGCGGGATCAAAACCATATATTAGCGGGGTGAAGCGGGTCTGGCGTTGCCACTGCTAGCCGGTCAGAGCAGAGCCGATTGTGGGCAAGGCTTTACCTGTCTTGGCGTGTCTTCACCAGCTCAGTTTACAATGCTAAAGATGCGTGGCTAACTTATGCTAAAATCAATTGACAGAGCCTACCAGTTCCGACCAACAACATTCAGTCATTAGCCAGTATCGGCACAGACTAACCAGAGTTATTCAGCAGACATCTCCCACTGTAGTAAACAAAGTAATTATCTGTTCAACAGAAATTCGTCTGTCTTGTGTCAGTTTTCAGTCCCAAATCCTTCTGCAGCTTTTTCCACCGGTCGTACGTTTCTCCAGTGTAGACTCTCTGTTAGCACCTGTATCGCTAATATTTCTTCCTTACTTCAGCCTTTTCCTCAAAATTTTTACGTTTCCTTTCCTTCGATGTGGAGGGTAACAGAAGCGGCCTCCTGGTTTCTGTGTTTGTCTTCTCCGACTCCATTACGCTTCAGTAGCTGTGCAGCTAGCTAATCACATGTACGTAAGGTGGTAGTGGGGAGTGAGGCGGGACCATGGGCTGGACGGTGCGGAGTCACGAACTCGGATTTGTCGATTATTATGCCTTTTTGCAGCGGATATACTGAATGGATTTTTTTCGTTCTTTTTGATCTTTATATTGCGTAGATCGGACCATAGGACCATAACAGCCTTATAAACCGTGTTATTATGAAGTACCAAGCTTCCAAATGTAGGACCATAGCTTTATTTCCACCCTAATTCAAACAGGCCACAACCATCCTGATGATGTCAAACTGATAAAATCACAACGTTTTTACTCAGCAGTTGATTTTGCACCTCTGAAATCATTCCCACATAACCTGAACTCACCCTGACCCCCTGCGGACTTTATTTAAAAGTCACAGTTTAACATCATACCTGTCTGTTTCCTCTCTCAGGGGGTCAGTCTTTCCGATCCTGCATGAACATGGCGGTGTGTCAGGGTTACATCAAAACGCCCGGCATCTTCGCCAGCTGCTGCAGCACCGACCTCTGCAACTAACACTCCACCTTCCTCCCAGTCCAGCAGAGGACCACCTGATCTGAGCTCTGCGCAAACATGTTCTGCTACACCGCTGCCATGCAAATAAAAGTCTGTTTGACTACTTTATATGAGGAGAGGAGTGAGTTTGTGAGCGGCTTTAATCATTTGTTTAAGGTCAAATTTAAATCAGGGAGCAGCAGTACCGCTGAGCGACACTAGAGAGCAGTAGAGCGCCGTGGGATGAATCTAGCTGTATCCTCAGTGTGTTTTTAAAGAGCATTATTAAAAGACAAATAAAGAATTGGAGTGACATTTTGCTATCAGAGTTGTGATGTCTTTCTTCTCCACATGATGAAGTGCTGGATCTTATCGTCTCACCTGAGCCTCAATAATGGATCATCCACCGAGCAGAGCGGATGCAAATGTGCTGCATTTTTCACACACAGGCAGTGGAAATAGAGATAGATGTGTTCTCAGTTTGCATGCTTTATGAGCTGATGGCTCCGGTGTCATTTGTGAGCATAATTTAAGATCTGAAGGCAGCAGAGCATTAATCAGTCTTTAAAGCAGACGGAGGGGCGGGCTGAATTAACCAGAGGAGGAGAGTCGGAGCAAAAATTTCACCAAAATCAGAGAAAGGGGACGAATGTAAAAGACATATCGAACCTGTGGACAGAAAATGAAATGCGTGGGAATCCTTTAACCTTAAATCTTTGTTTGTTCATGATGCTGCAGTTTGCTCTGTGCAGCTGCAGAAATTATCATGAGGATGCAAAATGATTCAATAAACACCATAATGATGTTATGATACATTTCAGATTGAAAAAAAATATGCTTCATGGACATTATTTGGTGTTAAAAGAAGGCAGATAACCCTAAATTATGTTCAACTAAATTTGAAAAGCATTCCTCTAAGGTTTATCTTGTTTTATAAAAACCTAGAAAACAAAAATAGATTTTTTTTTCTTTATTATAGATGAATTTGAAACTTGAAGAAAAAACCATTTGATGTCAAACTCTAGTTTCAGTCTGGAGTGTGTTCTGCTGCAGAAGCTCATGCCAGCTGATACGCACCAATCCAAACAAAGAAATATTCTGCAAATTCAGAAATGATTTAAATCAACAAACATACGCCAAAGCCCCGCAGAGATGTAAACGCGGGCGTGAAGATGTGCTGCAAAAAGACAAAACTCTTGCATAAAAAAGCAAACCTGCTGCAGATGCAATTATGATGCAAAAGCAGAAAATAGCAGCAAAAGAAGAGCGCTGCAAGTCAACACCACACAAGAGGAGTTTTTTCGACCTGAAGGATGCAGAGTGAAACTTTTATCTCAAACTAAAAAGACCAGGAGTGAAAGGCTGTTAATGTGAAAATGGTTCCTTATGGACCGTTCATTTACAAAAAAAATGGTGCTTTGGACTTTTGACACACTTCTCCAGACTGGACTCTAATGGCAAAACACAAATCGGTGTATTCACAGCTGTGTTACTATCCTGTTTCCAGTAAAACAGTCATGCAGGATTATGAGGACAACTTTTACACATTGAGACTAAAAGATTAATATATTGCATTAAAATTGACAGTGTTTTTATCGTTCAAGTTTGTGACTCCCTGAGTTTAAATTCGCTGCACCATAACCATGACCATCCATACTCAGAGACAGACTTTTAAGCATGTGTGCATCATTGTCTTGTTGTTTGAAGAGCTCCTGTATGTGCAGGGCTGGCATTTTACGATACGAATTTGCACAAGTATTGTTCGCACAAACAATATTTGAGGTGGAGGTGTGTGCAGGTAAGGGAGAGCTGGATAAAAACACATGATGGGTTAAGCTTAGTCATGAGTCTAAGGACTTCTTTTTTTATTTTGAGGAAGAAAGCTGTTTGCTGATTTGCCCTGACTGTTTTGTGACTTGTAGACTGTAGACTGCTGAAAAGGTAGGCTACATGAGATTGTAGGCTTATCACTAATAACAGTCTTCATTTTCTAGGAAGTCTGCCCGTGTCTCCCTCCTCTGTGTAGGCCAGAGTATCCAGCCTGTTGACTCTCCCCGATCAGGGCCCAGATTGAGCAAGGTAACAGACTGGCATGGTTATGTTGGAGGGTTGTTATTATTACCCTCTGAGGTGTTTAAGGTTTGTCCATGGTTTTCACTTTGTTTCCTTCATTTCATTTAATCATCAGACTGCTGTTTTGTCATCTCCTTCTCTGCTTTGCAGCGTTACCCTTCGTCCTGTTAGGCTTTGATTGGCCTGGGGCCTGTTCTACGAAGCAGGTTCAACCTAGCGAGGTAGCCTTGGAGCTACCTCGCTCAACTTAACGTGGTAGCCAGTGGTCTCGCTAAGCGGTTTCACGACGCTGGTTATCAACCTCATAAGTGGATCCAGCTCTGCTATGAGCGCGTGCACACATATAAGGCGGAGCCCGCCGCATCTGACCAATCGCGAACATGGACCAGTCTGGAGCGTCAGAGCAGGCTGGAGAGTGAAGGACCGCAGACTTTACAAATAAGGCGCAGGAGACGATCATGAGAAAGTATGAAGAATTCAAAGCTATCACAAACGTCAAAAGCAACACCGTCGCCGCCGCAAAAGCACTGAGGGAATGCTGGCAGAAAATGCATCTTTGATGCCATTATCACCCTGAAATAGCACTGTTCAACATGCGCTTTTAACTAAGGTGACAGTCCCCGAATTGGATGATCTGTCCCCGGCTAAAGCTGTCCCCGAAAATGTCCCCGATTTAAGCGTTTCATGAATGAGAACAAAAGTGTTGCATGTGGGCAAGAACAACGGTTATTACAGTGGGTAGGAAGCACAAGTAAGCAGTCCTGAACAACAGTATTTACGGGGGTTATTATAAGGGGCGTGCGCTGCTACTAAATAGTACCGAGACGTTGTCTGTGATCGCGCAGCCCATGCCCATTCATTTCCAAGATGAATCATTCATTTGTTCATTCCTATCGTGTTTACATGTTTTGTGTAATATGTCGGCCATATGAGCCTTTCATAAAGGTGGTCATCCGGAGAAAACTCTCCCTGTAAACTCTCGCGAGCCGGAGTGCTCCTCCTCGGACAATGCGAGCACCGAGGTCTACAGGATCCTCCGAGAACGGACAAGCCGTTTTTCGAGAGAGCTCATTGGTCAGTGGGCGGCGTTCTTATACTCTTTGAGTTCAATCTGGAACTTAACCTGCCCCGGAGCAGGTTAGCCGTTCAGCGTATATTGCTATGGAGACTCGCCTCGCTAAGAAGTGAACCCGCGTCGTAGAACAGGAAACCCCGAACTTATCCTCGAAGTTACCTCGCTAAGCAGTAATCCTGCTTCGTAGAACAGGCCCCTGGCTTGGCTTTGGTTTAAGTCAGTCCTTCTAGACTGGTTAAACTGTTTGTTCAATGTTACAGACACTTGAATATTCGTGTCTAGGTCAGCTGATATTGTGTTTCGCAGCCTGAGAATATGTCACTGTGAAATTGTACATCCAGGACTTGCATTAGTTTGGGAAAATTATCTTTCTCTGTTACTCTTTTTAATGTGATACTCAGTGTTTTATTTTGTTCCCTTACAGAGGTATGAGCTGTGGGGAGTACATGTGGGCTCCACCTGTTTGCATGCTGTGGTAGGTCTGCTGGTGGTCACTTGAATGTTTTGTAGACTTGCATCCCTTTTGCAGGTGTAGCAGGTAGGACTCAAAGGCAGGGGCTGCAAGCTGTGCAGTCTCTCCAAAATGAGGTCAGCTCCTCCCTCTTTCCTCCTACCTTCCTATTTAAGGCACCTGTGGCAGGAGAGCTGCCTTTCCTTTGTCTGTGCCTGCTCGCTGCCACATGGTCTGAACAGAGGTAATGAGGCCTGGGTCATTGTATTCGACAATTTACTTTGAGTTCTGACCTGCTTATCAGTTGCTGAATTGTGTTTGTTCGTTTAGATTGTTTGCTTTCACTTTGCACTTTTCCCTGTCTGTCACCGTCCATTGATACAGGTAATGTGAAGTAGGTCGGCGGAAACTTGGATGAATGAACCTAAACAGACACAATCAGCTGCTATTTTTGTCTTTAAGAGTTTGTTTTGTGTTGTCAACATTTTAGACATTTGATCATAGAGCCATTTTAATAGAACCAACTGGGGTTTTGTTTCCCTAGTTTTAATCATTTCTTTTGTATAACCTTTTTTTCTTTCTCGTTCTTTACAGTGCAGTGGTGGCTGGCTAGCAGTGAAGGCTAGGCATGTTGAGAGGTTCCCCACACCTTTTGTTGAAGTGGCAGATGTACTGGGGCACCATAGTCTACGCTGGTTTGTAGTGTTTTCATTGCGTTCACGTGTGGTGGGTAAGTGCACTCCTGGGACACTTCCTTTTGGTAGACTACCTCCCTCTTGCTAGCTCCCACTCGCTGCCCCCTTCTGTTTTGTTAGTTTAACTGTATGGAAGTGTTTTATTGGTTAACTGTTAAAAAGAATCAGTTGTAATAAACTTTTCTACTCCATTCAATATTCAAACTCATTTGTTTTCTTTCAGCTGGCACTTCCAGGTCCAACTCTTTTTAAATCTAAGATTATAAATAAATGTTTATTTGCTTTGAATCATGTCTGTCTCATAGAACTTTTCGAACCCGTGTTAGCCTTTTTAGTGGTTGAAACTGGGTCAAATTCCTTGGGTGAAAGTCCGTAGGTGGCGTTGTTGGATTATCTTAGTGTAAAGGTCCTTACACACTGGGAACAATGCTAATATACGATGCGAAATTACGAAATATTGGGAGACGAATTATGACGCGCCTGACCATAAAGTGTGATGCGACTTTCTGGGGGGGAAGAAAGACACGTCCCGGGTGGAAGCAAGAAGACTGACACAACAGCAGACTGACTGTTTTTCAGTTCTGATTAGACACTAGTGTTTAGATGTCTGTCTGTCATGATAGCATGTACTGAGTCGGGGCCAGTACCAGATAAGCACATTAAACTATAATCCATAAACGTATAAGGTAACAACTGAGACCTAATGGTGCTGTGACAACAACACGATTGAGTTTGAGACAGTGAAAATACATATGGTATGTTGTATCTGAACAGGTTAGCTTACGAGCTAAAGTTACTTAGCACAGATGAAAGTTAAAACAAAGATGTTTAGCAAACTGTTAAAGCACACAAACCATCGTCATATGAGAAATCCGACGCTATGACTCTCCACAAGTTGTCCTTCAGGTCGTTATCTTTGTAATATTTGTGTTTTTTGTCAAAAAACACTCTGTTCTCCGACACGTAAACAATCAGCTGGTCGGCCATGTTGGATATACCGGTGAATCTGACGTCGCAACAACACGCAATCTGATTGGTCAGAAGTGGACACACAGTGGATGAAACTTTAGAAAAATCGACCGCGATATGAAAAAATAAATGCCGCAATATGGCAGGACGGGAAAACGTCGCTGATGTGAACGCTTGTATTGACGGGATATGGGCTTGAAAAAAATATTGACGTCCCAAATAATCGCACAAAAAAAACGCTCCCGGTATGTGAGGACTTTAAGTCTGAAATTGGCTCTTCTCCCTCACAGCCACACAGTGTAGGTTCGCAGTGTTTCGTCCACGGTGTGTCCACTTGGTGTTTAGTGGGTTCTGCGATAGGATCTCCCTGCAGAAATATTTTAATTAGAATGGTCCTAATACATACTTTTTAAAGTAGGAGCTATTTGTTTTAGTTTATGGACCTAACCTGTGGAAAATGAGTGTTGTAACTAATGGTGTTCCTCCTTCCTTTAGGTATTTAGCAGCTTTAAAGGGGACCTGCCACCAAAATTTCATACCCATTTTTATCATTTTTTCATAATCCTTGATGTCCTCTGATCATGTTTGCAACATAATTTTAGCTGAAAAGTTATTTGGTTTGTTTTAGTATGCCTAAAAAACCTTACAGGAAAACCAACTGATTTTGGCTCATTAACGTTTATGGTAATGAGCTTTGCTCTGATTGGATCGCTGCTGTGAAGCCTGCTGTGCTCTGATTGGCTCAGCAGTGGAGGTTCGGATTTCGGTTTATCCATTGTTATTATGCTAATGCCATTTTCCCGGCAGTGAACCCAAGGAAACACCGGTCGTTTGGAAGAGACCCATAGCGGCTACAGTGGTAGCTGGGTCTCGCTCTGGCTGTGAATGAGTACGAGAACGAGAGAGTGGGCACGGCTCTTCGAGGACGCGCTCGTGAATAATAATGAGCAAGGTCAGCGCAACGTCAGATTGACCTGCTTTTTCGATTGGCCTGGTTTACCCGTTCTTTATTTTAAACCTTTACAGAATGCAAACGACGTAACGGTTTGTTTTCACATTTACAACATAAGACGAACATAATATGGACCTTATCTGACACAAAAACACACAAAATTACATTTTTGATGGCAGGTCCCCTTTAAGTTTTTAAATTCTTCGATAGAGGGGTCTGAAAACTCCAAATATAGCAACAAGGCTGTAAGTTGGCAACACTGGCTGTGAGGTTATGATGTGAATATGTGTGAATAATGTGCTCCTATCCCTGATGTCCCTGGGTGATATATAGCCAAAAGAAAGTATATCATGTAGGTGAAAATTACAGGAAAATACGTGTTTTTGTGTTTTAAAGAGCTCTAGTGACTTCCATGTTGGTCTAAGATGAACACATATAGGCTTAAATGAAAGCCACAAGGGTCCCCTTTAAAATGATACCAAACAGTCTATTGTAAACCTTTGAGAAATGTCCCTGTCATGAGCCTTAACCAGATATACACCAGAGTAAGAAAATCAAATTTATCTTAAGGGGTGGTTCACTTCATGAGCTGCTAAACAACATTTAGCTAGGCACCTGGAAAGGTTATCATACAAAAATATAATCTACAGACATGAATCTTGTCAAAAATCATGATGAACCTTTGCCACCCTGAGGTGGACCAAATAGTGAAATTCTGGCCTCTGGCCCAAATCCTAAAATTGTAATGAACGCTGAAAGGGAGAGGAACAATGTCGTGGGAGAGATAAAAGTAAGTAAAAAAGTGAGTAAAAAAACACCCCAAATATGTTTAGAACAACAAATGAGTTGTTTTTATTGTTTTTTTTTTTTTTAAGTATTTCTTTTGTCTCCTATCTCTGTTTCTTGTAGGGTGTCTGTGGCAATGGGGACTCAGGGATGATCTGGTACACTTGGGGCAGGAGACTTTGGGGGTTAACAGATGCAGGGAAGGGGGTCTGTGCTGCTGGGAGCACAGCAAGTGGCTGAAGAGGATTTTGCCACATCCCTGTGTTTGGTCCCATCATCCCGAAGTACTGCAGAGGGGTTGCAGTATTTACACCCTCTTGGCCGGACGAGGGGTTGATCACATGAACCTGTGCAGTCTGGGCAGTGCCAAAAATGGGGGTCTGTGGCTCCTGCAGGACTGTCTCACATTGATATGGTTCAGTTGCAGCTGGTGCACTTTTCCTCATCCTTTTCTTTTTCTTGCCCTGAAAAACAACATAACATTGTTACTTTTCTGACCTGGTAACACCAGACTATGCAGTGTCAGTAGTATAAAGCTGCTTTTGAAATCTCACACACACATCACAACATTTGTGATGCTGCTGTGCATAGATTGTGTACTTACATAGTTGTTGATGGCTGACCAACCAGGGTACAGCCGACTGTGTTCTTCCTTTTTCACTCTGGCCATTTCTTTAAAGTCCCCTCGCTGTTCCTCTGTAAGCTCATTCCACTGTGAACAGACAAAAACATATTGTCAGAAACACACTCATTTCCAAACTGGATCATCCACTTGCGCATGAACAACACCTGGTGCACACCAGATACTCATTAGTGAGTGTACGACATTTCCTCTATGCAAACTTTCATACCTTTTAAAAGTTCTTTACACAAGACAGTGAATAAAAAGCAACATTAACAGTTACAGTGAAAAGATAAAGTAAAAATCTTTGATTTATTTAAACCAGAGTGAACCGTGTCCTGACACACTTACCCACTGGCCGAGGAAAGCGTTCATCTCTGCGCTCCCTTTCTCTGCAATTTCAGCTGGTACATGTTTTCTGTACATCCTCATGAAGATCATGAAGGCATTTGGTGGCTTTTTGATGTATCCGCTGTCCTCCTGCTCCATTTCCCTTTTTCTTTTCCTGTTGGTCAAAATCAGAGAGAAAGTTAATGTTGTTTCTCTATCAAACTTTTTTAATTGAATAAATGTTAAGGTATGCCTAATGTCATTTCCATTCTCTTTGCTTATTATCTTGATCGTTTATGAATAAAATAAAGTTTGAGTAATTTGAATCGATACTTACCTTGAGTTGGAGGCTGTGGGAAGAGAAACAGCGGGACTGGCACATGCAAGCTGATGGTCAAAGAGCTGAAGAGCATCTCCAACACTTGTGACCTCTGCAAACTGTCCAGCCCCACTGTTTGCTGGGTGAGGGGTGGTGTTAAACCCCAAACCAGCAGGGTATGTTGGGGATGGAGGTGGAGGTGAAAAGGAAGGCAGAGGGTCAGTGTACTGGATCTGTGTAGCACGGTGGTCTGCCTCATAGAGCATGTCATCTGTCAGCAGGTCACAATCTCTAGCCAGTGTCTTGAACACTGTGCGGGGACTGTCCAATGGGCTCTCTAGGCCAAAAAGCTTGAGTACTTCTTCAGATGTGAACTCCAGAGCCTCTTCATCAGAACTTTCTGCTGAATGAGGGGGGGTGTTTAACCCCAAACCAGCAGGGTGTGTTGGTGATGAAGGTAGAGGTGAAAGGGAAGGCAGAGGATCAGTGGTCTGGCTCTGCGTTGTAAGGTGGTTTGCCTCAGAGAGCATATTGTCACACAGTGTCTTGAACACTGTGTGGGGACTGTCCAATGGGCTCTGTAGATCCAGCTTGAGTAGATCTTCAAATGTGAACTCCTCAAAATCTCCATTGGAACCTTCTGCTGCGTGAGGGGGGGTGTTAAACCCAAAACCAGCAGGGTACGTTGGTGATGGAGTTGTCATGATTGAAGAAAACTGCTCTTCTTCTCGATAACTTTGCTGACTCGGCTGAAATATTCTTCAGATTTTGTCACTCTTGCTCGCTCACTAGACTTTGGCTATACTGCTTCGGTCTGGAGGTGAAGAGACTTCTGTTTGAGTCCATGGCTAACCTCTGATGTCATCAGTCATGCTCGATGACATCACCGTTTTCAATTTTAAAAAATGCAGTGCAGGGGGACACTCCATTCCATTTTTAAAAAAATGCCAATCAACCTGATCTCAGTCAAAATGCAGTAAATCTTTTCTATACAGTTTTGATTGGGTGCATAGGTGGTCTCTAAAGCAATGGTTGCATCTTGATGTTGTTGTGTTGCTTGCGTGTTTTAACACCTTTGAATGCAGTGACACCTGCATGTGTCCACTAACAGTGGTTTTGCAGCTTTTGGGCCTCATTTTTAGGTCACCACAGACCACAGACTCTGAAGAAGACGATTGATAGCTGTCCACCTTAGAAATGCAGAGACGTTTCTCTGCTTTTATAGTGGATATCTGTAACTCATCTTCTTCACAGTCCATGCCTTTAACAGAGAGACTTGAGAGACAACAACTCCAGCACTCCTCCTTTATCTGGGCTGGGGACCGGCAAAAATGACTCAATTGAGACAATTTGGCGGAGTTACTGTTTTTTTTTTTTTTTAATTATTATTATTATTATTATTATTATTTTATTTTTTAAAGGGAACCTGCCATCACAATTTCATCCCCATTTTTATCATTTTTTCATAATCCTTGATGTCCTCTGATCATGTTTGCAACATAATTTCAGCTGAAAGGTTATTTGATGGTTTTTTTCAAAGCATTTTAGTATGCCTAAAAAATCCTTACAGGAAAAACAACTGATTTTGGCTCATTAACATTTATGGTAATGAGCTTTGCTCTGATTGGATTGCTGCTTGATATTCGGTGTGGCGGCGGGGAGGGTGCAGGGGCTGCAGGGGCTGTGTGATCACAGACAAAATCTCGGTACTATTTAGTAGCAGCGCATGCCCCTTGTAATAACCCCCTTAAAAACTGTTGTTCAGGACTGCTTACTTGTGCTTCCTACTCATTCGGCTACTGTAATAACCGTTGTTCGAGCCCACACGCAACATTTTTGCTCTCATTCATGAAACGCTTAAATCTGGGACATTTTCCGGGACAGCTTTTGCCGGGGACAGGTCATCCAATACGGGGACTGTCCCCGGAAATCGGAGATGTCTGGTCACCGTATGCTAAACGCTAAAAATGGCAGGTATTAAACCATATATTTTAGACCCCGAGTCCGAAGAGGAGGTGGAAGTTAAAGTAGAAGCCGGAGATCTCCAGCGGTGTTTTCTCATTCATTCTGCCCAGCTTTAAGATCATTTTCCCGGCAGTGAACCGAAGGAAACACCGGTCGTTTGGAAGAGACCCATAGTGGATACAGTGGTAGCTGGGTCTCGCTCTGGCTGTGAATGAGTACGAGAACGAGAGAGTGGGCGCGGCTCACCGAGGACGCGCTCGTGAATAATAATGAGCAAGGTCAGCATGACGTCAGATTGACCTGCTTTTTCGATTGGCCTGGTTTACCCGTTCTTTATTTTAAACCTTTACAGAATGCAAACGACGTTACGGTTTGTTTTCACATTTACAACATAAGACGAACATAATATGGACCTTATCTGACACAAAAAACCCCAAAAATTACACTTTTATGGCAGGTCCCCTTTAAATAAACATTTTACCTGTGAATCAAATGCACGTCTCATGATTTTCCTTGAATCTGTAAATTGGCTTTGTGTTAACACCTTTTGAAGAAAGGGTCTTTCTCTGGCCCAGGGGTTTTTCTCCAACCCTGTGTCAATAAAAGTGTGTCCTTTCACACAGATTTTCTGAGGGTGCAAAGGGAAGACTTGTCTAAAGGAAGCTTAAAATTGCAGAAGATGTGGTAACTTTACCACAACTGTCTCGAAATGACGGTAATGTTGATTTCTGTTCCTTATTGAGGTTTTTCAAGGATGCAGACGTTTCACATTTCTCCTGTCGTGAGGTATGCATTATAGATATCATATAGCATTAAAAACAGTGTCACGGTTTAAGGGGGGGCTCTAATGACGTCCCCACAGCCTCAACTTGACACTGGTGGTACTGCACTTCCAGTTCTGGAGGTAATTAATTGTAATTTAAAGGTGGAAAGTATGGAGTAGTTTTGTTATGCTTTAATGTTGACAAGTTTTAGGAGCTTTAAAAGCTTTAAAGCTCCTTCAAAAGAAGAAACTGAGGAGCAGTAAATAAATAACTTCTGTTTGAAAGGAAAAGGCTCCAACAAGTCTTCCTCTCAGCCGTTCTCACAGGTAATCCTGTGTTGCATTAACACAAACTTCCATTACGACCTTTACTGGTGAGAAATCCCAGATTGTTTTCTACTCCTCCACCCAGTTAACCCCGGGGTAACGTGCAACCTCCTCTTTATGAGGTGCATCCCATTACGAGGGGTTTCCTTCGGCCTGCAGCGGAGTGGAAATACCATCCAGCTGCCCGAGTGGAGCCTGAAGGACCCCACGGCACAAAAATAAAATGAAGTGGGATTCCACCAGCTCACACGCAGAGAGGAGGAAGACACGCACACCAACATCACTAAAAAAACGTGCTCACACAGGACAGCTGATGTAACACAGGACTAAAAGAGCTCCTGTTTCACATCTTTTCTGTCATTTAAGACGAATTTAACATGAACATGTCAACAGGACACCTCTTTATGCGGCACTCCATCACACTCTGCTCACTTGCTCAGGTTTAACTTCTACATCTGTAAAATCATGGAGACGATTAAGTCTGATTGGACAGGTTCAGAAAATAACAGCTTATTCCGATGATCTAAATCTATTTATTCATCAATTAAAGAAAAGTGAAAACACCTGAAATATGACAACTAACTCCTTATTAATCAGCCACCTTTGATTTCTCTTTTATCTATACAGTACATTTCATACAAATGCATCTTAAATATGCTTAACAAGAGATAAATACAATAACAAAACTCAACGGTGCACCATATGGATGTAAAAAAGAAGAATCATTACTAAAATATCACTTTGAAATTTGTTGAATTTCAATCTATTTGGATCTTAAACTAGCCTTTGCACTGAGACAGCAAAAAGCTGACTGTAGATAGATTCTTGATGAAGAGACCTATGATGTGTTCAAAACATGTGCTAACCCTCAGGTCTGATAATGTCCTCTAAAACAACAGATTTCTGTGAGGTTATTGATCCTGCAAACACAGCCGAGGAGAATTAAGGCCCTCCTCACACGAGGACGGCCGCGTATTGTCTTGGCGTTGGCACCAAAACATGTATCGCTGTTTACACATCGTATTGTACATAGGCTTAGTGCATTTACATGACAACGCAAAATCCACGCAAAATCCTGTAGTACATACGCCCGGCCTAAAGGTGACACTGTGAAATTGCCACAAAGCACCAAAAACAGAGAATGCGCATGCGCATACATTCATACATGCTGTGTGTGACAACGTGGGTTGGGCGGCAGGGAGAAGGAGGGGTGCTATGAGGTCACCGTCTTTTCCGGACTTATCTATTTACACCAACTACGGCATGAAGACGAATACCCTGATATCCACCTGCAGACCCGTTTTCAAAAAAGATGCACAGTCATGGGCAAATACGCGTCTCCGTGTTTCAATATCACCAGATCGATAGTTTATTTTACCGGTGTCTTACAAATTTGTGTAAAGACCACCTAAGTCAACTCTAAACTGCAAGCAACCTTTGGTTTGTGATTTATCCAGGTGTGTCTGATCAGTCACATCAGTCACACCTGGATTAATCTGTTTGGTATTCATTTTGACGTGGCTTTCTCGTATCAGCTTAGGTCGAATTTTTTTTTGCCAAAATGATGCAAAAAAGCAGTCTTGAAAAAGTCTGGGTGAAGTTTGATGACATTTTTGAGTGTTTGCATTCACATCCTGAAAATTTCTGAGAGTTTTCTGGGCTTTTCAGGAGACTGAGGATTATGACCCGGCCAAATATGACATAACGTGACCCAGGTTTGGAAAATACCCCTCTGACTGGAGTCTCTCTCCTTGCTGAACTACATTTAACTTTTTGAAATAGAGCCTAATTTTAGCCTCGACACACTGGCACAGTGGAGCGCACACACAATGAGACAATTAGCCTGTCATAGTGCGTTGTTTTTATTTGTGAAACAGTGAGTCAAACCCTCAGCGGGGCGCTCACAGGGATATTCTGCTTCCTGTTGTGGGTGGACCACCAGAGCGTCAGACACTCACTTCATTAACACCGTGGATCAGTAGTAACACCAGCAGATGGAAAAAAAAAGTCAAAAAGCACCTCAGGGATCTGGTTTAAGCTTCTGTGCAGTTTCAGTAGGAGGTTTACTGTAGGGGATTCATCATTTGGGTAAAACTTGTGAGATTTTTGGGGATTCTAGGAACACCTGAACCTGAAAAATGAGTGTGATTTTCTGGTTTTAAAGACGGTGGAGACTCTGTGCTGTAAAACCTGAGAGAAAACACAGAAGACCTTATTTGTGAATGGGAAAAATCCAGCTTCTTATTTACCCTGCAGGATGCTCCAGCAGTGAGAGAGCGGGGCCCCTTGTGCCAGGCATGAGAGAACCGACATCCCGAGGAGGATCTCTTCAGAGTTTCCGACACGTCATAGTTCCTCCTGTCCCCGGGCGGGGAAAGCAGCGGTGCCCTCGCCTGATTACGAGCGATATGTTTGTGGTTACTCTAATAGAGGAGTCCATAAAAATGTTGTTGTGTTGCAGCTACCAGTGAAAGTTACAGCTGGGATTCCCTGGAAAACTCCAAACCACACGTGTCCCCCCTGAACGAAGAAACCCTCTTACTCTCATGGAAAAAAAAAAAAGTTCCACCTGCGGGTTTGAAACCTCAGAGAACAGAAATGTTTCCTCTTTGTTAAGAGGTGTTTGAGGGGTTGTCCTCATGCTACAACATCTGGGGAGAGAAAAGTACTGGAAAGATGCTATAAACATTATCCTTAGCTGTCATCACTCCTAAGACGCTGCCGTATGGAAGCCTTTAAGGGCAAACTTGTTAGGAAGACTGGAATCAAGGAAATGTGCAGCAACTTCAAACACAACCTGCTGTAATACATCAAAAATGAACCGAAATATCTGCTATTCAGTCTGGTGTACAAGTGCTGTTTATTGGATATCTGAAATTTACTTCCTGCTGTTTACTCGAATATAAGGAATGCCAAATCCCAAGATGGGGCGAGCACACCTTACCTCTGTGTCACGGTGACACATTTTATGAGTGTCACCTCTCATAAAAAGCCAAGACACATTTTTTTTTCCTTTTCTTGAAAGGCCCCTGCCCTTCCACATGCGTACCTGGAATGTCAATGACTAATGCTGCGTTCAAGTTACCTCGGAAGTCAGATGTCGGAGCTGAAAATGACATCACACCTGAGTTACAGCGTATCAGTTACCAAGTCGGACAAAAAAGGAAAATCAGAGGCGGAAACAAGATGGCTACTTCTACAAAAGTTTTTTTTAGTGCTTGCCTTATATTCGGACAAGTCGGAACAAAGCAAATCGGAGGTGGAAATGAGATGGCTACCTCTACGAAAGTTATGTTAGCGCTTGCCTTACATTTGGACAAGGCAAGCGCTAAAATAACTTTCGTAGACGTAGCCATCTTGTTTCTGCCTCTGATTTTGCTTTTTTCCGACTTGGTCACTGAAACGCTGGAAACTCGTTTGGGAAATCATTTTCAGCTCCGACATCTGACTTCCAAGGTGACTCGAACACACCATAAGGCACAAAAAGCCAAGGCAGGGTGAGAAGCTGCAAAGACCCACAAGGTACAGGACAGACGGGACATTAACCATCGTTTGCATCCTTCGTTTAGACGCAAACAAGGAATTCGCCCATGACACCCATGATTTGGATGTAAACAGAGAGAACTGGAGATTTGGGTAATCAACAGCAGATTTTGCGCAGGAAAGAAGGAAGTGACGTTGTTGTTGTTGTTGTTGCTGTTATGCGGGATTCTGATTGGCTAACGTGGGCTTGAGCTTCTCGCTACACTGCCACCTACAGGTTTGGCATGCTCTTGATGTCATATATATACATGGGTTAGTGTAAATAAAAACTTTTCTGAAAACATAGTGGTGTGCACACAGTTTTCCTTTTGTAAACGGAGAGGGTGAAATGTCCGTTCGTAAAAATAGCCTGGCATGTGTAAACGTAGGCTGTGTCCGAAATGAATCATTCAATCCCTAACCCCCATATGGGGTTTTACTATATAGCTGACTATATAGAGAACTTAATCACCAGAGGTTTCGGACACTACATGGCAAGACGCAATGCATGACGGGATGCCCACCACTGGTGAGTGACCATCGGATGGTCACTACATTTTGCAATGCTCTATGGGAAATTTGGAGTCGCCTGTATGAGGCATTGGAATTGATCACTCAGGTTTCGGACATCCCTCAATATGGCGCTAACCCCCATACAGTCGCCTACATGGGCTTGTATGTAAATACGTGATATTTGGAACACCTGTCTTTTCTGTATGCGTTTATTTTATTCTTATTTTTTTAAATTGCATTTGGATTTTAGAGTTTGTCCCATTTGTTGTCATGGAGGAGGCGGGCAAATGACCAGTACTGCAGGTCTAAAAGTTGGGGCCTCATATTATGGGAATTGTTATGTGACCTGATTAGAAATAACCGGTCACTTTTATGACATGTTAAGTTCATTCTAGAGAAATTGTATCCCACAAGGTTTTTTTTTTTACACCTGATCTTAAATTATTACCTTTTAAACCAGCACACGAGGCTATATCATCTCAGGAAAAGAGGTTTTATAGACAGTTAAATGCTCTGCAGGGAAACGGAGAAAGACCGCTCCAGTATAACGTTCCTCTTGTGTGTGATTGTGGTGAATCCTCGCCAGTTTTAAGAGCTCTGGATCTGTTTTTATCACATTTAATTGTAAACTCTGTTGTCCGGTTAAAAATATTGATTGAGATTTCAACCACAAGTTCACTGGAAGATGAAAGCATTCAACTGTGAGGCTATGGTGTAAAATGAAGCCTAAAATGATTATTTGATTTCAAGTCCATGAGAATCAATGGCAAAAACTTATGAACAATGTAAAAGTTTGAATTAAGACAGCAACTTCAAATTATGTATGTCTTTTACCCGTTCATGATACTCCAAATTTTTACAGTCATGTAGGACAGATCCTAAAGTTTGAGAGCAAACAGATTTAAGAAAGCTTTCCTCTCATAAATCTCACACTGTTCCCCTCCTGGTCCTGGATTTGAACTCTAAATTAAGTTTTAAAACACCTTCACATTTTTGTTACTCATTTCTCTGCCTGATAAAAGGTTTTTCCTCAATTTATAACAAAGTTTTGACTCTGAATCTCTTGGGATCATTTAGGCTCATGCTGTGTGATCATGCAGCTCTGCAGCCTCTCAGCATCCTGACCCTGCGGTGTCCGCCTCGCTCTCTTAGCTCCTCCCTTGGCTTTATAGTTGCGCTTAAACTGGACCTCCATCAGATCACTCCCCGCTCCATCCTTTTTGTTTCTCAGTCCTGCAACAAGAAGAACAAGAAAGAGATGCAGTTTACGCGTGTCCCGCTCCCGAGCCTGTCCCTGTGGATTATTCTCCTCCTCAGCTCTGGAGTCGACGCCCGGAAGCAGCGCGATGAAGGTGATGATGAGGAGTCCTGGTCAGAGAGCGTGTCTAGGGCCAGGTGTGCGTCCCGGTGCCTCAGTCTACACAGCGTGGAGGCGCTGTCCGTCTCCACACCGCTGCAGGTAAGGGCGCAGAGCGCACCGGAGCAGCGCGCACAAGCGTGCCAAACAAGTTTTTAGCTTTTAGTGTGGGGTTATAGCGACTTTAAAGTTATTACAGAGGCTTAAAAAAAGAGTTAGCAAACCAACGACTCTTCTTTTTGTGTGAGTGCAACCAAATGTCGTCTTTATAGCGAACCTTTATGACAGCAGCTGTTCCCCAAGCTGTTAGTTTGATGGAGAAATCTTACAGTAGCTGTTAGGAGAACTAATGCTGACACTCTGTAAAAGACAATTGAATAACGCCACATCAAATCAAGTGTTTATTCTTATAACAGAATTTTTAAAGCACTAATGCAAATACTTTGTGCTATTAGACAGTTTACAAGTGGTATATATATCAGTGATTTTTTCTCTTTACTTGGGTGAAGTTGTGACATAGGAGCTGAATATGTTCAGTTGAGTCATAAGTGAAGGAAAAATTTCCATCATGGAGTGAAATCAGGTCTAATGTAGGAGGCTCCATTGGTAAAGTTAGGCACAGGAATGATAAGAAGAACAACATATTCAATGTTTACATCTAGCATTAATATTTATGACATGAAGATTGACAGCATATGTAGCATTTAGATTGAACTTGTCAAATGTTAGATGTCTTAATACCCAACATTTTTGATTTTATAGATACGTCAACATTTACATATCTTTTATGACAAAATAAATGTTATACAATTGCCAAATATATATTGGTGTGTAAATTCCTGATTCGAATCCAAGGCAAGACGATACATTTGTTTTGATTGTTTAACTGGTCTGGTTTGCGTTCACAAAGGACAAACTCAATTGCTCCAGAAAACAGAACCAGAAGTCACGTGACCGCAAATACCGTTCGGTTATTGGTCATTAGTTTATGCGGGAATACAAACCCCACTCTGCTGTCTTCGCCTGTCATGAACGGCTCAATAGCCAGCGAGTGCGAACTGCGGCATTAATTAATTCATTCCAGAGTAGACGTGCTGCAAACAACAGACAGATAAAGACGAGACGGCGACAGGCATTAATGAGAGCCTACCACCATTTCCTGTGATTGGTGTGGATGACGTTCACACCAGAAATGAACCGCTCCAGAGTTCCCTTGATAGTGGTCCGAGACCACTTCATCAGGCGGACCAGAGTTTGTTTATTTGGTCCACACCAGAGTTCGGGGTCACCGACCAAAACAAACCGCACCAAGGGGGTAAATGCTCCAGGGTTCGGTTCAACCGGACTAAAAGAGGGTGGTGTGAATGCGCCCTAAATGTCACATTTCAGTGAAGTATTTCTTCACACTCAATTCAGCCAAACCCTCATGAACTCCTGACCCCTGAGTCAACTCACGAACCTGAAATAATCCAAAAAGAACCCCTCAATGTTCCTTAACTATGGTGCACATGAAGAGAAAATAAACCTTGTGGAAATTTTTATTCTGATGGGAACATAAGGCTTGTTATCCTGATAATACTCATGCATATTATACACACAAACAAACACACACACACACACACACACACACACACAAATGCAGCAGTGAGGCTTCTCTTTGCTGCCGGCTGCAGACTGAAGTGGACAGGATCTCTGCTCTCCTACTTAGAGCGATGAATCTGCACACAGTGACGGCCCACTCTGAAAAAAAAAAAGGAGGAATCAGACTAAATCATGAGAGCTTCTGTTCTCCTGTCTGATTTTGTTTTATTCTATCTGCACTCAAACATGAACTTTAGTGAGAAACCCTCCACCCTTGGCTCTGCACGTCACATGGGATGCATCACTCTCAGGTCTGGTCTCATGCATGGATGGGAAACGAGTCGATGATGGTTTTGCACAGCTCTCATGTTCGATGATTGGCTGCTGAAGTGTGAAACACAGTCACATTGACCTAATGCATGTGGGATGGGAATGGTGTGTCCTGTAGCCCTCTTCCTCAACCCCCCTCTGATTTTTCACTCAGAGTGAACCCATCTAGAAGCAGTTTTCGTGAACGGGTTTAATAGTCTTGCAGGCTATCCTAGCTTTAGTCTCTGTTCCCTCAACCAGTTCCTAAACAAAGGGGCTGGACTGACTAGGATCTCCTGTGGTTGAAACTAGGACTGGGTGATATGGCTTCAAATCAATATGACGATATATCGAGCAGTTCACCTCGACAACGATAAATGGATGATAACTACTCCACAAGCTGCTCACGCCCTCCCACATCAGCTTCGTCTACCTCAGCCACTACAACTTTTGAACCGTCCTCCATCTCCTCACCTGTCTTTCCCTCTTTGTTACAGACTCGATGGGGTGGAGTCACATCTCCGACGTAGGTTTAAAAGGGACATGAGAACATAGTCTACCTACACACATCCAAAACCAACTTTAATTTATTTTTTTACAGTGAACATACTGATATGGGCAAAATGATGTTGGTTATTGTCCTAAATTTCGGTATCTGCAAATTTTCGGTTCACTGCCCAGACCTAGTTGATACACTTTCTATCATCAAACATAAAAACCAAACTGTCCCTTGAGATGCGTTCTGGACCAATGGTGCACCCGACTTTATTCGTGCATCTCTAACCTTGAGTTTGTAACAGAAGTTTCATGTTTTTTTTTTGTCTCTCAGCACCATCCTTGTTCAAACGTCATTAAAAATCCAGTAACAAGCCCTAATGTTGCACTGGGCCTCATGCTTTTATTACTATGAACACTCTCACTGCTGTTCATATTGGACCCAATCAAACCTCCTGCAGCCAGGAATGATAATACAGAACCAAACAGACTTATTTTTCCCCCAGAAGAATTTTATGTCTTCATTCTGTCTGACTGATGTTTGCTAAAAACTGCAGCGAGCAGCTGTTACAGACAGTGATTCAGCTCTTTTATATAGATGACTCTATATTTGTAAAGCTGAATGGAGCTGACGGGAAACATGGTTTCTAATAATTTGCACGGATTTATAAGACTTTGAAATGTTAATCAGACACTTCAACAAATCCTGGATATGTAGAAAAAGGTGTGTCGCCGAGTTCCCTGTTTGCCTCTCCACTCTGAAATGTACATGTATTGTTCGACCGTCTCCTGTGACTCGAGCGGTGATCCTGGATGCCTGCTCATTATTTTTCTGCAAACAGCCGCGGGCTCGCAGCAGGGAGCCGTGAAGGACGACCAGCTCCGCAGAGTAGAGGAAAAACAGTCATTTGTCTTTGGACAGAAAAAAGAAGTGTTTCCTCTGAGCTGTGACAGAGCTGTGAGCCATAATGAGGACATTAACACAAGCTCTTCTGCATTTAATCCAATTAGAAACACCTAATAATCCATGCTCATGTTTTTTTTCTTTTTTTTTCTTGTCTCTCTCTGCAGAATAACGGATCCTTGGGCTGGTGTCAACACCACAAACAGTGCGCTAAGGTATGTAAAACTGCAGTATCAGTTTAGTCTGAGAGTTTAAAGCAAGCATGTTTAATGGATGTAATGGATGCAACCTTGGGTTTGACGTTCAGGATCAACCTTTGACACCTCATAAAACTCATTGAAATCCTTTTGTGCAATTTTTTACTAAAGATTGTGGCCATTTTTATAGAGTTAAATGCAAAAATTCCAAAATTTGCCCTACCTCACAATGGTAAAGAATCCTTCAAAAAATTCCTGGATCCAGAAGGCGATCCGGATCACCACCAAAATGTAAAACAAACAAACAAACAAACAAACCAATGCTACCGAAAACATAACCTCCTTGGCGGAGGTACATGTATTTGTTTTAGCAGACACCCGGTTACCTGTGGACATGGCCTAAGCCTAGCAGTTCCCTTATTGATCCCTTCCATTTAGCTCCACATGCCAGGCAAAACAAAGGTGCAACATGGTGGGCAGTCAGTGCAAACAATCATGACAGCCAGAGGACTGGAGCGGCCTAAAATGCTGCTATATGCAACATTAAACTGTTGTGCTTTTACAAAACAAGCCCTAAAAGTAGGACCAACTCAAGGTAAAGCTTTAGTGTTTTTTTTTTCAGCCTGCAGCAATAAAACAGGCTGTAAAAGCTGCAACCTGCTAGTCTGTCTTGGCCCCAGCTTCTCACCCAAAGTTAGGCTGTATTCCTAACACAGTGACGGCCATCTTTGGGCTTCACAACGCCTCTTCAGAAAGCAGTGAGTGACGACACTGAGTCGACGCCCATGTTTTTTCACAGGCTTTGTTTGCAAACTGCGTGTGGAGAAAGTGTGCATGTACCCAGCTGTCTTTTTAAATCACACAAGCCAAACCGCAGCTGTATCACGACAACTGATCAAAGATTATAAAAGTAGTTTTAGCTTCCCCAGCACGCAAACAATCACCACAATTCAAACAAATAAGATCATCTGTTCTGTGGACTCATGAGCCACCAAACAAACAACGCATCCCAACAAAAAAGCCAACCACAGGCTGACGTATCTGAGCTGCAGCTCCAAAAAAACATGACGCGTCTTTGATCAAGAAGCTGCAGAGAACATGAGAGAGATGTGAAATCAGTTTTAATACTTCAGAGAGGACCTGTCACCGCCGAGCGACTCTGACAGAGTTTACCACATCTACATTTAGAGCTCTGCTGCTGCACAATGACGGGAACTGAAGAACCCAGAGGACCAAGCTGAGCGCAGACAGAGAGAGTCTTTAGAGCTCACATCACGCCACTGAGCCTTTTATTTCACTATTAAACAGCAATAAACAGGAGCCTAATTTCCAAAGCTCTCCAAACTAACAGTCCCTCAGGGCAAACGCTGCTTTAAACACCTAAAAAAGTTGTGGATTAGAACATTTCTGCAATTTTCTATTAAGTTTTGTTTATTGAGTACATTTCCTGCGTATTTTCCCCAGTTTCTCTGTTCCCTATTGTTACCTGTATTCCAGTCTTATGAGTTTTCAGTCTGTGTTTGACCCTGTTTTCCTCCTGTTCTCTGTGTTTTATTCTTTAAATCAGTTTTCAGTGTTTATTTTTCTGTTTTATTTTGTAGTAGTTGATTCCTTGTGTTTCTAGTCTGGTTTTACCTCCCTATTTTTCCCTCCTTCGTTAATCACTCATGATTTCACCTGTGTCTCCTCTGCCACACCTGTTGCTCGTTAGTGCTTGTTACCCTGTGTGTATATATAGTCCCTGTCTTCCCCTGTTTCTTTGTTGGTTCATTCTGTCATGAGCCAGGGCTAAAAAAAAGAAAAGAAAGAGGACCCAAAACGCAGGCAAAAAATTATTTAATAAATAAAAGACGAAAGGTCCTTTCACACTGGGATCATTTTTGTCGTGCGATTATTTTGGACGTCAGTATTTTTTTTCGAACCCATATCCTGTCAATACAAGCATTCACATCAGCGATCTTTCCTGTCCTGCGATATTGCAGCATTTATTTTTTCAGATCACGGTCAATTTTCTAAAGTTTCGCATACTGTGTGTCCACTTCTGACCAACCAGATTTCGTGTTGTTGCGACGTCAGATTCACCGGTATATCCAACATGGCCGACCAGCTGATTGTTTACGTTTATTGTTTGATGAAAGACACAAACATTACAAAGACAACGACCTGAAGGATAATTTGTGGAGAGTCACAGTGTCGGATTTCTCATATGACGATGTTTTGTGTGCTTTTACAGTTTGCTAAACGTCTAAACAGTCAGTCCGATGTTGTGTCAGTCTTCTCGCTTCTGCTTCTTCTTCTTCAGACTAGAAACACAAGGAATCAACTACTACAAAATAAAACAGGAAATAAAACTGAAAACTGATCTAAAGAATAAAACACTGAGAACAGGAGAGAAACAGGGTCAAACACAAACTGAAAATGTCTTCCTGGGGGACAAGTCAGGACTGCATCGGGCTAGTTTCTTTGCAGGACTTTTCTCCTACAGAGCCGTGCTGTTGTAACCCCTGCAGAATGTGGTTTGCTGAAATACGAAGGTCTTCCCTGAAAAACTCATCATCTGGTTGTTCCTTTAATTACTTCATCGAAATGTATTGCTGGCCTTCAACTCCAAAATTAACATATTTTTCACAGAACAGTAAGATCACTGTATTCAAAGATATTTTAAGCATCTAGGGACTCTGTCTATTGGGACTGTTAAGATGAATCATACTGTAGAGGATAATAAAAGCTTTAATCTGGATTTATGTTACTTCTTAAAGCATCTGAGCTGATCACAAAGGAGGACACAAAGAGGGTAGGAAGTCAGCAGTTAGCTGAAGACGTAAATCTGCGCATAATACCATCATAAGTGATGTCTGAACATGAATCAGAGAGCATGTTCGGATAAAAACACGAAGAGGATGAGGCAGCATCTCATTTCCTTACCTAATTCATGCTGTCATGAAAACATTCCCTCCCTGTGATCACTCACTAAAGGCCTGAATATCTCATTTTACCAGCTCTTAATAATGCAGCTGGGGAGATGTCTGACGCGCCAACATGTCATCACAATTAGCCGTCACTGGGATCGCATGGTTAACAAAGTGAGAGGCTGCTGAGGCGCGTTAATATCTCCATCACTC
Organism: Xyrichtys novacula; assembly: GCA_962446985.1. Lineage (NCBI taxonomy): Eukaryota > Metazoa > Chordata > Actinopteri > Labriformes > Labridae > Xyrichtys > Xyrichtys novacula. Next base: position 9,154,833 of record OY660887.1, read on the forward strand.
TGCGAGGAGACGATGCTTCTCTTGAGAGCTGTTAAGGACCAAAAAGGGCTCAGAGTCGCAATTAGGAAGAGGAATAAAGTATCCAAGCCTCGTTATGTGGAAGTTACAAAGAAAACTTTCATGTTACGGATGTTTTACCAGAAAGGGGAGTTTGTACGGCATGTTTTCTTTCCGTTTCCTCTCTGCATCCGTCATGAGTGTTGGCGTATCAGCTGGGAACCTGACATGATGTATAGCACATCAGAGAATAAGAGCAGAGTGTGATGATGAATGTTAGAGCTGAGAAATGGGTAATAAGTACTACAGTGCACCAACATGAATCAATACATGTTTACACACACACACACATGCACAGAGCAGGGAGTGATTTATTGCTGCACAGTGATGCACATATATGTAAAGGTGCACATGTGCCTGAAAACATACATGAAGGTAAGGTGATGTATTACTCTTATCCCACCACGTGAGGGGAATATACATTTCAAACCTTCAGCTTTATTTCAAGGTCAAAATGGTGGATTTTTAAAATGATTCCTGATGGCTTTATTCGTGTGCTTTCACCTGAAGAAGGTAAACAGGCTGTAATGTCTGCAACATAATCCTCATTGGAGTAAACTATGTCCTCTTTAAGTTCTTGTTTTGGTCTTGTAAGGCTCAGAGAAAGGTACAGGTGAGTTTCTTTTAGTTTAAGTTCAAGCAAGACTATGACTGGGTTGGTTTAGTGGAAAAAAAATAACAAATACAACTTAGAGGGATATTCCAGTGAATAATTTAGATAGGGTCAAACACACTGTAACACCGATTAAGACACCCCCTTAAGAGATGAATGTTGCCGATTGCTTGCTTCTCGAGTTATACCAACTTTCGTAACGACCGCACGTTAGCAATACACAGCGGTCTACATCTCCACGTGCAAACCTCAAGCAAAAAGCCACTCTATAGAAACAAATAATGCTCAGAACAGCACCTAACTTCATCAACAGTACATACAGGGTCCCAGCCATAGTACTAGTACCATAGTACCAAACACACCTTACCAGCTTTCCTCCAGCAGTCGCCTGTTTGTAGGGAGAGCCCTGACGAGTCAATCACCGAGTGCAGCGGATCATTTCCATGAAGTAATAATCATCATAATAATCATTTTGCACTGCAGAAGGGGTAGTTCTTCTGCCTTAGCGTCTTAGTCTGATTGCATTTCTATGAAGTAATGATCATAAATGTTCTTCCTTGAGCTGCGAAACTCCGCTGTACTCAGTGATTGACTCGTCAGAGCTCCCCCCACAAACAAGCGGCTGCTGGAGGAGAGTGGGTGAGTTGTGTTTAGTCTCTCTGCTAAAGAAATTAGGCAACGCTAAAAAGATGTTTAGTGGCTAGTACTTTGGCTGAGACTCTATATGTACTGTTGATGAAGTTAGGTGCTGTTCTGAACATTATTTGTGGCTATAGAGTGGCTTTTTGGTTGCGGTTTGCATGTGGAGACATAAACCGCTGTGTATTGCTATCATGCGGTTGTTACTTAAGTTGGTATAACTAGAGAAGCAAGCGGTCGGCAACATTCATCTCTCGAGGGGGTGTCTAACTTGTGTGTTCGACCCTAATAATTTAATGCCGGAATATCCCTTTAATGTTGAGTCTGATTTGTAGTTTGTGGGCTTTTCACTGTAGTTCTTCTGCCACAAGCACACACAGTTTCACTGTTGAATTATTAATCCACGCCTACAAAGTCGATAAATGGCTACACCGCTGGTATGAAGCCCAATGCCGATGAGTGGAGAGCAGAGGTCCTCCATATCTGGAAAATAACCTCACTAATGTGGATGAAACGACTCACACTGGGGTTTTATTGCATGAGGGAAATCAACACGTCCTGCTATAATGACAGTTTCTCAGCTTTATTTTGATGCAGGTTGCAGAAGTTTGACTGAAATGAAACCACAGCCTCACAGTGAGTGAATACATTAAGCAAATTCAGGTATAGATGAAGATCCAAACTGGCCTCATTACTGTGGCTTTTGTAACTCCAATTTGTGCACATCCATGTTTTGAACATCAGAACTACCTTTAAGAGTTGAGGCTTTTAAAGCGGCCATGCGTGTTCTATAGTGGTGCCAGTTTCTAGTTAAAGTATACAGAAGAAATCAAGTCAAGCTAATCTCTCTGGGTTTGGTTTGGAGCTCTTCCTGATGCCCTATTTTTAAATTCAAAGATTCGTTTTTGCAGATCTTGATATTGACACATCTCCATCCAGCTCTTAATCTCAGTCCTGATGAAAAGCTCGTTGAAGCGGGTTTCTGTGTGACAGCCCATCTCGCTGGCTCCTGACCACTTGGCCTGGGCTCGTCCTCGTAGACTCGGTGGTAATGAGTGCTTGTTAATCCTTCTGTCACTATCTCCTCCAGGCAGACGGCCATTTGCGAGTGCCAGAGTTGATTAGCACCGCACTCCCACACAGTCCGGTTCAATCAAGCTCTTAAGGAGGAGTTTAAGATGGCACTACTGTAGCATCAGATCCGCCGTCTGCACTGACACCACAGTCTGAACTCACAACCTGGACAGTCGGCATTGAGCGTGCTGGAATCAGTCTTTCAGAAGCACTTGGCAGTCATTAGTGGACTTCAACACCCCCTGCAGCCTTGTTGGGATGTTTGTCAGGGAGCCAGACATCCTCCTGCTTCTATAAAAACTACTTGTGAAATAATTTGCTCACAGTCCGCTCCTTGGGAAAAGCCGAGGTCTTGTCTGAGGATGTTTTTAAAGGTCTGGAACGCTTTCAAAGAGTGTGCGAGCTGTTGAAACAGGAAGCTGGAGACAAACACGGGGCCTGTTTGCTCTCGGAGGGGCTCGTCTGGGCAGCGAATCAAACAGCGTCGAGTACCGAATGATGAAGAGCATTTTGCACGGTCAGCAGAGAAGTCGTTCGCTCCATTATCTCTGCTTGGTCATGGAGGAGCGCTGCTGCCAAACACACACTAAGAAACACACACAGACTGAGTAAACACGAGGCTGCGACCTGCGGAGAACAGCTCGGGTGCCAAACCATTTCCAATTTGGTGCTAAAATCTGCAGCCAAGACAAAAGTCTCTGCAGAGACTGAGGTGCTCTCTCAAATCTCTTCCTACCACTTCTCAAAGTTCTCCCCGCTCAGCTGTATTTGTGGCGTTCGGGGGTGAAATGCTCGATTTAAGCTTGAAATGGAGCGGAAAACTAACCAGCGCTGAGGTGATGCTGGGAATGGCGAGGGAGGGAGCGTCGGTCTGGATTAGTGGACGAGCTCTCCCAGAGAGGCCGGGGGAAGGATGATGGGAGATGGCAGGCTTGGCAGAGCTATCAGACATGCTCCAAGGAGTCTTCATCACAGAGGAGGAAGAGCCGCATGGACTCTGTAAGCACTGTGGACTCTGGGAGTGTGGGCACCTTGTTTTACTGGAAACCAGTTCTATCCCGCCTCTGGGTCAGTGTGGATGCTCCAAAAGCTCCTGGAGTGAACATTAAATCAAAGTGGTCTAATCAGACAACTTTTACAGGAATATTATCTGGCAAACATCAGAATATGAGGAGCTGCATGTGAAAATCAAAAGCTTCAGCTGCACCAGTTTTACTTTAAGCATGTGGCTAATTAGGGGTTTGGAGAAAAAATAGATTCATATAAGTATCGCAATTTTTTCGTCTTACAAATTTCAAGTCAAGTATTTTGTTCAAAAATGGATTTTTTTTTTAAATTTAAGAATAAAAGTCCTTACACACCGAGGCCGGTGCGTATATAGAATACAAAATTACGAAATAATCGGAGGCGATTTTTGATGCGCCTGACTATACACATCAAGCCCGATGTGATTTTGCGACTTTCCGGGGGGGGGGGGGGAAACGTGTCCCGGGTGGAAGCGAGAAGACTGAAACGACAGCAGACTGACTGTTTTTCAGTTCTGAGTAGACACTAATGTTGAGATGAAGTTGTAGAAGAATCGAATCGGGAGAAAGCATATTAGCCTTATGGCTAATATAAGCTTTAAGACAGTTCTGCTGTCATCAAGAGTCCCTGCATTTGTTTGACAACCACAACTTTTACTCACATTATTCTCCATAAGGTGGCCCAAATACCACCACAGTGCTCAGCACAGTTATAACTGCAAAATCTGTGAATAAGACAAAAAAAAAGCCAATATTCCGTCACTGAAAATCGCTCTTTATTCTTCCAATTATGTCTTAAACCTGTATGTTGTGCTCCAGTCCAGAACTGCATCCTCTGGGGTTTTTAGACTGCTGAAGCTGAGCTGATTTGACACAGTCTGGTCTATGGAGAATTACTTGTTTGCATCATTAGCTGTTGCGCTTATGTCACCAAGTTTCTCTCCTGATGCAGAAACCTTATTGGCCCAAAAAGAGAAGGATGCATTCATCGAATGTGATTGAATGTTTTTTTTGTCTCGCACACAATCAGGCTGAGATGATAGCTGGCCTCTTCGAACTAGCTTTTTACACCCTGGGATGCGATACGTTGGACATTTCCTCCTCCACAAAGTGATAAATAGGAAGATCCAAACTCCTGGGAAAGGTTTCCTCAGATTGAACATTACCTCTGTAACTTTCACACTGCTCATTGTCCTTGTGAACCTGCTGTATATCCCTCCCCTCCCCACTGTTTCCCACTACAGCATGAAATTACAATCAGTGTGCAGCGGCTCCCCTGAGTCTCAGCTGCTTACTGGTGCAGGATTCAGCTTTATGGCGCAGAGGACAACAACTCCAAACCAGCGTGTGCTTACATAAACGTGTTTTAGGTTTATCTACTCTCTCTTATTGATTATTGACTGAGTGCACTGTTAAATGTTTTCACAGTTTCAGTATGATTGATTGAATGTGGTGTTTTTATGTCCACAGTGCCTGGAACCCTGCAAAGATTCATGGGAGATGAAGAGGAAGAGCAACTGTAGAGAGCTTTGTGAGGTACGCTGTCACACGTTGTTCTCTGACAGAAAATATGCATGAAGACCAAAGACTTCAATAATGCACTCTAACCCTAGTCTAAGGGTCATCTTTCAATGATCTAAAACAAACAGTTCAAAGTTCAAGGTGCAAAGTGAATCAGGGCGTCTGACTGCTTTTTTTGGTAGTTTAGCGGCACAGAAATTGAGGTACAGGACACAGAAAGGCATGATGTTGGAGAGGGTGCATTGTGGAGAGCTTGATGACGGTTTTGGTCTGGATGGTTTGGCTCTTGCAGCATTGAGACGAAGCTGGTGGGTGAGGAGACCGTGATAAGGGTGACCTAGCAGTCTGAAATCAGCACCACGCTGCAACATGAAAACCAGCGTCTGCACTCCCTTTGTCCACTAAATATCAGAGATTTTTATTGAAGTCCAAAAAGACATTGCAGCTGTGTGCAAAACTTGTCATGCAAAAGTTTGTGCTAATATCGCATCAATATCGGTATCAGACAATACTGAAGGCTACAATATCGGTATCGTATCAGGGGTAAAAAAGTTGTACTGGAACACCCCTATTTAGGAAACACAACAGGTTTGTCCATTAAAAAGTTTGCTTGCACATATTGTGAATCGCTCTAACACTTTCTTGCAGAGTTACTAATATCTGTCAAACTTGTTCCAAGCTCACATTAAATACCTCCAAACTCGGGCACTTAAATTTGCATGGACTGCTTTATTTTGGCAGCCTTTTAAAAGCACATTTCCATATTTTAGCAGCATTTATCAAACTTTCTAACACAAAAGGGGGCAGTAATCAACTTTCTGTGGACGCCAAAGAGCTGAAACAAGCCTGTCCACTCTCTGACTGGTGTGAGCGGCTTTGCAGTGAGCATGCTGGTTCCAGATTCCGTATTTTCTCTGTAAGAAACAGAAACCTGGTGCACATCTAACGCATGAAATTTTGTGTAATGATCGCTGGAAAAACAGCTTTGAAAGAAAGAGGTTGCCTAAAGTTTGGCTTCTTTATTTCAGTCCTGCTTTTAGAGTCTGGATATGACAGATATTTGAATTCAGTAACTGTTTTTGTGCTTTTCTGAACTTGACAAGATACAAAAAACAATAACAACCTAGGATCAGCATCAGGCATGACTACAAACAAATATCAGATTTATTCTTTTGTTTAGTCGAGTAGTTTTGAGAGCTAATACATCTAAGAATAAATCCTTAGAAAGCCTTTTTATCCTCAGTTGAATTCCAAATGTTGCGAAACTTAGATTTATGTACTGATGCTGTATTTCATTTGCTTTAAAACCAAGAAGGATAAGCTGGATTTGACTTTTAGATATTTAAAGTGTTAAATTTATTCATTCAGATAACTTTAAAATAATCATGATTCATCTTCAACTGTGCTGAATCAGTAGCAATAACTACACTCGTCTCTTTACTGTATGCTTGTTATTTTTCTATTTCTATTTCTACCCTTTGAGGCAACAACACCAAACTGCAAGTATGCCAAACGTATCCTTTGAGTGTTTTAGTAAAAATCTGCAAAGAAAAGCAGTCAACAGTGAGAGTAACAACCACTGAAAGTACACTTTCCCTCTGCAGCGAGTCTTTCCCAAGAAGCACTGGGAGTGTGTGACCAGCTGTGAGTTCCTGCAGTCAGTGTTGGCGGTGAAGCAGGGCAGCTGTCCCCCTCCGGAGAAAGCCAGCGGCTTCGCTGCAGCCTGCGTGGAGAGCTGCGACCACGACCGAGACTGCTCCACTCTAAAGAAATGCTGCTCCAACGGCTGCGGACACACCTGCCAGACCCCCAAAGACCTCTACAAAGGTGAGGAGAGAACGACCAGGGTGTAGGTTTTCAGCAGTTCCTCACAGTCCCATTCTACAGCCCTATTCAACCCTTGGACAGTTGTCTTTAGTGACATGATGAAAGCTAATACTATAATTAGCTTTCTTACAAGCATTGCAATCTGTTAAACCAGTAGTTCTCAAGTCCAGTCCTCGAGGCCCACTGTCCTGCATGTTTTGGATGTTTCCCTGCTCCAACACACCTGATTCAAATGATCAGCTCGTTAGTAAGCCATTACAGAGCTTGATAACGAGCTGATCATTTGAATCAGATGTGTGTGGCCTACATAGTGAGGCTCCATTGTTGGAGCTTGGATTGGTTACGTGACGAAATCTCATTGTTTCTGAACCTGCCATTTGGGTCTGCCAGAGATTCACAGCGATTTGGATGAAGAAATATTTTTTTTCTAAATTTACTAATACTAATTTTCTCATGATATGTCCTGTCGCATCAGAAAAATGCCATATGAACATACAGACAACAAGAAAAACACATTTTTCATCAAAATCTGATGAAAACAGGATGATCATGTGTGCCAACCGAGCTGTAACTGACAACATCAAATCATATTTTTTTATTTATTTATTGAAATAGTTTGTTGTTCCGTAAAGGTCAAAAAATGGTTGAAATATCACTCAGATGATATTCAGAGTCTTGGGTTTTCCACATCACAAAGATATTCAGTTAACAGTCAAAGAGACTGAGAAAAAACATGTGCATTATAAATGAACAGAAAACAGTTGTATTAAAAATGTAATAAGAGGGAAAAAAAATCAAAATTTTTATCTTCAAAATGATGAAAAACATGAATCGTAACAAGCTGACACTTGAAAAGCCCTTGATTGAAATTTTCTAATTGCAGAAAAAGGACAGACAGTGAGATATTAAAGGTGTCGTGCTTTTTCACCGTCTCATAACAGCCTGCGTGTCTGAATATGTAAAGAAACTCAAACTTTTCAGCCCCTCTGAATAATTCCCTTTTTGGCCCCCATCTCCAGATTTGGTTCCTCTCTGCAGTTTGATGCCGAGAAAAGAAACAAGGCTGCTCTGAAGCAGCCGTATCATTTTATTTTTAACATTTTCTTTCATTAAAGGTGTTTTTGTCATAAATTATTACCTGCATGACTCACTGTGACACACTTGTACTGTCATAAACTTCCTGTCAGCCTGAATCAGGCGTCGTCTGGCCTCCCCTGGGCCTCCTATCTGATGCATGACGTAACTCCAGGTGGAAAATCCGTCGCTAACAGACAGCCAGTGTGAGTCAGGTGGAGTTTGTCCTACTTAGGCCTCCGTGGTTGTGAGGTGGATCAAAGCGAGCCGAGGAGAACAGATCCTGAGAGCCTGCAGCAGGATGTTCAGTTCAGACCTCACTGATAAAAACACTCCAGATGGGAGAAGAAACTCATTGTAGCTTTTCACATAAAGGTGCAGAGAAAAGCTTTAAATCTCTGCAGAGGGGGAGACGCTGAGTGACCTGACTGACAAGTTTATGTCCTCTCTGAGGGGACACAGCCCTAACAGCAGAGAGAGGAATACCACCAGAGTAAGATGAGTGTAAGAGTTAGTGACCCTAAAAGTTCAGGCGAAACAAAACAGATACAGATGCAAAGTTAGAGCAGAAAGAAGATGGAGCAGTGCAGCTGCAGATGACACAAGAAAGTACTGCAACAAAAACAAGAGGCAGGAAAGCAAGTATCACAAGTTTATATTGAAATAAAAATCCAAATACTGCAACCCAACGCAGCCAAGCATCCTCATGTTGTTCTGCAGTTTTAGTTCAGGTCTTTGAATGGATCATATTCAGTTTTTGTTTCTTGCAGACTGAAGCCCAAACTGACCTGATAAATTACAGGATTGGTTTTGAAGTCATGACAAATTTCAGTTGCGTATCCTTTGCCATTGAGCGTTCAGGGTCATGGCTGCCAATCAGGGTCTGATTAACTGCTGTTGTTGGATGAACATTTGGCATGACAGAGACTTCTGTCGGCCAACTACAAGATACAAGATTCAAGATTCAATACTTTATGACTCTTCTGACATGGGAAATTGTTCCAGTGAGCTCTATGTAGAGGAACAAACACATGAAAATAAAAGTATCCTTCTCTCTCCTTCTCTCTCTCTCAGGCGCTCCTCTGAAGCCCAGGAAAGAGCTGGGTTTTGCTGAACTCCCCTCCGGTCAGCTGGAGGTGCGATGGTCATCCCGCTTCAACATTTCTGCCGAGCCCGTCGTCTACGTCCTGCAGAGGAGATGGAACTTCGGCATCCAGCCCAGCGAGGACAGTGCCACCTCCTGGCAGGTGGTGGCACAGGTAAGCTTGCTGCAAATGGTGCATTTGGTGCATGTGGGAAAATTCATGAACTTGTTGGGTAAACGGGATCTAACCCTAAATCTAACCGTAAAGGTCCTTTCACACTGGGGCCGTTTTTGTCATGCGATTATTTTGGACGTCAATATTTTTTTTCGAACCCGTATCCTGTCAATACAAGCGTTCACATCAGCAACGTTTTCCCATTCTGCGATATTGCGGCATTTATTTTTTCAGATCATGGTTGATTTTTCTAAAGTTTCGCATACTGTGTGATCACTTCTGACCATTCAGATTGCGTGTTGTTGCGATGTCTGCTTCACCAGTATATCCAACATGGCCGACTGGCTAATTATTTACGTGTCTGAGAACAGAGTGCTTTTTGATAAAAGACACAAATATTACAAAGATAACGACCTGAAGGACAACTTGCGGAGAGTCATAGTGTCGGATCTCTCATATGATAGTTTGTGTGCTTTAACAGTTTGCTAAACGTCTTTGTTTTAACTTTCATCTGTGCTAATGTATGCTAACAGTTGTTACCATAGTTCCATGTGCTTATCTTATTGCCTCTGATTGGCTATAAGTGCTGACTGTTTGGCTTGAGCATGTGATGACGTTTCCAGCTTTTCTAGCCAATCAGAGGCGAAGGAGGTGGGACTTTCCCCAGCAAAAGTCTTCCCCGGGATGCGTCTTTTTCCCCCGGAAAGTCGCAAAATTGCAGCGGGCTTGATGTGTATAGTCAGGCGTGTCAAAATTCGTCTCCAGATATTTCGGACTTTCGCGTTCTATATTCGTGTCGGCCCCGGTGTGTAAGGACCAGAACCCTGAATAACTGACTTTTGTAGACATAGTTTTTGCCAAACAGACACAAAACAAATTATTTCCTCACAAAATTTCACTGATACAGTCTTTCTTTGAGTTTGTACTTGAATTACAAAGGGAAGGCTGCTCTGACTTTAGTTAAAACCCTGAGTTGTCTAAAAAACACTGGAGCCTTCTGGGAAATGATTTTAATTATATATTTTTTTTGCATTTTGAAAAGCTTGCAAACTCACAAAGGTACGGTGGCCCCTGAGGGTCAGCTGCACAAACATTTCATGTCTGTAAAAAGATTTTATTAAGCATGAAAGTATTTCAGTCAGGACCTCTTCAGTCAAAGACATTATTATTTACATGAAATAGGTCATACATAATGATACGTTTCCCTGTATGTGGAACGCCAAAGCCTGAAGCGGGAAGAGCAAACCTTCACTCCCTCTTATATACATTTATGAAACACCTAGGGGCAGAATCAAACGTCCCAGTAACAGTCCATATAACACTGGTGAAATCAGACAGTGGAAAAAAGGAGAGTCTGAGGTGAAGGCAGGGAGAGCAGCAGCAAAGAGCATGCTAGCTAACTTAGTTTAAATAGAACAAAAATTTTGATATTTGACAAGAAGTTTAAGTTTCATTTTTTCTTTTTTCTGATTAAATAATTTTTGTATTTAGTGAACAGTTTTTTGCCATGAAATGTTTGCGCATTTAACCTTCAGGGCCACCGTACAAAGACTTACACATATGTTAATATTCACTGGGTTGAAAATCTCAGATCTTATCTGCAAGAAGAACAAGAAATGATAAACCTCCTGCTATAAAAGCTTTTTTTCAGAGCATATTTAAACCGTTGCTGGGCTTTAAATGCCTTGCACCTCAAATCATTTGCATTTAAACACCTTTTCTCATCCTGACCTTTCAGACGACAGAGCAGGGAGCTCGGCTCTCTGACATCCGGCCTGGCCGCTGGTACCAGTTCAGAGTGGCTGCTGTGAACACACACGGGACCAGAGGTTTCACCACGCCAAGCAGACACATCCACTCCCGCAGAGGTCAGACACACACAGAATCTTTGTCCTTAATTAAAAGGAGAGAATTAATCATTAGTATTATCATTATGTTTGACCATAAAAGTGTGTCGGTTGTTTTGTCCCCACAGTAATACCACCTGGTGTTTGTTATTTTTGTTATTCTCGGATACCTTTTAATATCAGAGACTATCAGACTGCTAGATACATCTGGTAGAGAAGAATATGTCTAACCTGAGTCTCCAGGTTAGACATTTTTAGTGGAAATGTGCAGATTTCATTAGTTCAACAATGAATCCTTTTAAGTATTTGATATGATAGGTTAAAAAAAAATAGAGGTTGTGATTAACTGTGACCCCCCTCCATCAGACCCCTCCAACCCCCCTGCCCCCTCTGAGCTGAGGGTTGCAAACATGAGCTTCGGTCCCGGTCGGGCGGTGTCAGCTCGGCTGCTGTGGAGCGTGCCCTCTGACCTGGACGTCCCTGTCCATCACTACAAAGTGAGCTGGAGCTGGACGGCAGCGGGACAGCAGTCTGCTTCATCGCTGACCAAGAGGAGGAAGACAGTCAGAGAGGTAAGGACAGACACAGAAAGTGTCTGATCTGTTCTGTACCCCGGTGTCTTTGCTGCTGCTTCCACAAGCCATTTTTTGCCAAGATTTAGGAGATACGATACAATCACTCTGACTGTCTGGAAAGTAAAAACAAAACAAAAATGTCTGGAAAGTACAGAAAAACTCGTGCCAGTTTCAGGATTTGGTGTGACCCTGATGTAATTCTCCTTGATGCGTGTCTTAGACACATAGTGGTGTGTGCAGACTTTCTGATCTGACGAGGGATTTTGAGCGAGTCGGATGTACATTTTGTGAATTTAAGGTGGCGTGTCATGCTAAGTGTTCGCTTCACTGGCTGCCTCCATGAACCCTTACAAAAAAGCCGCAAGAGAACAAAAATGCTCAAAGTTAGGAGCAAAGATTTCAGCTTTTACTTCTTTGAATGACCAAAAAATGTCGAGCTGGATGGTGAAAACAAAATGCTTGACTCTGTTTTTGTGTTTTCATGTTTGCAGAGCCAGGTGGAGCTGGACAGCATGCGGGCTAACAGGAGCTACAGCGTGGAGGTCCAGGCTGTTTCTTACTGGGGTCAAACTCAGCTCAAAGGCCCCCGAGCCATCCTGCACTTCAGCACACAGCGAGGTACAGATGCAAACGTTTCTGTAAAAGCAGAATAAATAAATGTCTCCTCTTGGTTTTGTCTGATCTCCAGGTGTTACACAGTTTGCTTTCACAGGACTGAAAAGACTCTTTCTCCTGCTGGGATGTAAATCTTTGATCATCAATGTCTCAAAAGCTTCTTTCCTCCCAGTCACAACCTGAAGATTTTGAACTCACAAACTTATCAGTACAGCAGAGCAGAAAATCCTTTTTACTTTCACCCGAAATGTCAAGGGGTTTATTTCAAAGTGACAAGCTGATATATATATATATATATATATATATATATATATATAGAGAGAGAGAGAGAGAGAGAGAATAAAGACGGAAATTTACAGAAAAGAAGGATTTGAGTGAATACAACTTAATATGACATTGATGAAAGTGATTCTTTGGTGCCCGAAGTTCACGCAGGTATAAACTGGAATGATAAACAGATGTTTTTGTCCGTGCCTACTCCTGATTCACAAGTTTGATTAGAAGCTCAGTGGAACCCACGTACCTCTTTAGCATCAGGTTAGCAGGTTAAATTCTCTGTGAACAGTTAGCCATGAATTATTTAACAATACAAGAGTTTTCAAGACCAAACCGGAGCTAACAAGTGGTCAGTTCTTCAAAGCTGCTGCAGCTTGAAGAAGTTTTGGTTCAGGTAAATTCTTTAGGTTCAAATACGTGCAAACATTCAGATTTAAAGCTGTTGTGAGAATCTCTTAGTTTGTATTCGTTCTATTCTATTCCTGCTTCCTCTGCAAACCCCCTAACTTCTCCTTCCTCTTCACCGATGCTGCGTCTGTGGCAGTCTTAGCTGCTGCTCTACCGACCTTGGCTTTTTAGGGAGGTGTATTCTCCCTGCCTCAGGCTTTGGCGTCTTATATATAGACTTTTTAGGGTACACCACCACCAAATATGAAGCTACACATGAGAATATGTGCTTACATGGTTTTGACCAAGTCTGGTATAGGGCTTTCAAAATTGCTCCAGAATGACGTTTGAATATTCGTCCTAAAAAGTAACACATAGGTTTGAACATATTCGAATATTCAAATATATACTCGTATTTAGAATATTCGTTGACAGCCCTGGTTTGGTATGAGTTATAGACCCAAGAAGGCTGAAGCTGTGTAAAAACTGTCTTAGACCTCAACTACGAGTTCACCTGAATAAAAATTATTCTCAGGATCTTGAGAGAGTTTCTCAGTCTTGTCCTGTGTTAAGGGTTGTTGGGTATGTTCACTGTACTGTAGCATTAGCCGGTGTCCATCTTTGTAGTTCAAGTTATATTTGTCTGTTTTTCAGCTTTTAGCTCCGTCCCAAGGAACCCAACAGGAGACATCCTAGACGTGGGGACCCCGTTCTATCAGGACGGACAGCTCAGAGTGCACGTTTACTGGCAGAGCAGCACAGGTATAAACTCTTTCTAGTGAACAGTTCAAGTTTGAAGGATTAATCACTGCTAACCTCCCAAAACCCTTTTCTTAGACCATCAGGAAGTTCTGTTAAGTAGTGTTTGTTCATTGTTACAGAAAAGTCATGCAATCACTTGTTTTGTGCAGATCCTTCAGTGGAGTATTACAGAGTCGAGTGGGGTCCAGAGCACTGTGCACACAACCAGACCAGACCCACAGAGAAGACCAATGTTCGGGTAAGAAACACTTTCACTTTGATTTTGTCATTTTAAAGATTCAGCGAAAGAGGACATCTACTTCAGGTCTTCTGATGGTTTTCTCTTTCTGATCCAGGAGAGCTTTGTGAGTCTGCAGGGTCTCCTCTTCTCCTGTAAGTACAAAGTCCTCCTCCAGCCGCTCAGTCAGAAGACTCGTCCTCCTGCCGAGAGCACCGTCTTCTTTACCCCGTCTTGTGCCACCATCCAGGCCAAGAGCCCCAAACCAATCACCTGTTTCACAGAGAAAGGTGAGTGGAGAGCAACCTTTAATGAAATAGATAATCCCCCAGAGTTTTGTTGACCCATACTCCCTCCTTGGTTTTCTCCTCTAGCTCCAACTCATAAGGTCCTGGTGAAGCCCATTAACCTGACAGCAGCCTTCGAGGTCCGAGGCGGGAACATGACAGCCATCTTTAGCTGGGATCTGTCCCCGCCCCCTTACTACCAGCAGCTGACTGGTTACCAGGTGACGTGGGCGGAGGTCATCCAGACGAACCGACCTAACAGCAACAAGCTGCCGCACAGCCTCATCTCTCAGTCTCAGATCCTTCCACCGGTCAGTCAGAGATCTTCTTTAATCCTCTACTTCTCAAGTCGTGGTTCTTGTGGTTCTCAAGTCCAGTCCTCGAGGCCTACTGTTCTGCATGTTTTGGGTGTTTCCCTGCTCCAACACACCTGATTCAAATGATTAGCTTGTTAGTAAGCCATTACAGAGCTTGATAATGAGCTGATCATTTGAATCAGGTGTGCTGGAGCAGGGAAACATCCAAAACATGCAGGACAGTGGGCCTCGAAGACTGGACTTGAGAACCACTGCTCTTCTTTATTCTTTTTCGACTTTTATTTCTTAGAGTTTGACCATCACTTCTCCTTCTTTTACTCCGTCTCTGTCCTCAAAAAGTCTTTCCCTAATATGTTTCCACTTCTTCTACCTCTTTAGGTTTAATCCGACTTTTTCTCGTCTCTCTGTTTCGTTGAGTCATCCTCTCATCGATTCGCTCTGAGCAGGGATGAGCTAAAGACATGAAACTTTGCCCTCTGTCTGGAAAAGCTGTGCAAATGTTTGAGCAGGAATATGACCTCAATCAGCCTTATTTTGAGGTTATTATATATCTGTAATTTTTTACTTTGAGCGGACACACCCTCACTGTGAGTCAGACGAGGTTTTCGAACACACATCCAGCTGAACTCAGTCGAACAAAAACCTCTTTTCCTCTGAAGTTGTTGGATGGTGGAGGATATTTTGTTGAAAGACAGAAAAACCCATGTTTGAATTATACTGAAAAGGATGAAAATATGTTTTTTTGACTTTCTGTTTCTAAATGAACTGAACTTTAAACACTCTGGCTTTGTAGAAAAAATAGAAAAATAAGAAGATTAACTCCACAAAATGGACAAAGAAATGACAAATCTGACATGAAACAGCTGGGTTAAGTCAAGTACATATTTGATATGATAATGAGAATTATTTTACAAGCAAAGGGAAGCGCTAAGAACAGTCAAACTTTTTCTTTTTAATTTTCCAATTCTTGATTGAATCCTCAGTTTCTGTTTGTTTGTTTGTTTGTTAAGCTGGTTGGTCGGTTGGTTTCAGCCTCTCCCTTTTTCAATTTCTTGCCTTTTTAGCAGTCAGATTTGTTCCCCTGCAGATGAATCTCCGGGTTCACTGAGCTGACAAACATTTCCAAAACCTTCAGATTGCAGCTTCCCTCCAATTTCACACACCTTGAGCAGGTTTGAAACTTTGTCTCCTGCCTCTTCTCTTTCTGTCTCTAAGATTCTTTATTCTTTCTTTTCTTTTTCAGGAGGCGAACGTCCTGGTGGTGACAGACCTCCACCCTGACAGCCTGTACAGACTGGAGGTGCAGGCTATCACAGCGGAGGGAGAAGGTCCGGCAGCATCCAGAACCTTCCAGACTCCTGGAAACCAAAGCACCCTGAGACACAGTAAGACATGAGACAGATTAGAGATGAAAACACAACTATTCCAGAAGAGTTGAGACGCTGTGTGAAATGTTCATTAAAACATCTTTCCCGCCCTTCAGGACCGAGGCTGAGGAAGCTCCACCAAAACATGCCAATCATCGAGAGGCACTGAACCCAGACAGCCAATCAGCATGCATGAACCAAGACTCCCATACTCCCAAACTCAGGACTACCGGAAAATCGCCAAACAACGAGCCTCTACATGAATTCTCTCTGTGTGCAATACCTGACTGGACTGAGCTGTTATTGATGAAGCTCCTCTGACCCCCACACCATCATTACTCTGCGTGAGCAAACAGGCCAGAGTTAACACATAAATCAATCCCTGAACAACCACGGTCTCATTGATTTGTACTAACAGTACAGTTAGTATGACATTCAGATTAAATGGATTAACTCCACACAAGATCAAACATGTTCTGCTGCTGTTTCCTCTTTAAAAAAAAGGATACATTTATGCAACCTGCACCCAGTAATGAAGTTTTTCCTCCCTTTGACTCCCAGCTGAGAGATAAATCTCAGCTCTTGTGTGTGATATGTGGGTGTGCATCATAATAGCATGTAAAAAAAACAACCCTGTAACCTTTAGGGCTGGGTACAAATTTTTAAGAGGTGCAAATATAAAAAAATAAAGATACAATTTAGCATTTTTACCCAATCTGCATTTAGCAGAAACCTCCTCAATGCTGTTAGGACGATAAATAACCATAATACTTCCAAAAACACCACTGTGCTCTCCGCCTAAATTACTGTCTGAATATTCTTGAAACAACATAAAATATTTCACGGTTAAAGGTAGGGTTGGTAATCAGGGCAAACTAGCATGAATTTGAATGTAGCATCATACACCAGTGCTGCTGTCTGGTGATTCAAAACCACAGACTCAAAACTTTGGGACTTAAGATTGGGAAGTTTTTGCACAGAAGGGATGAAGAAGGTAATGCTAGCATGGGGATGACCACGTAACTAGCATCATGGCTAAATACTTGATCAAGATTAAAAATCGCCCTGAAGCAAACCCTCAGCGTACCTTTCCAACAGAAAATGAGCGACCATGGCATCACTTTTAAAGCCCTTGACCTCTTTCAAGGTCCTTACACACCGGAGCCGACGCGCATATAGAACACAAAATAACGAAATATTCGGAGGAGAATTTTGACGGGCTTGACTATACACATCAAGCCCGATGCGATTTTGCGACTTTCCGGGGGGGAAAAAAGACGCGGCCTGGGTGGAAGCGAGAAGACTGACAAAATAGCAGACTGACTGTTTTTCAGTTCCGATTAGACACTAGTGTTGAGATGACTGTCTGTCATGATAGCATGTACTGAGTCGGGGCCAGTACCAGATAAGCACATTAAACTATAATCCATAAATGTAAGGTAACAACTGAGACCTGATGGTGCTGTGACAGCAACGTGATTGAGTTTGAGACAGTGAAAATACATATGGTATGTTGTATCTGAACAGGTTAGCTTACGAGCTAAAGTTACTTAGCACAGATAAAAGTTAAAACAAAGATGTTTAGCAAACTGTTAAAGCACACAAACTATCGTCATATGAGAGATCCAACGCTATGACTCTCCACAAGTTGTCCTTTAGGTCGTTATCTTTGTAATGTTTGTGTCTTTTATCAAAAAGCACTCTGTTCTCCGACAAGTAAACAATCAGCCGGTCGGCCATGTTGGATATACCGGTGAATTTGACGTCGCAACAACACGAAATCTGATTGGTCAGAAGTGGACACACAGTATGCGAAACTTTAGAAAAATCGACCATGATCCGAAAAAATAAATGCCACAATATCGCAGGACAGGAAAACGTCGCTGATGTGAACGTTTGTATTGACAGGATACGGGTTCGAAAAAAAATACTGACGTCTGAAATAATCACAGGTAAAAACGGTCCCTGTGTGAAAGGACCTTCAGTTCTCTACATCGCTTAAAAGCTGTCCGGATGTTGACTTTCATTTTCGCCCTTGCCTTCTCCAAACTCTGTCCCAGCTATGTGCATTGAATCAGGGCCAGTGATTCGATGCAGCGACATGTATGCGCAGGAGGCACGCACAGGGTTTGATTGGTTTAAAAATGTGGGACCCACATGATTTGATTGGTTGGTGTTTTCCCAGTTTTACTCTTGTTGTAGATAGCGGCTATGGTTCACTTTTTTTTAAAGTTGCCATTGGAACATAAATCTCATTTTAAACAGAATAACAAAAAGTGTATCGAAATCAGATTACCAACCCTAACTTTAAGGCACTATACTTTTAAACCAACTGGTTACGTCTATTTCTTTGAATTCCTTTGACCTCCAGTTCAGGCAAAAGTCCTTATCGATACCCAGCCCAACACCCTGCTGCATCGCCCCTTTAACAGAAATGCATGAAAACACCCAAATAGTCAAAGTGTCATTCAGTGGTACCTGCACTGTAAATGTTCAAGTCCTGTAGTTCCCTGTAATGTGTAAATTCTGTATAAAACGTCTGTCTGTATTTATTAATTGTGGTTTATTTGTACTACATGTGTTCTGTGTGTATGTGCTCAGCCTTTTGTAAACCTCTAGAGATCCTGTACAAAGATGTTTTATAACTAAAGATAAATTCCTGTCGATATGTGCACAGCTCTGTTTTTATTCCTCATTATTTGATGTTTTTTTCTCTCTCTCTCTCTCTTTCTCTCTCCGTGTCCTCATCAGCATTTTATTTCAGCGCCCAGCAGTGACCTTTGTCTGCTGTGAGGGTTTTTAATGATTGTGTATCCGAGGCTGTATTCCTGCGGGTAGACGCAAAGCCATGAGAAAACAAAGATCTGCTCTCTAATTCTACCTCCATTACTCTGGAGTTGGTGCGCAAACAAAAGGTTTGAAGAGGGCTCCAGGGATACAGTGTGTTTAATAAGGATGTGTGTGTGTCCTTCTGCTTAAACACAAACACACACTGTTGGCTAGAAACTCTCAGGGATAAACAATGGTTGTCTCCGGCTTTATTTCTCATCTGCACACATTATTTTTTTTTAACTCAGTGTGTGTTTAGCAGGTTCATGGAGGGATGTTTATACTTATCACACATTTTTACACACCATTAAAAAGAGCTGGAACTCAGTTATTTACATACATGTTATATGTTGGGTGGTTCCCTGCCTTTCTTTGAGCCTGAGGCGGGAGGAGCACACTTTCATATATGTACATGCCGGTGCAGGGAGAGCTTCGCAAAGAGCTCAAGGTGCAAAACAACCAAGGCATCATAATTCATAAAAAATAGGAGCAGGAACTTTTTCTTTTAAGACCATTAGAGCAGACACTCGCCTTTTTAAGAGGAACTGCCTTGAACATATCGATTTTTTAACCTTTGAATTTCTTACAAACACATCCCTGTTTGGCTGAAGTGAAGTTTTATCACTAATGGCTCTCTATAGCAAACAAACACCAGTTGTCGTACCTCTTGTGGCTGCTTCAGATTGTTCGTGCCTGTAATTTTCTGCTACGGACTCCAGAGAGGCTGCAGATCCTGCCGGGCTGTTTTCATATATTGCACCACATCCCATGCATGGTGTGATCGTTCAGAAGCGCCCCCTCTCCGAACTCGAAAACTGGCCGATGTCGAGATGGAAAAACAGAATTGGATGTTTGATGTGTTTAGCATCAAAGGCGATACATTTCCTCCTTGAAATAGACCGTGAGAAATGTGCATTTTAAAGGAACGGGAACGAGACAGAGACCTGCTGTGTCGGTCGGGGTCAGTGTGCAGCAGAGTGGGGAATGTTTTATGTCTACATATCATCAGGAATGCATCTATTGTTTTTGATCCTACTCTGTTTTCATCTCTAATGCATGCTGGGATCATGTTTGTGGACAATAGAACAATATTCAGAAGGAGCTCCAGCTCTTGTCCTGTTTGGATGAGTATCCCTGTTCACGCAGGCATGGTAACGATGGCGCTTTCTTCTCTTGCCTGCCTTATTTAACTAATCTAAGAACAGCTTTAATAATTAGTTTTAGGCTTTTCTTGAATGACATGAATTACAGCAGTATTCTTCAGATTAATATTAAGAATATGCGTACATTTAAGTTCTGCAGTATGGTCGTATTTCACACTTAGTAGTCACAGTTTACTCTCCAAGAAAAGCCTTTTTAGAAGTTTGGCAAGAAGTAGAAGAACAAAACCCTCGAGTTTCTACTGTTGAACAATTGGCAGAACTCCAAAGCAGACCTGTTTTTGAGCTGGGAACCATTTTTCCAACAATCTTGATGTTCACTCTTGAGTTAAAGAGTCAAACTTTATTCTAAAGACAAAAAAAAAAAGTCACAAAAAGGAAATGCAGCTTCTTAAAATCACTTAAAAAAGTTTCCACAACATCGACTGCAGAACCCTAAAGCAGACCATGTTTACAGTTATATATATAACTGTATAAGTATATTAGGGTGACCATACTCTGACTCCCCAAAAAGAGGACACGAAAAAAAAGAGAAGTCGTGCATAGAAAATTTTGAGAGTTTTTCCATGCAAAACTGTGGACATTTGAAGGATTTTATAAACTCTCCCCCACAAGGTCGGACAGCCCCCCAAAAAGAGGACATGTCCAGGTAAAAGAGGACGTATGGTCACCCTAAGTATTTGCAAGTTGAAGTTAAGTTGAATTCGAATAATTAATAAAGGCTCATCCTTCATTTAACACACACTGCACAGGTCGTCAGTCTAAAGCACACCTGTGCAACAATCATGCTGTCTAATCAGCATCTTGATATGCCACACCTGTGAGGTGGTTGGATTATCTCATTAAAGGAGAAGTGTGCACTAAAACAGATTTAGACACATTTGTCAACGATATTTGAGAGAAATAGTTTGTCTTTTGTGTACGTGGAAAAAGTCTTAGATCTTTGAGTTCAGCTCATGAAAAATGGGAGCAAAAACAACAGTGTTGTGTTGATATTTTTGTTCAGTGTTGTTGGGTGGAAAAACTTTAAATGAATGAGTTGAACCCAAAGACTGAGTTGTAAAAAAAAAAAGAAGTGTTAGACTTTATTTAAAAGATGACGAATATTAAAATATCTCAGATGTGCAGAGAATTTTATTAACTGCTGGGGCCCCACTGTGAATTTTATTTGGTTGAAAGTACAAACGTCATGCAGGAAAAATTGAGCTTGTGGGACCACAAGGCAGACTTAAAATCAGGGGCAAATCTGGACTGTGAAACTTTCAACAAAAGAAGAAAATCAGCATCAGAAAAGAAATCTGTTTTTTATTTATGGAATGTGAAATCCACTGATAGGGCCTGAAGGCAGACTGTGTCATGTTATTTTATCAAATTTGACAGACGTGGAATTTTTTTTTACGTTTTCTTTTCAGGCATGAGAAATATAGACCCATGAGACGTAACTCAAAAGATCAAAAAGAATTTAAGAAAGAAAAGTTAGCCGCTTGAAATAACTCAGAGAGAGCGTCATACATATATATATATATATTTATATTTTTTTATTAGGTGATGCAAGACAGATCATGACAGGTGGTTGACAACATGTAGAGTATACAGCACAAATGGGCAAAAGAGACAAAACAAAGTAAAGCAGTAACATATAACATTTTGATCCTTTTAGTTTGAAGGCTATGTTGAAGTAATTGTGGGTGTTTTTATGTGTGTTGAGAAGTGTGTGTGTGTTTGTGGGTGTGATTGTCCTTCTTTTTCCCCCCTTTTAAATTATGATAATTGTTGAGGAGAGAGTAAAAGAATAAAAAGTAAGCATTATGACATAATAATCAGAAAAATATTTATTATTATTATCATAGAAGAGCAGAGAAGAAAAAAAAACAAAAAATATAATAATAAAAATATCAACAATAATAATAATAATAATAAAAATAATAATAATAATAATAATTTATTATTATTATTATTATTATTATTATTATTATTATTATTATTATTATTATTATTATTATTATTTTAATTATTATTATTTTAATTATTTCACATTTTCATATTTAATGTCAGACTGTGTTCTGAGTCGTGTTTTGTTGAATTTGCAAGTTTAAAACAGTTTTGAGAAAATTTGATTGACAGAACAAATTCAAAGGACTACTTTTGTTTTGAAATGGTTTGGATTATAATTGAATGATAGACAGCAGGCAGCAGCTGTTGAATGTAACTTATCAGGACTTTTTAAGAGTTGTGTACAACCAGAAGGAAGCGTGAAGAGCTAAAACAGGCTATAAAAAACTCACTTTTTCAGAGGACGTGCAGAGTAAGGCACCTCTTGATGGCCGTTTTCTCATCAATCATTGTCAGATGATCTCTAGATGATAGATATAAATATTTATAAGTGGGGTTTTAATCTGTTTTAGAGCGCAGCTGCAGTTTATGATGAAATATTTTTCATTTCTGTGTGTTCTGATTTAGACGGGGAAAGTTTGGACCTCATAAATAATCAATAAAATGACAACTTCCAGTCATGCTGTTGTAAAATAAAGTGACAGACATGATTAACTCAGCTGTCAGCGGTGAAAAAGAGAGCAGGATCAGAAATGAGTCATCCTCCTGCTGAGAATACCGGGCTTCAGAGAGCTCTAATAGAAAGCAGAGGCACCCAGAACTGGAGGTAACACACTCTGTGAATAATGCTGACCTCTGCCTGCCTGCATTCACCTCCTGTCTATATAATACACCTCCACTGTGCAAAACTCCGACACAAACTCTGCTCATTATCTGCATGTCCTCCAGGTGACACCTGGGCGGGGGAGGGGCAGGTTTTGTTCGACCATGGAGCCGGTTTGTGGTCAGCAGAGAGAGATACAACAACCTCGGATTTATTGATCTGTGAATTTCTGCTCCCATAAATTCAGGCCAGAGTTGTTTAAGCCTTTTCATTAGATGACGGCTATTGATTCGGCTGAATAACTGGGACAGAAAACTCCACGCTGACGGAGGGAAGAATGAGATAACCTTGAAACTGCAGGGATGATTTTACACTCAGACAGGATCATCTTCCTCCCTGCAGAGACGACGGGATTACAGAGTAAACATCCCACTCTTGCTGCAAGGATATACACATTTCTCACTGATGTAATTGTTACAATATGGGCAGAAAATGTGAGTTTAAAGCTCCTCCTCTTAGGAACATGGCACTCAGAGAGCAAAGCTGTGCAAAAATATGAACTTAAACAAATGCTGACACTCCATCCCTCATTTCCCATCCTCCTCACCAGCTGCTGCCTCCACACTGGCTGAAGCTTTAAGCAGATGGCCTGTGAAAAATAGCTGCTGGAGTGTGGAGAACATACAAGTAGAAAAGCAGTCACATGCATGTTCAAATCTGCAGGAGCACAGTGAAGAAGAGGAAACACACCACAGCCGGGTGCAGTAATCCAGATCCAACCGATCAGAGTCTTTGAAGAAGAAGTGCACTCTGGCAGTTTTTCCTAATTCTGATTTGTGTCCCGTGTCTGATCCAACACGGCTTCAGGTCCTCAGGGAACCAAAGAATCACTATCCAGCAGCGAGGAAAAGGAGAGAGGCCTCACAAAAGAGACAGAGATCGATTCTTCTCAGGCTGATTTCAGAGGAGTCTCTGCTCTTTGAAAATGCTCCAAAGTACACAGAGTAACAGGAGGAGTGGCACCTTTTGTTCTTCATCATGAAACGCTGACCAGATGGAGCTTGATGAAAGAAGCTGCTTAGTGCATCTGTTACATCTGTACACCCTCTTTGGTCGTCAGGGTATCATCTGCGAGTCATCTCAGAAAAAAAAACTTCATGATCTTAAACTGAGAAAAAAATTACCTTTAAATCCTCAAGATTTCTTCATCAAGTCTGGAAGAGGACCACAAAAAATGGTTCTGTGCACCAGTTTGCATTATGAAACGCAAAATAAATAGTTGTCAATCCTTTATAACCCATCGCCAGTGTCGTCGTTTTCTTCTGCTTCATTCGGGTCCGGGTTTCGGGGGCAGCAGCTTCAGGAGGGAAGCCCAGACGGCCCTCACCCCAGCCACTTCCACCAGCTCCTCCGAAGGGATTCCCAGGCGCTCCCAGGCCAGGCTAGAGATATTATCCCTCCACCTGGTCCTGGGCCGGCCACGAGGTCTCCTCCCAGTGGGACATGTCTGGAACACCTCTAACAGGAGGCGTCCAGAAGGCATCCCAACCAGATGCCCGAGCCACCTCAGCTGACTCCTCTTGACGTGAAGGAGCAGCGGTTCTACTCTGAGCGCCTCCCGAGTGCCCAAGCTCCTTACCCTATCTCTAAGGCTGAGCCTGGCCACCCTGCGAAGGAAACCCATTTTGGCCGCTTGTATCCGCGATCTTGTTCTTTCGGTCATTACCCAAAGTTCATGGCCATAGGTGAGGCTCAACACGTAGATCCACCCGTACATCGAGAGTCTCTCCTTATAGCTCAGCTCTTTCTTCACCACGATTGATCGGGTTAGCGTCTGCATCACTGTTGATGCCGCTCCGATCCGTCTGTCGATCTCCCGTTCCATCCTACCCTCACTCGTGAACAAGATCCCGAGATACTTGAACTTCTCCACTTAAGGCAGGACCGCCCCTCCGACCTGGAAAAAGCAATCTACCTTTTTCCAGCTGTAGCCAGCTGTAAGTCGGACTTGTTTCCAGTGAGAGTTGGACTCCGCCAGGGCTGCCCTTTGTCACCGGTTCTGTTCATAACCTTTATGGACAGAATTTCTAGGCACAGCCTATGACCCATCACCAGTGTCTTGGAACAAAATCTAAATAACTGTGTTTGTTTCATGCTCTGTTCAAGAACTGCAACAATTACAAAGTAAAATGCAAAAAAAAGGCAAATCTTCAGGAGTCTTTTGTTCCAGGGTTTTATCCTCAAGAAAATACTTGTACACTTGTAGAAAAGCAGGAATCTCTGCTGCCAAAATACTGTGTTCAACTGATATTTCTTTATGACTTTTTAAATCAGCACCATTACGCCGACTTAGTTCATAAGTTGGCCAATTTTGAGCTTCTTTCTTTGTGCCGCTCCATCATTGTACCCCAGACGCCATGGTTGTGAGTGACAGCTGGAAGAGGACACTTACGTACTTTACAATCATGTGGCTTCATCCACTTTTGGCGTTTAAAAGTTGACATAATTCCTCCTTTTTTATGCAATTCAACAGAAAAGAGCTTTACACTCAGATGTATATGGAAATATGAATTTACTGGTTATCAGCAGAATTTAAGTCGTACAAATCAATTCGATTTGTACAAAATCATTACAGAACATTATGTTTTTGAATCCAGCAAATGTCTAGAACAACATTAAGCAACTTTGTCGACTAACCATATGACATCCAACCCCTGTGTCTCCTATTTGAGTGCAGCACAGACTAATACGATTAGGTTTTATGAGCAAAACATCTGAAAAGAACTTTTAGGATTTTGTAAGATGAGGGGTAAAAAGCAGAAGTAAACCCGTTCATCCAGATGAAACAGGAAGCGGCCCTCTGCACCTCTACATGTCTGCACACAGGCCTGGCTTATAAACACACACGAGCTCATGTTGTTTGTGAACATATCACACCTGTCAGCAGTGAGGGGACAGCTGCCTTAATTTCAGACACAGAGAGCCAACATGGCGTTCTCCCGGAGATCTGAGAGTTGAGAAATGTCGACTTCGTTTAGCCGCTCTCAGGCTGTGATTTAGTGCATCACAGCGTTACAGATTTCATCATCTTCTCCTCGTGACTAAAACAATTTCCATCAAATCTAAGAACATGCCGGGCCGTGTTATTGTTGTCTCTTAGTCACTGATTAAAAGCCGAGCGGCTCGCCCACACGCTGCTGATGGATGATGATTAGGAGTTATTGATATTTCTGACACACATGACATGTCCTCAGTGCGTAATCATCAGCTGCAGACTTTATTGGCAAAACATACACTCACTTCCAGGAATGTCATTAATCTATCCTCTTTTTCTTTACTTGCAGGGGCCTTTCCAGAGCTGGGGGTGGCATGAGCTCCTCCTGGAATCTGATTGGCTTAGGGGCGGGAATTATGCTGAAATCAATTAATTGGACTTTTCTGAAACAGCATGAGGGTTTTTCTCTTATTGTGGCACTTTTATCTGTGACTTCTGGGGTTTCATTTTCTTTTTGACATTGCATCTCTTTTTTAACTCTACAAAAATCTCTACACAGGAGAAACAGCAACATCTTAATGGTCGTAACTACGGCAGGCACACTAGTAAAGACAAGGATGCATCATTCTTGAATAATTTGGTGCCCTGTGTGAGTCCCCCACATCATAAAAATCTGTATACTGCCCTGTTTATGAAGTGCAACACCAAAAAATAGTTACAGGTCCAGATTATTAAATTTTATTTGTAGCAGTTTGACCAAAATGTGTCCTGAATTATTGCGCATATTTGGTTTATTATGTTATAATAGGAAAAGTAAAACACATCTCAAGTCTAGCCTGTGCTCAAATTTACACACAGCTACTGTATATAAAATTGACTTGCACAGCCCATCTTCACCTGATATCTTTTGTCTTCTGCACCTGTTCTATTTAACTGACAGATTTCTATATTTGCAGGTATGGAAAGGTTTGCTGCCTGTAAGTGCATCACAGGTGCTTTGAGGACAATTAGGCTTAATTCCAGCAAAGTCTCGAAGCTTTGCCAAGCAGTTTCGGGACTGCAGGTTTTGGTGTCTGCAGGATAAACTGTCTGTATGGAGAGCAAAAGCAGGTGGAGCCTGACAGCCCAGCAGCTCTGAGTGCGTGAAACCTACAGCGCCTTGAAAAAGTATTCATACTTCATTTCACATTTTGTCACTCTACAACCACAAATTTAAAAGTATTTTATTGAGATTTTTTTGTCATAGACCAACACAAAGTAGCACACAATTTTGAAGTGGAACGAAAATGTATTCAGCCCCCTGTACTCTGATACACCTAAATAAAATGCAGTGCAATCAATTGCCTTCAGAAGTCACCTAATTAGTTAATAGAGTCCACCTGTGTGTAATTTAGTATCAGCATAAATACAACTGTTGTGTAAAGGCCTCAGTGCTTTGTTAAAGAACATTAGCCAACAAAGAGCATCATGACGACCAAGGAACTCACCAGACAGGTCAGGGAAAAAGTTGTGGAGAAGTTAAAAGCAGGGTTAGGTTATAAAAGGAAAGACTTTGTGAGGACGAAGCTGGAGTAAAAGAAGGAAAAGTGATGGCCAAACTCTAAGAAATAAAAGTCGAAAAAGAATAAAGAAAAGCAGTATTTATCAAGTCCAGTCCTGGAGGCCCACTGTCCTGCATGTTTTGGATGTTTCCCTGCTCCAACACACCTGATTCAAATGATCAGCTCGTTATCAAGCTCTGTAATGGCTTAATAACCAGCTAATCATTTGAATCAGGTGTGTTGGAGCAGGGAAACATCCAAAACATGCAGGACAGTTTTATGGAAACTTCAGGAAGCTTCATGCTGTGGGGATGCTTTACTTCAACAGGGACAGGGAAGCTGGTCAGAATTGATGGGAGGATGGATGGAGCTAAATACAGGGCAATCCTGGAAGAAAACCTGTTGGAGGCTGCAAAAGACTTGAGACTAAGAAAGAGATTCACCTTCCAGCAAGACAGTGACCCTAAACATACAACCAGAGCTACAATGGAATGGTTTACATCAAATAATATTCATGTGTTAGAACGGCCAAGTC
Organism: Xyrichtys novacula; assembly: GCA_962446985.1. Classification (NCBI taxonomy): domain Eukaryota; kingdom Metazoa; phylum Chordata; class Actinopteri; order Labriformes; family Labridae; genus Xyrichtys; species Xyrichtys novacula. The sequence continues at coordinate 9,182,288 of OY660887.1, forward strand.
AAAGTCCAGACCTAAATCCTATTGAGCATCTGTGGCAAGACTTGAATATTGCTGTTCACAGACGCTCTCCATCCAATCTGGCTGAGCTTGAGCTATTTTGCAGACAAATGGGCAAAAATTTCAGTCTCTAGATGTGTGAAGCTTGTAGAGACATACACCAAAAGACTTGCAGCTGTAATTGCAGCAAAAGGTGGCTCTACAAAGCATCGACACAGGGGGGCTGAATACAAATGCACACCACATTTTTCAGATTTTTTGGTTGTGGAGTGACAAAATGTGAAAAAATTCAAGGGGTATGAATACTTTTTCAAGGCACTGTATATCCAGTATGGGAGCATTTAAAAAGTCCCCCAAATTACTCCCAAAGTCATTAATCATCTTCTTTTCTTTAACCTTAACGGGCTCTGTGCACCAATCCACTACTTCCTGAACTTAAGGCAGCTCCTGTCTTATATTATTGGAGAAACTGATTAATCCAGGTGTGTCTGATGTCACAATGATCAGTCACACCTGGATTAATCACTTCGTCCTATAATGTAAGACAGGAAGTAGTGGAGCTGTGTATAAAGCACCTTAAAAAAGTCACACGGTCAAAGACAGCTGTACACCAGGGCTTGAAAAGAAGATTGTGGTGTTTGAACAATCCAACCACAAAATTAGAGATGTATGCAAATCTAAAAATACTGACAAGCTGGAAGATTTGACCTGCAGCAGATGTGTGATGGTAATTTAATTGCATGTGTTTATTCCTCTGCAAATGCATTTGGTGCTCTTTCTAGATTTACTACAGTTTTCTTTATTTTTGTATGTATTTGGATTGTTTACAAATGGATTTGTTGCAGAAATTACATGTTTATTGAGCAGTTTTAGTCGACATACATATTTTGCATAGACTTTTCCTGCAAATAGATCCCTTTAGCTGAGTGTGGTCACATCTACGTTGCTTTGCATAGTGTAAATATTTCCCTAACATTGCCTCTGTCAGCTAACCGTCTCCGTCTCTCGATAATCCGCCTCAGAAACAACATGCGGAGACAGTGTGTGAATTTATGAGCTCACTGGAGGCTGTTTACTACACATCCTCCGTTCACAGTTTACAGTAAAGGTGTTTGGGCTGACACCTCATATCATTACATTTTAATGCACCACAGATGTAATATAAATCCTCTTCACACCTTCAGTTGGATCACCTGAAGCCTCGGCCGTCTGAAGCGCTGAGGGCTTAATGGTCGCCTATGTCGTAAAGAGGAAAAAGTGTTGTTGTGCGAGAAATCAATACTGTGATGATCATGTTTACGCGCCGCATGGATTACTTACAGTTTGCATGAAACATGAAGTTAAAGCTGCGGAGGCATGGGTTCACACCCTCTCTGCCGCTGAAATGATGAAGTTATTTTTCCACCATTAGGTGTTAATGTGTCCTGATCCTGTCCTGGGGCGGTGTGCCGCACACTGAACCTCAGCTGAAAGATCTTTCCTCGCAGTGTTAACATTCATTTACACAGCTGTGCACAGGAGCCAGCAATGAGATCAAGAGATTTTTTTCTTTCTCTGAGAGGCATCAGGCTCATCATGCAGAAAAACGACACACTGGTGAGGTGTGCAGTTTTATTTTAATCCTCTGAATGCAAGAAAGAAAGAAGAAAATCAGCTTCTTTAAACTTACTGTTTACAGCAAAACTGAGACTCACCACAAACAGATGAATGAGTGTTATTTTATGAACTATCAGGAGAGAGGAGGGGATGGTTGCCTCTCACATTGGAAACCAAGGCCATAATGTGGTCAATTTCATCGCCTTTAGAGACATTAGCTGCGTTTACATGGGCACAAATAATCAGAATTTAAAAAAGCGTCATGTAAACATGTTGGTCAGAAGATTCTGATTCAATTCAGCTCAACTAGAAAGAAACTGTATTCCGATCGAGAGGGGTGGTATATGTTGATCGATGTAAACCAATGTAAACACTTATTAAGATGGTGACTCTCTTACCTGACTCGATCTTCACTCTTTATTTATTGAGGTCAGTACAGGAGGTTTCACTATTAACACTTTAAACCTTTCACATGCGATTATTTCGGACGCCAATATTTTTTTTCGAACCCATATCCTTTCAATACAAGCGTTCACATCAGCGACGTTTTCCTGTCCTGCGATATTGCAGCATTTATTTTTTGGATCATGGTTGATTTTTCGCATACTGTGTGTCTGACCAATCAGATTTCGTGTTGTTGCGATGTCGGATTCACCGGTGTGTCCAACATGGCCGACCGGCTGATTGTTTATGATCGTTTACACAAACATTACAAAGATAACGACCTGAAGGACAACTTGTGGAGAGTCATAGCGTTGGATTTCTGATATGATGATGGTTTGTGTGCTTTAACAGTTTGCTAAACGTCTTTGTTTTAACTTTCATCTGTGCTAACGTAAGCTAACGGTTGTTACCATAGTCAGGCGCGTCAAAATTCGCCTCTGAATATTTTGTAATTTCGCGTTCTATATTCGCGTCGGCCCCAGTGTGTAAGGACCTTTTGGCTTAAAATACAACTGCAGGTGTCGTGTCTGCTCTTCCGATAACATAACAAGCCGTACATACAGCGTAATGACGTCACATCTGCACGCACAGAGCACCTTCGACAGAACAGTTAAATAAGTACGCAAGGGCGCCATCTTGTGACAACATTTAACAGGGGGAAAACTCCTGAATTGGATGGAGTGAGCCACTACCACATTTGTTGGTTTGTTGACAGCACAGGCATAAATACAATTCTTTTTCTGTGGTTTTTCTTGTGAAATTAGACAACTCTGCACATGTCCAAATACTTCTAATCTGAATAAAGCTTGGTGCATGTATACAAACATCATGATCGGATTATTTGATTTTGTACCCACATAAACAGTGGATTCAGATTATCCGATGCCTCAAACTTTTAATCGGATCAAGACCCAACAGCTGATGGGTCCACCAAAAACCTTACCACATGGATTAGCGTGGATACACTCTTCACACATGAACGTTTTGACCTTTACGTTTCCTGCAAATGAACCTTAATTGTGTTGCGGCTTCTGCGTCATTTTCACCGTTTTCTCTCCTTGTATAAATAACAATCACCGACGATGACTCAATGACTGCATCTTCTCTTTCTTCAAACATCTGCGCTGCCCATCATAAATCTGCCCCTGCCCGCTCACTTCCAGCTGACGTCTCTGGGTTTTAAAATGTCCCCCGGCTGCTGAGGAAGTGATGTGCTTCAGGATTTCCACTTCCACTGTAAAGCTCGGGGTCGGACTTTGAGAAAATTGAGAGCAGACTCTTTACTCACATCAGGGCTGGAAGCGGAGCGGAGCCTCTAAATGAACGCTCCTAACCTCTGTTCGTCCTCTGCACAGCCAAATCAAATCAACATGTGCAGCCGCTCAGATGCCAGAACTGAACATCCATCTAATTAGTGCGACTCTGGCTGCTGCTCTGTTCTCTGTGAGCAACAAATACGTGCAGATACAAAAGTCAGTAGAGTGCAAATAAGAGCACAATTAGAGAAAAATGAACCACAACAACAACAACAACAAAAAAATCTTGAATTTTTAACCCTCTTGTGTTTTCTCTGTGAGTGAGAAGTACCCCTGCTGCAGAGCTGTATTGACTCATGTGCACGTTTGAGCTGCATCTCCCCGCTGTCACATGCACACTCTGTCCTAATTCTGCTGTCAGAGGCAGGAACATGCCAGTGCTCCCAAAGTGCCGCAGGCTGCAGACGCCTTTCATGCTCTGACCCGGAGTGTGTGAGTGTGAATGAGGAGAAAAAAAACACTCCATCCACAGAGAGAGAGAGAGAGAGATATCACCCCTGAAAACAGACCCAGTATGTACAGTAGAAACATACATCTTTGTCTTTATCGAGTGTTAGAGAAACCAAAGCCATCACCATCTGCTCTGAAGTAGAACAAAATATCCATGCATCACGTTTGTCGCCTTTCCTCCAGCTTAAGTGAAAAGATGATTTTGATTTCATTCTATCTTGTTTGACTTTAGCCCTCTGATTTCTGCCACTAGCTCTCCAAACATTAAGAAGCATGAATATAAAATGTTAAAATTCAAATAGTCTCTTATCCAGAAACAAAGCAGAAAAATTAAACCGTTCTTGCTGTTATGAGTGTAATTTGAAATCTGCAATCTGCAAAGCTTGGAGCCTGATAAAACCTCCCCACTGACCCATTCTGAGGAATTTATTTGCATTTCTGCTCCTCAGTGAGCGTCTGCTTCCTCCTGACCCCAGGACTGCTGCTCTAAAGCCCTCTGGGATTAACACAACAACACTGCTCCCTGCTGGTCACACTGCAGCAGCCTCACTCATACCCCTCAGAGTAAATGGAGACACTCAAGAATCAGCAAAACGAGGAAGAAAATAGCATCAGGCTAATTGCAGTCAAAATATTTTAATAGGTGTAAACTGCAGAATTGAAAACTTCTGCAGACGTGAGAATCACACTGGAGAAAAATGATCTTTTTTTCATCCTCTGTGTGGCTTCTGTGCAGGTGGAAATACACGTGAGAACCTGCAGGTGAAGCTCCATTTACAGCCTGGTTTTCCTCCAGAGCCTCACCTGTGGACCGGGTTCAGTCATGGCTGCTGAGCAAACAGCAGGTGGGGTGAAGTTTTGGGGCTTTGTGAGGAGCTGTTCCTCTGCGGTGTTAGCATTTATCCGGATGTGAGCCGGTGTTAAGAAAACCCTGACCCCGGATCCTGAGGGTGCCTCTGTGTAAAAGGTGAACAGAGAGGATCACTCAGGAGGGTGGATCTGGAACACGGAGGAGCTGCTCTGCTTGACCTGCTTCACAGCTGAGCTCAGACAGCAGATTTACAGCTCAAAAACCAGCTCTGGTTTTTTTAAGAAGACTGGACTGAAGCTCGCAAGACGGCACCTTGTCGATGTTCGTACCTGATGAGGAATCTTTGACCACTCAAACAAAGCTTCCTTCATCACTTCATACGTTGTGATTGTCACGTCTCTGACTCCTGATCCTCCTCTCAGGTTTCCTCTGTGTTCAGGAGCCCAAAAACCTGCAGGGGTCCCGTGTGCCACCGCCTCTCGTGTTAGCATGCAACGACAACGAGAGGCGCCTTTGAAGAGGCTTAAAAGGAGAAAAAAAAAGCTTCAGTGCATCAGACGGTGCAGACCAGAGAGCGTGTTTTTGAGACAGGTGCTCAGCGGGGGGGCCCACCAACCTGCAGGGATGTGACTCGACTGCTCATGACTGAGTGAGATAGAGTGATGTGAGGCAGATTGATGGTTTGTTATCAGCACTGAGGGGTCAGCTTTGTGTGTTATCTGTTGATCGGCAAAGTGGGATTTGAACCCCCTGTGATCTTAGCTGTTCAATTCAGTCGAACAGAGGTGCATGACCTCTAGTTTGACCTTTCTTCCTCATGTTTTGTTGTTGGGATGATCTCTGTTGAGTTTTTGGAGATTAAATCTTCACTTTTCCTGTTGTAGTTTTGGGCTGGAACAACAGATGCCAGTATTTCTCCACACCTTCTCTGCTCTTCAAACTCATCAGCTGCATAAATAAAAGCATCAAATCGACTCTGAGAGGGAGGCTTGAATAGCAAGGACATGAGCATTAATGTGGATGAAAAACATGTTGAGGCTGAATGAGACTGTGACCATGAATTTAGAGAAATGAGACTCTCTGAAAGGTACGGTGTGTTATACAGAAGAGCTGTGTGACATACAGTGAAGGAAAATATGACACAGCTATGACCTTTTTATCAAATGATGAGGATACTTGTACATTTTCAGCACTTGTGATTTAAAGCCTATCAGTGACAAAACCAAGAACCGGGAGCATCTGCCTTCAAAGTGTTTAGTGCAGCCGTGACAGCAGATTATTCAGGTCATCAAATAGAGATTTGTCAAAACCATTGACCCCAAAATGCACAGAAAATTGTGACTATTATATCACTATGTCTTCCAATCACAGCAGAGCCTTGGGTGAACCCTCTTAGGCCAAACATATTGGTCTTTTTATTTGTAGGCAGTGCCTTTATTTACTGTCTTACATTATTGGAAAAACTGATTAAAGGTGGGGTAGACAGGATCTGAGGAAGTGCCAGTTTTTTTTTATTCCGCCAGTCTCCAGTATTTACTTTGTTTTCTTGCTTGTGTTGGCAGTCGTGGCCAAAGGAGGATTCAGACGATTTTCTAGTTGGTTTCTACTGTCTGATATTGCAACACGTTAGCTTTTAAGGTCCTTTCACACCGGGAGCGTTTTTTTCGTGCAATTATTTCGGACGTCAATATTTTTGTTCAAACTCGTATCCTCTCAATACAAGCGTTCACATTTTCCTGTCCTGCGATATTGCGGCATTTATTTTTTCGTATCACAGTCGATTTTTCTAAAGTTTCGCATAGTTTGTGTCCACTTCTGACCAATCAGATTGCGTGTTGTTGCGACATCAGATTCACCGTATATCCAACATGGCCGACCGGCTGATTGTTTACGTGTCGAAGAACAGAGTGTTTTTTGATAAAAAACACAAACATTACAAAGATAATGACAACTTGTGGAGAGTCATAGCGTCGGATTTCTCATATGACGATAGTTTGTGTGCTTTAACAGTTTGCTAAACGTCTTTGTTTTAACTTTCATCTGTGCTAAGTAACTTTAGCTCGTAAGCTAACCTGTTCAGATACAACATACCATATGTATTTTCACTGTCTCAAACTAATGGCGTTGCTGTTACAGCACCATTAGGTCTCGGTTGTTACCTTACGTTTATGGATTATAGTTTAATGTGCTTATCTGGTACTGGCCCCGACTCAGTACATGCTATCATGACAGACAGACATCTCAACACAAGTGTCTAATCAGAACTGGAAAACAGTCAGTCTGCTGTTGTGTCAGTCTTCTTGCTTCCAGGCTCGTCAAAGTTTGCCTCCGAATATTTCATTATTTTACGTCGTATATTTGCGTCGTTCCCGGTGTGTAAGCACCTTAAGAAGCAGTGTCCACCTCACAACCAATCAGGTCGGGGAGGTGGAGAACGGCTTTGTTTGCAGTCAGAATAAGCGGACCGCTCAAATTATAATGTTGACTACACTGGCATAAGAGAACACAGGGATATCATGATATTGCCAAATGTCATCAATAACTAATAACTATTGACTGATATTAAAAGCTTTTTTGTATATTCACCACAAAAAAAAGCCTACCCAACCTTTAATCCAGGTGTGACTAGTCATTGTGACTACTTAGACACACCTGGATTAATCAGTTTGTCCAATGATGTAAGACAGGAAATAAAGGAGCTGCCTTAAGTTCAGGAAGTAGTGGATAGGTGCATAGAGCCCATTCTATTCGACAGTTTTTTTTTCAGCTTTTATTTTGAAGCTCCAAACAGGAAGTCCTTTTCTGCTCGTCTCTTCTAGCTTCATTTAAAAGCTCGAAGCGAAAGTGTCTCGAGATTCTCGTCCTGCAGTTTGACAGTTTCCGGAAAATTTGAACGTGTGTTTTGATGCGCAGGTGAGGATCACAACTGCAGGTGCAGATAAGAGATGGACACGTTTAAGTAAAATATTATTCTCTGACTTTTAAACTTCTTACATCGTACAGCAGGTGTGTGTTTACAGGACCGGAAGTGTAGCGATAGGGCTCAGTTTTACAGCTCCACTAACAGCTGACAGTATATAGCCTATTTGCTAACTCCAGCTGCTCATTGGCCTGAACTATAGGGGTATGGGTGCAGCTTCTGTAGGAGATAGATGATATAAAACGTAAAAATAATTAAATAAATAAATAAAAAAGATTATTTTTGAAGAGTAAAGCTGGTTTAAGGCGTTTTCAGGATTAAGATTAAAAATAAAATTGAAGCAGAATTCCTGTAAAAAAAAAAAACAAACAAAAAAAAAAACTCCATTACTTGCTCTGTTCATGCATAATTAGGATTTTTGCAGTATTTTACAAACTGAAAGCATCCATGTCTAATTTTGATTTTATTTGACATGATTACTTCAGGATATCCTTTTAATAACTTGTGGCTTGCCGAATTTTACATTTTTACTTAATTTTCCTCCTTTTTTGTCTTCTCATTTAAAACTTTGTAGGAGCTTAAGCAGTGTTTTTATTGTAGACACAAACCTACTTTTGCCTCCACAGAAAATAGTGGAAGTTATGTTGCTTCTTTATGGTTTTACAATTTGTTTATTGTGCACACCTCTGCTCAGTGTATTGTAACCTCTATACTGAGTGCACTGATCTTTATTGGCTTACAGGTAAACATTTACCCCTCAGTCCATCTTCTGTGTGCACACTAAACCTGTCAATAATGTCTGCACTGCGATGACCTCTGCTCTCTTGTTTTTCTCTAAGCTTTACACCCAAATGAGTAAACAGGCCTTTTAAAGTGTCTGTTCTTGCAGACTTGAACTCCCTTCGCATAGATTTGCACACGCCTGAGCCCATTCTGAGAAGAACAGCAACAAAATGGAGTGATAAATTTAGAGGGAGAGACAGTTTTCCCGCAACTTTGGATTCCTGCTCAGATTGTTGCACCACACCCTTTTCTTTTGCAACTCAAAGAAACTAAAAAAAGCGCACACCCAGAGTGAATAGTTGAGACTATTTGCTGTCTATTTTGATACCTTGATAAGTTTAATCTGCAAAGTTGCAGAAATGATGCATGATCAAGCATGTGCATTAAATTTTTGTGCAAAAAATCAGCTCTCAAAAAGAACTCAATCGTATATTGATCTATTTTCTTGCACGCTGTTGTTTGTGTTGTTGGTGCTCATGTAATTGCAAAAGCAAATTCCTATGTGTATTACACAATAGTTAATAAAGGAATCTGAATCTGAATTCAATTCTTCCTGCATGTGGCGTGCACGTTGAGGCAAGCTGCTTGAATTTTAACATCAGTGATGACCAAACAGCAAAGTAAAAAAAAGAGAGTTTGCAGAGGCTGTTATTAACAATCAGAGTTTCTTTCTTATCTCCTCTGCTGAATCAAAACATCAGTATTCTGTTTAAACATGATCATCAACTTGATTTTTTTGCATTAATCACAGCCTGGAAAAAATTGCATGTTTGTTTATCTAAAAGTTGATATTTCCTGCAAGTGTTTCTGAAGCGTCTTTTGAGTTTATACTGACTCTGACTCCCCTGCAGTGCCATGCAGGCTTTGCTTCTCACTGCTATTCTGTTTGAGTAGTTAATAAGAACATATCTGAGTTATTCTATGATGTTTAACTTCCATATGGAGGACTGAAAGTGTAGTTATGTGCATGGAATATGTAGGAAAATTGCCTTTCTCCACTCACAGTTTATGAGATTATTGTTTTCATTGCAGAAACAGCTTTATAATCTGTTAAACATGTATGCTGTTTTTCTTAGAATATATGTAGAGAGACTCCTCACATCACTCTTTCATCATTATCCGCCCTCCTCTCTCTCTCTCTCTCTCTCTCTCTCTCTCTCTCTCTCTCTGCTGTAAGAACCTTCAGTGGGTGTTTCTCTAACTGCATGATAATTTGCTGTGATTTCTCCTCCAGTGTTTCTACTCTGACAGCATGAAGCCCACATGTTTACAGTCCTCTCTGCTGCTGCTGCTGCTGCTACTCCTGGAGGTGAGCCAGGTGTTTCTTCAGGGGAGCAGGAAGCCAAATTTTGTCCTCATGATGGTGGACGACCTCGGGATCGGAGACCTGGGCTGCTACGGAAACAAAACCCTGAGGTAGAGCTGGTTATTCCACATTGTCAGCATAATTAGTTTTTCCTCAACTTTCCTTGTTTCAGGTGATAAAACGCACCTGACTTGAACTCAGAGCAATGAGAGAAAACAGACTTTGTCGAAATGTTGAGCCTGTCTTCTGACTCTTGATGAATTCTGCTCGCAGGACTCCAAATATTGACCAGCTGGCAGAGGATGGGGTGAAGCTGACGCATCACATCGCTGCAGCCAGTCTCTGCTCCCCCAGCAGGGCTGCATTCCTCACCGGGCGATACCCGATACGATCAGGCCAGTCCAGCAGAAAAACCTTTACTGACTGACAGAGTGCTTAATGTTGGTCTTCAGGCAGTCAAAACAACAGTTAAACACTGTCACATTAGACTGATCTTTACTGTAGAACCTGCAGAGCAGCCATTCATCCAAGGACTGAATTATTCAACAGAGAGTCGACACATAATTTGATATCCAGGGTGCAAAAAAAACAGAATTTTACAAAGGCATTCATTGTTTTCCTCATTGATTTCAAATACGGAGCAAAAGCCCTGCAGAGGTTTGTTGTATAACAAGGTATTTTTTTTGCATAATTTTTCTCTCTTACAGGAATTTATGGAAAGGGTAGAAATTTAGTCTTTATATTAAATGCTGCACCTGGAGGCCTCCCCGGCACAGAAATCACTTTTGCAAAGATGGCCCAACAACAAGGCTACGAGACGGCCCTCATAGGTGAGCCGCACTTATCCTCATCTGCACCCGTTTCTTTTTTTTTTGTAATGATATTTATTATTTAAATCAAAGAGTGCAAATAAGGTAAATATTTTTTGCTCGATTTTTACATAAACAAAAGTACTAAAAAATATACAAACAATGTAAATTAATATAATATTAACAAAATTTAGTGTCATAGTCATGACTAATGGGAGACAACAAACTAAAGTATAATCAAAATTGAATGAAAAGAAATACAGAACACAAACATACGCAAAAAATAATGGTTATAATACAAAATTGGGAAAACATAATTATATAAATAGTGAAAAAAAAAAAAATATAATTTGCAACCTCTATACTTTTGCACTTTAGCAACACAAAAGTGTACTTAAGAGGGTACATACCCTCTCCCCCCACACATCCATCCCATGAGCTAGGTTTGGTAAAAATAAATAAATTAATGAATTAATAAAATTCATTAAAATAAATAAGTAAATAAAAAAGTATATATATATATATATATATATATATATACATATATATTTAATTTAATTTTATATTTTTTATTTATATACAGTACACATATATGTATATTTATAAGTATCCATCTATCCATCTATCTATCTATCTATCTATCTATCTATCTATCTATCTATCTATCTATCTATCTATCTATCTATCTTTCTATCTATCTATCTATCTATCTATCTATCTATCTATCTATCTATATATATACATATATATATATATATACATACATGCGCATACATACACATATAAATACATATACATATATATATATGTATCTACATACCTACATACACACATACTTACATATATAATCATCTATTCATTATCATAATACACCTGTTTTTAAAGGGCAATTCTGTTTTTTTCTTTTTTTTTTTTTTTCAGAAGACATCACCTCAGCCTACATCTACTAAACGGGCTGCAACATTAGGGCAGAACATGTCCACTAAAAGCACACATTTTTCCCTGTCAGGCTCAGATTGTTAGTTGAAGTGTCTGAAACCTGAACAGAAAGGATCCCTGCAGAGAGAAAGATGCTTTTTAAAACAGAAACAGCTGGTGCATTACTCCTTTAAGGCTGACAGGCGGCTCAAACACTGAATTTACCTCACACAAGAGTGGAGTTGCGAGTGCACAGCTTTGACATTGACTTGCCATGTTCATAATTGCAGAGAAATGTTCAGGATGAGCTGTAGATATGAACATAAACAGCAGTTTTCTCTTTTGTAAATATTCTGTCTTTTGCAGGAAAATGGCACCTCGGTCTGAACTGTCACACCAGAGAGGATCACTGCCACCACCCTAGTGCTCACGGCTTTAACTTCTTCTTTGGCATCCCTCTGACCAACCTGCGGGACTGCCAGTCGGGGCACGGGACTGTCTTCCAGATCCAGAAGTACCTCCCCTATGGGACTCTATGTGTCGTCTTCCTCAGTGCGGTTTTACTCCATTACTGCGGCTTTGTCTCGATCCGCAGAGGGCTGGTCCTGGGTCTGCTGACTCTGCTGCTCCTGGCTGCAGGTCTGTTTTTAGGATTCATCATAGTGATCCCGTACTTTAACTGCATCCTGATGAGGGACCACAGGGTCGTGGAGCAGCCATTTGTTTCTGAAAACCTGACACAGAGGATGACTGAGGAGGCCGTGGGCTTCATGGAGAGGTCAGCTCAGCTTCCCTTCATATGTGTGAATTAAGAATGAGTTAATGAGTTACAGATTAATGTCTGTATGATCATGGTTAAAATGTAATCTGGCCCAAGATCATTTAGTTTTAAAACAGATTTAAAAGTGAGTAACACATTCTTACAGTCTTATCTTAACATAATCTACAATCTGTGGGTTGGACACATTTAAAGGAGTGGCAGCTTCTAAAGATACTGTAAGAAATGACCTCACCATAAGCAGAAATGAGTCAAAAGTCAAATGACTCTTGATCAACCTGTCCTTCTCCTCATCCACATAGGGCTCTTTAAAGGACATGCATTTAAAAAATATTAGGTCGACCAGCAGGTTGTTTGTTATTTTATTTTGCGTTAGTTGGAATCTGGGTTTATACTTATGTATTTGTTATTCCTGCAGGAACTCGGAAAAACCCTTCCTGCTGTTTTTCTCCTTCATCCAAGTGCACACGGCCATGTTTGCTTCTGCTGCGTTCAGAGGAAGCAGCCAACATGGCATCTATGGGGATGCTGTCCACGAGGTGGACTGGAGTGTAGGTAAAAACAAACCACATGATTTATTTTTTGAGTTTCTGGGCTCTATTTTCGTGCCTCACCGGCGGTGTGGTGTAGGCATGGTGAAAGTCAGGTCCGCCGCGCTAACAAGGCGTGCCCAAGCACATTTTGGTATTTTGATGAGCGCCGTAAGTATCCCCCCTCCCTTTCTCAGCTCCTCCCAGCGGCGTAAGTCGTAGAGAGGGAGGGGATAAGGTGTAGAGTGGGTTTAACACAGTCAAGACCTGTTTTCACCAATTACATCAGCTCCTCTCCTCACCCTTAAATCCGCCACCGGCAAGGTGTATTACTATTTTCGTGCAGTAGTCAAAGAGATCAAGAGATGTCTGAAGACAGTAATGCCACACGATGGCGACAGAAGGCAGCTCCTCAACAAGTGTTGCTGTAAGTGCTGCAGAGGGCGTCCTCCACACTGTCTCATATAAGCACAGATGGATTTGGTGTGTGTAATGTTGGACCCACTGGTAAGACAAACACCCTTTTCCACAAATAAAGACACTCACATAAAGTTGCACATATTTAAACCCCACATGAAAAAGGTGGGTTGTGCGCACAGATCACAATGTAAATTCCGATAATGGCATTAAAATTGGAACCATCTGTGCGTGAATGACGCATCGCGCCACCACGCCCAGCTTGGCGGACCTCAGTGCGCCTCAGTCTATGAAAATACCAAACTGGCTGTGCACAGGGCTCCACCAGACGAAAATACCACTGCGCGGGGTCCGCCACCTTCTGCCGCGCTGCCGGCGGACAAGAAAATAGAGCCCTCTGTGTTTCCCAGTTTAGTCCATCTTTTTATTTGTCTGAAGAAGAAAAAAATTAAAAAAGAAGAAAAGAAATGAAAAAGAACTTTATTGATCCCTGAAGGGAAATTTAATAGAAGAGGAAGCCAACAGGCCTCGCCTTTCTGCAAAGATACAACAACAAAACCATAAAAATTAACAACACAGTTATGACAAAAGAGGGTTTTTAATGCTCATCAACACTCATCCTAAGATTTTGAGGGTCTCCAAATCACATTGAGCTGTGAAGTTTTTCTACCCCCTGAAGAGATGAGTGAAGTCTGCAGGGTGGGAGCATTTCAGGAGAGACCGAACTGTTTTTCAAAATGATGGATCACCTGTTTGCAGTTTTTAATTAGTTTAATCTTCATTTAACCAAGTTAGGCCCTTTAAAGTATCAAGTTAACGGACATGAAACAAGTCCTCTGAATGGGTCTGGTTATTGACCGTTTAGCCCCGCCTCCTCCTGTCTGGGTGGAGTTAACCCTGCATTAAAAAAAGACCTTCTTCAAAATTTGAAGAAAACATCTGTACCGTCTATAGTTCCAGCTTCATACAATCAGATTTATTCTGCTGCTGTCAGTCCAGGATTAAGAGAAAGAACTAGAGCTTTAAAAACACAGATGAACGAATCGCATTTTCTCTCTGGCAAAACATTCAAATTCTCTTACTGTGTCATCCATACTTCATGTTCCTGTTTCAACATTTTATGAGATGTACAAGAAATAATCTGATTTGAGAAAGAGCGGAGGACTTCAGTCAAAAGACATTTGTTCTTAATTAAGATGTACAAAAGAGTCCTTCTGCAGGTAAGCTGCCATACTCACATCAGCTGGTCCTTCTTCATTAAAACATTGCTGAAAGGATGTAAAATAGTCCGCTCTCATTCTGTCTTTCTGTTCATGTAATTGCTGCACAGTCTCAAGGACGGCCTCCGCACAACAAGAACCCACAATGGACTGAATAATTTTCCTAATGAACATGTAATTACTCCAATTATTTTAGCTGGAGGACTATTGTAAGAGCACACAGGAGGAGGGCAGTAATTGTGGTGTGTTTCTGCGGCTGAATAGACACTGACTGTTTTTCATCATGGTTCATTTATTTTAATTCTGATGCTCTTTGTCCACAGCTGCAGGATTTGTGAAGAGAATTATAGTGAAATTTGTCTGACCTGTGAGGGTGAAGAGTTCAGTCCGCTGGACGTCTAACCACATCCGACAACATCTGCATGTTATAGATTGGAATTATAATATTTTTTTTTCAGGACTTTTGTCGTTATCGCTAGAATTTCAAATCTTTTCGTGATACATTTTTTTAGCCCGTATCGCCCATACCTAGCGCACTGTGCCGTCTTTAAGTAGCTGTATTTACATGTAGATCGGCTGTAGATGTAAATTCTGAAACACTTAAATTTAAAACATTTAAATTTTGCTGTTTTACATATTAGTAAATATTCATGCTCAAATTTACTCCCAGGAAAAAAAATATGATTTTGGAAAAAGTTTCACGGAAAACAAAAGTTTAGATTTTTGGATTTTTATTTATTGTAACAAATTGAATTTTATTATGAAAGTCTCTAAAGCCTGAAAATGTGAAAAGAAATTAAAACAAAGTTTAACCTGACAAGCATCGTGAATGAATCTTAGAGATGAAACATTCAGGAGAAAAACACCAAAGTGTGTCCAAACACTGACAGCTTTCTGTGGTGTTCTTTGGTGTTTTCAGGTGAGCTCATGCGGACTCTGGACCGACTCAAACTGACAGACAATACTCTGATGTACCTGACCTCAGATCAGGGAGCTCACCTGGAAGAGATCTCAGCTCGAGGGGAGGTGCACCGAGGCTGGAACGGGATCTTTAAAGGTAGTGAAGAGGGATTGAGTGTTTTTAGACAGATTTGTTTTAAGGGAAGTATGTAAAGTGTGGTGCTTTTCCCAACACAGAAACAGCATACAGGGATGCATTTGCATGTATAGATGGATGTCTGTATGCATATTAGAAAAAGTTCTCTTAAAGTTTAAGGTTTCTCTGCTGGGGGTGTTACTTTTTACACAGCAGCTGGTTTTCTTTAATGTCCTTCACTAAATGTCATTTGCAAACATCACAATCATCACAATTTCTCTTTCTTGCTTGCCCCATTAAATTACTTCTACTACTAACTACTACTAATACTAAAACTAATTCAACAACTACTTCTACTGTGACTAACTAACCCTATGCTTTCAATGACGACCACTGCTGATTATAATCCAAACTCCAGTCACGTTACCTGTGTAATGTGAGGTCTTGTTTGTCATTGGTCACGTGGGGCTTCGTCGGACACGCCCCCTTCATTCGCCTCGAAGCCTCGGCGTCAAACGTCCCACCGCTACACTAGGGCTGTAAAGTCCTAGTCGACTGGTCGACTTATTGGTCGATACGTGCTGATTCGACCAAAATTCGAATTGGTCGACTCAATATTTTTCCGCATCAATTTACAGTCTATGGTAAATCATCATCAGGAGGAACGTACCAAGTGCTAATGGGGGTGTTTTCAGAGCTTACAGCCTGTTTCAGAACACCTCCCTTGTTTTCACCATTTTGGATTTGCCCAACCCAATGGAGAGCGTCCATGTTGATCAACGTCAGGTGGTTTGCTGAATATAATATTTGTGTTAATTCCCTTCTTGTGCTGACAATAGTATATTTTTACCCTACCAATCCGCGCTCCGCCGGCAGCGTAGTCGCCCGCCACAGAAGGGTGTAGAGTTGGAACACGCCTCCCTGATTGGTCAATTTTTGGTGGAAAATTTCAGGGTTTTGGTCGACCAAGAATTTCTTTGGTTTATTAAAGCCCTAGTGCACACCACAATTGTTTGCATCCTCCATAAAGGAGATGCATATTTATTTGTGATCAATAATTCAAAGTTGTGTTTTGATTTTGTGTCTTTACTGGCTCTTGAGCAGGATTATAAGGACACCGTTTCCTGACTTGTTCCTAAACTTTTGGTTGAATTTTTCAGAGCAGTTCACAGCATGGATGAGAAATGTTTAATTCATAAGAATGTGTATTTATTAACCTGTCAGACTGAAAGTGAACGTGTTTGTCTTCAGCATAAGTTAGGGTTTTAAGATGAGAGGAACTGAGTTCAGATCTGATTCAAAGAGAGTCTTGTAAAGCTGAGCGCGTCTGCCATGCTCTTTTATCTCTGCCAGTGGCCCGTCTGAAGATTCATGTTGTTCCTTTGGTTAAAAAGCCGGCTCTGTTCTGAGACCAGACATGCTGAGAAGCTTTCATGACTCTGTTCTCCTCTTTCCTCTGAGCAGCAGGGAAGTCCACAAACTGGGAGGGAGGGATCCGGGTCCCGGGGATCCTTCGTTGGCCTGGTATCATCCCGGGTGGCAGAGAGGTAGACGAGCCCACCAGCAACATGGATGTGTTTCCGACAGTGATGCGGCTGAGTGGAGCGTCAGTCCCAGAGGACAGGTGAGGACGCAGGGCTCCTCAAACATGTCAGTCAGAGCGAGTGGAGTCTAAAATCTGGGTCATATTTAAAAGAGAGCCACTCTGCTCCTCTCTGAGCTCTCAGTGAGTCAGAACCAGAGGAAATCACGTTTGAAAATGAAGAGGGGGTTTTAAGGTAATCCATGAGCTTTCATCAGCAGCTGCTGGGTTTGCATGTCTCATTCAGTTGTTGTTTTCTCTCCACCCCTTTAGGGAGATTGACGGCCATGACCTCATGGATTTACTTCAGGGGAAAGTTCAAAGGTCAAAACACGAGTTTTTGTTCCATTACTGCAGCAGCCACCTGAACGCAGTTCGATGGCATCCTCCAAACAGTAAGTCCATCTGCACGAGAGGATTTCCACACACAGAGACAAACAGTTATACTCCAGCCTGCAGCAAAGAAACAGCCTGTATTGTAATTAAACAGATTGCAGCCATTTATAGCATAAAGTGTCTTTGTTTGTACTAATTGTTTCAAGCCCATAAATGCTCACTAAGTTCTGCAGCTCTGTACAGTTTGCATTAGATTGTGACTTGAATGAACTATCAGTATCTCCACTCTTTGCTGCACAGAGCTGCTGTGCACTCCCTTCCTGAATTATATCCACATATGCGAGAGACATTTCTTACCTTTTCATGAAAGACATGACACAAATGTCACATTTTGTAGGCAACTTCAGGTAACACTTTATTTGACACCTATCTCTATAACGCATTATAAGTATATGTATAATGCATTATAATCAGGTTATAGCACTGTATAACTATAGTTATAAACACTAATAAATGCTTTATAGCAGTGGTTCTCAAGTCCAGTCCTCGAGGCCCACTGTCCTGCATGTTCTGGATGTTTCCCTGCTCCAACACACCTGATTCAAATGATCAGCTCGTTAGTAAGCCACTACAGAGCTTGATAACGAGCTGATCATTTGAATCAGGTGTGCAGGACAGTGGGCCTCCAGGACTGGACTTGAGAACCACTGCTATAAAGCAATAATCTTAACACATTATTATGCATTTTATCATGATTTACAAGGTAAGGTATTATAATGTGTTATAACTGTTAACAACAGTTGCATTCCATTATCTATGTGGGCATTGTCAGTGAGTTGTTAACAGTTAGTTGAAAACGTTTTTCTGGTCTGAGTTTGATCAGTCGGTCTTCCTGTCAGCGTAAAGAGCAGTAGCCTACAGTATATCTACAGTATATAGTATACTGTAGATATGTACAGTGTATATATATATATTTTTTTAAATTTAAAAAATCGGCCGATTAATCGGTAATCTGATTTTACTCCCCCCTAATAATCGGTATCGGGCCCTAATTGTTACACAATGCTTTAATGTGATTATAACACATTATAAATATGTTTATAATGTGTTATAGAGATAGGTGTCAAATTAAGTGTTACCCAACTTCCTTTTGGAGGTACTCATCACCAACTCACTCAAGTTTCCCATCAGCTGTGGGGAGGTGCTAGACTCCCGACAGAAAGGAGCCTACTTTGCCCTTAATGCATGCAGAACCGCAAATCTACACATACGCAAACAACTCCAGTTTGCAGTGCACTCAAACCACTTTGAAATAGAGAATGTTTGTGCTCATTTGCACAGATTTAGCAGGCAGAGAACCAATGCAATCCTTTTGTGAATGAGGCCACAGTTTTTCAGGGTTAGGACCCTTCAAAGTAGGATTATGATGTGTTTTAACCTGGGCCTTGTTTTGCATCAGGCTGTAGAAGTAGATGAGCTGCAAGGAAATCCAGATTTTGATCAAAGTGTGATGTTAAAAGTTCCTGTTTTTGCCCCTGACAGGCTCATATTGTTCTTCTCAAAGTTCTATTGTCAAATTTTACTGAAATTACCCCTGCAGAAATGGAGCTCTTTGTTTAGGAGGTAGACAAGTTTTGAACAGCTGTTAAAAAAAACACAAATTTTACTTACTTAATTCGCTGGTGACTGCTGCCTTGTCACCAGTAATTTTTTTCGTATTAATTCGATTCAAAAATATGCCATGTTGGTTTTAAAATAACTATTATGACAAAAACTTCTTTATTGGCTCAAAAAAATCTGCCAAGTTAGGATGTGGTAGACCTGCAACTCCTCCATCTTTAAGGGTAAAAGGAATCTGTAAAAACAGAGCCCAGGTTAAAAGATATCAGTTTCCTAATTTAGTGCACTCTTTTAAAGCTCTCCCTAAAATCCACTTGAATTGCCTGACCATGTTTTAATCACTGTCTTTAGACACAAAGCTCTCTGCAACTCGGATTTGAAGACTACAGCACAAATACGATCTTTATTCTGATTATTTCGCTATCACTGTTTGTACTCGTGTTTTCTTCAGGTGCCTCAGTGTGGAAAGCTTTCTACTTCACACCGAACTTCTACCCAGAGAACGAGACGGCATGTTTCCACACGCACATCTGCTTCTGCGAGTCAGGCGACGTGACCTATCACAATCCTCCGCTGCTCTTCGACCTCTCCAGGGACCCATCAGAGAGCAACCCACTGACTCCCGACAGCGAGCCCGCCTTCAGCTCCATCCTGGCCGTGATGAACGAGGCCGCGGAGACACATCAGAGGTCGGTGGCGCCCGGTGAGAGTCAGCTGACAGCGGGGAGCGTGCTGTGGAGGCCCTGGATGCAGCCCTGCTGCTCCTCTTTCTCACAGCTCTGTCAGTGCGAGCAGGACCAGTAGGAGCGGACTGATCTACACTCCTCACAGGACTCCATAAGACTGTCACAGTTTCTGTTTTCAGCGTAAACGTGCTAACAGAGCTGTCACACACTCTCTCTTTGTGTGTGTGTGTGTGCAGCTCTTTACAGTAAAGTCAGCTGCTTGAATAATGACGGTAATAAAGCAGCTCCTTCAGCTGGCCTGTTTCCAGACTGAGGGCTGAATTTTCCAACAAGACGAGCTGAAACAACAGCAGCCGTAAACAAAAGCGGGGAATCTCTCGCCCCGGGTGGAAACTGTAATTTAAGGGAAGCCTTAATGGAGCCTCATTAGCAGAACCAGCAGGTGGGATTACATAAGAGCAGCAGGGAGACGCTGCAGGAAACATCTGTGTGTGTTTGTGCTGTACACAGGGAAGCTATTTTACATGTTTGTTTTTATGTGTAAACGACGAGTTTGAATGCTCCATTACTGCAGAGTTTGTGATCAGAATACAGCGGAGGAAGGTTTTCATAAACATAACCACTCCTGATCCTTTAGAGGTTCGAACTATCTTTATTTAACTTCACAAAGACATGACGACAGAACCCCTGGAGTTTGAAAAAGTTTGGAGCCCCTGCCCACTGAGCAAAAAACGGCTATGAGACGTCTAGTTTTTTTTAGACCTAATTTCAACCGTCAAGATTCTTTATATTATTAGATGGAATTTAGACGTTGCACTTTAACTCATTATTTGATAACTATTTATTTCAAAAAGCAACTGTGAGTTGCATAACTGTTTACCAAGTACTCACTAGGCTACATTTAGATGTCTGTTAGACCTCTTTTAGACCATAACATGCTCAGTAGGTGGACGACTCTTTGACCTTTGTGAGTGAGCTGTTTGACACAGACTCTTCAGGGCAGAGATGGGAATTGTGGAGTCACCAAGTCATCTCCTTGTCATGTATTTGTTCTGCTCAGTTACTGAACCAGGTGCCTTCACTAATGAGCTCACCTTTCTGGCTGCTCATTGGAAGCAGCTGGTTCAGTGACAGAGCAGAATGGAGATGACTTGGTGACTCCACAGTTCCCATCTCTGCTTCAGGGAGCCTGGTCCTCACTAACCAGATTCAAACTCATCTAAACTGCTGAAGCTCATGCATGAGTTTCAGTGAAATAAAACCACATAAGAAAGGGTATCTTTGCCTAAATACTTGAGCCTGGGCAGCTAATACCTCTAACTGAACATATCCGAGCACCATGACTTAAGAAACAGATTTCTAACAGTTTCTTTCATGCCAGATGGGGAAATGATTCCTGCAGAGTCAGCTGCTGTTGACCTAGTGTCTGTGGCTGTAGAGGCCTCTGTTTAAGATGTTAAAATAAATCAATCACTGCAGTAGCCTTTGGATCAACTTTGAGGTCTAAAATTTTAATCTTTGACTGATGAAAAAGATTTATCTTAACTCTGTCCTGCATGTTTTAGATGTTTCCCTGCTCCAACACACCTGATTCAAATGATCAGCTCGTTATCAAGCTCTGTGATGGCTTACTAAGGAGCTGATCATTTGAATCAGGTGTGTTGGAACAGGAAAACATCCAAAACATCAAGGAGCAACATCCACAAGCTCATACAGATGATAAACATCACTTTATTTTTAAAGCTTCTGTGAGGAACTTAGTTTGTGTCAGATTTGGCGCCCCCTGTGGAGACAGCAGTCTTTGATTAACCCGCCCTCTACATGATTAAACGGTGATTTCTGACCAATAATCTCCTCCGGCTAAATTTAGACAGTTATAAGTGTCATTTAATGCAGAGATAGCAGTTTCAGGAATGAGAAGCGAAGATCTAGAATAGGGCTGGGCGATAAACCGAAAGTTTACTGATACCGAAATTTATGACAATAACTGACGTCATGAATAAATAAAAGTTGGTTTTGGATGTGTGTAGGCAGGCTATGGTCTTATGTCCCTTTAAGACACTGTCCTACATCAGAGACGTAACAAAGAGGTGAAAGACAGGTGAGGAGATGGAGGACGGTTCAAAAGTTTTAGCGACTGGAGCGGTGGCTATGGTAGACAAAATTAATGTGGAAGGGGGTGAGCAGCTTGTGGAGTAGTTATCATTCATTTATCGTAATTGAAGTGAACTGCTCAATATATTGTGATATTGATTTGAGGCCGTATCGCCCAGCCCTAATCTAAAATTGTCCGTCTTGTCATTGATGGTCATTTTTGCTTTTGGATACAGCTAGGGTGACCATATTCTGACTTCTGAAAAAGAGGACACGGCTACACAGGGGGCGGAGTCATGGAGTCGCACGAAGTTAAATAAGAGAGTTTTTTGGGTGGGATCGAGTGTCTTTTACACACTTCTAACTCAGTAAGTCATATGGTCATGCTCGGTACAGCTGTATAAAAATGAATCTATTTCATTCATGATCAAAAACTTACTGAAGTAATTTTCTGTAGACTTTAAACTCAGACTGATTGTATTGAGTCTGTTTTCCTGCTCAGAACTCAGTGAACAGGATTTGACCATGACATAGTTTCTCTTGACTCCTAAAGCTGGTGGGAAACTCCTTCCAATCAAAGATGGATTTTACAATCACTCTGGTTTGATGTAGCTTCTGGGAAACCAGATCCTGATCTGTTTTTGAGCCGCCCCCTGGACTGTTTTGGGACATTCCAAATTAAAATAAAGTATAGATTTCCACTCTTTAAAAGTCTTGCTTCATCCCCGGTGGTTCCTTTTTTTTGAGCAAAAGAGCCTGACTGTGTGTGGATATTACAATATAATCGATTACCCTTCCTCCCCAGAGAAGCAGCAGCAGCAGCAGCAGCTCTGCGTGTCTCCTCCAACATGGAGAAGCTGCTCACGCCTGTGATGCTGGAGGGAATCAAACAGAAACCCTGCAGAAGAGTCCGGCACTTCAAAGACGCCGCTCCATCCTGAGGGAGCGCCGACTTCCATGACGGCAGCATTGCCATCCTGTGAACCGCTGCGCTGTCCAATACCCCCCCTTCTCTCTCTCTCTTTCTCTCACACTCACTCTGCCTCCAGCTGAGGGAAATTAAAAGCCTCCCTGGAAAATTGATGAGGAGTCCGTGTTTTCACGAGCGCTCTTCATCATGTTCTGCTGCTGTCACATGAAGCAGAGCAGAAAGAGCAGAGTGTGTGTGTGATAACATTTATCTGACCGAGGAGGCTCACACACTCTTTCATGCTCGGCTTTATAAATAAAAACGGAGGAGGAGAAAGATCCAAGCAAACCGATAACATCACTCCACGGAAACACTCGGGATGTTTCACTCAGAAAAGAAAAAAAAAAACCCAATAAATAAAAACCTTTAAAATGTTTAAAAATGTCTCTTTTTCATCAGCTCGTCCAGGCTTCTCTCTTCAGGAATCTCACAGCGTCACTAAAACCTTCTTCATAGAAAGACGCCATGGTTCTGCCAGATGGAGGGAACAGAGCCTGGTTGAGACGTTTGATGTTCTCCACTGAGAACTGAGGAAATGAAAGAAAACACAAAATTGATCTTGAGATTTTTTTGAAGAAAGTCTGACAGAAAATCTTCAGAAAATATAGTTCCCACTGAAAGACACAAACAGAATTTATCATGAAAGAGGAAAAGAGATGACATTTCAGCACAGCATAACAAGATCAACGACGGCGAACGTTAGAGGTCAAGATGACAAATCCTTGATTTTAGGACCTTGAATAAAAGTTTCAGTGGTTTATTTTCTACTCATCATACATCCATACGCTCTTAACAGGCAGAAGCAAAAAGCTCATTTAGGCCTTGTCCACGTTTTCATCTACCCACCTGCAATCAGAGAGTCAAGGAAACAACACAAACTGTTATCAGCTTCAAAAACAGCTCTGCAAACCAATTATTTTTCAACCAAAGGTCAACTACAAGCTTAAAATTTTTTAACGGCACCCCTAGGTCTTAAATTAACACCCACCAAGCGCCAAATGCAGGTGGATTCAACAGTGTTATGAGCCCCCAACAAAGTCACATCATTAAAAACTGCTAAAAAAAAACACATGGATACGAAAAGTTCTCCTCAAGGCCTCAGTGTTCAACAAAAATCAGCTCTAATCTACTGTATATAGACTGGAACATGAGTGTGCTACACATAACCCCAATCCAGTGTTTGGTCTTTGAATTTTCTCTCTACTTGAAAGTTACACGTCTGCTCTACTCGCCTCTAAAATCATGGGGACAAATCTGACTGGAAGAGAGTCTGGAAGTACTCCAGTTTTCTCCAAATGTGATTGTTATTTTTCTAATAATGATGGACTCCAGAGCCCAGATCTTCAAAAGTAATCTCATCAGATTATAATTATCAGATTGGATTAGATACAAAGAACTCTGGGTATATCAGGTAAGCCAGTCATAGTTTTTATCCTGATGAATCCAACAGTTTTGGGATAACTTTAATCCAAAAAGCTAGATTAGAGAGGTAGATTCAGGCTGGATTACAGGAACGAAACAGGAAAATTTAGTCATTTAAAGCAGCTGATAAAATCTTCCTGTGAACCAAGTTTGTGGACCTCTGGGGATCTAGTGAACCATTTGTTGGTCTGAAACTATCTATGGTTCATCCACTCCATGTTTTCTTTCTAAATAAGCTCTACTCTCTGATCCTGCACGGTAAAAACATGCATTTTGTGAGCCTGACTATTCTTATTAGGGATGTCAGCAAAAAAACAAATATCGGATTATATCGGCCTGCATCTAAAATCTCCAATATCAGCATTCCAATGCAAGCAGTCCATTCTAAACTCCGCTCCAGCACCTCTATCTAGCAGCGCCCTGATCCAGCAAGCTGAGCCCGCAAAATCACAACGACAGCGTGTACTAAGGTACAAACAAAGTACGAAAGAGTAGGCGTGATGTCGACGGTGTGGCAGTATTTTTCATTAAAGTCCGAAAAAGATGTTGCAGCTGAGTGAAAAACTAGACCTAAAGGGCAAATCCGTTCAAATATTACAAACACTTATCTGTCAGGTGTATCAAACTCCCTCCATCAGACCAGTGTGACGTAATCGTTGAGTATTTACCATAATGTTCATGTTAGCTAGTCTGAGCTGAGTGTTGAGGCGCCCCCTGTGGACCGGACACACATCCTGCAGTCCGGCAAAAGGAGACACGGTGATGGTTCGTCCTACAGGCAGAATGGGTAGACTGTCGGTGAATCCGCCATCGATCCATTTCTGGAATATCAAAAGGAAATCAACACAAGTCAGTTATAGCTTTATCAGTCTGTGCGAGAAAGATCTGAGGAAGATAAACAATGACCTGTCCTCTGAAGTCCATGGGTTTGAGTCCAGCGTAGACAGGCACAAAGCTGCTGGCTAGGAGAGCCTGAAGGAGGGAAGTTAAGACTGAGTCATATAAAACTGCAGAAAGATGCTCAGTAGCTGTAACTTCAGCATGTTTAGTAACAAAGTTCATAAAGAGCAGATCGTTTTTCACTCGATCACAAAATTTCAGGAGCTTTTTCTGTATGATGCCAGACATTTTTACAGTGATTTTGCAAAAAAAAATAGACAACAAAATGCAAATTAAAAACCTTCTCAAAAGAATATTTAAAATTAAAAAAATACTAGATTTAAGTTATGTGATATACAAGGAATGCAACTCAGGTGAAGTCGGATTTTTGGAAACACATTAAACAGCAGCTACCTCAATGTGTTCTCAAAACTTTTTAATACATCCTTAAAATTCCTCGCATGGAGAAAACTTTCTGCAAATGTCACATAAAGGAGAAGCAGCAACTTTGTTTGGATGTATAATATATGTATATAAACACATGACACTGTGAATGTTTATGACACAGGAGTGACTTTGTCGGTGTCATCTTCAGGTCGAAGTCATAAAAAACAAACACTGAGCTGTAAAAGTAAAGACACCAGGACATAAAACATTTATGATGACGCTTTAAAACTTAAAGGATTTGTGTTTTATTTACAGATCGGGCTTGTGTACCTGGATGAGCTCCTCCCTGGAGGTAAACCGGGACACCAGGTGGTTCTTCCCGCTCTTTGAGTGAGTTATGGAGACGTGGAGGCGGTCAGAGGCCAGATTGTGAGCGTCAGCGGGGAGAATCTCTTCAATCCCCTCCCTGGAGACAGTTCACACACACACACACACACACACACACACACACACACACACACACAATCATTTGTCAGGGTTTTAATGCCTGAATCCCCTCAGGGCGTCATAAAAACACTGCTCTTTCTATCGACAAGTAATTATTACTCAATCTGTTCAACATACACTGAACCATGGCAGCATACTAACGAGGGGGGAGTGGGCTCATGACCGCCTCTTCCTGCTGCTTAGACCTGGAGTCCCAATTTAGATCAATCCTCTTAAGTCTAAACTTGTATTTCAGAGTCAACTTTGCAGCCAATCTTCTCTCTGCAGTTGCGTGATATCTTTTTTTTTTTTTTATGTTGTCTGCTTTGGTGCAGCGTTAACTGCTCCTACAGCCTTCTGTAGCAGTACCAAGTGTACCTCTGCAACCCCAAAAAGTGGAGCTCACAGTATCTTACAGAACAAATTAGAGATTTGAATTAAAGAATTGCATCCTTTAAATCCTTTGAGTAATAAGCAGCTTTTGCTGGAGGTGGGAATCACTAGTGGCCACACGATACGATACTGTCACGATACTTGGGCCATGATACGATATTATCATGGTACTTGGGCCCTGATACGATATTATCATGATACTTGGGCCCTGGTACGATATTATCATGATACTTGGGCCACGACACGATATTATCACGATACTTGGGCCACAATGCGATGTTATCATGATAATTGGGCCACAATGCGATATTATCACAATAATTGGGCCACGATACGATGCTATCATGATACTTGGACCACGATTTGATATTGTCACGATACTTGGGCCATGATATGATCACGATACTTGATCATATTGTGATCATATCAATATATTTTTGTGATTTTTAACATTTTGCAATAAAGAGAGTATTGCAATACCATATATTGCGATTTATAATTTTTTTTCAACAACTTAGCTAGTTTAGCATTTGTCTTTCCTTTATGTTTGTCTTATTTACACAGTATTTTATTTTCATGTAGCACATCTTGCAAACCTTATTTATATATGTATATATTTGTTGCACTAACTTTCTCCTGCTCCATGATGCCACCTCTAACAACCTCACTGAACAAACAGTTGATTTTATTTTTCCATCATCATAGATTTGACTTCATATCAACAATTAATTTGAAAAAATTGATACTTGGCAAATGAGATGATACGATATATCACCAGACAAAATATCACGATACTGTGCTGTATCTATTTTTTCTCCCGCCCCTACTTTTTGCTAAGTCCCACATCGGTGCATGTTGAATATTTACCGCAGCGTGAGCATGAAGTTGAATCCTGGTGTGACGGCCCCAAACCTTTGTTGTCGCACGCTGTCAGCAAACTTGTAGGTAAAGTCTTTACAGTGCTGCAAAAGAAGGGAACAAACTTAGCTGTGACTGTTTTCACCTTTTATTAAGTTACACTCTGTTTTTTTTTTTCCAACTGTGCATTAGTGCACCAACAATGTGGCTAAAAGAGCTGCGCAGATGCAACCAAATATAACAAAACATCCATCCAACGTAACATACCACTGCAAAGAAAGGATTTTAGACTGGTGCAAGCTTTCCTTTCTTTTGCTAATTTACGATATATTTGTGATTGTACAATAGAAAAACACAAGATTTAGAAAAGTCCTAGTTGAGTAAAAAATCAAAGCATTTCACTTGTTTTTACTCATCCTCTACTGTCTCATGTCTATATTACTTTTTCTGAAATTTTGTCCCAGTTTACAAGCCACAGATCATTTTGAGTATCTTCAATAAACTCCTTCTTCTAAAAATATCTCACTGGAAAATTTCTTTATTTGAAATCCAAATGTAGTTCATCGTGTATGGCTGTGATTTTGTGATCTTTAGATGTTACTTCATTCATTTTTAAGACTCGGCAAGTGTTTAAATATTGATAGGACAGACAGATTTCTTCCTTGGATGTCAAATCTTTGATGTGAGTATCTGAGAAAGCACTTCACCCTGACAGGGTCTTTAATTCAACACTCCAGGTTTGTAAAACTGTCGGAAATACTGAGGAGGAATGAGAGTGATGATAGTGAGTCTGAGGCTGCTGCACTAAAACTCTCTAATTTTACTGTTTTATTTGAAATAATTGTATAAAATCTGCTCTTATTGTCTTCTGGGAGCTAAAACCCCCCTACGGGTTCTCTCTCAGACTGTCTGTGGGATGAATAAAGATGTTTAAAAAAAAAAAAAAAAAACTCTACCTCTAACTTGTCAGGAGCTGTGACCATCACTGCAGCCACCAGGGCCCCGGCTGAGGCCCCCGCACAGGCTCTAAGGGAACCTATCAGCTTGTCCCCATGACGGAGAAACGCCCCCACAGCCCCCAGGTGGTAGATCCCCAGGAAACCACATGCAGCAAAGGACAGGTTCAAGACCGCCATCAGAAAGACCTGCACAGAAAAATCACCTTTTTCATAAATCTCGCAGCAGAAGACAGCAGGATCAAATCTCCTTCTTCCATGCAAAGTGAAGGTGGGTGAGGCTGTCTCAAACATGCAATCTCTTTAGATTTGTGTTTGCAAGCTTTTGTGCCTGATTGAATCATGATAACAGTCGGTTAAACACAGCCTGGAAATCCACTTACATTAGGATATTAAATGTGAAGTGGGTCTGTGAGTCTCAGTGTCAAACACAATAAAACTTCCAAAATCTGTCATTTCTACACTTTCTTTTGGGCAAAATCTTTTCTCTTTTATGCATAATTTGTATTTAGTTAATAACAATCCTAATTTTAGAGGGAAAAAAAGAGACACGTAATATAGTATTTGGAGCAAGTTAGAGCAGGAATCTGAACACTGACTCTGCTCAGCCTTCAAAATTCAACATGAAGTACTTTATTTATGCGATCTTAATCCCTTTAAAATGGTATTATTTTTTTGTACTGGTAAGAAAACCAATTGATTCGCAGCACTGATCGCATCACTTACTTTATCTTATTTCACAATTCTCAGGTTAGAGATAGTTAAGATACTCCTTGTATTTATTATTTGATAATTTCTGCCACTTTGGTGGAGCAGTTAGTTTGTGAATTTTCTTGTATCATTAAATTCATTTACCATATTACAAAAATACAAAAGAAGAGAAAACTGACCCAACCCCTTCATGCATGTTACTGTTAACAAGTCTGCGGTTTGGAGCCATGTCATAGAAAATAAATACTATGTAAACTGACAATATAACTTGAATTTCTACATGGTATGATGTGTTTGCATAATTACAATAGCCTTAATACAGTGATTATAATAGTTTTTTTTTTTTTTTTCATAATTAGTTTTTAATCTCAATCCAAACTACAAAGGAACTTCTTGTAAACGTTCAAGTGTGATTTTTGTCCGAGATGTGCTAAATAGGGTATTTCCAGGTACTAGGTGATATTTTATCTACTAATACAAAATAATAAGAATCGCTATAAAGTCAAACTGAATATCTAAGCTCAGTTAAAAAAATAAACAAAAGTAGTACCCTCTCAGGTTAAAAACGTACAGAGAAGTAAAGTCAGATATACCTGTCTATGTATAACGCTTCAGTTTGTCATTATTAACCTTTCTGTCTAAAACGCTTCGAACTTCTGATTTGAAAGATTTTTAGTTAAAAGTAAGTTGATCGTATGAATGAATCATCCCGAAAACACAAAGCAAACTAATGAAGCTGTTAAGTAACCTTTACGTATGCTGACGAGGAGGAGAGGACATACCGTCTTTACAGTCTCACAGAGGTAAAAACAGCCTTAGCTCATCTCAACAAGTTTAATTTAAGTTACGGACATAAAATAACAAAGAACTAATCCATACAGTCACTTTGTCATTACTAAGGGTTCGTAACACCACACTAGCAGGCTATACGGGTTTGGTTACTACACTGCAGAGAAGGAGAGACGAGGAGGCTGATGTAAACAGTGACATTTCCGCTTTGGATTTTCAAAGTAAAATCCCCTCGTCTTCTGAACGTTAGGAACATACAGTACGTCAGGGGGAAAAAAGGATAAAGTGAACAAAACAGGAGGACTCCTGAAATACTATGTATCCAGATATTTTATTTATTTAATGTTTTAGTTGTCATAGCCTGGCTCCAGGACCATGACAAATGTGGGAAGGACACAAGAACTACTTGCAAAGGTTGCTTGTTTATTGCAAATGAAACGGTAACTGCAAAACAGAGAGAGTGGCACCAGAACTTTAAAAAAATAAATATCTTTTTTTACTTTATGCATTTTTATTTTATGTATTTTATTTTAAGGAGGACTTCTATAAAGGTTCCAGGAAGTTTTGGACCATTCAGTCCCGGTCTTCTGCTGTGTCAGAAACCACATACCAACTTATATGACCTAAAACATGTTCAAAAATGTACTTGATACTGCCTAACAACTTTAGGGTTAGCATGCTGTTGATAAAATGAAACCGCAAATCCTCTGCAGATCTATTGACTTCCTCAGGTCTGTGTTTCCTGTCATCTACAATAGTGAAGTGGACAGTCAATAGAGTTTAACAAACTCCTTTTAAGTTACACAGACACTCTAATTGTCTAGCTACATTTTTTTTTATCATCAACCTGTTTTTTTTGCCAACTGGTGATGGTTTAACTTTTTTTATGACAATGGTTGGTGGTAAGAAAGCTTTGAAATTTTACGGTTTGAGGGGTCACAAATAATCTGGCCAGTCTGGTGGACATGCGGGTCTTTTCTTGTAAACACAAAGTTGCACACTTCAATGCAATATGCCTCACTTGTGGCACATTTAAAGTTGAGGAGAGGAGTTTATGTGATTGTGTTAAACTCACTCCACGCCTTCTCCCCTCCCTCTTTACAACTTGTGCCGCTGGGAGGGGCTTAGATGGAGGACGACTCAATACTAGGAAAATAAGGAGCCAAATATTTTTAATGTTTAACTAATGAGAAAATATACTGTACTGTGTTTTGTAATAAAAGTAAAAGAAATTTCACAAACTTAATATATATATATATATATATATTACACAAGCTTTTTGGACTGGATTTACAAAAGAGAGAAAAAACAACTAAGATGATATATGACTGGTATGACATTCACTGACCACTTACACAAAAAAGCAACCGTAGCCTCAAGAGCTACGCAATTCTTGATTAAGAAAAAGAAGGCCTTTTCAGATGGGGCGGTTGTCAAAGAAGCAATGATGATATTTGCTAAAACTGTGCTTGAAGACAATAAATACGGAACTGATGTAATCTCCACGCTCTCTGATGTTTAACTAGGGGCATCAACGATGGTAAGAAGAGTGTTGGCGATGTCTGCAAACTTGGTCGACCAGCTGGACCGTGATCTGTTGAGGTTCAGGTGGTTCAGTATCCAGTGTGACGAGTCGATGGACAGCAGCAGTACAGCGCAGCTGATGGTCTTCATCAGGATGGTGTTTGATTTCTCCCCAAAAGAAGAACTTCTGACACTTCTGCCCTTAAAGACAACTACCAGGGGAGTTGACATCTATCACGCGGTCAAGGAGTTTTTGGCGGATAAAAAGGTGCCGCTTGAAAAGCTGGTATCCGACACACAGGATTCATTGCTCACTGTAAAGGTGACACAGAGTTCCCAAACTTTCTGCATTACCACGGCATCATCCACCAGCAGTCTTTATGTGCAAAAGTGATCGGCTTTGAGCATGTGATGACTCCCGTTGTAAAGATCATGAACAGCATCCGTTCCAAAGCTAAACAGCACCGAACATTCAAGGTACTTTTGGAGGAGCTGTCAGCTGAATATGTTGACCTGCTACTACACACAGAAATCCGATGGCTCAGCAGTGGATGAATTCTGCTTCGTTTTTTTTTTTGTCACTTTTGAGTGAAATCAAAGAGTTCATGCAGTCCAGAGGGGAAGATACCTCGCTGCTGGAGGACACTGACTGGACACTTGACCTTGCATTTTTAACGGACATTACTGGGAAAGTGAACAGTTTGAACTGTGAGTTGCAAGGCAAAGGTAAGACTGTTACTGATATGATAAATGCTTTAAATGCATTAAAAGCTAACATGAGCATTTTCTCTGTGCATTTAAAGGGAAAAAAAAGGTGCTGCACTTTTCCTCTCATTTGCATCGTTCCCGGTGTGTGAGGACCTTTAGGCAAAAATTTGGTTTTCTTGAGTGTCATGTAAACGTACTGAGTGTACATTCAGCTTTGCATGAACATGTCCAATGCATTTCTGCAAAATTTGGTCATTTTTGTTCATAGTTGTACTTTCTTATGAAGGTAAATCTTCCCAATCAAAATGCACACAATGAAAACTTAAAACATTAATTGATACTTTATAAAAGTCTTATCTTTAAGCAGATGCAGTTTGTTCAGTCAGACGTTGCAGCTACTTGAAAATCCCACAAAAAAAAAAGAAAAGAAAAAAAAAAGCAGGAGCTGAATTAAAAGTCTGATGCTGCTGTAGCTTTTGAGCAAGGTTAAGACTCAAGGTCTGTTTGAAAGCCACCTCACAGTCTCCTCTGCTCCCCGACATAATAAAGAGCCCACTTCTCTCCTGTGGGAAGTTAGCTGCTCACTTCTCCAGGATGAAAAACGTCCTGAATTCTTCTGCTGCTCGGCCCAAAAAGTTGTTCAGGAACTCCTCCAGCAGAATGTTTAATAGTCCATCATATAGTAACCCAAATAATAAACCAGAGTGCACTTTTATTAGGAGCTCTACTTTGTGGATTTCCCGCCTGAAGCAGCTTCCCTGGAGTGCTCTTCCTCCTCTGCTTCCTCTTCAGTCAGCATTTATTTCCCTGGACTCGGCCGTCATCTGAATTCTCCTTGTTTTTTTTTTTTGCTCTCGTCTTGCTTTCTCTGCACGTCAGCACAAATTTCCTGGCACCATATGTGTTGCTTATGATTATGTATAGCCTGGAGTGGATTATGGGTTACTAAGGATGAGGAAGCAGAACCGGACTCCATCCAGAGGAGGTGATGGTGTTGTGGAGGGAGGATAATGTGTTTTGTTTGTGGAGGAGGACGCTGAGATGATGTTGATGGTTGTGAGGCGAGAAATGTTTGAGTGAGTCACGACGCGGAGAGTTTTTGTTGATGCTGAGTTTATGATGATGATCAGACTGGAGTAAAAACCCTCAAATCACTTTCTTTCTTCTTGAAAAAAGGCGATTTTGTTGCATAAATCACCTCCATGCCTCGGGCTGAAAAAAGAACTTATGGTGCAAAGAAGAAAAGTCTCTTCAGATTTCTCTGAGAAGTTAAACCTCTTGTATTTTTACTGACTTATTTCTAGTTGAAGGAAGTGTTTGTTTAATCAAGGATTCCACCTGAAAATGAACAGATATAACAAACAAAGCAGGTGAGACAGGTTAGTTGCCCCACAGGATGGTTATCAGATTACTTATTAAAGCTAAACTTTAAAGTATTTTTTTCAAGCAGATTTTTTTGGCAAAACTAAATCTTCATTTTTCCCAGGTATAAAAGATGCATGTGTAAATATCCATATTAAAGGTGGGGTAGGCAGGATTCCCTGAAAGAAGCATCATTTTTGTGGTGTATATACAAAAAGGCTTTTAATATCAGTCAATAGCTGTGAGTTATTGATGACATTTGGGAATATAATGATATCACTGTATTTTGTTATGTCTGTGTAGTCAAGACTTTAGATTTTTTGAGTGTCCCGCTCTTTCTGACTGTAAACAAAGCCGTTCTCCACCTCCCCAAACCTGATTGGTTGTGAGGCAGACGCTGCTCCCTCGTGTTGTGGGGCATGCTCCTCGTCCTCCAATAACGTGCACAAGCCCAAACAAAGTTAGCCCAAACAAAGTTAGCATGGTTCAACATCAGACAGTAGAAACCAACCAGAAAGTACAGAAAACACAAGCAATAAAACAAACTAAATACCGGAGACTCTGGCAGAATAACGAGCGCTTAAAAAGGAGGTAGACCGGACAAGAGCTAAGAAGCCAGGTCAACATCAGCATAAATGATAGGGGATGCTTCAGGATCTTACGGACCCTGTAACCTTTCTGCTGGACAGGTAAACCGCTTTAACAAAGTAAGCCAAGTGTAACAGAAGTGTTTCTTGTCAAACGGGACCTGCTGCGTTTTGTAGCACCGCTAAACTGTTTATCTCGGGTCCTGGAGTTTGTCACTTTATCCTAGTTGGAGAAGTCCTGCAAACATTGTGTCACCGTCAATGAAAACAACACCGCAGAAT